>OY759222.1:24831198-25554336 GCA_963662175.1 Aradus depressus
GGTGACACCCTAGTCACTGAGTTACTCTTATTTGTAGATAATCACTTTCACTGTCACTGCTGCTGCTAAGGAGATCTCTAGGCTATTGACGTTTAAGCCGTCGTTGGGGAAGTATGGCAGAATGGAGGGCACGGCCTAGAGGTGTGGAAACTGAGAGGGTAAAATAATTTTTTATACTTGGATTTAGCGACTTCATAATGCAGATGATTTAGTGATGAAAAACTAACATTTAGTGATGAAAGGTACGTTAAGGTCAGTGTGAAGAGTTTTGTTGGAAGCTTAGTAGGGAGCATTGGCTATTGTACGAATTGCGTTGTACGTAAGGTTTAGGTTAGGTTTTATGACTCATGCCCGGCCTTAAACTACGAGGTCAATCTGGTGGACATGAGCCGACTCTATTGTGGGAGTACTAAATTTTGCCTACCCTAAATTTGTATTCACTTAGGGCAGGGGGTCTTTAACGAGTATCTGACATTGTACAGGCTCGGCACCATCGCTTAACGTCCCATCCGAAGGACGGCATGCTTAAGTTTATTTTACCTCCCAGATAAAATAAACTAAGGGCCTCGGTCGGGTTTCGAACCCACGTTCTTGAGCTCAGAATACAAGCACGCACACCACTGAGCTACCGGCGCCCTCGAATTGCGTTGTATATAAGTCGTTTTGTTTTGAAAGTTAATTTTGATCTTTTGTCTAGTAGTCTTAGTAACAGTTTATAACCTCTGTTCATTTCTTGTCTTTTCAATCTCGTGTGAGGGTTCCAAGTTAGTCGTTTGTTGTCGGACAATTACTTAGTTTTCATGGGTTATTGAAAATATTTTCAAAATGGTGCGTTTTCATGAAGGGTTTGAAAAAAATTTTCAACACATTTTCAATATGATAGCTGTCACCAAAAAAAAACCTTCCTCGAGGTTTACAAATAAATCAGGTTATATTAGTCATGTTAATATATCGATTATATCGAGTTATTTTATTTTTGTCGATACTAAAAACTATTTAAATTGGAAAGGTTACAAATACAAAAGGTTGTTTTCCATTTTCCCAAATTTAACCTCTTATACAACTTCACCACACTTTCAACTCAAAACTAAAACATAACCTTCAAAAAACTGTAGGTTAGGTTAGGTTAGGTTTTATGACTCATGCCCGGGCTTTAACTACGAGGTCATATCGCCTACTACCAGAGCGCTCTTTCGTCACTCTGGTGGACATGAGCCCGACTCTACTGTGGGAGTCCTAAATTTTGCCTACCCTAAATTTTTATTCATCTAGGGTAGGGGTCTTTAACGAGTACCTGACATCGTACAGGCTCGGGACCATCGCTTAACGTCCCATCCGAAGGACGGCGTGCTTAAGTTTATTTTACCTCCCAGATAAAATAAACTAAGGGCCTCGGTCGGGCTACGAACCCACAACCTTGAGCTCAGAAGTCAAGCACGCATACCACTGAGCTACCGGCGCCCTCACAAAAAACTGTAAAAAAAAAAATGTCTATGAAGTTGGTAATCGGTACATATCGACTTTTTATAAGTAATCGATATTTAACACGACTTTTTACTCTGGTGGTGAGTTTTAGAACTGCACTTATCAGTAGCGCAGCCACATTTTGAATATTGAATTTCTTAGCGTTTTCATGAACATTCGAAATCTCAAAATTGGATCATACCTCAGAAAAAGCCTTATCGACCTTGAACTCAAAATGTTTTGAAACAAGTGTTTTCATGACTTTTCACAACATTTTTGATTTTCAAAACATTTTCAACAACCCATGAAAACGTAGCAATTGTAAACTTGAAATTCGGCATGTATGTAGATGACCTTGACCCCCATATAGGCTATCTATCGGGAGTCATAGTTTAGATTTAGTTTAGACGCACAAGCGCACAGACAGATATAATTTGTTTTTTTTCATTTTGAGTGTCGGAAAATTTGAAATTCTGGTGAAAACTTAACTTCGAATTTATGTCAGTTTACAAAACTTTCTCCATACATTGTAGAGTTGAGGAAGTAACATGACTTTGGGTAAGCTGTAGGCAAAGATATTTTTATCTCTAGGAAATGCTAAGATATTGTATATAGTGGGTGTGATATTCATCCATTCTCTAATCTCTCGTGAAGTATTTATTGATATGATTTTTAAGTGATTGTATTTCAACCCTAGAGTAGTATTATTTCTGATGTGTAAAGGATATTTTTGTCTTTAAGAACCTACTGTAATCGTGCAAAAATTCGAGATCGAGTTTGGAGAGCTCAGAAAACACTGAAACACGGCGATGAAGATATCACATGTTGCTATCTTAGATCTGATATTGGCCGTAATCAGACGAAAATTAAGACCAGTTTACTCCGGAGCTTAAGTACATTTTTTAAGATACCATCTATATTTATAATCTAATTAAATAAAAGTTGTAGTGATAACAACCCTCTGTTTTTCTAGATACATACCGAAAACAGTCATCAAATGATATTATATTTGAAACTCATTTTTATAGACTTTTGCTTGATTTACATAAAAGAGGTTAGTTTCAAAGAAAGTTGTCCTTACAAAAAATCAGGTATGCCTCACCCACATAAGCGCACGGTTAAATGTACACATATATTTTATTTGATTTTTATTATAAGTAATAACCGTTTTGAATAAGACGATCACGATTTTCTTTAATACGTTGCCGATATTCTCGACAACGATCAGCTGTTGTTTTTATCGTTTTTTTGGTCCCCTTGAGTCGTCCAGAACCTGGTCTAATACCTCTATGGGTACCTTCAAATTTACATGTAAAAATTTAATTAAATTAATTTTGAATAGAAAAATTTGAATCAATAAGGAATCAATAATTTTAATTAATTTAAAAAATTTAAAAATATAATTATTAAAAATTACAATTTATGCTGACTTTCTTGTTGCTGTATTTGCTTTAGTCTTGCACGGAATTGTCGAACACGTTCCATTGAAGTTTTTGGCATTTTAAACTATTTAAACACTAACTCAAAATATAAATCGTATACAAACACGTAGCACACAACAGCTGATGCATCGACACTGACCTAAACTTGTAGTTGACTTGTATGCATGCATACTCATCCCCCTCTCCTTAGCGTTTCCTGATTGATTTTTCCGATTCACTAGTCTCGCTAAAGAAGTTTCACTTCGAAAATGTTCCTTATTGAATTTCCAACAAAATAGAAGTATACTGACGTAAAAATGTGTTGAACACAGAGCTGTTCCAAATACAATTAAGAGTATTTAAATACTAAATAAATGTATTTACATAAGATAAATACTTGTATTTAAGTTTGAGTATTTATTAGTTGGTGTTTTTCCAAATACAAATACTTGTAATTATATTTGTGTTTGTAATTATTAAATAAATAAATACATTACCATAAAGTCAAAAATGAACTGGACAAGATTGTGCTACTTACGTTCAAGGAAGAAGAAACTAAAAAACAAAAAAAAAAATGTTTTTAAAAAGTGAAATTCAACATAACTACTTCGATATTTGTTTACAAATAATGCAGCCTTTTTATATCTAGCACAACAAAGAATAGGGATAAGTTAAATTTCAAAACAACAACTTAATGTTATTTGAACCTAAATGGTTTGGCCTTTTTTTAACGAATACATTGAAAATGAAACATTAAATCATATTTTAATACGATTCATATTGTTTAAAAAAATAAGTATAATTGATATCATATCGTAAGGTTGGCATATTATATTTTTACGTAGTAGTTTTCTTCTAAATACAAGGATTTGTTAAATACTAAATACAAAGTATAATTATAAGAATTTAAATACTCTTTATTAAAGAAATGTTTTTAAGAAGTTAAGTGTTTAAATACATGTATTTAATGATAAGTATTTATTTCAACGTCTGAATAAATACTTTATTTAAATAAATTCCCAGCTCTGGTTGAACATTCCTGATTACAGACATTTTTGTCTACCTACTTCTCTGATATAATGAATTCAGTATGTATATATGGTGGGCTGGTGTTTTACACCTAGGGACCTAAGCATCCAGTGTTCTTATCCCTTCCCTGGAAGCGCTGTGCTTCCCTCTTATTTAGTTATCTTTATGTTTATACTATCCAAACCAAGTCCTTCATGAGATACTGTCTCCCAGTTTCCTTAATAAACTTGAGAATGCACCCGTGGTCCAATCTTCTAAAATCCTTCTCCGTGACATATAATGCACTTAGTATTCTTGCATTTAACTAAAATTTTATAAGTACATAAGAAATTTTCTGTATTAAGCTAATATTTTTAAGAGTAAATGTGCGGTTGAATATTACCAGGGTAAATTTTGACAGGGGTTTATTCAATGAGCTAATTGGGTCATCTCATTAGTTGCGGGTGATTCCTTTCATCAGTATGTCTCTCTTTGAAGAGACGAGAGAAGAGCAACAGGTTGATACTCTCTAAGGTGCTACACTGGGGGGCTCCAAAGAGTCTATCCAACCTCAATACCGAGAGAAACTTCAAAGACATCTCTTGTTGATGTCTAGAGACGATGTGGATCAGTAGTAAGGATTGCCATCCCGAAACCCCGGGAACCCGGCATTTTTCGGAATGGAAATGGGATTTATTTTATTTTAAGTTTTTAATTATTTTTTTAATTATCTATTTCTTTAAAAAAAAGTATCTATGTATTTTAAGGGAATAACAAATAAGGTATAATATTGTTAGAAGGGAAGTAGGGATTTTATGTAAAGAGAGACTTCAGTAGACCTCCGAAAGGTTTTTGAAATAGCTGAGTATACTCTTCCTTCGTCTTTGAATGCAATCCAATCAAAATTATTAAGTTAAGAACTTAACCAGACCCGGTAATGACGAAAAATCAATGAGAAGTGCACTTAAACTGGAAATAAGGAAAACTTACAACCGACCAGTGTAGAGGACGAACGGGCCTTTTCTGCCTCTGGGTACTTTTGTACCAAGCTGAGGTCAAGATTAGACGATAACTCTTTGAAGACATGCTTTTCAAGTGCATATTTTTCACCATAAATATATATATATCTTTACATATTTAAATGTTATTTTAATCAATCCAGAAAATCCCGTTAATCCCTGGATTGAAAGAAATTTCGGGATCAAGTTTCAATCCCGGGATTGCAATCACTAATCAGCAACTATCTTAAAATCAGTTACAAAAATAATGTATACACCCCTAATCCCCAGGAACTTTGTACAGTCTGCAATAAAAATGAATTGGATGACGTATAACACCTGTTAATATCCTGTCCGATAAACTCCCCCATTAGAAGCCACTTCCTGCCTCAGAGTGTCAACATAGACAGATCCAACTTTCATACATTACTCCTGGCCCATAATAAGAATGATATTTCAAACATTTTCTATTATTTAATCAACGTTCTGAAACTTAGATCACTCATTGTTAATAAATAATGTATTTCAACTTACATATTATATTGATATTCAATACCTACATCCCCACTCCATATTTACTGTTTATGTTTCATTATTAATTTATCAATATTAATTTGTAATTACTTATTTTATTTATACTTTTTATTTATTTATTTATGTTATTTATTTAGTTTGTTAAAGGTTCCTTTATATGTGTCATTATTATGTTAATATTGTAAAAGTAATGGTCACTGATATTTTGGAACCTGTTGTGAAGCCTCTGAATGATACTCGACTACCGGCAGTGGTCAGAACTGGAGAGGATGGCCTGGCACAGAGCACACCCTAACTTGGAAAGCCTCAAACAATCACTGATCCGTGCAGTTGAGCGCTTTCCTCAAGAACTGCTGCGTACTGCCATTAATGCCTAAGGAGACTAAAAGCTTGTGTCCAGGCAAAAGGGGGACATTTTGTAAAGTTTTTTTTGAAGAACTCGTTTTTCTGCTGAATGAGTTATATATTTCCTTGTAACAATATTTATGACAGGATTAGGTATTTACCTGTCAAATTTCAGCGATATTGGCTGAAGGGATGGGAATTAGGAGAGGGCTGAATTTATTGTTTTACTAAGAATTTTTATCATTGACAACAAAAATTTTTTTTTTTTTTTTCTTTATTCCACAATCTGTACATACAAAATTGACAATAGGTAGAAGTGAACATGAGAGATAAATATGTACAATTGATGGGAGAAGCCAGCCAGTGCTGACACTCCCTTAGACAGTCTCGTTATTCAAAGAAGATCGCGAGGCCAGCGTTTTAGGCGGCTTTAGGCGTTTTAGGGACTGAGAGGACATGCGCAGAGCGACAGGATTGGGATGGGTATTCAACTTAGAATGGAATTTCTTGAAGCGGAGTTGGATTAGGTCTTAGACATAAGGAATGTTGAGGTCTTTATGTAGGACTTTGTTGGTGACATAAAAGGGAGCATTGACAATTTGTCTCGTAAGACTTTTGACTGAAAAGTTTGTATTCTGTTGATCTTGGAACAGAAAAAGTAAGAAGTTGAGAATAGCTTATCTGTAAATTGAAGTATAGGTACTTGAAAAAGAAAACTTAACTTTTAATATGAAATTTATATCCCATAAACTTAACTAACATAAAGCTGTTAAGGATTAAAAAACTTTAATTATTTAAATTGTAGTGGTACTGCGTCATCTGTATATCTCAGAAGGATGGTAACCTGCAGAGAGCCTTTCTTAGTCAAGAAATATGAAGGGCTCTATAAAAAAAATATTACATATATATATTATATATATTAAGAGATCTAATTTTCAATTATTTATTTGTAGGATCATGCTTGTTTTACGAGAGTTCAAGTATTTTTTAATGGTTAATTATTTTAATTCCGATTCCATTTTCAACCAAATCAATAAAAAGAGGCAGAAGGTACAGTGGGAGAGCAACAACTTACCCTTCCGTTCACTGCCCACCGTCCTGTCCATTTTTTACTTTTTTCCTCGACTCATAAACATGTGGATAAAATCATTCATTCTATAAAATCATTCATTCTATAAAATCATTCATTCTATAAAATCATTCATTCTATAAAATCATTCATTCTATAAAATCATTCATTCTATAAAATCATTCATTCCTAATTTATCGACACACAATTTAGTACGAGGATTTAGGAGCACTTATGTAAGTGAACTATTGATTATTAGCGCAAATGGTCGACTGGTTTTGGAGGTGAACGAAAAATTGATTGACATATTCGTTCTGGGGAAGTACATTGCCGTTGATTCACGGTAGCGAACTGTCTCTGAAGTTGGCAAAATGTGATTATTTATGGATGTTATTAAGGAATTTAATGATTATTAAATTAAATTTAATAATTAATATTTAGTAAAACCGCACAAGTCGGATTGTGGAAAGTTGTCGGTTCTGAAGAACCGGGACAGCTGGTACAACTAATGAAATTAAACACTGTGGTCCCTGAATGGGTGACCGCTCTCATCAACAGAACCCACTCTCCAAATTAAATATTATAACTGAGTTGAAGCTTGGGTCGTAAAAATGTCGTAAAAAAAGTTTACAGGAGGCACTGAAAAACTTTCACTTCTCCAGCTTTACCAAGTATGGGGGTAATTAGGTAATTGGTCAGAAATTCGTTGTTAGGTTTTCAACGGAATTTATGTTAGGTAAATGAAAGAAATAAAATTCAATTTGTCTATGTTTGTGTGTGTGTGTGTCAAAACCTTCTTAGGAAGACAGCTATTAATTTTCGTCAAAATAAGCCGAAGGGAAGGTGAGATTATAGGGGGCTCAAGTCAAAAATACCAATAACTGCCAATGTAATGAATGTATCGACATGAAATATTATATGTGTATCCAAAACCCTCTTAGGAAGACACCTATTAATTTTCATCAAAATAAGCCGAAAGAAAGGGGGTGATTATAGGGGGGCTCAAGTCAAAATACCAATAACTGCCAATGTAATGAATGTATCAACATGAAATATTATGTGTATCCACAGGAAGACACCTATTAATTTTCAGCAAAATAAGCCGAAGGAAAGGGGGTGATTGTAGGGGGGCTCAAATCAAAAATACCAAAACTGCCAATGTTATGTATGTATTGACATGAAATTTTATTTTTAAATTCAAAATTCCATAAGAGGGGTGAGGGATAGATCGAATCCCATCCGGGAGTGAGTTTTATTTCGCAGATAGAACTCCCTCCCGCGGCTATGGATGTCGTAAATAAGTAGATAACACGGTGACTTGGCTAATATGCATCGTATATAAAGTAAAAAAAAATATATTAAAAAAAAAAGGAGAGGGGGATCAGTACAAATATAAATATACATATAAATAGATTTAAGAAAATATATATGTAGTATGTGCTTGGAACACACGCCAAAAGTGACACTTCTTTCGCCATTTATTAATTTTTTTCTTTTATGATCCATAAATATTATTTTTATGTTGTATGGAATTAACATACATTTTATTCACCTAAACATTTTAGGTGCAGGTTTATTTATTGGCTTATTTTTATTTAATTTGGTTAAATTATTTTTATTAATTTGTTAAATCAACATTATTTTCGTTGTTAGGAACATATAAGAAATGTTCGAAATCCGGCCGAGGCCCTTAGTTTATTTTATCTGCGAGGTAAAATAAACTTCAGCGCGCCGTCTTTCGGTTGGGACGTTGAGCGATGGTCCCGAGCCTGTACGATGTCAGGTACTCGTTAAAGACCCCTGCCCTAAGTGAATAAAAATTTAGGGTAGGCAAAATTTAGGACTCCCAAAATAGAGTTGGGTTTATGTCCATCAGAGTGACGAAAGAGCGCTCTGGTAGTAGGCGATTCGTTAGTTATTATGACTCATGCCCGGGCTTTTCAATCGCCAAAGAGTAGAGAATGAGAATAAGAGAAAGAAAAAGGGACGCTGTTCATGACGCCTGCTTAGCGTTGCAGGCGTACACTCACCTTTGTGATTCATTATCAGTAGATTGGGAGACTTCAAGTTTCGAGCCGGCGTCTTCTCTCTCTTTCTAACTCTGCCCTCTCTCGCTTCTTATTTTCGTTCGCCTCAATGCGTCACGTAATTTCGTAACTCATTTGCCAGCTTAGTCCCCAAGTAGCCCAGTGCGCTTCAAGAAGTTTCACTTAAAATATATATATATATATATATATATATATATATATATATATATATATATATATATTTACATTATAACCTTAACCTTATCTTAACCACCTTAGTCACTAACCATCTTAATAACCACCTTAACCAACTCACTAACCACCTTAACCACCTTGAAAATATATTTATAGTACAAAGACAATAAAGAGATCAACTAAAAAAGTCTTGAGGAAAGCATAAACATACTCAAATATCATATTGGTAGAGATATGTATTTCTAATGAGCACAGCGTTGCTTAGACTTAACTGGGTTACCCAATACATTTATTTTGATATATTAAATTTAGAAATTAGAATTTAGAATTTTTTTTTTGTGTAGAGGATACCAAAGAAAGAAGGCAGGGCATGCTGGGCTTACAAAAGCCAAATCCTTTTTAAGCCGTTGCAAAGCTATTAGTCAGATAAAGCCAGGATCAACTCACACCCTCTGATGTATTATTCAACGAGATTTAACAATGGAATTAATCAGAGCAACACTAGTTTGCGGGCTCATCCCTCGAAATGATGTGCTACTCAACTTTTCTGTGACGGTTTACATATACATATATACATTTTTTTTAAGTCGACGGTAAAATACCTGCAATAAACTTCCCCATATATAAGGACTTCTGAATCTTCAGACTAAATTTCTCATATATACATTCATTATATTTTCAGTTATTAGGGTTTTTGAGATGAGGCCCCTCCCCCAATTATTATGTTTCTCTCCAATACAATATCAGGATGGACAGACCATCAGCCAAATCGATCAAAGAGGAGCGGAATGGGGGGGAGGAGAGGGGAGGGGGGAGGAGAGGGGAGGGGGGAGGAGAGGGGAGGGGGGGAGAGTGGAGGGGGGAGAGTGGTGGGGGGGGGTGAAGGGGCGGGCTTCATATCATAAAATAGTATACATTAAGATATTAAGACATTAAGTCTATAAATTACATACATAACAAGATATTATTTCTTAGAGTCTGACACTCGTGTTCAAATGTACGCCGAGATATTTAATTGTTTCGTGGTTAGGAACGTAGATATACCTATTAATAAATACATAATAATAAATAAATATACTTAATATTAAATAAACATACTAATAAATATAGTTAATAATTAATAAATATACTTAGTAATCAATACATATGCTACGGGTAAAGTTAGATTAACGGTTAAACCTATGATTAACCGGGTAAATCTAGTAGTACCCGCTGCCGCTTGGTTAAAGTCCGAAATATAATTGAAATAGTTCACGTTTCGGACTTTACCCGGGTAAAGTATATGTTAAAGCTAGAACCTGTACTACTTCAAATATAGGAACGACGGAAGGGGCAGATATATCGTCCCGCCGGCGGAACGCCGGCAAATACGCCCCCAAATTTTGTAATATTTCGATTTATGTTTGTTCTAGGAATTTATGTACCCAGATGAATGATTATCGCTGTTAGACAGCTTACAACAATGGAAATTGAGGTGTGGTCGAGCTGATTAATAAGTACCTAATCTTTATAGTGGAACATACGTCCACTAATGGCCTTGTCATTATTAGTATACCCAACTTTAACCAAGCGGCAGCGGGTACTACACAGTTTACCCGGGTAATCCTAGGTTGAACCGTTAATCTAACTTTACCCGTAACACATATACTAATATATGTACTTAATAATAAATACATATATATATATATATATATATATATATATATAACTATTTACTGTATTTATTAGTATTATTATTTTATGTATATATAACATATATATGTACCTTATATATAACAACTCATGCCCGGGCTTTAACTAGGAGGTCATATCGCCTACTACCAGAGGGCTCTTTCCTCTGGTGGACATGAGCCCGGGGCAGGGGTCTTTAACGAGTACCTGACATCGTACAAGCTCGGGACCATCGCTTATTAACCTCCCATCCGAAGGAGGGCGTGCTTAAGTTTATTTTACCTCCCAGATAAAATAAACTAAGGGCCTCGGCCGGGTTATGAACCCATGAACTTGAGCTCAGAAGGCAAGCACGCATACCACTGAGCTACCGGCGCCCTCTATATATAAATAGATTCGACAGACCTTATTATAACCCTATAACAGCAACTGCTCGATGTAATGAATGTACTGACACGAAACTTTATATGTTATAAACTTCATAATTTTGTACAGTTTCATAAAAAAATTTTTAAACTTTATTAATTGAAAAATTATTTTACTTAGTTTTTTTTCCTTTTAATGACTTTTTAAAGTATGAATAAACCTTAGTAACTGGTTGATCAATGAATGAACTGGAATCTGCCATGTTGAATGGCTGAGAGAGCGAGGTTGCCACTTATTGAAAGTCAATGAATCATCTAGTGTTAACCATTAGTGGACCAAGATCTGCCCTACCATTAATCTTACCTTTAATTTAACTTGGCCAATTAAGTACTACTCATAGCTTGAACTTTATCCCTTTACAAGCGGATACTGCGAGAATTTCAAATTTATTACTAATAAAACAAAAACTGTTTGCAAATTGCGAAAGTCAACAGAAATCCTTAATTTTTTTCTGGATCCCTATACATATGGGTATTAAAGGGAACTGGTTACAGCCGATAGGAAGCGAAGGAAGTAGGAACATTACCTGGAGAGGAAGAGGAAATGATGCTAACATCCGACCTAAAGAATTGTCAACAATAACAAAAATAAAACAAACCTAAGCTGAGATGTGGACATGTCAGTGGAAAATAAACTGAGGTCCATCAAAGAAAAATATTGACAAATGGAAAAGCACGGAAAGGCGGAATAGGCAGGAAATGATCCAGTGCGATCTTATTTTCAAGTTGGTCTCATTACCTTAGATACCACAGATCGAACAATGAGGGCGCCGGTAGCTCAATGGTATGCGTGCTTGCCTTCTGAGCCCAAGGTCGTGGGTTCGAAACCCGACCGAGGCCCTTAGTTTAGTTATCTGGAAGGTAAAATAAACTTAAGCACGCTGTCCTCCGGATGGGACGTTAAGCGATGGTCCCGAGCCTGTACAATGTCAGGTACCTGCCCTAGGTGAATAAAAATTTAGGGTAGGCAAACTCCCATAGTATGTAGAGTCGGGCTCATGTCCACCAGAGTGACGAAAGAGCGCTCTGGTAATATGACTTCATAGTTAAAGGCAGACTTCATACTGGCATTACTGTATATAAGAAAGGCCGTCTCAGAATTACACAGTAGGATAAAGCAAAGAAACCTGCTGCCGATAACACATTACTTTCATATTCCTCGCCACATTTCCTGCACAGAGGGCTCTTCTAGCGATGACCATATTGTGTATGTGTTTGTTCATATGACAGTCCTGTGATCACCCCGGTCATAGCTCTTAGATCCATTCTGCCTCTGGGCAAGTCCCAAACGGTTAACTGATGTTGGAATGGGAGCGATGAGTTCATTGGTTAACTCATTCTGGGGAAGTACATTAACTGTGATTCACCCAATTTTTTTTTCTCTTGACGAAACTCTACCAATTCTACTTCAGTAGGCAGTGCTTTGAGGGAGTATACACTAGTTAAATGCACCAATTGCACTTAAGTTATGCAATAGGCTCTGAGAGAGGGAATCCCAAAGCTACATACATGAATGTTGGGATGTTGAGTGCTGATAGTATTGTGTATTGTAGAACAGATGTATAGAGTGTGTCTCGGTTCATTCTCTATTCTATAGAGTTGACACTGTGTATACTCTTTATTTATTCTACAGGCTAACGACCCACGTTTCTTCCTCCTCAAAAGTTCTCTATCTCTATTCTCTATTCTTACACCCTCTCAATATACACTAAAATTCTTGTAGCCATTGCTCAGTGGTATGCTTCCTTACTGAGCTCAAGTTACTGAGGCCTTTAGTTTATTTTATCTGTGAGGCAAAATAAACTTAAACACGCCGTCCTTCGGATGGGACGTTAAGCGAAGGGGGCTCAACTCATAAACCTCAATAACTGACGATGTAATCAATTTATCAATATGAAATTTCATATGTTAAGTCAAAACTTAATGAGAACATAACCTGTCAAATTTCAGGTTGAGGGGAGGGGCTCATTTCAAAAACCCTTATTACTGACGATGTACTGAATTTATGGTCATATAATTTAGTATGAGGATTTAGGAGCCTCTATGTAAGTCAACTGTTGAATATTAGACGGTCGACTCGTTTTGGAGGTAGAGAAAAAAGTTAATTAATTCGTTCTGGGGAAGTAAATTGCCGATGATTCATCAACGACTTTTTATATTTATTGTTGTTTTATTTTATTTATCTATTTGTATTTTGCATTATTGTGTTTTTTTGAATGATTTATTTTGTAACTTTATATCTCTTTATTTTATTTCATGTTATTTATTGATTTCTTGTTTTTTATATTTATGCATTTCCTTGAGGGAAACCTAGAAATACGGCTAGAAATAAATAAATTAATAAGAAATAAAAAATAATTAATAATTATAGGTTAGGTTTTATGACTCATGCCCGGGCTTTAACTACGAGGTAATATCGCCTACTACCAGAGCGCTCTTTCGTCACTCTGGTGGACATGTGCCCGAGTCTATTGTGGGAGTCCTAAATTTTGCCTACCCTAAATTTTTATTCACTTAGAGTTAGGGTTTTTAACGAGTACCTGACATCGTACAGGCTCGGGACCATCGCTTAACCGCTTAACGTCCCATCCGAAGGACGGCTTGCTTGAGTTTATGTTATCTCCCAAATAAAATAAACTAAGGGCCTCGGTTTTCCAACCCACGATCTTGAGCTCAGAAGACAAGCACGCATACCACTGAGCTACCGGCGCCCTCGAAAGAATTATATTTTTATTTTACAATCTGTGAAATACTCACTTCTCTCAGCATCAATCATCCTTTACATTATCTAAATTTCAGCCTCCCATTAACTCTTTATAGAGAAAACATGGTCAAAAAAAAGTTGTCGATGAATCTTCGGCAATGCTGGCAGGTAAAATAAACTTAATCATGCCATCCTTCGGATGGGATGTTAAGCGATGGTCCCGAGCCTGTACGATGTCAGGTACTCGTTAAAGACCCCTGCCCTAGGTGAATAAAAATTTAGGGTAGGCAAAATTTAGGACTCCCACAGTAGAGTCGGGCTCATTTCCACTAGAGTGACGAAATAGCGCTCTGGTAGTAGGCGATATGACCTCGTAATTAAAGCCCGGGCATGAGTCATAAAACCTAACCTAACCTTCGGCAATGTACCTCCCCAGTTCAAATTATTTGTATTAAAATATGTTTTTATTATTTCTTAAAACTTTTTTCCCTTTCGTCGAACTCGAAAATGAATAGGTTACTCAGACACTTCTGAATTCGCATTATAATGATATTTATTTTCGTTAAACCATAACATGGTAATAAGATAAATCATAAGAATTAAGATGCTTATAGATTATATACATAAACAGATATTAACGCTTAGAGACTGACAGACATATGATTAGTAATAACAATACTATTAAGAAATTAAATAGAAGAAGAAAAATATTTATTAGAATGTTTTTTATAAGTTTTCCGAAAGTGTCTTTTTGACATCCCTTCATCATGTTTCAATGCGCGAAATATTGTTATTGGGATTCTTGAGTTGAGTCTCCTCTGATCTATCCACCTCTTTTTTGATTGATTCCGCCGAAAATTGATAGGTGTCTTTGTTATAAGTCTTTGAATTCTCATATGAAATTTCGTGTGAATACGTTTATTATAACTGCAATTAGTGTTTTTATGCTAAGCCTCCCCTCGAATCCCTTCCCGTTTGACGAATTTGGTTGAAAATCAATTGGTTTTGTCCTCTTCGCTCGTTAAGCACAATGATAGCCGGTCAAACTTTCTTGTGTTACAAAATACCGTCAGATTTCAATCGATAATAACTACGAGACTAATAATGCAATAACAACGGTTGAGGTCACAATGGATAGAGCATGTCTGTACGTGTTTGTTGTGCAGTGTTTGTTTTGCCTGTGACGTTATCAGGCTAGTGTGGGCGCCGGCGGATGATTGTTGCGAATTAGCGTTGTGTAAAATTAGAAATTAGTGTAGCGTGATAACGCGTTTAGATAGGACGTAGATTTGGGTGTCATTGTAAAGAGCTTGAGGAGCACTACTAGGACTCAAAGTGAAACAATAAAAATATTCTCCGAAATATGTGCAAAAATCGGTATTAAATTGAAAATTGCAAAACAATTAAAGCTACGGCAGCATCGAAAAGAAAATGAAAAATGATTTTATCCCGACGTTTTCACGAAAAATCTAAGGCGTGGACCTTGACTTCGCCCTAATGTTTTTTTTGGAATCAGGAGTTTGGAAAACATGAAATTCCGTTGAAAACTTTGCATCAAATTTTTGGCCGAATAGTTAACTTGCCGTATACTTTGTATAGTCTACAAGTCATAGACAATAAGAGGATACAAGTAGGGAGTCATCAAGAATACGAGTTTTACGAGTAATCACAGGAGTTATTCGGGGATCAACCTGAAGCGTGTTGACTCGAAATCTCGTTATCTTACTTAGTATTCACTTTCCACAAGCCATAAGCACTTTCCCATTGAAAATCTATTTGATATTCTCTTTATGAACTCAAGAAGTTGTTAAATAATTCTTGAGCTTGTCTTACATTGTGGATTAAGGAGGAGTCAATGAACATGGTAGCGTATAGGGAGGGCTAGAATATACAATGACCATGAGAAGTGAGAATTGTCGAATACAGAAAATCAAATGATTTTCAGATACAAATCAGTGTTAATAATAATTATTAACACTGATTTGTATCTGTTTAATTATTAAACAAACATTGTTTTTTAAAATGTATGATCCATAAAAAAAAAAAAAAATAATAATCAATTACGTTATCGCTATCCAAAAACAATCTACTGTTTGGGCTAAAACTAGATATTTTACTTACGAGTACATAGGGGCTCCTAAATCCTCCTAATACATTTTGTGTCGATATAGTCATATCGGCAGTTAATAAGGTTTTTCAAGTTGAGCAAAATCTCTGATCCACCTTCCTTTCTACGCTGAAAATCAATACGTGTCGTTCTTATGTTTTTTTTTGGCCCTCATGTACCATGCATATTAGCCATGTCACTTATAAAGGTGTTATCTAATTATTTTACAACATCCATGGCCCCGGGAGGGAGATCTATCTACGAAATAAAACTCACTCCCGGACGGGATTCGAACCCGCAAACCATGGTGAGACCATGCGACTAAAGCCCTACGCTCTAGCCCGCACGGCCACCATGGCCCCGATATTTTACTTACAGATTGGCTTTTCATAACATCGGAAGGTTCCTTCAAACGGAAAATTAATAGGTGCCACCAATATAAAATTCATTACGTCGACAGTTATTTGAACTTTTGAGTTGAGCCCCCTCTTCTTCGGCTGATTCCACAGTAAATTAATAGTTGTCGTCCTAATGAGGCTTTGAATTTACATATGAAATAGTTGTTAAGTCACCCCCTAATCCCCCCTCTACTCTGGCCGATTCAGCCGAAAATCAATAAGTTTTGTCCTTGGAAGGTTCTGAACACATATAAAATTTCGTGTCAATACATTTATTCTATTGGGAGTAATCGTGTTCACAGACACATGCAGAGACAGATTTTTTTTTTGTGTTTCTAATACGTCCATTCACTGCATGGCCCCCCACAAGGGTGGGGCTGGTGCAACTTTGGTTGCAGGGCCCGGGCCCAAGGGGGTCCGGCTCCAGTCCTTTTTATTTTTTTATTTTAGTAGATTTTGCAAGGGATCATAGATTAAAAAGGCAAAATATATAATTATAAGAAAATTTAGTATAATAGATACATATTCTAGTTGTGCGAGTTATTAAGTTATTATTTAATTAGTTGCGTGCATGGATAGTTACTCTTGTTTGCAAATTACTAGTATAAAACAGTCCGCA
The DNA here is from genome assembly GCA_963662175.1 of Aradus depressus. NCBI lineage: Eukaryota > Metazoa > Arthropoda > Insecta > Hemiptera > Aradidae > Aradus > Aradus depressus. Next base: position 24,848,184 of record OY759222.1, read on the forward strand.
CGAGACAGGTATAGGCCCCACGCACTCCCTCAACCCTCCCCCACGCTAGGAAAGCTATGATAAATTAGGGCAGTTACGCTGTAAGTAAGCTTTTGTTGTAGCCAGTGTATTAAACACACACAAACATCGTAATTTTTAGAGCTCTTAATGTTATTTTTTTTTAGATCGTAATACTAGTTTTTGTCAATTTTTATTTTAATGTTAGTGAGTCAAAGAAATCTAAAAATGTAAACGTTAATTTCAGTAAAATAAAAGTAAATGATATAATCACGGTAGCAATTGATGTGTGAAATAATTTAATCCGTAAAGTTTGGTTTTAAAATCTAACTGATACTGTAACATTAATTATACCTTACAACCTAGGGCGCCGGTAGCTCAGTGGTATGCGTGCTTGACTTCTGAGCTCAAGGTTGTGGGTTCGTAGCCCGACCGAGGCCCTTAGTTTATTTTATCTGGGAGGTAAAATAAACTTAAGCACGCCGTCCTTCGGATGGGACGTTAAGCGATGGTCCCGAGCCTGTACGATGTCAGGTACTCGTTAAAGACCCCTGCCCTAGGTGAATAAAAATTTAGGGTAGGCAAAATTTAGGACTCCCACAGAAGAGTCGGGCTCATGTCCACCAGAGTGACGATAGAGCGCTCTGGTAGTAGGCGATATGACTTCGTAGTTAAAGCCCGGGCATGAGTCATAAAACCTAACCTAACCTAACCTTACAATCTATTTTTAGTTTAAATAAAATTGTAAAAGGGTTAATAAATAACCATGTAATTATAATATAGCACATGACTATGAGATGGGGGGCTCGACCCTGATCCTGGTTACAGGGCCCGCAATCCAATGTGGGGGCCATGGTTCACTGGCAACTATAGCATGGGACTGAGTATCGGACTCAGAGAGGGATTAGCCGTGTGTTTACATAACGAACATTGTTGACTAAACAAAATATTAGTATGTTATAACAAAATAATCAACAATTAAAATTTTCATCAGTCTAGTCATCCAGTCTTATACAATAAGTCGTAGTAAGTATCCTCAATTAAATAAGCCTTAATTTTAAGCCTTAATGATATTCCGGGCGAAGCCATGAAACCTGCTAGTAAATAATACAGAATATATTACTGATTCTTTGTTTGCTTTTCTTTGATAAAGAAACACAATTTTGAAAATATTAAAAATATAACCAAGAATTCAGTATCAATAGCTAATAATTATCAACAAAATGAAATGAATATTAATGAAAACAGGTTTCAGCCTAAGCACTAGAAAAAAAAAAAAAAAAAAAAATTAGATTTTCTTTTCTCACATCCAATCAACAGTTAATGGGGAAAGTAAAAAAAAAAGAAATTGAACAAAGTTCAAAACGTGGTAATCTTCAGTTAAATAAAATCCTATTAGGATCTTATTCTTATTCATAGGCTTCTGTGGTACTTAGGATTTTTTTTTTGAATTTACTGAAAGTTTAATCACAATTTTGCTCTTTCTTCAAAATCCCTATTTAATATTAACTCAGAATATAACTAAACGTATGAATGAATGAATAACTTTATTGCTCATAAAGAATTATCTTACAGCAAGGAGTTCGACACATAAACATAAATACAACAATTTCTGAATAATAAAGAATAAAATAAAATAAAACAAAGCCAATTACCACGTTTCCATGGCACTTCAAAACATTTTTGAAAAATTATTTTGGTTCAAACCAAAAGTGTTTCCATGATGAGTTTTGGAAACTGTTTTCAAAACAGTTTTGAAAGGTATAAACTCCTTGCCCTGTTATCTCGAATAGGTTATGCTACTTGTTTGTTTTATTTTCGCTTTTTTTGTGCTTATTTTGTTTTAAAAAAGTTTATTAATCTATTTTTTATAGTTTTAATTATTTTTTATAGTATAAATAATTATAATTGGTTTATAACTTTTGTAATGGAACGGTCAAAAAAGTTAATAGTAGTGCTTCTCATTATGCAGTTGGTCCTATCTGTTTGTGTTATGAGAAATGAAGTGCTGCAGTTTCTAATGAAAGACAAGGTTACTTATGTACGTGGTTGCTGCGCATGCCTCAAAACTGTTTAACTTACTCCCGTTTCCATAGTATTTTTTCAAAACAGTTTTCAACTCAAATCCAAAAATTTCCTGTCTTAACCTTGAACCAAAACTGTTTCGAAATCACCGTTTCTATCGGGTTTTGAAAACCAAAACAGTTTTGAAGTGCTATGGAAACGTAGTAAATATTAACTAGCAAAACAATGACTTCTTCATACTAAAATAAAAGGTTAGGTTAGGTTTAATTAATTAATTTAGTAATTATGGGCCATGGTGGCCGTGCGGGCTAGAGCGTAGGGCTTTAGTCGCATGGTCTCACTATGGTTTACGGGTTCGAATCCCTTCCAAGAGTGAGTTTTATTTTGTAGATAAAACTCCCTTCCGGGTCCGTAAATAACTAGATAACAACACCCTTACAAGAGATATACCTAATATGCATCAAACATAAGGCCAAAAAAAAAAGTTAGGGGCTAAACCGAAAAAGTGTGAGAAAGAAGAGGAAAAATAATAATATCAATAAAATAAATAAATTAATGATAAAAGTATATAAATATGTAAAATTATGATAGAATTAAGAAAATAAGGATAAATAAAAAAATGGAATAAGTAAATAACTTAAATAATGAGTTGTTGACGAATGGGAAAATAGAGAGATGAAGAACTAATCAAAGGAGAGTGGATTGTTTACCGAAGAGGAATTGGAATAGTGAGGATATGAAGGAGGCCACTGAAGGAGAGTGACGGATTGGGGGAGGCAGGGAGTTCATTGCCTACTACCAGAGCGCTCTTTCGTCTCTCCGGTAGATATGAGTCCACTCTACTGTAGTTGTCCTCCATTTTGTCTCTCTTTGTACATGCAGGACTATCGCTGAACTTTATATTTTTGAGTACCTCTATCAACAGGTACGAGAATCAAAATATAAATATACATACAATATAGTATATTTTTTTATTTATTATTTATGAATGTGTACTTCAGATTGATAAATGAGTGAATAAACCAAGTGATAGCTATGAAAATAAGACATGCGTCATTGCTTATGACAATATTTGAGAGAGAGAGAAGCAAGGGTAACAAAATTCTTAGTAATCGGAACACAGAAATACTTTTACTTCATACTGATAAAGGAAACATGAAACATTAGGTTAGGTTTATAAAATATAATGATATATTAATAAAAAGGTTAAATTAAAATAAAGCCACAGGTAACATTAGTCTTTCAGAGATTTTCTTAACTTGAAGCTTGTTAGGACAAACAAATAAATATGATGAAGCTTCTGTTCATCTAAGACTAATAGTAAGTTGTGGAGATATGCCTGTTGCTGAGAGACATCTATCGGAACATCTCCCAAATAGCTAGCCAGGTATTTGTCTCTAATCATGGCATATATATGCCAGGTCATCCCTCTCCCCCAGAGAACAACCCACAACTAAACTCATGTTTTTCGTTTCTTATATAAATCCGTGTTCCCTTTTTCCCTGCTAACCGAAGCTGGACAAGCACTCTTAGCTTGTTTATATGGTGAATAAAACTAAACGTATTAAAATTAATAATCAAACGTATTATCTTAACGCATAAACCGTTTATAAACACGTAGCACACTGATGCATCGGCACACCTAAACTCATAGTTGACTTGTATTCATGCGCTACTCATCCCCTAATAATTTTTTATTTAATAAGAAACCGAGGCCAAGTTTATATCACTACAACTTTTTTGTGAACAGCTTAGAACCAGTTCTTTTCCACAAATGTATAAATTTAATGTAGACTTTTTTTATTCAATATATCATTATAATATGATATAATAAATAATATTTTACTTTCTTATACTCGTACTTATAATATAAGGAAGTGTTGTAGGTTGGTTTGGTTAGGTTTTATGACTCATGCCCGGGCTTTAACTATGAGGTCATATCGCCTACTACCAGAGCGCTCTTTCGTCACTCTGGTGGACATGAGCCCGACTCTACTATGGGTTTCCTAAATTTTGCCTACCCTAAATTTTCATTCACCTAGGGTAGGGGTCTTTAACGAGTACCTGACATTGTACAGGCTCGGGACCATAGCTTGTCGTGTTTAATTTATTTTACCTCCCAGATAAAATAAACTAATGGCCTCGGCCGAGTTTTTAACCCATGACTTTGAGTTCGGAAGGCAAGCACGCATACCACTGAGCTACTGGCGCCCTCTAGAAAGTGTATTGTGTGTCTGTGTATGTATGTATGTGATTGGAAAGTTGTGAGCGCTCTAGAGCAAAACGATTGTAACTATGAACGTCACATCTGCTAACTTGGAATTTCCAATCGTTAATAGTTATAAAAATATAAAGAAAAACGAATGTTTTTTTAAAAAATATTGTGTATTTCACAAGATATATAAAATATATGGGAATAATTTCGGTAGTGCTACCATCTTCAGCCACGACTTAGCAAATATGTACTTCAGTAGCTGAAGATGGTAGCAACACCGAAAGTACTACCATATATTTTATATATCTTGTGAAGTAGTCCAATTTTTTTCAAAATCATACGTTTTCATTTATATTTTAAGTGTTTCACAATATCTCTGCGAAAATGTTAAATATCACTAATAGGTTAGGTTTTATGACTCATGCCTGGGCTTTAACTACGAGGTCTTATCGCCTACTACGAGAGCGCTCTTTCGTCACTCTGGTGGACATGAGCTCGACTCTACTATGGGTTTCCTAAATTTTGCCTACCCTAAATTTTCATTCACCTAGGGTAGGGGTCTTTAACGAGAACCTGACATCGTACAGGCTCGGGACCATCGCTTAATGCCCCATCCGAAGGACGGCGAGCTTAAATTTATTTTACCTCCCAGATAAAATAAACTAAGGGCCTCGGCTGAGTTTCGAACCCATGACCTTGAGCTCAGAAGGCAAGCACGCATACCACTGAGCTACCGGCGCCCTCAATATCAATAATAGTTATGTACATTTTAATAATTGACGGGGGAATGAAAATGGTATAAGTGACATTTTTAAAACTTTGAAGAAACTGTGCATTAAGTTCTTAACTGATTTCAAAAAATCTATAATTTATCGAAACCGGAAATATTTCCGTCACCAAAATGGAATAAGTGATTTGCCACTAGATTTCAGCACTGAATAGGATTTTACTTGTACAACATTTTTCCTGAACAGAAAAACTATCAATTTGAACCCGATTATGCACTTAACGAAAAATTTTCAAAAATGTCATTTGGACCATTTTGATTCTAACCCCGTCATTTATAATTAATGATCCAACTTCAATGGTATATTTTCACAAGAAAATTCACACTTGAAAAATATAAATAATATACACATTCAAAAAATGAAAAAAAGGTTCATTCATGACGATGTTGAGTGTCGTCTTAGTAAATGACTTTTTTCAGTTTCATGATATTGAAAGAAATATAAAAAACATTTGTTTTTATTATAAAGATTCAAAAGGTTCTATGCTTTTATTCCTCGTTTTTTATTATTTAAAATTTTTTTATTGTTGTTTGGAAAATAAAAATGAATAAAAGAATTTTTGAAATACGTTTTGTAGTTATTTCAATAAGAAATGAGTGTGGAAAAACATTTTCAGATATTCCTTTTCTCGAGTCCTTCTTCTCTGATCCCCCCTCTCCTTTTGACCGATTTCGTGAAAAATTAATAACGAGATCCGTCCTTATGAGGTTTTGAATTTAATTATAAAAAAATGTCGTCCTTGAATCACCGACTATGTACTTCCCCAGAACGAAATAATCAATCAAAGTTTGCGCTAATATTTAATAGTTGACTGACATAAGGGCTCCTAAATCTTCATACTAAATTTTGAGTTGATGAACTCATTACATTGGCAGTTATTAGGGTTTTGGAATTAGCCGCACCCCCTTCTGCTGATATATCGTTTAAATTTCTTGGGTGTTGTCCTCGTTGGGTTTTGACTTCAAATATTAAATTTCATGTTGATACGTACCTATTAGGTATGTCCGATAGTTATACGGGTTTTTGAGTTGGACCTTCCTTTTTCATTAATTTTTTAATTTAACTTTTAATTCCTTATGAAATTTTGTGTGAATACATTCATTAAAAATGGAAGTTATTGGAGTTTATCTATTAAACCTCCCCCAAATACCGTCTTTCTCAGAGATTTTGATTCTATCGTGAGTTATCGTTTTCACAGACACACATAGACAGCAATTTGTTTTTAATTTTTGTAATCAGAAGGTTGGAAAAAAATGAAATTCCATTGTAAATTAAACTTCGAGTTTCTCACCGATTCAGTCATAATTTTTTCACCCTTATGTCTTTTGGGTCGTGGAACACAAATATGAAGTTTGCTGAAAGAAATTTTGTTTTTGCAATTTTAGTCAACATTTTGGAAATTTTTCCAGTTTTCCGCCCATATCTCAAAAAGCACGCGTTTTTTTCGCAAAGGCACTGTTCAGAATTAAAGAAGATGAAGTTTCCTACATTTTTCTCTCTAAAATTGTTTTGTACGACTAACCGTTTGGCCGCTAGAGCGTGTCAAAAATTGGCCAAATTGCCGGATAGTGGAAAAACCACGTATATGTGTGCGTATACAAATATATTATGTATGTATGTATTTATTTATTATGTATATACTCATCGACATACATTTATTTAATTCATTTATGGCGATTAGTATCGAAACATGGGTCGTTTCCGCGGAAATCGTGGTTTTTCCACTATCCGGCAATTTGACCAATTTTTTGGCGCTCTTTAGCAGCCAAACGGTTAGTTGTACAAAAAAACTTCAAGAAAAAAATGTAGAAAATTTTATTTACTTTAATTTTGTATATAGTGACTTTTGCAAAAAAAACTCATACGCTTTGAGATATAGGCGAAAAACTGGAAAAAGTGCCAACATTTTGACTAAAATAAGCAAAAAAAAACAGGTTCCGGGCAACATTTCTGTCAGCAAACTTCATATTCGTGTTCAGCGACCCAAAAAACAAAACTTTCTTCTAAACCCCCTTTTTTGAGTCAGAATGACTGGCCTAATTGTCTTGTCTATCCTCTTTCGCCTTCTACTAACTTTTCACTTCGCTTCACAGCAAGTACCATTTAACAATCCTCTTAAGAAAATGAGCGAAGGAGATGAGTATCCTTTGTGGTTATTTCTAATTCTGTCTTCCTATCTGAAATTCCCAATGCAAAGAGCAAACATTGAAGATACGATGTAGAATTGGGATCGATATAGAACTGGGATCGATATAGAACCCTTTTGTAGATCCCTGATTGGGATTCTGGTTCACTTCATTTGTAGTGTATCATCGTACGTGTTTATGTGAGGAACAAGATATCAATTTGTATCCCCTTTCAAGCCAACTATTCTCTTGTTTAATCAGTATTTACTTATCTATCGGCAATTTATATCCGACCGTGTTCATATTGCAAATAACCAATTGAATTTCCCACTTTCATTGTTGAGGCGTGTTTGCGCGATTTCTCACCGGCGAAATCGCAGGAACATTTGAGCTTGGATGGTTCTCATTGAAAAAAGTATTTGTTTATTGTTAAATAAGAAATTTCAACTGCCCGACCTTTAATACTAGTAATTCGAAATTTTCGAAATGACCTTTCAATTTCAGTTAAATTACTTATCGCCGTCAAACTGTCATCATTGATTACTTAATTAATTTTCCATTAATTACTTTTCCAATTTCCTTTGATTTACTCTAAAGAAAATTTAAATTTTTTCTCCTTTCATCTTTTTTTTTTCTTCAACTGCTGTGATAAAAGTAAATTTTGAATCTAAAAAAAGTTGTGGTGAATCACCGGCTATTCACATCCCCAGTGAATTGATCAACTACGTTTTCTTTAGAGAGCGGCGGTAGCTCAGTGGTATGAAAAAATTTTATTTATTTATTTTTATTTATTAAGTATTATGAGAAAACTTAATAATAATACTTTAAGATTTATACTTTTCATTATTTGTATATTTTATTTATTCTATCATAGATGTACCACTGATGATGACGCTATTGCGTTGAAAACCGGTTCCACAACATCTGACTATCACATATAAAAAGTTAGTAAGTCAACTATTAATTATTAGCGCAAACGGTAGACTGGTTTTTGCTAGGGGAGCGAAAAATTAATTGATTATTTCTCTTTTGGGGAAGTACATAGCCGGTTTTTCACCAACGATTTTTTTTTTTACTTTTATATATTTAATTTTGTATTTTTACTTGGACCAAAACCAGTTTTTCAAAGGAGACATCAGATTTGTAACCACATGAGATTCCGGTTGTGGTTAGATCCACTGTTTGTTCATTTAGTAGGATTTGAGGCAGTTTTGCGGTTTGATTGGGTTCGGTTTGAAGGGGGGTAGATCCCTCGAAGTGGGTGTGACTGAGCAAATGAATCCACGAACCACCACAAAACTTTCAACAGATTCACATCCAACTTGTCGTTGTTAATGCTAAGAGGATTCAGACCTCTTCACAATTTGAATTGAAATAATTTGTTAAATGTAAACATTTGCCCCAATTCCAAAAGCGTTACAAGTTGTCCCTTTCCCCCCTGAAGAGAGAAAGTCAGTAATTTCCGGTGAAAATCCCGTGGCCCACCACCGGGAAAATAACCTAAAAAATAACCAGTCGGTGGAAAATCAAATAGGGGGGGGGGGGGGGGGGGAGGGTGGGGGGTAAATCAAGATAATCTACATTCCCTCGGCTCCTCAGGAAATTGCATTTTATGATTTTACACAGAGGTCAGGTAATATATGTCAATGTGGGAAATTTATATGTACAGGTTATGTATCAATAAATAAATAAAATTAAAAAAATGTGACGTGGCCATTACAGGACTTTCTTATACCAACCACGCTTACAGATCTCAAAATTATTTCATAATGGCAGTAGTGGGTATAAGAATGTCTACTCTCAATATAATGTTGTACAAAGAGACAAATCAAATGATTTTGAGAATTTTTCTTAATTTTTATAATTTTTTTTTTTTTTTTTTTTTTGGCCTTCTCAACTCTCAACTCACTCCTGGAAGGGATTCGAACCCGCAAACCATAGTGAGACCATGCGACCAAAGCCCTACGCTCTAGCCCGCACGGGCACCATGGCTCGCTAAAAATTGCTTACAATTAGATATATTCCATATAGACATTAAGTTTACATTCTTCGGGGTGCTATAACTTTTGTCGTATTTATCCTACCTCAAATTTGAGGACTTAATAGCGATTGTAAATTTTGTAGGAAACAATTTTTGTAGGAATTAATTTTGTAACAAATTGAAAAACCCCAATAACGTCCGATTTAATAAATTTATCAACATAATAATAAATAATAAAAAATTTATTTCCGTTAAACCAATACATGGTAATAGGATACGTCAAAAGAATTTATACATTAAGATAGCTTATATATTAGATATATAACTACTTGAGTCTAATACACCTACGATTAGTAGTAATAACAAAACTATTGAAAAAAGTAAAATTAAATTAATAAAAACTGAACAAATAAATACTTGAAAATATATGAGTACATAAACAAAATTAATACATAGATACGTTTATAATAAGTAGACACATTTTTCAATTTAATAAAATTAAGATAACTATTTAAAAAAAAACTCTTCGGAAGTTTTTTTATTCCAACGATGTTTCGGGACGTTCTTAAGTACCATCATCAGGTCCCAATGTGCGAGATATAGAAAAGAGAGAAAACAATGTAACTATAACAATATATGAAAAATAATATATATATATATATATAGAATAATATATATATATATATATATAGATTAATCAATTATAAATGAATGTATAAAAAAGTCTAAATAAATAAAAAAATATAAATGAATAAATAAAACAATAAGGTACATTGGACTGACCTTTAAGGTGAGGAGGAACTCTGCCCAAAAAATAAAAATGAAAGCTTTGTATCAAATTATGTTTTTGGATATGAAACACGATTCTTTATTGTGATTGTATTATTCTTTTTGAACAGTGAGAATAAAATTCCGTTTCTGTGTATAGGGTTTCCTCTGACATGAGCATTTACAGTTGAAATTAAATTTTTTTTATTGTATCTATTGACCAGTCAGCATAAAATTTAGTATGAATCAACTATAGAATATTAGCGCAAAGGGTCGACTGGTTTTGGAGAGGGAGCGAAAAGATAATTGATTACTTCGTTCTGGGGAACTACATTGCCGGTGATTCACCGAAGACTTTTTTTAATGTTTTTCTTCATTTTTATGTTTAAAAACGTAAATATGAGACCTAACCTAAAAGATGTATTTCTTATGGGCTAATAAATAAAATAAATAAATTAAATTGTCAGTGCACACATTTGCCTCATTAACAGCCGCCATTTTTAAATTTTTGAAATATTAACACCCAATTCATAGACGACGGTAATAGCCATAATTTTCTAGTTTACTTGTTACATCTATTCAGAATTCCTTGGCAAAGGCAAAGTAGCATATTTTTTTTCTTTTTTACCCTTTTAGAACAAGGAGAGAAAAACACCCCTTTATGGCCTGCCACAAATCCAAGGTTTTACCTCGGTTCTGTCCTGATTTTGTGGCAATTTGTAGTCTGTCTGAGCTTCACCGCAGAGGGCTCACTATAATATGATCATGCCACTTGCATAAGGGGTTTAACAAGGTTCAGTTCTCAAGTACCTTATGTCTTCTTCTTTCTTCACAGAGGAGACTAGTTTTTTTGTTGTTGTTTTTTTGGCCTTATGATCTATGCTCCGGGGGGGAGTTCTATCTGCGAAATAAAACTCACTCCCAGACGGGATTCGAACCCGCAATCCAGGGTGAGACCAAAGCCCTATGCTCTGGCCCAACATGGCCTCCAGTTGGTCAGTTATTGTGATACATGCTCGGGCTTTAATTACTATTGCCTACTACCAGAGCACTCTTTCGTCGCTCTGGTGGACATGAGCCACATGACTTTAACTAGAAGATGACGTCACCGTACATCTTGGGCCCATCGCTTAACGTCCCATCCGGAAGATGGCGTGCTTCGGGGGTTCCCTTCTCCTTCCCCCCTTCTTCGATCTCACATTTTGGTAAGAACTTCGTTCCCCTCTAACCCATTTGAGGACACCCTCCTTTGATTTCAATATTTCAAGTTCCACCAAATCCAGCAGTATTGCAAACAGTTCGTCACTCATTTGAAAAAAAATTGAAGAATTTCTTCTTGTAGATGATGAAAAATACACATTATTACTATCTACATTACATATTATTCTATCTTTGAATATATCTATAGTAATAATATTTCAATAGAGAAGCAAATATATATATACTAAGGTATAATCAACAATAATAATGAGAATGGACATGACAGTGACTCGATAAATTAATAAAGTAGGTACATATTATGATAGAAGAATCCCTAAGAATAAAGAAAATGTAGAGAAGCAATACAAAAAAAAAAGAGAAAAACAAATAAAATAAATAAATAAAAATAGAAACTTTAGTAGAAAGAAAAAATGAGAAAAGAAAAAGTAAATAAAACAAACTTATTTTTGAAATATTGTCTATTCCACTAAAGATATATATACATATATAACTACCGGTTTCGGCTTTATACCATCGTCAGGTCTAGTTATGAACTAAGTTAGTTTGCAGAGTGCGACCCCTCCAATACCTCTCTGGTGAAAGGTGCCACTTCAATTAGGGAATCCCCCGGCTTAACCGTTAGCTACATCATGAAATATTTGACAAAACTAAACAAACTTGACAAGTAAAAAATAAAACTAAAAAACATAACAGATAATAACATATATATGGAAACATATAATAATAACAGATAATAACAAACATAGCCATATTTCCACATAGATAACTAGACCTGACGATGGTATAAAGCCGAAACCGGTAGTTATATATGTATATATATCTTTAGTGGAATAGACAATATTTCAAAAATAAGTTTGTTTTATTTATTTATTACAAGTTTCCACAATATGTCCGCGTTTCTCAACTTAGAAAAGAAAAAGTGACTTAAATAAGCAATATTCTCATAATATAAAAAAAAATAAATGAATAATAAACACAGCTGGTGTGAAGACATGGAGATCACGAATCAGATTCACCTTTCATCACATTCAGAGCGCCGGTAGCTCAGTGGTATGCGTGCTTGCCCTCTGAGCTCAAGATCGTGGGTTCGAAACCCGACCGAGGCCCTTAGTTTATTTTATCTGGGAGGTTAAATAAACTTAAGTACGGCGTACTTCGGATGGGACAACGGGGTTAAGCGATGGTCCCGAGCCTGTACAATGTCAGATACTCGTTAAAGACCCCTATCCTAGGTGAATAAAAATTTAAGGTAGGCAAAATTTAGGACTCCCACAGTAGAGTCGGGCACATGTCTGACGAAAGAGTGCTCTGGTAGTAGGCGATATGACCTCGTAGTTAAAGCCCGGGCATGAGTCATAAAACCTTTCAATGAAACACATTGTTTCGTACTGGGGAAGTACATAACACAATGGGGGACCTCTGCCATTTGGTGCAGTCCAACATGTGATTCAGGGCTCTAGGCAGCTGCAAGAGGTGGCAGATTAGAGACTTAACTTGTACATTATCACAGGGAACAGGCAAAATCGACCATTGTTTCAGGGTGAGTTAATCAGAGGAGACCGACCCAGGACGAGGATTAGAGACAATCAGACCACGGCTAATCACCAATAGTCTCCAATAAGTCATTGTCGTCAATGTACCCACGTGTACAGGACCATTGTTAATCTTCACTGGACCTATGTTTAAATTTCATACTTCTAGATGAATGGGTAATATTTCTATGGAGGTTATACAGGGTGATTCCCTCGTAACTTAAAAAAAATAATTGTATGAAACTAGACTGAAAATGGAGTAGAATGCCACCAACCGCACCTTTCTATTTCAATCCGTTGCCGAGATATGATTTTTTTTCACAAATGCAATTTTTTTTTTTTTTTTTTAAATCTAGAGATCATAAGTGTGGCTAGTTCAGGTCTCACAATAACAAGAGTGGACACTTATGATCTCTAGATTGGAAAAAAAAATTGCATTTGTGACCTCTTTAGATTCGATTTACATCACGTTTCTTCGCATTCAACCTTAAATTTTTGCATGAAATCGATACGGGATCGCAAAGTTGATCAAACCAATAGAAAGCTGATTAACTTTGCATGTTTTGTAGCTCCCTGGACGGTTAAAGCGGTCCTTGAACGGGAAAGTAATTGACGTGGAAGTATTTCCCGAAAATTTAATTTTTCTAAAATGTTAACGTTTTAGCTGTTATTTCGGTTCTAAGTTGGTGATTTTCAAAGTTAAAAGTACACTAGTCTGATAGGAAATGTAACGCTGATTCCGTAAATGTGGTCAAAAGTTGAGAAAATTTGATTTAAAGGGGAGCTTGATGGCAAAAAACGTGGTTTTCTCGAAAAAAAACTTTAAAAAATCCTATCTCGGCAACGGATTGAAATAGAACGGTGCGGTTGGCTGCATTCTACTCCATTATCGGTCTAGTTTCATACAAATTTTTTTTTAAAGTTACGAGGGAATCAACCTGTATAATCGGCCTGAAATGAGAATCACACTCCTCAAAAACTAATAATCAATTAAGTTTCCGCTCTCCCTCCTTCTTAATCTTCTGAATCATACTAAATTTTGTTTAGATACATTCGTTACATCGGCAGTTATTGAGAATTTTGTGTTGAGTCCTCTCCACTTCTGATTCCGCTGCAAATGAGCAAGCGAGCACCGTATGTCGCTCTCAATTTACATATGAAATTTCGTGCCAATACATTCATTACAACGGCAGTTATTAAAGTTTTTATGTTAAGCCTCCCCCTATTCTTTAATCGATTTGGCTTAAGGGCTTAAGTGTAAATCATCAACCAAAGGGAAGAAGGGGATTAGAGGGGGCTCAACTCAAAAACCTTAATAACTACCGATGTAATGAATTTATCTGGGAGGTAAAATAAACTTAAGCACGCCGTCCTTCGGATGGGACGTTAAGCGATGGTCCCGAGCCTGTACGATGTCAGGTATTCGTTAAAGACCCCTACCCTAGTTGAATAAAAATTTAGGGTAGGCAAAATTTAGGACTCCCACAGTAGAGTCGGGCTCATGTCCACCAGTGTCACGAAAGAGCGCTCTGGTAGTAGGCGATATGACCTCGTAGTTAAAGCCCGGGCATGAGTCATAAAACCTAACCTAAACCTATATAGTAGTAATTTTGGCAATTATCTCCCATCATCCGATGGTCAATCTGGACATACATGAACGAAAATAATATTTTTTAAGTTAGTTATTATGATTCAAGTTTTTACCTACGAGGTCATATTGCCTACTACCAGAGCTTTTTCGTTGCTCTGGTGGCCATGAGCCCTGACTATACTACAGGTGTCCTAAATTTGGTCTATCCTAAATTTTTATTCACTTAGGGTAAAGGGGTCTTCAACGAATATGTACCTACCTAATAGTTCAGGCTCAGGACCATCTAATAACGTTTCATCTGAAGGATGGCGTCCTTAAGTTTTTTTGACCTTCATGATAGAAGGCGTTAGGGTCTCGGCCGGGTTTCGAACCCGCGGTTGTGAGCTCAGTAAGCAAGCACGTATAGCACTGAGCTATCGGCGCCCTCAATATTTATAGGGGCAGAGGGGCTTAACACAAAAACACTAATAACACCCGTTGTAATGAATGAATCAACACAAAATTTCATTTGTGTGGTTTTGAAGGGATTTGAAATGGGAAAATATATGGTTTTTTTGTGGTCACAATTATTTTTTATACGAAACATATATTTCGGTCTCTGGCCAACTTGGAGCTTTGGCTTTACCATACATCGTGGCTCGAATTCAGGATTCTTGGATTGATAGGAAGGCCCTTTCTGATTCTTTCTGGGGAAGTACTTTGCCAGTGATTCACTTGACTTTTTTTTTTTTTTTTTAATGTACTTGAATGGAGAAATACAAAAAAAAATTAACTTTTTTTTTTTTTAATCGGCATTACCCAATTCTAATTAAATGGGAATTCTCTTTTTCTTTTTATGCATCAGATTAAATCTTTAATTAAAAGAAAAATCTGTCTTTTTTTTTTTTTATTTTAATAAAGGGTTTTTAGTCTGAATTCTTGAAGGCTTCTTTAAGAACATTTTCACGCCTCACCATAAATTCCTCTTTCTGTCTGTAATACCATTCCTTCGTTAATTACATTACAGAGAAGTTCTTATTTCGTTCAATAAAGTTACATCAAGTTCTTTTGATTAACTTAATTTTTTATTTGAATATATGTGAAGTTTCGATTGTCTTATACTTTGAAAAAAAATTTAATGTGTGGGTGACGCGGTTCTCATGAGAATTAAAGTAAAGAGAAAGAAAGAAAGTAATTTATTTGGTCCCGCATTTTAGTGCCTTTCACAAAAGTGACAAAATAAAATACAAACATAAATAAAAAAAAAATAAAAAAAAAATAATAATAATAATAATAATGATAATAATAATAATGATAAATAAAACTAAAATCTAAGCTAAAACGTCCTGTGGGAGTCTGGGTCGCAGGCGGCAATGTGCGGTGGGCTGTCCAATATTGAAGTGGACAGCTCCAGGGCTGAGGGGCAGGTTCTGGAGGAACGTCCCAGTCAGAGATCGCAGGACGGTGTCCATGGGAGCTATGTCCAGCTCTTTATGAGTTATACTGCCTCTCACGAACCACAGTGCGTTGAGACCTATGCGGAGGGTTTTGTTTTAAAATTATTGTAATTTTCGTTTTACTGTTTTGCTTGCACTGAACCATATTGGGGCAAGCATATGTTAGTAGTGGACGTAATAGTGATGTGTACACGATTTTAATGCAATTTGGGCGGAGCCTGAATGAGTGGATAAAGTTGTGAGAGACTTTGGTATGCTTGAGTTAGTTTTATTGAGATGTGTAAACATCTGCTTTACTTTCAAAAAATTGCTGCAAAGCACGGATTTTGATTAAAATTAGTTTTTTAATGATACAATAAGAAAATTATTATGAGAAATATTATAATAAGGGGGAAGCCAAGCGCTTCCAGGGAAGGGATAAAAGCACTGAGTGCTTAGGTCCCTAGGTGTAAGCACCAGCCCACCACAGATATATATATGAGAAATTAAACTTTCAAATTTATTGTTCTTCAATTTCTTTTATACATGAAATTATAGGTTTGTGATTGCTAAAGATATTTACAACTGTGATTGTAGAGTCTCCAAATACCCCGAGAATACAGCGTCGATGGTAGTTTTCGAATTTGTTGTTGAAATGCTTCGATTCGTATTCATTTTTAGATTAAGTAAGATTCGGTATCTCCTGAAATGGCTCCAATATTACATCAATATACTATTTATTGAACGATATTTTCAGCACAATATTATTATTATTATATATTAATAACAATATTATATATTATATTTTTTTTAAGTTTATACTGCTATATTATTTTTTTACCACAAATTTTATTTATCGTGACAAATTTAAGCTATCGAAGCATCTTAGCCTAAAAGTTTTTTACCAAAAGATCATTTTATAGTTCCTAATATTGATATTTTAGTTAAGTTCACTACAACGGTAAATATGATCAATAATGTTGTAAAAATACAATGTTATATTTAATCATGTTTTTTAGAGATGTTTTATTGTTTTACTTTCTTATTCCATGAACGTAGAAATGCTCAAAAACAGCTGACATCATCATAAACAAAGAAGTGTGTAGTTGAGTGTGTGCGCTGCGCTCGCAACCGTCCTACACACACACATCAACGAGACTTACGCTCTGACATAGCCCCTACCGAGAGCTAAGATGTTTACACATTAAAAAGTTTCATTAGTTACATTTTTCTAATTCAAAATTCAAAACATCTATTACCGAGATTGGAAACTACGACACGTGGAAGAATTCAACGTTTGGGGGCCATGGTGGCCGTGCGGGCTAGAGCGTAGGGCTTTGGTCAAATGGTCTCACCATGGTTTGCGGGTTCGAATCCCGTCCGGGAGTGAGTTTTATTTCGTAGATAGAACTCCCTCCCGGGGCCATGGATGTCTTAAATAATTATATATAACACATTGACATGGCTAATATGCACCGTACATAAAGCCAAAAGAAAAAAAAAAAAAGAAAAAAAAAAAAAAAAAAAAAAAAAAAAAAAAAAAAAAAAGAATTCAACGTACAAAATAGCACGATTTTTAAAAAATGTCAGTACTTTTTTTATGGCTCAAACCTCACTTCTATTAACAAGGAACTTTCCAGCCCTCGAATGTGTACTCTTTAATTAACCCCCACCCAATCTAATGGATTGGTTCATCAAACTAGACTCTGGAGGTGATTTCCCGGCCCACAGATCAAACTGACTGACAGACTTGGCACGGCCTCGTGACTCCGGTGGATGTAGATGTTTTATCCATTCCATTTCACTGATAAACAAGTTTCACCTTCCATAAGCCGGGATCGACAAGGACCTCTATCAATCACTTCCGCTCTTCTGAGTTTCACACAGCTGTGCCTTCCTCTACATTTCCACCTGAATTTACTTTTCTTATCTACTACATGTATTAGGTATATGTATGCTGTAGGCTCAGCCCTACGTCCCTTTACATAGCGTTGGGAATTTATAACACAAGTGTGTATATATTGTCTACAGAAAAAAGAGACAGCTCTGCTAGAAATAGTACTCGGTCCTCTTACATTTTATAATTGTGCTAGCCGACTTTCGGGGTTTCCCTCATCATTAGTCTGTCCAATAAAAACATAAATAAGTAGACAATTTTAATGGCTAAAATAAATACATAACAAGCAGGTTCTCGGATGTATGTGTTTCTCCTCTTTGCACCCTAAATCAGAGGAAATTACTGGGCCGTGTATTAAGACTCTACAAAGGTGGCATTTGTAACTAAGTGCGGCCCTTGATATTAATATCAACTTCTAAGTTGAAAAACGCGGACATATTGTGGAAAATTGTAATAAATAAATAAAACAAACTTATTTTTTTAAATATTGTTTATTCCACTAAAGAAGTTTAGTAGTTTTCTTTAGTGGAATAGACAATATTTCAAAAAATAAGTTTGTTTTATTTATATATCAATATCATTAACAATAATATCACAAAAGTAGGCATTTTATTCAGGACAGAATTATTTATTCATTTAATTGAATTTAATCTATACATAGATTTTTAATTGATATGCAAATGCACATAGGTCACATAGCCTATTTTTTTAAATTTTGCTTTTAAAACTACTAGGTACATGTAAAATTTTATGACATTCCGATAATCCGTTTATGAGCTAGCACTATATTTATGCATAGGGTCTTATTGGTTATTTATACAACAACCATAGCCCAGGGAGGGAGTTCTATCTTCAAAGTAAAACTCTCTTCCGGATATGATTTGAACCCGCAACCGTGATAAGACCATGCGGCCAAAGCCCTACGCTTTAGCCCACATGGTCAACACGGTCCCTGCTCGACCTCGTTTTTTCACTATATCCATAAAAGTAGAAAGATGGATGTAGTTAAAAATCAAGAGATAATATTGGAAAGGAAGAAAGAAGAGTCCCCCCCCCCTTCCTAATTCTAGAGAAGGTAAAACTTGTCTGCCCTCATGCACTCTGTGCTGCCAGTTGTGACTCATAGAGAGCAGGAAAAACGAATCTGGACTCATCCATGAAATTTTAAATAGTTTATTTTTGAGTAGTCATTTATTTCATGAGCCGTCTCATTAATGTGACTCGCCCTGGCTTAACTACGAAGTCATATCGCCTACTACCATAGCGCTCTTTCGTCACTCTGGTGGACATGAGCCCGACTCAACTGTGGGAGTCCTAAATTTTGCCCAATCCAAATTTTTATTCACCTAGGGCAGGGGTCTTTAACGAGTACCTGACATCGTACAGGCTCGGGACCATCACTTAACGTCCCATTCAAAGGAAGTCGAGCTTAAGATTTTCGTACCTCCCATATAAAAAACTGTTGGCCTTGGCCTGGTTCTGAACCCTCGATCTTGAAAACCGGCTGGCTTATTATAATAAAATTTGTGAGATCAGGCTACATTTTTATTTAGCAACCTGTGAAACTGCTATACTATCATTTTAAAGGTAAAACGTGATAGTGCTTTCTGCCAAAAATAATAATAGATGATAATATTTATTGAAATGGGTTTTGTCCCCAACTAACGTAATATATGCCAACTTCCATTAAAGTTGGAGAGAGAAAGGGAGGGGAGGGGGTAGTGAATAATACGATATCATCTTCATAAGGTTGACACAACGCAGCCACAGGGCTTACAGAACAATGCCCAGATGACAAAAGTCAGGAAGGAAACATCACGACAAAATGCCCCTTTCAGACATAACAAAGTTCAACTCTTAGCCTACAAACCAGATATATTCATATTACATCATATATATATGGCTTACTTATACTTTCCGAAAGTAAATATATAAAAGATGAGGGAGAGGTCCATTTCATTGGTGCAGTGAGGCCGGTGAATCATGTCCCTCGGGCCTGTGAGCTAGTGGCAAGCCGTCATCTTGTCCTTTCAACAATCCAACTTTGCCTCCATATCCTATTATTTTTTTTCTTCCC
The DNA here is from genome assembly GCA_963662175.1 of Aradus depressus. Lineage (NCBI taxonomy): Eukaryota > Metazoa > Arthropoda > Insecta > Hemiptera > Aradidae > Aradus > Aradus depressus. The sequence goes on from OY759222.1 coordinate 24,867,817, forward strand.
CCTCTCCTTGCTGAAAAATAGGTGTAGCTAGGTTAGGTTTTATGATTCATGCCCGGGCTTTAACTACGAGGTCATATCGCCTACTACCAGAACGCTCTTTCGTCACTCTGGTCGACATGAGCCCGACTCTACTGTGAGAGTCCTAAATTTTGCCTACCCTAAATTTTTATTCACCTAGGGCAGGGGTCTTTATCGAGTACCTGACATCGTACAGGCTCGGGACCATCGCTTAACGTCCCATCTGAAGGACGGCGTGCTTAAGTTTATTTTACCTCCCAGATAAAATAAACTAAGGGCCTCGGTCGGGTTACAAACCCACGTTCTTCAGCTCAGAAGACAAGCACGCATACCACTGAGCTACCGGCGCCCTCAATAATAGGTGTAGCGATTGTATCCGAACAATGACCTTGTCGCTAAGCGGACAAACATACAAATATATCCAAACAATATTGCCAGCCTCCCAGCTGATAATTGAATAATTGCTGACCATATGATTGTATATTATAAATCGTATCTTTATAATATACATGTAATGTGGGCACCGGTAGCTCGGTGGTATGCGTGCTTGCCTTCTGAGCTCAAGATCGTGGGTTCGAAACCCGACCGAGGTCCTTAGTTTATTTTTTCTGGGGGTAAAATCAGAAAACATTTGGATGGGACGTTAAGCGTGCGGTGACGTCGAGAATGCGGAACACGTAGTCATCGAATGCCCGCTGTACGACGGGCCTAGGGTGGCGTTGATACGCTCGACCGAATCGTACCTGGGACTGACCCTGCAGCAGCTGGTGGCCGAGTCTAGTTACCCAGCATTCACCATTTGTAGCGGAGTGGAGGAGGCGAAAAAATGCCGCGCCGGTGACGATAACACCTGGCGCTCCTAACACGGCATGAACTTTCCTAGTTTCAGCGCACTCCAGAAACTACAACTATGGTTCCTCACCGGGAGGACGAAGAGGGTGTTACGGTCCCACCCACGACGAGGCACCACACTGTTGGGATGCACGTGCATCCCTTCGTTGTGAGTATTCCAAAAGTCAGGTACTCGTTAAAGACCCCTACCCTAGGTGAATAAACCTAGGACTCCCACAGTAGAGTCGGGCTCATGTCCACCAAGAGAGAGAGCTCTGGTAGTAGGCGATATGACGCCTTAGTTAAAGCCAGGGATGAATCACAATAACTAACATCGAATTTCAGACTGATTTTATATCTTCCCTTGTGCTGTGAAAGAAAAAAACAAAAGAAGAAGAAGAAGAAGGAGTATAAATAAACAAATTAATTTAAAAAGACTAACTTTTGGTTAGTGTGATGCGATGTGAGTGGGTGGCGATATAAGAAATGGGACTAGTTGAAGACAATATAAGAAGGGTTTCAATTATATCGTCGTCTCCAAGAGGCCGTCCACGTTATGACCGTATAACTCAGGATATTTGTGGACTTTACTGGGGGATCGTAAGGACCAACATAACAGTCGTATTCCAGGTTCTTTATAGCTTCTTAATGGGACTATATCCCCCTTTTTCCATTCATTCTTCTTTATCAGACCGTACTTACTACAAGAAAAGTTTTCGTTACTAGCATCCCGGGTATACTTCCTAACCTCTGTTTAGTCTTATTTGTTCGTCTAACTGTTATCCGAGGGCGTCTTTCAGTACCTAGAGCAGCGGAATGAAGAGCTAAGACGAGAGAGATTCGACTTTATAACACAAAATGGATTCTGACATCCTCAGTGGTATCTAATTTTAAAATATAAAACCTAAGGTAAGGAGATAGTCAAAAAAAAAAAAAGTCGTGAGTGAATCCCCAGCAATGTGCATCACCAGAACTAATTATTTAAATAACTTTTTGCTCCCCCTCCAAAACCAGTCGACCGTTTGCACTAATATTCAATAGTTGAAACCCGGCCGAAAATTCGATGGAGAATTTTCAACGGAATTTAATTTTTTCCGATCTCTAGATTCCAATTATGAAAAAAAGTCTGTCTGTGTGTGGGTGTGTTGACTGTGAACACAATAACTCCCGCTAGAATAAAATCGACGTTTATATGTCAATCCAAAACCCTCTAACGACGACACCTATTGATTTTCAGCCAAATAAACCAGAAGGAAGGAGGGCTTTAGGGGGAGGTTTAACCCAGAAACTCTAATAACTGCCGACGTAATGAATGTATCGACATAAAATTTCATATGTGAGGTCAAAACCTCATTAGGACGACACTTATTAATGGTAAGCGGTAAGCCGAAGGGAATGTCAAAGGAGGGCTCAACTCAAAAAGCCAATAACTGCCGACATAATAAATGTATCGACATAAAATTTCATTTATGAAGTCAAAATCCAATGAGGACAATACTCAAATTTCAGCAAAGGTCGAAGGAAAAGGGGTTCCATTGCCAGTGATTAACCGACGATTTTTTATTTTTTTTTTAAAGCTACATAAATTGAACTTCGAATAACAAACTTACAAATTGTTGCCCTTCACATAAAATTATTCAGTATTCTACATGTAAACCTCTGAATATGTCAATTAATCGAACAATATGTACTAAATATGGAGTGTGGTTGCTTCATCACATACAAAATAACCTGGAAACAAGATTGTACAAACAGGTTTAGGCTTTAATCTCCCCTTAAATTAAATTTACATACCAAACACAACACTTGTTTCACACTCACCTTGTAAGAGCAGAGATTACAGGAATCAGGGGGTCTATGAAAGGGTTTTCCAATTTTATTTTGAGTAAAAATTGAGTTTTATCCACGGAGAAAACTGTTCAATATAAAATTATAACTGAATTATTTTTAATTATAGAGTCCAGAAGTTTAAACAATTTTACTTCCTCAGCTAAATAAAACAATAATAACAAATATTTAAAGTAAATAATAAGAAGCAAGAAAGAAATAAATATGTAGAAAATAATAGCAAACACTTACAAAAATAAATATATATACAAAAAAGCAGGTGTGCCTCACCCAGATAAGCGCACGGTTGAAATGAAACTTCTCTTGTCTTCATTAACCATGCGAATTAAATAAACAAATTAATAAATATATATATTTACATCTCCACCAAAGATGCGGAATCTCGTTCGCGCACATCCCGAGCAGATGCCCAGGAAGTGTGCCGCCGTTCCATCTTCTTCCCCACATCTATCGCAGGTACTGTCCTTGACTCCCACAGTGTGTAGGTGTCTATTGAACGGACCGTGTCCTTTGAGAACTCCAGTCAGTTGCCTAAGCTATCCTTTTGAGGTTCAGAATCCCGTCTTTCAGAATCCTGTACTCCCCAAATTGAATTAAATTAATTTTTAATATAAAAATTATAATCAATAATTAAAATTTAATCAATAATTTTAATGAATTTTTATTATTATTTTATTTTTTTTTTTTTGGTCTTTTATTTATAAAGATGCAACTGTTGCTAGGGTGCAACAACCAGCATCTATGTTGGTAGGTATGGATACGTTGGCGTGAATGGCATGTGAGAGGAAGGCCACCCAGTGGTAGGTCCTCGGGACGAAAATTTATATTAATTATTAGGACAAGAGAAAAAAAAAAAATAAAAATAAATAATTATACGATTATGAACTCAGAATTTGGGAAAACCAAAATGGCGGCCCGGAAAACACGAAAAATTGTGAAAAAATTGAAAATAGGGTTGTTAGTGCCGCACTTGTAAAATAATTTTTTTTTTTCGTCAAAAAGGTAAGAATGAACAGAAAATTGTTATAAATTTAAATATTTTTATAAGTCGAAATAACATAATTGTTTGAACATTTGTATTCATTTTTATTATTATCGATAAGAATGTTTGTTTCTTAATAGTATTTTTATATGAATCCCCAATTCATAATAAACACTATACGGATTATAAGACAAGTCACTTCCTTTGACCTTATTTTTCAACTAAAACATAATATTTCTTCACAATGGTAAATGAGTAATGGTGTCAAGTATATACATATATACCGTTTGAAAGCTTATTAAATGAGAAAGTTTTTCCCGTAAAAAAAAAGATGTCCAATAGGAATATTATGTTGGAAAAAATTGAGCAAAAGTTAGCCAAACAACTTTAGAATAATACAGTATTCGGGTTTCTGCTGCCTGTAAACTGTCAAATTCTCGTAATTGAAATAATATAATAAACTCTTTTTAAAGGGAATTTAGCGTTCTATACGATGGTGTAATTACATTTTCGTTAACGTTTACAGTTAAGGAGTCATAAGAGATTTTAGACCAAAAAATGTGCTAAGTGAAAAAAATCGAAGATGTTGAATATTTCTGAAAAGGCTACGAATCGGGATTATGTTTATAGAAACTTTTTTGTTCAAAATTAAATTTCCTATACGGCCTCCACTTTTGTTACCTCCATCCTGGGACACCCTGTATACAGGGTGTAACAAGTCGAGAGGGCGACACTTAGAGATCTTATAGTAAACTTAATTCTGAACAAAAAAGGTCCTATAAACATAGGTCCGCAAACGCTTTGTTTAAAAGTTATAATCAAAAAACGCTAATACAACACTAATCACTTGAAAGTAAAGAGTAACTACAATAATTGTTCAAAATGTCTTCCCTGTTGTCGTACACATAATTGACACCTCCGGGCAACTGAATTCATGGCTGTTAGTACCTCTTGTTCCTGTCCTCCCATTTCGTCACAAGCGCTCCGAATCCGTTCAACCAGTTCTTCCCTAGTGTTTACAGATTGCGAATAAACGTCAGTTTTTAACGCCCCCCAAACGTAAAAGTCCATGGGCGTTAAGTCGGGACTTCTTGCAGGCCATCCTACTGGTCCAAAGCGTCCGATCCATCTCCTTGGATAATTTCTGTCCATCCAATCACGAATGACTCTGCCATTATGTGCTGGGCATCCATCCATTTGAAACCAACTATGTACTCGCAGGTTCAATGGCATATCCTCGAGGATGTCCACTAGGTCATTTTCCAATAGATTTAGCATTGCAGCCGAATTGAATCGGGCGGGAAGAAATATTGGCGTAAGGAGATAGCGGTCAATGACACCAAGCCAAACATTAACACTAAACTAATGCTGATAGTGTGTAACCCTGGTCGCGTGTGGATTTCGAATGGACTAGTAGTGCTCATTATGTACATTCACGATCCCGCCACGGGTGAATGTAGTCTCATCTGTCCATAAGATGTTGGTACCAGAGTGATGATTGGATGCTAAACGACGAAGATACCAGTTACAGAATTGCATCCTTGCTTCACCATCACCCTGTACTAAATGCTGTACTGAACTAAATGATAGGGGTACATACGTTCGCTCCTTAGGGTTCTGTACACTTCCATATGCGAAACCTGCCCTGTTCGACTTGTGCTTGTCGTCGGATTTACTTCAAAAGCTATGATGAAATTTTCTCTTCGATTTACATTGACTCGTGGATTAATTATTCTAGTGGGCAGCTCTGTAACACGGCCAGTTTCTCTTATTCGTTGATAAGTAGCCTGGAAAACCCTTCGATGGGGGATCCGTCGAAGAGGGAAACAGCTCAACAGCTGCAACACTGTTCCCGTTACAGAAACCGTACACGAATAGAATATCTGCATATTCCGCATTCGTGAACATTCGCGGCATTATATGCAACACTGATTCACAATAAATGAAATTAGTTGCATTGAAATAGAACCCAACATTCATAAACATGAATGGTATTGAACTTTGAACCCTATTCAGATCCTAAACCCTTATACCAATTGCAGGTATTTCTTTCTTTGCCCTGCAGTCTTTTGATTATAACTTTTAAACAAAGCATTTGCGGACCTATGCTTATAGGAACTTTTTTGTTCAAAATTAAGTTTACTATAAGATCCCTAAGTATTGCCCTCTCGACTTGTTACACGCTGTATATAATATATATATAGTAATATATATGTATATATATATATATATATATATATAGTAATATATAGGTATATAGTAAAGATAACATGCTTTATGACAATGAATGGGGTTTTTTTTTTACAATACACATATTCGTATGGTAATGTGCTAACTATCTATGTTCACAAGTTGCTACCTGATCACTGCTACTTAGTAATCACATCTGTTCTTTCTGTGTAGGAGAGAGGTGATGGAGGAGGCGAGGAACCCTAAAAGATGTGCTGTGGAAACAACAGTAGCCTGATCGGCGGAGGCGGAGGTACCTACACCCACGAAGACATCATCCACGACCGAGCCGTTCAAGCAGTCTTCTGTCTTCTCTACACCACCATCTTCGTGCTGGGTCTCTTTGGGAATGCTCTCGTCTGTTATGTTGTCGGTCGGAACCGTGCCATGCATACTGTCACAAACTGTTTCATCACCAACCTTGCTCTTTCTGACATCCTTCTGTGTACGTTAGCTGTCCCCTTCACACCTCTGTATTCCTTCCTGGGTAAGTTACTTCAAGAATTATTATTGTGTCTTACTATTACTAAGGAGTCAGGGTGGCCTACAGATGTGAAAATACTTTAAGGAATTGTTTCCCGAGTCTGTAGGACAGAGTATCTTTCAGGGACAAATTCGTTTAAAAACTGACATGTGGAGATTGCAATGCACACATACATTGGACAGACGGGAAGGAAACTACACATACGGACTTAGGAACATCTACGAAGAAGGGATTCCGAGTTCTTTATTCATTGTCAAAATAGTACCCATAGCCATATTGGTACCATAGAGTGGGACTCTTGCACGAGGGTACCAAGGGAAGACGTAAGGATATCTTAGAATGCTGACTTTCTTTATTGAGGATAAGAACATTCTTAACAAACTGAGGTAAATAGCTGTTCTGTAAGAGATATATTGTAAAAAAAATTCCAAAATGCCAAAAATTCCTTTGGCTGTATAGTGAATTTTTTAATATTGCAGAGATATTTTACTACTATGTAGAGATTTGTTTTATAGTTATTGTGTATATTTGAATGAATGTTTTTGTATGTATAGTGAGTGAACCTAGCTATCCTCATCCCTTTGAGCTATGGCAGTTGTCCTTTAACCGCTACACTGTGTGGGTGGGGTAAGAAAGTTTTCATTTTGTTACTCTGTACTCTGATGCTTTAAGATTTATACTTTTCATTATTTGTATTTTATATTTATTTTATCATAGGTGTACCACTGATGATGACGCTGCTGCGTTGACGGTAGTTTTATATCCTTAGTAAAAATAAATTGTATGCTTATTTTATAAGGATTTTTATTATTTTCAGTATGTTTTTAATAATATAATTTTATCTTATTCGATTTGATTTATTTGTTTCTTATGCCCACTACAATATCTCATTTACCTATATCTTTCAAATTGTATTGTTTTTTATTATTATTATATAGGTATATATTATACAATTTTTATTTAAATTTATATAGATTTATAGATTTTTAAAAATTATTTTAAGAATTATTCGATTTAATCGATACGAGTAGGTATCGATACTTTTTATTCGATACTTGAGTAGTATCGAAAGTTTTATTCGATACTACTTATGAGTATAAGTATCGATACTTTGTGGTATCGATTGAACCCTACCTGTTATGGACCATAACCACATCACATATATTTTTCTAATTATTGATTAGGCTATTTGTTATCCTTTTGGATAATTACACATAATATACTTGGAAACTTGTAATGGTCGAGTCCACTTTAGCAATAGGACAATAAGTTGATTCCACTTTGGGACTCTGCGGGAAAGTCCCAGTAATGGGAGTTGTGAAGTGGCTTGGGCTCTTCCATGTTGCCAAGAGTAGAAGGATTGGAACATTGATCTGTTTTTGATGGTTCTGACCCCGGACCCATGGAGCCTCCATTTCTTATGTTTTTTTTTAGCAGAGACAAGGGTGGCCTTTGAAAACAATAGGTTTGGAATATGCAGAGCTGTCCTGACAATCTGAACCAACTCTGGTCCCCAGTAGGATTGGTGGTTATTGGGAGGAAGGCAGTATGGATAAAGTGACAAAACCTTATTGTTTTCGTTTGTGTGTCTGTCTTTTACATCCTCAGCTATACAGAAAGTTGTGTGATGGATTAGGAATCTGATTTAATGTTTTCACCTGGTTTTCATGCTTTACGACCCTTTTATACTCAGTAATTCCAGTTAGAAATACTTTTAGAAGGACAGTAAGCGTGGTTGGAATAAAAAAGCCCTATAATGCCCACATCACATATATTTTACATCCTTGGCTCTTTTGAACTAATTGTCAATATATGCTTTCTCATAAGGGCTTCAGAATCATACTCTATTTTGAGTCGATACGTTCATTACATCGGCAGTTATTGGGTTTTTTGAGTTTCTGACCGATTATAACTTCCCCTATACCTTGTTAAATTTCTGTCTATGTATCTGTGAATACGATAACTCTCCATCAGGGGCGTAGCCAGGATTTTGAGCAGGGGAGGGGAGGCGAAGTTAGGCTACAAGGGTGGGGGGTATAGACTCCCGGGGGGCACAGTCTGCAGTTTTTGTGGTTAGCGTTGCAGACTTTTTGTTATTAATTTGGGAGACTCGGACCTCTAGAAGCTCCCCCTGAGGTAACCACTAACTGTAATACTTACGTTGACTTTACATGAGCAGCAAAAATACAAAGCGCAGCAGCAGCAAATACACTGTGGTTTCTGTGCTTTTAGAATTAAATGACACATCCAATAGCGTGCATTTGCTGCTGCTGCTCTTTGCATTTTTACTGCGCATGTAAAATCAACTTTAAGAGTATAAAGTATAACATAAATGACGATTTTGAACGAGGCAATGAAATGATCGAATTCATATATATTTAAATAAATGTAATATGACTTGTTTTGTACATGTATATTTATGTAACTGCTGATTGCTGATTTAGGTATCAGACTTACGGGAAATCTGAAGAATAGGATCTTCAGGTAACTTGTAAGCAGTCCATTTTTAATAAAAACTATTTTTTTAGTTTATTTAGCCTTCCTGGCTACGCCCCTGTTCTCCATAGAATGAATGTATCGACAAGAAATTTTATACTACTATACAAAACCCCATAAGGAACCAACCTACTGGTTTTCAGTCAAATCGCTTTATTCATTTATTTTTCGAGTTAAACACCATAACCAAATAAACCGCTTTAAAAAAATTATAAAATATCTCTTATTTTATTTTATTTTTTTTCTATTTAAAAAAACAATGCAAAAACTGGAATATCTCCTTCCTTCATGGAGATTTAATTCGATTTCCCTGACACATTTAATCTCCTTTCTCTTCCTCTCTTTATATATTTTTAATCAGTTGACGACAGTTTAACTTCTCTCAGGGACTTCATTATTCAGTCTTTCAATGAAACTTTATCTTATTAATAATTTATTATACAAACTCACTTTTAGGATCTTTCTCCTTGAATATAAGATTTTTTTTTCTTCCTTATTTAAATAAGAGTGTATGACCTGAAAAAATGTGACTAAGTCATACTACAAAAATTATTTAAGAAAAAATACACATAATAATAATAATTTATTTCCGTTAAACCAATACATGGTAATAGGATACGTCAAATGAATTTATACATTATGATAGCTTATAAATTAGATTTATAACTACTTGAGTCTAACACATCTATGATTCGTAGTAACAAAAAAAACATTAAAAAAAGTAAAATTAAATTAATAAAAACTGAACAAATAAATACTTAAAAATATATGAGTATATATAAAATAATAATAATAACAATACAAGATACGTTCATAATAAGTAGACACATTTTCCAATTTAATAAAAATTAAGATAGGTAACTGTTTTTCAAAGAAAACTCTTCGGAAGTGTCTTTATATTCAAACGATGTTTCGGGACGTTCTTACGTCCCATCATCAGGTCCCAATGTGGCGAGATATAGAAAAGAAAGAAAACAATGTAACTATAACAATATATGAAGAATAATATATATATAATTAGTCAATTATAAATGAATGTATGCAAATGTCTAAAATAAAAAATATATATATAAATGAATAAATAAAACAATAACGTACATTGGACTGACTTTTAAGGTGTGGAGGAACTCTGCCCAAAATATAAAAATGAAAGCTTTGTATCAAATAATGATTTTGGATATGAAAAACGATTCTTTATTGTGATTATATTATTCTTTTTGAACAGTGAGAATAAAATTCCGTTTCCGTGTAAAGGGTTTCCTCTGACATGAACATTTTTAGTTGAAATTTAAATTTTTTTATTGTATCTATTGACTTCAAGAAGTGGGGAAGGGCATTAAATAAATTAATTCCTTTATGAGTTATACTTTTTTCAAAAAGAGAAGAGCAATGTTTAGTTATTCGAAAGTCTTCTTTCTTCCTGGTATCGTAATCGTGGCTAGTATTGTTGTGAGGGAAAATATTTCTATTTTTCCTAATAACCATTAATGTTTCAAATATAAACAGCGATGGCAAAGGCAGGATTTTAAGTTGTTTAAATATTTCTCTGCAGCTTGTTCTTTGAGTAATATTGTTTATAATTCTTAATGCTTTTTTCTGAAGTTTGAAAATATTAATACTCGAGCTACATGATTCCCAATGTATTAAACCGTAACTGATTATGGAGTGGAAATAGGCGTAATAGAGAGTAGTTAACGTTTCCTTTGGCCCATAGAAGAAAAAATATATTTGATGTGGTCATTACAGGATTTTTTTATACCAACCGCTTCCTCTCTCATTCTCAAAATCATTTTCATACTGGCATTACTGGGTAAATGAAAGTATTGAGTTGATTTTCTTTTAATATAAGAAAGTCAACTCAATACTTATACTATAATACTATACTGCATATTATGCGGTAATGCCAGGAGAAAAAAATTAGTTTGAGAAGGGGGAGGGGAGAGAGACTGATCTGTAAGCGTGGTTGGTATAAGAAAGTCCTGTAATTATGTTTCATAAAAACTATTAGTTAGTTATCATGACTCATAACCGGGGACTACAAGGTCATATCGCCTACTACCAGAGCGCTCTTTCGTTTCTCTGGTAGACAAGAGTCTAACTCTACTGTGGGAGTCCTAAATATTGCCTATCCTAAATATCCTAAGTATCCGAAGGACGGCGTGCTTAAGTGTATTTTACCTCCCGGATACAGCCGGGTTTCGAACCCACGACCTTGAGCTGAGACTAATAGTAATAAAAACATATTTTATAATTAGTTGCTATGCGATACAATTTAAACATTATTTTGAAAATTTACCATTTACCACCGGTAGCTGAGTGGTATGCGTGCTTGCCTTCTGAGCTCAAGAACGTGGGTTCGAAACCTGACCGAGGCCTTTAGTTTATTTTATCTGGGAGGTCAAATAAACTTAAGCACGCCGTCCTTTGGATGGGGCGTTAAGCGATGGCCCCGAACCTGTACGATGTCAGATACTCGTTAAAGACCCCTGCCCTAGGTGAATAAAAATTTAGGGTAGGCCAAATTTAGGACTCCCACAGTTGAGGAGGGCTCATGTCCACCAGAGTGACCAAAGAGCGCTCTGGTAGTAGACGACATGACCTCGTAGTTAAAGCCCGGGCATGAGTCATAAAACCTTAACTAACCTTGAAAATTTATTTTTTCATTCTTTGAGACGCTATAACTTTAATTGTATTGATGATATCTCATTCTTAAGGACTTATCTGCGATTAGAAATTTAATAAACAACATTTTTGGTAAAACCCAAGTTTTCGATAGAACTAACCGTTTTCGGGTGAATCAAGGAAACGTGTAAAAAATGTGTTTTAAAACTACATTTCAGGACGGTTTTCGACATGTATCTAAAAAACCGGACGACACACGAAAAATTGTATTGCGTATAAAATATATATTTCGGTCTTTCCTAAAACTTTTACACATAAGCATTTTTGATTAGGTCATAAACATAAGCGGTATAAGCTTGAAACGTAAAAATATGTTTAAACCTCCATCTTGGATTTTACGCACGATTACAGTACTTACTGTGGACGCCGGCAACAGACAAGTAGCGTGCTTTCTTACTGAGTTCAAGATCGCGGGTTCAAAAACCGGCCTAGGCTCTTAATTTTTTTTTATCTGTTGAAGAAACCTTGAGCCCACCATCTTTCGGATATGATGTTTTGTGGGATGTCGGGCTTAAGCCAACCAGAGCGACCTAACTTCTCCTATACTTCGTACATATAAGCTGGGGACATGAAAATTAATAAATAAATAAAAACAAAAAAAAAAAAAAGTGTTTTAATATATTCGACGAGCCTAAAGGTAATTTGTTTTGTTAAATATTCATGAATTCATCGCAGAAATATAAATTGTAAAGATAATTTTTACCTTTGATAATAATCCTGCGTTAATGCGTGGAGCTTTTACACTTCGGATCATCTTTTACTTTCAACGTTTTCATTAAATTCCATTTGAAAGGAAAAAAAATATAAAAATTGTTACCATTTAAAAAAAATCACCAGCCTTCTACTTCCCCAGCTCAAATTAATCAACTAAATTTTCGCATTCCCTCCAAAACCAACCGACTGTCCGGACTAAAAATCACAAAATCAATAGTTGACTTAAATTACTTTTGAAACCTATTACTAAATTTTGTGTTCATAGATTCATTATGTCAGACTTTCATGATTTTCGTCTTCCTTTCCACAAAAAACTATTTTCTGTCTATGTATGTGTGTTTATGAATACGATAACTTCTGTTAGAATGAATGTATTGAAACGAAATTGCATGCGTCTGTCCAGAACTGCATATGGTCGAACCCCTCTCTCCTATTTAACTATTATTTTAAGCTTGTGTGTCTGCTTCAGAATATTTTAACCTATGTAGGCTATTCATGGTTATGGGGTACTCAGGACCCTGATCTTATAAACAGGCATAAGAAAAAGATTTGAAGAAAGGAGCCGCGATAGAGACATTCAGCACATCCTCGAATCTAACTATAACCTCACATACAAGGATATTTACTGTTACAACGTCTACCTGAAGCTGAGGACAAACATCGAGAGGACGAGTGTTGTCACAGATACGGCTGTGTAGAGAAAGCCGGTGGGAGGAGTGACCTAGCTCTTCAACAGGGAAGAGAGCTGTGGTGTCTGCAACGAAGACCGACCGGATGACATCATCCACTTCTTCATGGAGTGTTCAGCCTTCAGCCAACTAAGAAAAAAGTACCTGTTAGAAGCACTGAGGAGCCCGCAACCTCACAAGACCCTTTTCAACATTACAAACAACCAAAACCTCAATAATATCATACTATACATAGTAAGGGCGCTAAAAATCAGAGGACATTGAAGTATTTAAATAAAATACCATTTCACTAGAAGTTTTTTTACTATTTTTTTTCGATTGTTAACTAACAGTTAGGTTCTATTACTTTGTATTTTATTATTATTATTGTTTTATATTTTCATTTATTTACTCTTTTTTAAACTGAATAATGTATATATCAGGCCGAACCCTGAGCCTAGAAGATGTATTTTCTAAAGGCTAATAAAAAATTGAATTGAATTGAATTAAAGCTTGTGTGTCTGATCCTTGCCCAGAATAAAAATTCTAATAAAATCCGTTGTAATAAATGTACGAAAACTAAATTTCATGTATAAATATCAATTATCTACCGATGTAATGAATACATGGACACAAAATTAGTATGAATCAGGAAGCGGGACCTTGTGTGTCAACTATTAATTTTTAGCCAAAACTGTTTTAGAGAGAGAGCGAGCAATTGCCGGTGATTCACCGATAATTTTTTTTAGAATCAGGGATCAAAAAACATGAAAATTTGGTGAAAACTCATCGTCGAATTACTGACAAATTAAATAACTTCCCCTGTAATTCGTAAAAGAAGTAAAAAAAAAAACTTAAAAAAAAAAATAAATTATGCTCTGGAATAATAAAAATGTATTACGGTCTCTTTATTTCTAATTTAAGGGAGTTTAACCCTTAAATTATATAAGAGCCCTTTATCTGGTTCTCTAATTCATTCCTTCATTGCCCTTGCGAAAAACTTTTTTCTTCCATTTTCTTTTAACTAACGACGTAATTAATTATCAACTTAAATTAATTAAATATAATGGTAATATACTTATACTATCCGTTTTCGTTTTCACTTTCCCAGCTGTATGAAGTATAGGGGAAGTCATGTGATCGGTCTGAAATTCGATGTTAAGTTTTCAACGGAATTTCATGTAACCAGAAGGTCGAAACTGATTCAAAAAAATGTCTATCAATGACTGAATCGACATAAAAATGTTATATGTGTATCCAGAACCGCCAAAAGACGACAATTACTCATTTTTAGTCAGATCGGCCAAAAGGTAAGAACAATATTAGCTGGTGTACCGCAGGGTTCTGTGTTAGCTCCTTTATTGTATACACTATACACATCTGATTTGCCCATCTCCATCCATACACTGACACCACCATCTTAGCTGCTGCTGAACTTCACATACACGCCTAATTTACACTACAACACCATCTCACACAAATTGAAAACTGGTGCAACACATGGAAAATAAAACTTAATACAGATAAATCACAGCATATCACATTTACACTTCGACGAGAAACATGCACCACCGTTTTCATCTACGACAAGCCCCTCCCTCAAACTAATACTGTACGATACCTAGGACTGACATTGGATAGAAGAATACTTTGATAGTGTTAACGTAAACCCAGAGGTACCATCTAGTTTTATATTTCTTTAATAATTATTGTTAATTATCTAAGTAATTACTATATGAATTAAGGTAATTACATTAAATGGGGGTATTGATTTCCTTTGATGCTTCTCATATTTCAGCTATAAGTAATTAGATATCTAGTCTTTAATTAGTGGCTATATATGTTGTCCTGAGGTGCCAACAGCAATTGTTCTTAGTTTGATTACTTTAGGATACAATTTCGTGTAGATTGCAGTTACAAAAAGTTTATGATAGTGCATTTTAATGTAAAAGTTAATACAACGTAAATCTGTACAAGAAGTGTTTTAAGAAAATATGCTTAGGCCAACCTCACATTAGGCAATTCCGAAGAGACGCGACTGATACTCAAGTATCTTGAGGGTATCTTAGAAGTCACCTGCCAGGAAGGTCGCCCGTCCCTTGAGTCTCCTGCGTCGCCTCGCCATGGCTGGTGAACAAGTGTTCAATATAAAATTCGTGGGTGAAATTGAAAAACGTTCTGAATTGTACAATTTTAATTTGCCTCAGAATTCCAGGAAGAACGTTGTGGAGAAGGGATGGACTGAAGTTGGGAAGCAAATGAACATGTTTGAAAATTTAATAAATTACTTATTTATTTCATAAATTAGGTACCTCAACGTGATCAAGAATCTTTCTTCTGCACTCACACATTCCCGCATTTGTGTGTTCCTCTGTCTTATGGATGGAGTAACAATGCCAATCAAGTGTAGGAATGATTCTTTCGTCATTGGGTAGAATGCTACGAACTTGGAATCCGACTTTTCCAGTTCTTCAGCAGCAACAAATAATCTGCAGTTAACATTCCTTTCGATGTAAGGATGGCGCCATAATCTTCGAATTTTCCTTTTTCTATAATAATAATAAGCAACAACGAAATCTTCATCATATGAATAATCTTCACTTGACATGGTGATGGCTTGACACGGCTAGATGGAGACTGAAGAGATCCTAGTCGCTGCACAGTTACCTCAGTGTGAGGAAAAAAGTTGCCTACGGTTATCATACCCACAGGCAACTCAAATTGCTAATACTTGAGAATTCGTCGCGTCTCTTCGGAATTGCCTAATGTGAGGTTGGTCTTAGTCATGGCTGTAGTCGATTTTGAGTTATAGAGAACAATAAGTAAGAACAGGGAAAAATAAAAATAATTGTAATCTTGCAAAAATCCGAGATCCAGTTTTAAACGAATTTTAAGGTCCCCATGATTATGTTTAGACCATTTTTTTGATGAAACACTCAAAAACGACTATAGCTATAAACTTGAAATTTGATATGAAAATAAGGACCACTTTATTTGAAGACCTAAGTACATTTAACAAGATACCGCTTATGTTTATGACCTAATCAAAAATCTCTTCAAATAAGTAAAGAGGGAGAGTGATCTGTACAAATGTGGTTGGTAATATTTTATATTTTATTTTGCAAATATTAGTTAGTTTTTATGACTCATGCCCGGGCTTTATCTTTGAAGTCATATCGCCTACTACCAGAGCGCACCTTCGTCACTCTGGTGGACATGAGCCCGAGTCTACTGTGGGAGTTCTAAATTTTATCTACCCTAAATTTTTATTCACCTAGGGCAGGGGTCTTTAACGAGTACCTGACATCAAACAGGCTCGGGACCATCGCTTAATGTCTCATCCGGACAGCGTAACTCCCAGATAAAATAACCTAAGGGCCCACGATCTTGAGCTCAGTAAGCAAGCACGCATACCACTGAACTACAAGCGCCCTCTAGAATATGTAACATGAGTAATGGGCAAGATATATGATGGTGTTGTTTGAATGAGAGGATTGGAGTAAATGGGCAGTTTGGTGTGGTCGTTTTGTATCTCTGTGTCACAACTGTGGAAACGAATGTCATTTGTAAGTCGTTATGAAGGGTGTTGGTGGTGGGTTCGTGACGGGCCGTATTATGATGGACTGCATGGATAGAATCTAGCTAAAATTGGGCTTGGCCGCACATTCCGAGTTTTAAGCCGTACGACTATATTGGCTTGAGAAGCGAATTGTACATGGTGAGTATGTTAGTCAGAGTATGTGAGTATCATCGTCCTCATAATTTTAATAGTCCGAAGCGTAAAGAGGAATTATAAAAACTGAGTATAATAAAGATATAAAGTTCTTGGATTTTTTTATCTGAAAGGTGAAAAAATCTAGAGCACGCCTTCCTTCGGATGGGACGTTAAGCGTTGCCGAGCCTGTACCATGTTAAGTACTCGTTAGAGACCCCTTACCCCAGGTGAATAAAAATTGAGGGTAGGAAAAATTTAGGACTTCCGTAGTAGAGTCGGGCTCATGCCCGCCAGAGCTACAAAAGAGCGCTCTGATAGAAGGCCATATGCCCTCGTAACCCAAATTGTAAATTGATGAAGACACTTACGAAAAATCTTCGTAAAAAAGTCACTTTCGAAAGAATCATAAAAAAATAATTATCATAATTTAAATTAAATTAAAAACTGTATCTACTGTATATATTAGTATCTTTTCACTTTATTTATAGTAGTATTGTTATTACTAATCACAAATATTATTAATATTAAATCGTGTGTGTGGGTTCCATGGAAGTTAGTCTAAGTCTAAGTAGAACCCAGCTTTAACTACGGGGTCATATCGCCTACTATCAGAACGCTCATTTGTCACTCTATTAATGAGTCTCATTCTACTGTGGTAGTCCAAAATTTTACCTACCTAGGTTTATTCACCTAGGGTAGGAGTCTGTAATGAGTACCTGACATAAAGGACGGCGTGCTCAAGGCTTTTTTGGCCTCCCAGATAAAAAAATCCAAGGGCCTCGACCGGGTTCCGAACCCGCGATTTTGAGTTCAGTAAGCTAGCACGCTACCTCTGAGCCACCGGTGCCCTTGGTTTTATCCATTATAGGTAACTCCTTGGATTAAATATAAGATGTAAAGTGAAGTTAAGTTTTCAGGTTGTCACTGAATGACCAAATAATAATATGAATACTATTAGAGGGCGCCTGTAGCTCAGTGTTATGCCTGCTTGCTTTCTTACTCAAGATCGCGAGTTCAAACAGCCAAAGTAAAAAAAAACTTAAGCACGCCGTTCTTCGGATGGGACATTAAACGATGATCCCGAGCCTGTACGATGTCAGGTACTCATTAAAGACCCCTACCCCGAGGTAAATAAAAATTTAGAGAAGGCAAAATTTTGAACTTCCATAGTAGAGTCGGGCTCATGTCCATCAGAGTGACGAAAATGCAGTCATATTACTAGACGATATGACCTTGTAGTTAAAGCCCGGGCATGAGTCTTAAAAACTAATAACTAACTTTAAGTTTTCTTTTTGGTGTTGACAGTCCGTACTACTCTATAAACTTGCGAATCTAAAACCAGTCTAAACTTGTCACCTAACTATATATTAGAGTTTGAAATAGTTTTCCTTATTTTGTGGAAAACTTTTCCAAAAGAGTAAAACTTTCTCGAAAGTAAAAAAAAAATCTGATAAGAGTAAAATTATTTGAGCAACTGAAAGAAAAGTTTTAACAAGATGTTAAAAGAAAGGGAAATAAATTTTCTCTTAAGTGAAAAAAAAGAAAATCCTTCATAAACAAGAGAGCTTATTTTGTCTGTTATTCAAATTGCTTAAAATATTTAACAACGTATTTTTTTTTGATAAGTTACAGTTGAAAAAGTATATTTATGGCAGAGCTTATCCTCCTTAGCGCAATTCAAAATACTTTTATATAATCTTCTCTTGCTGTAGCTGATTGTTGCGTAACCAAAGTGTGTTTGTTGAACGAATCTTATTTTTATCTTACAATTAGACATTTTTTTTTATTATTATTTTTTTTTTGTTTTAATAACGTTGGTTGCAACTGTTGCCATGACGCAAGAACCAGCTACCAAGAGGACTTGATTGATAGTTGATGTCTTGATTGGCGTGAGAGAGGAAAGCCACCCAGCGGTAGCTCCTCAGGGCGAAATTTAAAAACAATGAATATTATGATTATTATCAATGAATATTATGGGGATATTATGATTTTGTTTCAAGAAGTGAGCGGTTGAAATTGGGGATTATAATAAGTCATGGTTCCATCTCTTCAATCTCCTGAGAGGATTGTGTGGCAAGTGTGGTGAAGAAAGTGAGTGGATGTATGGATTTGGGTGTGAATGCAATTTGCTATGGAAACGTCTGTAAAGGTCCTGAATTGTGTCGTGTACTGTGTTTATCATGAGGTCATTGTGGTCATATGTATTTTTATTCATATATATATTATTGTCGTCTTTGATTTATTTCATATATATATATATATATATTTGTATTTTAATCAGCACTGATATCATTTCAAATTTAATTTTTTTTTTTTGAAATTTTAATTTGAGACGAATTTCAATTTTTGTTTTCAAAGTTTTTAAGGCATTTCTATACAGGAGAAAGGGACTGGAAAAACCCTGTTGGGACTGGCGAAGGGACATGAACATGCCCAAATAGCATTTGTTAAGCAGTGGATGAAGATGGTAACAATACCGAAAGTACTCCCGCATATTATATATATTATATATGTTGTGAAATAGACAATATCTTTAAAAAAAAACATAGCTATTTCTTTATTTTCCCTTCAATTGTGAAGGTATGCAACCTTTCATTACTTTATCGAATGTTTGATCGTTTTTACTGGAGAAAACATGGCAAAATTGTCTTCAAAAACAAATAAATGTAAAAAAAAAATTGTTTATTATTTATTTTGTTAAATTCCACAAAACATAAACTATATATAGTGTACCGATTTTGGCTTACGCCATTGAAAGCACAATGTTTAATGTAAGATTACCTGAGGCTGTGACTCCCCATCCTAAAAATGGAACCCCACAAAGGAGTGACCTACTATCTAATAATGGGAAAATTTAAAACTGAAAATATTCGGTTTAAGCATAAAGTTTAAAAATTAATAGAAACATGGAAAAAATAAAATGCAATAATACGGAGTTAAAAAGGAGATACTCAAATATACTTAAGAAATGTTATTCATAATAAAGTACACAGTATACATAATAAATGAATGAAATGATGGCAATATGAAATAATACCGTAAAAATAAGAGAATATTTTTCAAATATTGTGGAAATTTATGATAAATAAAACAAACTTCGCATTGTCTTTTCCGACTACATACATACTTTCGGTATCACGACATCGTAATCTTTAGCTTCAACAGATTTTTATCCTTCGTTTATAACTAAACCTGACGATGGTTTAATGCCGAAACAGGTAGTTTGTGTATAACATTTCTTGTGGAATAGACAATATTTAAATAAAAATAATATTTTTTTTATTTATTTATCAATCTCTTTGTGTTCAAAGCTATATATTTCCACTTTAAGATTTTTCCGTTAGGAGAGTTCGTGGGAATTCGTTTGGAGATGAGGAGTCACAGCTTCAGGTAATCCCTGAGTTGCTTAAATATACCAACCTTGCATACCAAACCATCCACTTTTCTAATTATTATATTTTATATTATACACATAACATTTTATATTATAAATATTATATGTTATTTATTAAATATTATAGTTTATATATAAATATTATAGTTTATATTATAAATATTATATGTTATACAATAAATATAATATTTGATATTATAAATATTATATTTTATATATGAAATATATATTTTTACTTCCCCAGTTATACTAAGTTTAGAGATAGAGGAACTTATGTAATAGGTCAAAAATTCAATGGAATTTCATGTTTTCAGACCTCCTGAATCCAAAAATGAAAAAAAAAGTCTGCCTGTTTGTGAACACGATAACTGCCGATAGAACGAATGTAACATGCAATTTTGTACGTATATCCAGAACCCTTCATGGACGACGAAAACTGTAATAACTGCCGTTGTAATGAATGTATTGACACAAAATTTTATATGTATATTCAAAGCTCTATAAGGACATCATCTATCAATTTTCAGCGGAATCAGATAAAAAGGAGGGGAAATCAGAGGGGGTCTCAACATAAAAATTCCCAATAACTTCCGATGTAACGAATATTACTCTATTTCATGGGTAGTCAACTTGGTTTGTACAATGCAATCAGAAGTGCATTTTGAGGGAATGACCGAGAGTGGCCTCCTAATCATTGGTGAGAGAGGTTAATATCCACTGTGTTCCAACTCCCGAACCAATCTGTCAATCCGCCTGATACGAGTATTCCACTCTCCCACCTCAATACGTTTCATCAGTCAGCACCCCATTGTACTGTCGCTGTAAATTTGTACATTTTTAGAGTACTTTCCAAGACAAAAAAAGTCCTCAGTGAATCACCGGCTATGTACTTCGCCAGCATGAATTAATCAATCACGTGTTCGCTCTCCCTTCAAAGTCAATCGATCTTCTGGGCTAAAACTCAATATTTTAGTTATATATTGGCTTCTGAATTCTCAGACTAAATATTATATGAATACATTTTTTACGTTCGCCAACCCTTAGCCAAATACAAAGTTAAATTTAAAAACATTATGAAACAAAAAGATGTTTTGTAAAACTTTTAATAGACTCCGATTATAAAAAACAAAACAAGAAATAAAATATACATATATATACTACATTTTAAATTATAAAGAAAAAACTCAGAAATACTATATACAATAAGAATAAAAACTGAGCATGCCAAGCAAGAAGAAAAGTAAAGAAAATAATATACTATACATATACAAATGTACAAGAAAAAGAAACTAGGCATGTTGTGCTGAAGAAAGAAGAAAACAAAGAAAACTTTACTTGCCAAAAATAAGGATGATAACAAAGCATGAAAAAGAAAGGGTTATAATTAAGGAAACCGCAATTTCCTAAATGTAAAAGAAATCTAAATAAATACGTCCATTCATGAACTAAATAGTACTCAAAATTAAAGAAATATAGGATGTCTATTTACTACTATCCAGTTTCACACACCAGCAACTTCATCGAACTCAAAATGTTTTTTTAGTCTTCACGTGAAAACCAAAACTCTCTCGATCACCACCAAAACACACACACTGGTCCCATGATCGAAAGAGCATGTTCCAGTTACTGCTATCGAATAGTATCGGCTAATCGAACTGATCGGGTAACCAGTAGTGAAACCTCGCCCGTGTTGTTTTGCTAGTTACGTCCCAAGACGCCGTTATTGTAATGATTTCACCTTTACACATTCATTACATCGGCAGTTATTGGGTTTTTGAGTTGAGCCTCCCCTTAATCCCTCCATTTCAACGGTAGTAGGCGATGTGTAGTTAAAGCCCGGGCATGAGTCCATAATAACTAACTAAATTATTTAATTATATGTATATTAATTATGGTCTTTGTAACCTAGTCCTTAACATGGCAATTACAACATAAGTTCATCTTAGTGAAGCTTCTTAAGTTGGTTATTACATAATTATATTGTGTAATTTGCTACTGATTTTAGAGAAAGTTTCACTTGAACTTAATTTTGGTTATTAGGGTTTTAAGGTAGTTAGTCCCTCGACCACAGACTTGGGAAGAAGTAATAGTTTGATATTGAGTGTCACATGGCAGACTAAGCATAGAAATACATTATTATCAAAATATATAATATGTAAGTACAAATTAACAGAACTATAAATGATAAGCCAATTTATTGTAAAAACACAAGTTCTAGAGGAAATAGTGGTTCTGTAGTGTGAGAAAAATCTCATTTGGCCAATATTTCGGAAACTATTTATTGCCTTCTTTAGAATCTTCGTCTATGGGACGAGGCGATTGGTGAAGGTGTTTTTATCGTTAACTATCAGACATAACATCACCATACACATTCACTCAATTAATTATAATAATTATTAGCCCCTGAAGAAGGAAATAAACCGTCTATTTTCAAGTATTTATTTTTTTATTTAATTTTTTTTGCTGTTGAACTTCACATACACGCCTCATTTACATTAGAACACCATCTCACACAAATTGAAAACTGGTGCAACACATGGAAAATAAAACTTAATACAGAAAAAATCACAGCACATCACATTTACACTTCGACGAGAAACATGCTCCCCCGTTTTCATCTACGACAAGCCCCTCCCTCAAACTAATACTGTACGATACCTAGGACTGACATATTTCGAAGACTGACATGGAACCCTCACACACGTCTCACGAAACACGCTGAACGGTCGACTCAAAATACTCTATGGACTTCTAAATCAAAATTAGACATGACAAAAAAACGGAACTGTTACACTTACTTACCTTAGACCATTATGGACATATGGATCACAGATATACGGTTCAGCAAAAACATCCAACATCAAACGAATTCCGACGTTTCAGTCAAAAACCCTCAGACTGATAACACAGTGCCCCCCATACATAAGCAACAAAACACTTCATAACGATCTTATGATACACACAGTACTCGACACAATTCAAACCATTTACATCGTGTTTTTTAGAAAACTTTACACACATACAAACCCAGAAATACGTACTTTATCTTCACAACACTTACCACAAAACCCCCCACGAACGTTGAAGAGAAGATGGAACCGCGACTTACTGCCACCTTAACTCATATTCGTTCTTAATATATTTTTTTTACATTATTTTCGTTTAATTTTATCATCTCTCTTACCCATCCATCAAAATTGTCTTTCAATTCCTTTTTATTTATTTTATTTTTTTTCTGTTCTTGTCCTAATAATTAAGATCAATTTTCGTCCCGAGGACCTACCACTGGGTGGCCTTCCTCTCACATGCCATCATAGTTAGTGGTTGTTGCACCCTAGCAACAATTGTATTTTTATAAATAAAATTAAAAAAAAAAGTATGGTATTGTTAATTTTAATCCATGTGTGTCAGACCTTAAGCGTTAATATCTATTTATGTATCTAATCTATAATCTGGTCTATAGACCCAGGAGCTCCGAAGGTCTGGACGGCCGGCACTACATGCAGACCTTCCTTCATGAGCCTCCACTCCAATCACTGGTCGGCGCTATGTATATTGTTTTGGGTGATGTGGTCCGGCGGTGCCTCCGGCTGTCCCCCGGCTTGGCTGGGGCCGCTTGCTTGGGCCCTCTGTCTGGGCTCCTCCCTCCAGTTTTCCGTCTTTGGCAGAATTATCTTTTATAGTGTAGTTTTAAGAATAGCAATGGCTAGTGTGGTGTCTGCCGTGGCCAAAAAGAAAAAAAAAAATCTATAATCTAACCTAATGTAAACATTCTTATGACATATCCTATTATCATGTTATGGTTTAACGGAAATAAATATTATCATTATTTTCTGAATGGTGAAAATAAGCAAATTAAAACCCAGAAATAATGAAAAATATCAGATAAATGTTATTATAACACTCTGTTTTATCTCTGTGGTAAATTTATTAATATTTCTGTGAAAGTAAATACATCTCGAGTGTAACTGCATTATCTTAAGATACGTGAGGTAGCTCAACAAAAAATAGAGGATCCTGAGGGCTTCTGGCTCTGAAATATTGCTTAGGGTAGTAGGCCTTGTTATTTTGTTTCTTTTGGTAATTCAATAAATTAGAAACAATTTGAGATAATTATCAGTAAATACAATTATCTCTACCTTTTATTTCTCATCCATTTATTTGTTAAAGTACAAAAATACTCAGTAGGGCAGACTAGAGGAATCCTGGTTCAGGAGACCATGTTTTTTTTATTTTTGAGGTTAAAAAAAAAAATTGAGCACGCCTTCCTTCGGAATAATGATGTGCGAATTTAAAGACCTTCAGGAAACTAAACCTGGGTAGACAAAATTTAGGAAAGAGCGCATTGGTGTAGGCAATATATATGACCTCGTATTGAAGCCTGGACAACAATGCTCCTTGAAAAAAATACAAATAAGAAGTCTTTAGTGATCACCGATAATGTGCTTCCCCAGTTCGAATCAAATAATTAAGTTTTACTCTTTTAAAAAAAATCTCTTCCTAGAAAGTTTTCCGAATCCTCATACTTAATTTTGTATCGATACATTCATTATATCGACAATTATTAAAGTTTTTGACTCGAGCCCCCCTCCTCTTAACCCCACTTTATTTTCGACCGATTTGGCTGAAAATGAGCTGGTATCCTCTTCTTGATACATATATAATAATAATAATAATTTTTATTGTTTAAAGGGATCACTCCTATAC
The DNA here is from genome assembly GCA_963662175.1 of Aradus depressus. NCBI lineage: Eukaryota > Metazoa > Arthropoda > Insecta > Hemiptera > Aradidae > Aradus > Aradus depressus. The sequence goes on from OY759222.1 coordinate 24,892,585, forward strand.
AGTGGAGTCAGTGACCATTACATTTACAATATTAACGTAATAATGACACATATAAAAGAATACACATATAAATCAATAATGACACATATAAAAGAATACACATATAAATCAATAATGACACATATAAAGGAACCTTTAACAAACTAAATAAATAACATAAATAAATAAAAAAAAAAAAATATATATATATATATATAAATAAAATATGTAATTACAAATTAATAATATAACATAGTAAATATGGAGTGGAGATTTAGGTATTGAATATCAATATAATATATAAGTTAAAATACATTATTCGTTAACAATGAGTTTCGGGCTAGGAGTAATGAATGAAAGTTGGATCGGTCTTGATACATATATAAAAATACATTCATTCGGGAGATATCGTGTTCAAATATTGATGTTGAAATTTGATGTTTTCCAATACACAAATTCCAAAAAAGAAAAAAAGAAAATTCTGTCTGCCTCTGTGTCAGTGAACACGATAACTTCCGATAGAATGAATGTATCGACACGAAATTTTATTTGTGAATCCAGAACTCCACAAAGACGATAAGTTTGTTAATAAAAATAAAATAGCTTTATTCACAATCTTTTAGTACAAAAGCCTCTCCTTATGGAGGTTTTGAGTCTACTGCTCTTTCAACAGAAGAAGTCAGAAAAGAATGTAACGATTGTCCCTAAATTAAATTAAATTATTTCTTAAGTATAACTGTTACTTCTTGATTAAAGATAAAACAAGATAGAACAAAACAAAAGCAAAAAGTAAAAATGAAGGTTTTTTCTTAAATAATACTGTTACACATTTGTTCCATCTTGCTCTGTTCCTGGCCTCTGTGCACCATCCATTCTCTATTCTCTCCACTATCTCGTCCCTCCACCGCAGTCCTGGTCTTCCTTTTCCTCTTCTTCTGTCTCTAGGAATCCACTCCGTGCAGACTTTAGCCCATCGTCGAGGATCCATCCTTGTCACATGCCCGGCCCATCACTTCAGCAAGTGTGCTTCCTTCTGGAGGCTTCTTAGCCTCACCTTCTGTAGAACCTCGCTGTTTCTTATCCTGTCACTTATCTTTATTCCAAGTATGCTCCTCATCATCCTAAATTGGTTTACTTCCAGACAACGATCCAGCTTAAGTTTGTTAATAATTAGTCAACTATTAATTTTTAGCTTAAACGATTAATTGGTTTTGAGACAAAGCGAAAACGTATTTGGTTAATTAGTATTAGGTAAGTTGCCGGTAATTTAATTAATTTTTCAAAACATAACATCAAATTTCTGATTACATAACTTACTCTATACATTGTAAAGCTAGAGAAGTTAACATTTATAACCATGTTTTAATTGGTCAAGTTGCCTTGTAAATTCCATTGAAAACAATTGGCTACTAACATTTAACTGTTGTACATAAATTCTAAACGTCGAGTGAGTTTGAGAACTTTCTTCGTTCTCATAAAGAGATACAGTAAAATTTGATTAGATTTTGTATAATAAATGTATCTGTTTGTTGCCGTGGCCAGAATAGAGACACGTGGAGAATATTTAGTCAGCTCGAAAAACAATTTAAATATAGCAAGTCCCATGGAAGGGAGATCCTGTCACAAGCAGGACCTTAATAATCTGGGTAAATATAGGAACAGACCAAGGTTTTAATGGGATGTAGCTCCTCATTCAGTTACTTATAGATATCGAACAAAATTAACTTTCCCAGGTTGAAAATCAATAGTATATTTTCAGTGAGGAAATTAATCAGTCTTCGGTGAATCACCGGCAACGCATTTCCACAGCACGACTAAATAAATAACGTTTTCGCTCTGCCTCTAAAATCAATCGACCATTTTGGCTAAATTGAATAGTTGAATTACGTGGGGCGTCTGAATCCTCAAATTAAATTTTATATCGATACATAAAATTTAGTTGAAAGGGTTTTTGCGTCGAGCCTCCCATTCCCTTCGGCCGTTTACGCTAAAAATTATTAGGTTTCTAATTTCACCAACTATATTTACATGGGAGTACTTTTGGTATTTCTATCATCCACAGCCAAAAGCATAAGTACATTAGTTAAGACTAAGTTAACATTACAGAATGTCAGCCTCTCGAGGAACCCCTTACCCTCCCCCCTGGTGTTCCCCATGACGTCAGACATTCCTAACTAAGCTAAATTGTCAAGCTGTGAGATATTTTATGACAAGGCGGTCCCCATATTTCAAATGTGTGACCCCTTCTAAGATCTAGGTATAAAGCATTAACAATGAAGAGTCGAATAATACCTAGATCTTAGAAGGGGTCACACATTTGAAATATGGGGACCGCCTTGTCATAAAATATCTCACAGCTTGACAATTTAGCTTAGTTAGAAATGTCTGACGTCATGGGGAACACCAGGGGAAGGGTAAGGGGTTCCTCGAGAGGCTGACATTCTGTAATGTTAACTTAGTCTTATCTCTTAATTCTGGGGGTATTGAGGGTCAGTCAATGAAGAAAATACTATTCAAATGCCAACGTTTCGATATATTTCATATCATCATCAGGGCCTAACAAACATGGGGGTATCAAGATTAGAAAAATATAATGGGTGATCGATTAAAATGTTTGTTAGGCCCTGATGATGATATGAAATATATCGAAACGTTGGCATTTGAATAGTATTTTCTTCATTGACTGACCCTAAATACCCCCAGAATTTTGAATTCTACAGTCGCTAGCAAACATCTACTTATCTCTTATGCTTTTGGCTGAGGATGGTAGAAATACCGAAAGTACTCCCATGTAAATATAGTTGGTGAAATTAGACAATATCATAAATAAACAAATTTTATTTATTTCAAGTTCATTTGAATTATTTCACAATATCTCTGCAATAATGTCAGTATTCATTATTAGGTTTCGTCCTTATGTTTTGTGATGTACAAAGTACACCATTATAAATAATGGAGTGCTCTAAAATTAATTATTTTTTAAAAAAGTTAATCGTTAAAATGTTGAATTTTATGAAAAAAGCTGAAATGTTGATTTTTTAAATAAAAACTGCTGTTAAAGACCCCGGGCTTTAACTACGAAGTCAGATCGCCTACTACCAGAGCTTTCGTCACTGGTGGACATGAGCCCGACTCTACTATGAGAGTCCTAAATATTGCTTACCCCTAAATTTTTATTCACCTAGGGCAGGGGTTTTTAACGAGTACCTGACATCGTACAGGCTCGGTATCATCGCTTAATGTCCCATCCGAAGGACCGCATGCTTAAGTTTATTTTACCTCTCAGATAAAATAAACTAAGGGCATTGACTGAGTTTTGAACCCACGGTCTTCAGCTTAAAAGGCAAGCAGTATACCACTGAGCTACCGGCGCCCTAGGGAAAAACAAAAAAACAAAAGCTGGCCATATCAGCTATTTTAAAGTCTGTACCATGTCAGATACTCGTTAAAGGATTCCTACTCTAGGTGAATAAAAATTTAAACTAGGCAAAATTTGGGATTATCATTATAGGGTTGGGCTCATGTCCACCAGAGTAAGGAAAGAGCGCTCTGGTAGTAGGCGATATGACCTCGTAGTTAAAACCAGGGCATGAGTCATAATAACTGACTGTACCAATGTACCACTAAATTGGATCTCAAGTAACATCGTTTTTATGATTTATCGTTTTAACATATTATTATTTATACAAATTAAATCCGGCCATTTATTATCAATTAATTAAATAAATAAGATGACTTTATTAATTATTTAGACTTGATGAGCATTTTGACTAATTAATAAAATAGCATTAGGGGTGAGAGTTCAGCTTGGTGTTCTAATTGAATCGATAACGATTAGAGGGTAGGTTTAACCATTTGTAACCGGAGTTGGGTCAATTACATAGCAGCCCAAGAAGAGGAGGAAGAAAAACCAATAGAGATCATCCTACCAGCATTAACCATATCAATAACAGGGCATCTGATTGGTGCAAATATGTCTGGAGAGGGGAGGGGAGCCTTTGGACCAATGGGCTACCAGATAGAGTTCAGTTGAACAACCTCCTGCAGTGGAGTCTGCTACCCCAGTTGACACAGATTCTCTTCCTGTCACTGTTACTTTCTTATACCTACTGTAGCGTGCTTGTCTTCTGAGCTCAAGATCATGGGTTCGAAACCCGACCGAGGCCCTTAGTTTATTTTATCTGGGAGGTAAAATAAACTTAAGCACGCCGTCCTTCGGATGGGACGTTAAGCGATGATCTCGGGCCTGTACGATGTCAGGTACTCGTTAAAGACTCCTCCCTAGGTGAATAAAAATTTAGGGTAGGCAAAATTTAGTACTCCCAGTAGAGTCGGGCTCATGTTCACCAGAGTGACGAAAGAGCACTCTGGTAGTAGGCGATATGACCTCGTAGTTAAAGCCCGGGCATGAGTCATAAAACTTAACCTATACCTACAGTATAAGAAAGTGTTCCTTATTAAATTTCTAATCGCATGAATTTTGATAAAATTCCGCCCAATAGAAATTAGTACACCTAACATGCTAAAAATTGGAACGAAAACGCGAACAAACTAAATTAGAATATCATAGAAGTTATTATAAAAGAAAAAAAATTGTCTGTGAATCACCGGCAATGTACTTCCCCAGAACAACCCAAAACCAGTCGAACGTTTGCGTTAATATTCAACAGTTGACTTATATATGGGTTCCTAAATTTTTATACTAAACATGTCAATACATTAATTACATCAGCAGTTATTGGAGTTTTTGAGTTGAGCCCGTCTGATCGCCCTACTCTTCTGTCGGTTCCGCTAAAAATTAAAAAGTGTCCTTAAAGGGTTTCGGTTCCACATGTAAAATTTCGAATCGATACATTCATTACAACGGCGTCGTTAGAGGTTTCGGGTGTTATCGTGCTCACAGACTCACATTTTTTTAAAAATATTTGGATGAAATTCCAAGAATACATGAAATTCCGTTGAATGTTTGACCGATTACATAACTTCCCCTATACTTCGTATAGCTGACTACTAGGCAGACTACTGGAGTCATCTATTTTGGAGCTAATGAAACGAGATATCTGTATTCATATTATGTGAATTATAGTCAATTAGAGAGGAACTAATGGGATATCGTATGGAACACGTTTCGAGTCGATTGACTGAATGTCTATACTCCTGTTAGCAGGATTGTGTTCCAATTTGCAAGGGCGAGAGAGTCTCTGTGTTCAGTGCAAGGGATGCCAGATAATTGGGACACATATTAATTGGGATTTATCTGAACTCTGTAACGTTTCTCTGAGACTCTGCCTCTGGCGTTTGATACAGATTGCAGGGTGGAACTAACTTATCTAGAATTATTTGTTATCTATTCTCGTATAGACAGTTCTTCAGCCACTTGAGAATTTAATGACTTACAGGGTTCAATGTTTTCAAAATAAGGTACTCACATTGGCCCTTATGTACCCTCGATATGAGTGTATTCCAAAGGCAGCGAACGGAAATAGTAAATATATTGTGATAATCAGATTAAAAAAAGAAATAGAAAATGAAATAAGTTATAAAATATGTGATGAGGCCCTTACAGTACGTGTTGTCCATAATTCTCAAGACCGTTCAATGCACCCCCTTGTATTTCCTTATAACATAATACGACAAAAGAATTTATACATTAAGATATAGATGTATAACTACTTGAGTCTAACACACCTATGATTAGTAGTAATAACAAAACTATTAAAAAAAAGTAAAATGAAATTAATAAAAACTGAACAAATACTTAAAAATATATGAGTGTATAAACAAATATAATACAAGATACGTTTATAATAAGTAGAGACATTTTTCAATTTAATAAAAATTAAGATAACTATTTTTCAAAAAACTTCGGAAGTGTCTTTATCCCAACGATGTTTCGGGACGTTCATATGTCCCATCATCAGGTCCCAATGTGCGAGATATAGAAAAGAAAGAAAACAATGTAACTATAATAATATATGAAAAATATATACATATATAGACTAATCAATTATAAATGAATATATAAAAAAAAATCGGGTGCGTGCAACTCCAATGCGTGGCGAAATGAGCGTGACAACGTCTGAGTTGCGAGATAGCGAAAGTGTCAAGAATCAAATATAACAAATCATTTCAATAACATTTTTGAACCTTGAAACAATTTAAAAACAATATAGAAAGAAAACATTCATAAGCATAATAGTTAAACAACGAGTTTATTATTAATATTATTAATCTGTATATATCTAATAATAATATTGGATAACTAGGCTATCTGTATATATACAGAAAGTAACAGCTGTACTATAATATAATATATATTCTGTATTAGTAGTAACAGTTGTCTCTCTCTCTCGGCGCATGCGCGATACGTGTGTTACGTGTTACCGAAAGTAACATAACGCAGTTTTGAACATGGGGTGCCGGCCTACCAAATTATAAGACGTTGTCACGTCAAAAGTCTAAATAAATAAAAAATTATAAATAAATAAAACAGTAACGTAAATTCAACTGAACTTTAAGGTGTGGAGAACTCTGCCCAAAAAAGAAAAATGAGCTTTGTATCAAATAATGTTTTTTGGATATGAAACACTATTTTTTTTAAATTTTATTATTGTGGTTATATTATTCTTTTTGAACAATGAGAATAAAATTCCGTTTCCGTGTAAAGGGTGTCCTTTAACATGAACATTTTTAGTTTAAATTAAAATTTTTTTATTGTATCTATTGACTTCAAGAAGTGGGGAAGGGCATTAAATAAATTAATTCCTTTATGAGTTATACTTTTTTCAAAAAGAGAAGAGCAATATATGAGAGAATTTTTTCACCAAACTTTTTATGGCTTGGAAAATAATTTTTTTGGGGTCGGGAAAATCCACTTTTCCCGGTTGATCGCCCGAGTCACCAAAGACATCCCAGGGATATTAATGAAAAGAAAATTTCTTATCTTCCTCCAGAGATAGAATGATTGATGATGATGGATTGGCCGATCACAATAGGCTGAAAATAGTCTTCAACAATGGCTACACATAAGCTACGGAATGAACTCAACAGAATTGCATCCGCACATTTCTAAGTTTTTCTGAATAAACTTCAAATGTTTTTTTATCTATTTTTTTTTTTTTTTTTTTACAAAAATACTCAGAACTAGCTGTATCCAGCGTTGTCCGAGGGTCACAAAACTATAGGCAAGTCCAAGAGGTTTACCAGTCAGTGGGACTAGCCACTCACCATCGTGACAGTTTTGTACAGTCCCTCAGGTATGCTCATCCATAAACCCCGGGGTAAATTAGCTAAAAAGAAAATGGGTTATGTCTAGCCTTCTTCTCCATGACATAAATATCAATTGTGTATGTCATGTACCCTTTAACTTAGATGATACTAGAATCCGGCGAAATATAATAAATAAATCACAAAGAGTACAGAATAACTATCCTATTTTGTCGAAAAAGTTGTAAAAAAAAGTCGTAACTTTCTTATGTAGAAGTTGGATTAAAACTTTAGAGAGAGTCCCATGGATTTAATTTATTATTCAAAGCTCGTTCAGTAGAGTGAAAGAACTTTCTGAATTTATTAAATAAAATATATTTTTTGATGAGTCGCCAGGAATGCGATATATTAATATTGCGTCCCATATAATATATAATATCTACCATTTTCATTCCAATGTTCACATCTTTACGTCCCAGTGGATATTATACATTTTTAAAACAGAACTCAGTGACATTTCCGGAATCCTGATGAAATTTCAATCGCAGAAAATCTCAAAATTTTAGTATTTCTTATTTTTCAATAAATAATTATTATTCAAATAATAATTATAATTTCGCCAAAAAATTATAATGTAATAAATAAAAAAGTCGTTGGTGAATCACTGGCAATATACTTCCCCAGAACGAAATAATCAATTAACATGTTGTTCCCCCTCGAAAACCAGTCCACCGTTAGGGCTAATAATTCAATACACCGACAGTTATTAGGGTTTTTGAGTTGAGCCCCCTCCCCTGAACCCTTTTTCCCTTCGGCCGATTTCACTGAAAATTAACAAGTATTATTGTCATGGGTTTTTGACTTTAAGTATGCCAATTCATGTCGATATATTCATTACATCGACAGTTCTTGGTTCTTCAGTTGTGCTCTACATCTGTTTCATTCTTCCTTTAGGCTCATTCCACTGAAAATTTATAAATGTCGTCCTTTATAGTGTTTAAAATGTATCACATATAGCTACGAGGTCATATCGCCTACTACCAGAGTGCTCTTTCGTTGCTCTGGTGGACTTGAGCACGTCTTTACTGTGGGAATCCTAAATTTTGCCTACCGTAACTAGGGGTTACTTTACACCTTGGAAGGTAACTTTACGCCACTGCAAAAAAAAAAAAAGTTTTGATTGATCAAACCTCATACCTTTCCAGAAAAATATGACTTGAAGGAATATTTGATTTTTTTTTTTTTTGTTAGAGAAAAATGTAACTTTTTTCACAGGGAAAAAATAGAAAAAAATATGGTAGTTATTGTCGATGGTGTAAAATTCGAATATGAGATTTCCTACTTTACTCCAGACTTTTTTCCTGTGAGAAATTAGTGATATTTATAAGTGGGGGTAAAGTATCCCACCCCGAAGTTAACTTTACGCCACTTACAAAAAAAATAAATTCAAAAACTAAAATAATATTCTGAAACATAAGACTGGATGGTACTTAAAATCTTGATGAAAAGTGAAATTTATGAAAAAGCTGAGTAAAGTAACCCCTAGTTACGGTACGCTAAATTTTTATTCACGTAAAATAGGGGTCCTTAACAAGTACTTTAAATAGTACAGGCTCGGGATCATTGTTTAACATCCCATCCGAAGGATGGCGTGCTCAAGGGTTTTCCCCTTCCAAGATAAATATCATCCTCGTTGTGAAATGTGTGTTTCAATTCCTGGATCCCGAAATAGCGGGATTGAAAAAATGATCGAGGATGACAAACACTAGTGGGTAAAATAAGGAGACAGAGTGAGGTAATGAGAGGTGTTTAAACTCAAGCATTTAGCCCTGAGCCCTGAGCTCCTTATATGCCCTTAACGTGTTCTTGCATAAGATCTACCTCTCCATTCGTACAGTATCAAGACCCCCTTGTTTGCCATCCCTTCCAGGAGATTAGGTTAATTGAAAATTACACAGAAATGCAATTTCATGGGACTCGAGTTAGTTTGCTTGAGTTGAGGGGAGCTTAGAGAGAAATTTCATCTTTCTCCTTCGAGTTGTTATTAGTATTGCTAAGACTGGTTGAAACTTCTTGAACCAGAATCAAGACTAAAACTTTCAACTTCGTAATGAACCAACTTTCGGCACAATATACCATTATTAGGACATATTTCTAAATGTACACACGTATGCTCTTTTGATGTGAATTTCTCATTTCGCATAGTTTTGTGAAAGAAACACTGCAGACCCAGATGGAAGATTAATGGTCCATTAGGTTATAACTTGGGCAGTGATTTATATGAATTTAAATATTTTTTTCTATTAACTTCTCTTTAAACATTATCTTTACGTTTTGGCTCTTATAGAATCAATTTAACCTGCTTTTATTTTGCATATCTGAATCTTATTCGTATATTTTAATTCATTTTTTTTTTTTTAAACTATCGACTACTTACTTACTTTTTTAAGAAAACTTTACAAACATACAAATCCAGAAATACGTACTTTATCTTCACACTTACCACAAAACCCCCCACGAAGATTGAAGAGGAGGTGGAACCGCGACTTACTGCCACCTTAATTCCTATTCGTTCTTAATATTTTATTTTTTATTATTTTTTACATTATTTCCCTTTACTTTTATCATCTCTCTTACCCATTTCATCAAAGTTGTCTTTCAATTCCTTTTTATTTATTTATTTTTTTAATTATTTTTTTTTATTTCTTTTTTTTTTTTTTTTTTTTTTTTTTTCATTTGTCCTTATAATTAATATAAATTTTCGTCCCGAGGACCTACCACTGGGTGGCCTTCCTCTCACATGCCATTCACGCCAACGTATCCATACCTACCAACATAAATGCTGGTTGTTGCACCCTAGCAACAGTTGCATCTTTATGAATAAAAGACAAAAAAAAAAACAAAAAAAAAACTATCGATTAATAAAAATTAATCCCACTTTTTCCCAATAAATTTGCTTTTGTTTGGCCACGTGTACTCGACTTTTATTGAGATGAGTGCATTCCAGGAACTCCAATGTTTCTCTTGAATTCATTCTGTTCATATTACAAACTTTTTATTCTGACTGTCTGTGTTTACTTTAATAATTTATTCTCGGAACTGTTTTTTATGCCCATTTCCCCCCTTCTTTCTTATTCTTATTCTTTTCTAAATCGATCAGTTCAGTTTTAAACGTTTGGGGGAAAGAATTGGAGGTGGTGAGCAAAGACTTTTTCTTTCTTTCTCACTTTCTCTGTTCAAATAATTTTTTATATCACTATATTTTTTACTTTATTTTTTTATTTAATACATTTTATGTCTATAAAAGTTTTCTATTACTTCTGCAGTTTATTTTATTCTATTGGCACTTCTTCTTTTCCAGCATTTCGCATAGTTTTTAGTTTTTAATTGCATATTTTGCCAAATATATTTGCATATATATGTACATATTTCGCTATTTTAATTTCTTACAAATCACAGCCCTAGTTATGATCATTGTTTCCGGAAAAATGTTAATCTTCTATTAAAAAATGTTAATCTTGCTTTGTAGACTGACATTAACTGTTTAATATTTCCTTTATGTTACCATGATTTTATACAGATCATTCCCTCCCTTAATAAATTCATTTCACACTTGCTTTACTTGATGTAAGAATGACAGAATTAAATTGACAGTATAATATGACATAAAACAAAGGAACCCACAAATGCCCTAACTTTCTTAAGACTTCCTTATATTCAGTGATGTCAGTTTGAAATGAATTTGAGAATTGAGGGGGGAGAGAGAGAAGAGGGAGAGTTAGTTATTGTGACTCATGCCCTTTAACTACAAGGTCATATCGCCTACTACCAGAGCTCTCTTTCGTCGCTTTGGTGGACATGAGCCTGACTCTACTATGGGATTCCTAAATTTTGGCCTACCTAGATTTATTCACCAGGCTCGGAACCATCACTTAACATCCCACCCGAAGGATGGCGTGCTGAAAGTATTCCCAGTTAAAAAAACCTAAGGCCGGGTTTCGAAACTGCGATTAGTAAGCCCGGAAAGCGAGAAGAGATAGAAGAGTGAGAGTGAATGAGTGGGTGGGTAAAATATATGTGTTAAATATATTTTGAACGCGGAAAATAAATAAGTGAATAATGTAGCTGCCACAAATATTATTATTAGTAACAAACTATTACTATCCTGAGAGTCTCTATGAGTCACTCGTTGGACGTTCAATGGAACAAATGAAGCCCATAAATGTCATAGGTCTTTCTTATACCCAGTAATGGCAGACTTAAATGAATTTGAGAGAGGGGATGGAGGGAAAGTGAGAAAGAGAGATAGAGTATGGATAGAGAGAGAGAACGAGAAAGAGGGAGAGTGTATGAAAGAATGATTAGAAAGAGTGAGCAAGAAAGAAAGAGATTAAAAATGAATAAGAAAGAGTGAAAGAGAACAGGTAGAAAGAGAAAGAATGAGAACGATAGAAAATGAGAAAGATTTGTACAAAAGTGGTTGGTATAAAAATGTATTGTCAAGGGGCCCTCACACTGGCAAAAATTTCGCCCAAAAACTTGAAGATGTCGGTTTTGTGCAAAAATATTGAGAGTGTGAGGACAAATATTGTGCAAAAAAAAGGGTTATTCAATATTTTGTGGGGCGTTCAAAATTTTTCTGAAAGTTTAGAAAATTTTTGCGGACCTGTCAATATTTTGTAGCATGAGAGCGCAGTGTGAGGAAATTTTGATAAAGTGTAGGTTCCAAGGTCAGTTCTCGAAGTAGGTTACGATGACCATGGGTCGGTCGCTTCTTCATATAATTCCTGACCCACACTCTTTTCTTCTTATTATTTAAAGACTCCTTCAACACTGCACACAATACAACTACGCTACTTTCAACCTCCGGGTTTGCTCTGGGCAAAGAAACGTATGGCTGACTACAACGCGATGCGCCGTGCTTTCATCACGAATGTTTAGTCGACACTCAAATTTTGTGCAATATTTTTGTGTAGTGTGAGGGGTCCACGACCATTCAATATTTTGTACAAAAATAAGCTCAATATTTGTGCTTAAAATTATGAGCGAAATTTTCGCCAGTGTGAGGGCCCCTTTACACATATTTTATCTAATATGTCGACTCAATTAACCTTTCATTATTAATATTAATAATAAACCTTCATAAAAATTAAAATTAAAATATAAGATACTCGTATATATGGAAACAACTAATTTATAACTATCAGATGATGGTAGACACCCGAAATGTCTGCGTTAAATATATTTTGAACTTAGAAAATAAATGAGTGAATGTAGCTGCCACATTTATTATTATTAGTAACAAACTATTACTATCTATATCCATATGAACCAAGGTAATTTCACTAGTTCCAGGGAACTTGGTAATAGGGTGAAACCGAAAGGTCTGGAAATCCTGAGTACAATGCAAGGTGAACATAGCTTGGAGTAATTATGTCAAATATGCAGAGGAACATGTAGAGAGGGGAAAGGGCTTTAGTTCTGCCCGTAGTACACAATAGGGCTTTAATATGGAGGCCCAAACATGAACTATAGTTAGTATGGACCTTCATCTAAGGTATATACAAAAGCTAATTAAATGGCAATTTCGGACCTAACAGACTGGTAGCTCAGTGGTAGGATGCTTGTTTACTGAATTCAAGGTCGCGGGTTCAAATCCAGGCCCAGGCCCTTTATTTTTTTTTACATCAGCCCTTCATCTTTAATAAAGTCCAGGATTCTGCTGCCGGTTCCCTCCATTACCTGCTTCGGATCTGGACAAAGGGCTTCTAGCGATGCCCATATTGTGTAGGTGTTTATTCATATGACAGTGTCCCTGTCATAGTTGTAAGATCCGTTCTGCTCATATTCAGGAGCTCTCGGCTCCTTTTCTCTGAGGGTTCCGCAACAATGGGTTTTGAATGTATTTGCTGTTTTATTGGCGCCCTTAGAGATCCCGCAGTTCGGTCCTATAGATCCTCTGTTAGCTCCTGACCTGGCTAGTTGATCAGCCCTTTCATTGCCCTCAAACCCCTCATGTCCTGGCACCCACCTCAACTCTACTATATTTTGCTCCGTCAGGGACATTCCAGGACTATTAGGAATCGATGTTGACAACTTTCAGCGTTGCTTGGCTATCAGACAGTATTAGGATCCACCTTCGCCTGATGTTTCGTCTCTTGATGAGCCGAGGCCCTTAGATTTTTTTTATCTAGATGGGAATACTTTGAGCACGCCGTTCTTCGGATAAGACGATGGTCTTGAGTCTGTACTATGTCATATACCATATGTGGGCAACAACCGGACCGCTGTAAGATTTGGTTCGGCCCGCGAGACATTTTGAAAAACACTGAAGATAATTTGGAAAATTCTTTACGTCTTTGTATCAGTGGAATTAATCCAAACATCAATGGATTAGTTTCCCAAATTCAAGCTCAAGTGTCTCATTGATTCCGGTGTCGCTACTTAACTTTCGTTTGTAATAATTCCAAATTTCACGATTTAATTATAATATTGTACCTATTTTTTTTTTTTTTTCATTTCATTTTGTTATTTTAATAAATAATTTATTATTAATACAATTATTGTATTATAATAACATTGTCTTATTATTTCATGTCTGATATCTATCGCTAAAAATTATGAACACTGCTTTAAAGTCCGACGTTATTTTATTTTGAACCATCATACGCGGCCCGCGAACGTATTTGCACACTAAAGTTTGGCCCACAACATGTCAAAGGTTGCCCATACATGTCATATACTGTTACTGTTAAAGACCCTACCTCAGGTAACGAAACCTGTATAGGCAAAATTTAGGACTCCCTTTGTTGAGTCGGGCTCATGGACCTCCAGAGCGACGAAAGAGTGCCCTGGTAGTTGTTAAAGCCCGGGCATGAGTCACAATAACTAACATTTCTTAGAACAAAGGCAGTCTAGGCAGTCATTTAAATGGAGTCATTTCTTACTAAATCAATTTCAGTTTTGTATTCATTTATTTAAAGCCACTTTCAATTATATCCACAACATTTTTACTTTTCCTATATTATTATATATAGGGGAAGTTATGTAACCGGTCTCAAATTTGATGTGTTTTCACCGGAATTTTATGTTTTCCGACTCTATGATTTCAATAAAGAAATAAAACTATTCTGACTGGCTGTGAACACAATTCCCGACAGAATTTTAACCATAAATAGAACACTCATTGATTTTCAATCAAATCAGACAAATAAGGGCAAGATGCGCCCCTCAAGTGCGAAATGGTGCCCGCTCTCCGCTGATTCAGAGCAGGTAGGTAAACATTTTTAGAAAGTAAACATGAGTAGCAGATAAGTTATCGCTAAAAAATATCAGATGTTATAAGTTCGATTTATTGAGTAGGTACATAGTCCTCAAGCAAATATGTCTGTGACTACGATAACTGCCGATAGAATGAATGGTATAACAGAAAATTTTAAATATGTGTCCATAACAACATGAGGACGAAATCTATTGATTTTCAGCCGAATCGGCCAAATGGGAGGCAGGGATTGTAGTAGGGACTATCGGTTCGATTTTGAGGGTAATAAATAGGTGCTATTCTTATTGGGTAGTAATAAAATATAAAATTTCATATTGATTCATTCATTAGATCTGCAGTTATTGAGGAGTTATTGAGTTGAGCAATCCCTCTGATCCCCCTTCGGCCGATTCCGACGAAAATTTATATTTTGAGGAGTTTTGAATTTAAATATAAAATTTCAAATCGATATTTTCATCATATCGGCAATTTGAGTTCTTGAGTTGAGCCATTCTCTTTTGATTCCCCTTCGACTGAAAATCAATAGGTGTCATCGTCAAGGGGTTCTGGATACACATATATAATTTTTTCGTTAAATTCATTACATTACACAGTTATTAGGGTTTTTGAATTGAGCCCCCTCCCCTGAACCCCCCTTCTCTTCAGCCGATATCGCTGAAATTTTACAGGTATATCCTCATTGGGTTTTGACTTTATATATGAAATTTTATGTAGATAAATTCATTACATCGGCTATTGTTGGGATTTTTGAATTGAGCCCCCTCCCCTGAACCCCCCTTCTCTTCAGCCGATATCGCTGAAATTTTACAGGTATATCCTCATTGGGTTTTGACTTCATATATGAAATTTTATGTTGATAAATGCTTTACATCGGCAGTTATTAGGATTTTTGAGTTGAGCCCCCTCTGATTTCCCCTTCCCTTCTGCCGATTCTACCAGTTATACAGTTTGTCTGTTAAGCCTCCCCCCTAATCCTTTGGTAGATTTGGCTGAAAACCAATAGGTGTCATCCTCAAAGGGTTCTGGATACACATATAAAAATTCGGGTTATTACAAACACACACAAACATTTTTTTTTTTTAATTTGGAATCAGGCTGTCGCAAAACGTGAAATTCCGTTGAAAACTCAACCTCAAATTTCTGACCGATTTCATAACTTTCCTTATACTTCTTATACCTGGGAAAGTAAAAAAAAAAAAAAATGGAATTCAGTTATTGGAAATACCTTTCGTTCAGTTATTGGTTGAGGATCTTCTTGTATATATGATAGGCCGCATCTGGCCGTTCTTAAGGTATGCCGTGCAATTTTAGTATTGGCATTATTGAAATTTCGCTCAAAAGTATTGAAGCTGGTATTTATTTTTATCTGAAAAAAGAGCACCTAATTTCACTTGCTACAATTCTTCAGTTATACAAAGTATAGGGGATGTTATTACAAAAATTGTCTGTATTGTCTGACCACTCACAGATTTTATTTATATTTGCTTGCCGGCTTTCGAGGTTGCCCTCATCATCAGGCAGTCTACCGAAACAACAAAGAAAAATTACTGCTGAGATTTTCAACAAAATTGGCCCAAAAAAGAGAGAAGAACAAAGGAGAAGGGATCAACTCAAGAACCTTAATAACTGTCGATGTAAAGAATGTAGATAGATAGATAAACTTTTATTGTACTAAACGTTACAACCTTTATGGCAATGAGTGTTGTTTTTTTGGTTTTTTACAAAATAAATATTGTTATAGTTAAGTATATAAAATAAAATAAAAGAAAAAATATCTATATAAAGAATTGTACATAATAAGCAATATAACAACTAAATAAAAAGATACCAATAATATTGAAATAGTAAAAATGGACATGCTCTTTAATAGGTTAGGTTAGGTTAGGTTTTATGACTCATGCCCGGGCTTTAACTACGAGGTCATATCGCCTACTACCAGAGCGCTCTTTCGTCACTCTGGTGGACATGAGCCCGACTCTACTGTGGGAGTTCTAAATTTTGTCTACCCTTAATTTTTATTCACCTAGGGTAAGGGTCTTTTACGAGTACCTGACATCGTACAGGCCCGAGACCATCGCTTAACGTCCCATCCGAAGGACGGCGTGCTTAAGTTTATTTTACCTCCCAGATAAAATAAACTAAGGGCCTCGGTCGGGTTTCGAACCCATGATCTTGAGCTCAGAAGACAAGCACGCATACCACTGAGCTACCGGCGCCCTCTGCTCTTTAATATAAATAGTTACTTATAATGATGGTCTTGTAAATCATAAGTTTGTGGTTAGTTTCGACAGTATAAAAATAAAGATGGCATTATCTCAACTTAAAGAGAAATCTAAGCTATGTTTTCATCTGAGGATCCAAATTCATCATTGTGTGAATTTAAATTGTTTAATGGCACGTCACAGTAGCCACAGTGCAACACTTTGGGAAAAAGTTCTTCGACGCGAACATATAAAACACGATTTTTTAGACATTTCCTTGATTTACCCTAAAACAGTTAGCCCTATCGAGAAAGTTATCATTACCAAAATTGTTTCTTATAAAATTTTCAATTATTGTGTGTTCTTAGATTTGAGATAGGATCAATACAACAAAAGTTATACTGCACCGAAAAATGTATACTAAATGTCTATAAGGAATATATCTAATTGTAAGTAATTTTTAAACCGTAACTCATAGCAACTAATATGATTGTAGTTTTTTTTGAAAAATTGTAAACATTTTGAGAAGGGGGAGAGAGAATGATCTGTAAGGGTGGTTGGTATAGGAAAATCCTGTAATGGCCACATCACATATTTTTTTCTATTATGTTCTTTCTCATTAGAACATGATCGATACTAATGCTCACGATTTGATCTAATAGGCAGGGAATATGGTAGATCCAAGATCTTCTTCATGATTTATGCAAACAAATGGGTCAGATTTTCTGTAGTCTCAGACTGCTGATGTCAGCCCCCCATCAATTCAACTATTCCAATTTATATGGGACTATTTCTCTCCTCATCATTCAGAATTAATTTGTTCTTAGCAAGGTTTCCGTTCATAGTCCGCATGCACTTCATTACAAGTAAGTGGTACCCTCCGTAGTGAATCGAATATGTTGAAAACAACTGAAATTTAAAAGGAAACAATATAATTCCATGAGTTTTCTCTAAAATTTTGAATTTTCCTACACATGAAATTTGGTATGAAGAGGTCCACTTAAATCTGATTAGATTTTGGCCGAAATCAGCCAAAAATTGAGTCCACCTTATTCCTGGACCTAAATACATTTTACAAGATACCGCTTTATGACCTAATCAAAATTCTTTTCGATTAATAGTTGTAGAGAATATTAAAATACATATTTTATATACAATACAATTTTTCGCAGGTCGTCCGACTATTGAGATGCATGCCAAAAACCATCTTGAAATGAAGGTTTGAAGCACATATTTTTTGATGTTTCCTTGATTTACCCGTAAACGGTTAGTCCTATCGAAAAATTGTTTCTTACACAAAATGTTCCTTATAAAATTTCCAATCGTTAATATGTCTTCAAATTTGAGATAGGATCAATACGACAAAAGTTATAGCAGCTCGAACAATGCAAACTAAATGTCTATAAGGAATGTAGTTAATTATTGTGAATCATGCCCGGGGTTTACTACGAGGTCATATCGCCTACTACCAGAGCGCTCTTTCGTCACTCTGATCGACATGAGCCCGACTCTACTGTGGGAGTCCTAAATTTTGCTTACCCTAAATTTGTATTCACCTAGGGAAGGGGTCTTAAACGAATACCTGACACATGACCATCGCTTAGCGTCCCATCCGAAGGACGGCGTGCTTAAATTTATTTTACCTCCTAGACAAAATAAACTAAGGGCCTCAGCCGGGTTTCGAACCCACGATCTTGAGATCAGAAGACAAGCACGCATACCACTCAGCTATTAGTGCCCTCTATATGGAATATATCTAAGTAATGTTTAAATCGTCACTCATAGCAACGAAATTTAAAATTTGGTAGTTCGTGGGTTCGTAACCCGACCGAGGCCCTTAGTTTATTTTATCTGGGAGGTGAAATAAACTTGAGCACGCCGTCCTTTGGATGGGACGTTAAGCGATGGTCCCGAGCCTGTAAGTTGTCAGGTACTCGTTAAAGACCCTTGCCCTAAATGAATAAAAATTTAGGGTAGGCAAAATTTAGGACTCCCACAGTAGAGTCGGGCTTATGTCCACCAGAGTGACGAAAGAGCGCTCTGGTAGTAGGCGATATGACCTCGTAGTTAAAGCCCGGGCATGAGTCATAAAACCTAACCTATGGTTTTATTATTAGTAGTTTCTGAAAAATTATTATTTTTTATTTTCATTTAGAATGGCCTCATGGACAAAGCATATCAGCCATGACTCCAATTGTGAGGGAAGGTTGTTAAATAAACTTTTTTCTGTTGATCTTTATTAATGAGAACATCACGTGAGAGATTAGAAACAAAAACCTTAGACATGGATTATAATTTTTCGGAACTAATTCTATTTAAACTAGTGGTATTGGTTACCTCTGGGTGGGTAACACTACCTTAGGTTTCTGCTGAGGTAGGTGTAACATATTTTGATGAGGTGATGTCATGGATGAAATTTGAGCCTATGTTGTCGTGACAATTAATTGCAACGGAGGGGCCCAGGTCCCCCTCTATCAGAACTCATGGCTAGAAATCTAGCCTACCGGAAGTTAAATAAAAACAGGAAACTCTTATCTTAATCCTCAGGAGCGCCACAACACGTCCACAAACATCAAGGTCAAGTCCACGACTGAGATAAACAGTGAGAAACGAAAGAACTCCGGATTTTGTAAACAAACTCCAAATTAAATAAACATTTTTTTTTGTCCTTACCTCATGTACGATGCATATTAGCCATTGTCCCTGAATTATATAGTTCATTTACGACATCCATGGCCCCGGGAGGGAGTTATATATACAAAATAAAACTCTCTTCCGGACGGGATTCGAACCCGCAAACCATGGTGAAACCATGCGAGTAAAGCCCTACGCTCTAGCCAGCACGGCCACTAAGGCTCCCTGAATAATAATAAACTTTTACAATTGAAAACTTTTTTAGAAGTTAGGCTAGGTTTTATGACTCATGCCCGGGCTTGACTACGAGGTCATATCGCCCACTACCAGAGCGCTCTTTCGTCACTGTGGTGGTCATGAGCCCGACTCTACTGTGGGAGTCCTAAATTTTGCCTACCCTAAATGTTTTATTCACCTAGGGTAGCGGTCTTTCGAGTACCTGACATCGTACAGGCTCGGGACCATCGCTTAACGTCATTTCCGAAGGACTGCGTGCTCAAGGGCTTAGGCCGGGTTTCGAACCCACGATCTTGAGTTCAGATCGAGCACGCATACCACTGAGCTACCGGCGCACATTGTGAAATTTATGAGTTTTGATTTTCAAAATTCGAGCCCTCGCTCAATTTTTGATCAATTTGGATGAAACTATGTAGGTGCAAAATATTTGTGAAAGCTGGTTTTTTATTAGATGACTGCGAGTTTCACAATAAAGGTATTATATGCCAGTGACAAAAATAGCCAATATATTGAATTTGGACCACTTTAGGCAAAAATGACAACGATAGGACCACTTTTGGCTAAAATAAATATTGAATTCGTAATCAGCAACTCAAAAAAACATTCATTTAAGTTGTTTTTTTTTTGTTTTTTTTAACTTTTATTTATTCTACAATCTGTATAAACAATAACAATAAGCAGAAGTGATGACTAAGATGACATTATAAAATAATAAGTTATACAAAATATTTAAAACATAATAAGAAGGAAAGAATAAACAGAAAGTATAGAATAAAAGAGATAAACAAATAAAAAAAAAATAAAAAAAAATAAATAAATAAAAATAACTAAATAAAATAATAAAAATATATAAGAAACTAGACGAGGACAGCACCAGTAGGACTCCAGCACACTGCCATATAGCACTCTCCAACTAGTGGAGAGGGGAGGAGGCGGCGGGAGACCAGCACTGACCCTCCCACCACACTGCCCAGCAGTGGAGGAAGACCAGGAGGCGGGGCGTCGAAAGGATAGAGAGGCGTGAGGGGAGAATCCGGTCATCACCAGCACTCCCTTAAAAATGGCGTATGAAGAAAAATAATATTAATAATACATTTTATTCATAATATTAATAATACATTTAAGTTGTAAAAAGTTTAAAATTTTCGCGGGGTTTTGGCAGCTGTCAATTGGCATATAATACCTTGATTGTGAAACCCGCAGTTACCTGATAAAAAGCCAGCTTTCACAAATATTTTGCTATAGTTTCATCCAAATTGATCAAAAACTGAGCGGGGGCTTGAATTTTGAAAATTAAAATTCATAAATTTCACACTGTGTGGCGCCCTCCATATCTAAGTAATGTTTAAATCCTCATTTATAGCGAACTTTAAAATATGGTTTTATTATTGGTATTTTTTGAAAAATTATAAAAATGAAGAAAAAAATGGTCATTAAGGGACATTCTTATACCAACCACACTTACAGATCAATCTCTCTCAAGGGAGAGATTGATCTGTAAGGGCCCTTCTTCATACTGGCATTACTGGGTTAAATAATGTCTAATCTCAGGATTACTGCGATGTAGAAGCAGCCTCACTCCACTGATCTTGAGCTCTCTCGGCGCCACCAGGCAGCCGCAGTGCAAGGGGGTCTGGGAGCGCCAGCCTGTCCCGCAAGGGACCAGAGGCAGTCGCCCCCAGACATCCATAGCAACAAATGTTATTTGTATATAAATAAAATCTAACATAATATGTGTATGTACCTCTTCCCCCGACGATATCGGGCCGGGTGATTTGCCGGAGCACCCGTGAAAAAAAAAAAAAAAATCTCAGGATTATGCTGTACAAAGAGACAAATTGAAATAATTTTCGGAGAGGGGGATCTATAAGCATGGATGGTATAAGAATGTCCTGTAATTGCCTCATCGCATATTTTTATTAAACGATGGATCTGTAAGAGGTCAGACTACATCTTATTTGACAACCTGTGATATAATCACTTCTCACTACTTCAGCCATTTTCATATTAACTTCAATAAGTCTGAAAACGTGTTGGATGGAAAGATTTAATATTTCTCTACTATAGAAGTTATATTTTTGACGACCGCAGATAAAGTTCTTCGTCTCCTTTATATTTGGTTTAGTCGTTACAAATTAAATCTTCCTTCTCTCGTATTTATCTTCCTTTCCTGGCAACAAGCAGGGATCTATATTTACTCTTCTTTTGATAATTTATTTACGTTTTCCTTATATTGTTTAACAAATCCTTCATTTTCTTGTATAGAAATAAAATAAATTGTCTTCCATTCTTTTTCAACTCAATTGCGTCATCAAAGATGGCACATCTTTGAATATTATATTATATATAATTATGGAAAAGTAGCAAAAAATAATAAAACATCAGGTATAGAGTAATAAAATAAAATAAAATATAACTTGCTTACCAACAGTGTGTAGTATGGTGTCTAAACGAAAACTGGGTTAACAACTCAAAGAAGAGGGGATATGATGTTCATTCACTCACACTATATACTGGCAAATAAATATTTAAACATTCATATGTGAGAGTAAGATGTTGTGGGACGAGATTTCTCATAGAAATAAAAGATGTTGCCTTCCCACTGTTTTATTTTAGAGCAGAACAGGTTTTCAACGCAACAGCGTTATCATCAATGGTTCATCCCATTCACACAACACAGCGGTTAAAGAACATCTGGCAAAAAGTTGGGTCAAAACAGGATTTTTGTTTGATATCGATTTTATTTTCCCATTTTTTTTTTTGTTTGTTAGCAGAACCGATTTCCAACTGCGTCATCCGCACATATATAATACTAGCAGTAATACCCGGCGTTGCTCGGGGAACTGACTTTTCACCTAATATCTCTCATTAGTATCATATTAAATTCTTCAACAGTACATTCATGATGTTATCATTTTCAATTATTCATATGAAATAAGGCTTATAGTCCTGCAACGACATACACCCCAACTATCTGCTTTGCAGCGGCGGACAGAAAAATAGAAAGCTACATGTGAAATTCCTTCAGCATTCATGTTCCCCCGCCCCTCAGGTTCAAAAAGTTGAGACGTCACAACAAATTTTCACACATCCTATTTATCAATTTTTTTTTTTTATTTAGGGTAGGCAAAATTTAGGACTCCCACAGTAGAGTCACATCTCATGTCCACCAGAGTGACGAAAGAGCGCTCTGGTAGTAGGCGATATGACCTCGTAGTTAAAGCCCGGGCATGAGTCATAAAACCTAACCTAACCTATTTATCAATTTGGCCTTTAGGAATACTACATGTGAAATTCCATGACTATCCGACCATTAGTTAATGAGCTACCACTATTTTTATGCTTAGCCTTCCCTCACACATATATATATATATATATGTAGAGAGAGAGTGAGAGAAGTAACTCGCAAAAAAATTAAATCACCAGGGTATAGAGTAACAACATAAATAATAAAATAAATCTTACTCACCACCCATGTCGAACCGAACACTGACAAGTAGCACGAAGGGGAAGGGATACGTCATTCTCACACTATGTAGTACATGGAAATAAATATTTATTCATTCAAAAATAATACGATGTACACAATATAAAATTTACAACTAAACATCTGTACAACATCAAATGATTTTTTGTCAATAATAAAAAATTATCAGAATATATTATCATTGAGCTCAAAATAAAATCGATACAATAAAATAAATAAAGATTTATGTAATATATATTAGAGGGCGCCGGTAGCTCAGTGGTATGCGTGCTTGCCCTCTGAGCTCAAGAACGTGGGTTCGAAACCCGACCGAGGCCCTTAGTTTATTTTATATGGGAGGTACAATAAACTTAAGCACGCCGTCCTTCTGATGGTACATTAAGCGATGGTCCCAAGCCTGTTCGATGTCAGGTATTCGTTAATGACCCCCCTGCTGGTGAATAAAAATTTAGGGTAGGCAAGATTTATGATTCCCACAGTAGATTCGGGCACATGACCACCAGAGTGACGAAAGAGCGCTCTGGTAGTAGGCGATATGACCTCGTAGTTAAAGCCCGGGCATGAGTCATAATAACTAACTGTGTAGTAATCACTTCTCACTACATCAGCCATCTTTATATTTATATATTAAATTACATTTTTCTTGATTTCTAAACCTTTAGTGAAAAATAAAAATAAATTTTGATATTTTTAACATCTACATTATCAAAAAACTTTACTATTGATTCTGAGTCGCTGTTTGATCTATTTATAAGATATTTCTTGAGAAATGTTTCCCTGGGGATTCTCGGATTCTCAAAGAAGGACAATGGAACAAGAAGGTCGTCCTTTTCGTCTGAGATACAAAGCCTGCAGAAAGAGAACTAACAATGGCCAAATGATAATGAGGAATGTATATTTGAAATTTATTGAAAATGTTGAGAACTGGGTAAAGTTGTCGGATAACAACATATTGTGACGGATGATAGGGATGCAGATATTCGAAGTAATGTATTATTTCTAACGGATAAAAGGGGGTGCGTGACTCGGGTCCCATGGATGTCAGGTCTACGCCATTTTTCTTTTCTTGAAGTGACTACACTCCAAACTCCGGGTGAAGCAGTACCCGTCTCTCCATCCACTCTCTTACCAGGCTCGAGAAAAATATGCCTTTCTTTCTACCTTTAGTACAAGAAAGTATTGGATTCATGCGAAAATCCGAGATCGAGTTTTTAACCGAACTTCACAGGAAACGTATAAAATAATGTATTTCAAAACTACATATCACAACGGTTTTTGGCATGTATCTCAAAAACCGAACCACCTGCAAAAAATTGTATTCTATATAAAATATGTATTGTAGTTTTATTTACAACTTTTACTCGAAAAGTGTTTCGATTAGGTCTTAAACACAAGCGGTATCCTGTAAATTGTACTTGTCTTAATGTAAAGTAACGGAAATGTTCGACCGATACCAGCCAAAATTTAATCAGATCTACGCTAGCACACGTGACTTCTTGATTCCAAATTTCTGACATTACATAACTTCCCCTATACTTCACATAGGTGTGGAAGTAACAACAAATACTCTTCTGACCCTTCACGATCGACTGATACCCTTTAATAAATAAATTAACGTTCTGTATTATTGAAGAGAACTAAAAAAAAAACAGTTTCTCCAACTAGTTTATTAACTAAAGTTACTAATTTAGTTCCATGGTCTGAGTACTTTAGTATTTCTAAGTTGAGGAACGCGGACATATTGTGGAAACTTGTAATAAATGAATAAAACAAACTTATTTTTGAAATATTGTCTATTCCACTAAAGATATATATACATATATAACTACCGGTTTCGGCTTTATACCATCGTCAGGTCTAGTTATGAACTAAGTCAGTTTGCAGAGAGCGACCCTTCTAATACATCTCGGGTGAAAGGGTGCTATTAAAACTTGGGAGTCCCCCGGCTGTACCGTTAGCTAACTCATGAAATATTTCCTAACAAAACCTAGTTCTAAATTTACATAAAACAATATTACTAGACTAATCGTGGCAAAACAACAAATAAATAATAAAAATAGAAATAAAATTAATAATAATGTTTAATAATGTTTCATGTTATTTAAATCTTAATATTATTATTAATTTTATTTCTATTTTTATTATTTATTTGTATTTGTACTTATTTATTTGTTGTTTTGCCACGATTAGTCTAGTGATGTTGTTTTATGTAAATTTAGAACTAGGTTTTGTTAGGAAATATTTCATGAGATAGCTAACGGTACAGCCGGGGGACTCCCAAGTTTTAATAGCACCCTTTCACCCGAGATGTATTAGAAGGGTCGCTCTCTGCAAACTGACTTAGTTCATAACTAGACCTGACGATGGTATAAAGCCGAAACCGGTAGTTATATATATTTATATATATATATATTTAGTGGAATAGACAATATTTAAAAAATAAGTTTGTTTTATTTACTTTAGTATTATCAGTGTTGAGTTAGTTGAGTTGGAACTAGTTGATCCTGCATTGCCTACTAATGCAATCCAGTTGGCGAAACACTACAGTAGTTCAAGTGTCGTCAATGTTAGTACTAGATGTACAAATAAACATACCTATATATAATAATAATAATAATAATAAACTTTGGAGTTGTAGTCTAGCCTTGGACGGGACCGGTCGTGTCTGTTGTGTCTCTGAAAAAGTGTACTTTATAGTGGGTAGCAAGAACATTTTTATTACTTTTTTTTGTACAATTATCAAGCTAAAAATCTGATCTATCGGAATATGTAAGTAGATTTCTATTTAATTTTGTGTCTATTAGGGAAAAGTGAAATAAAATACGTATATTATTTGGGATTTTAAGCTAGATTCATTATTGGAGTTACGTAAGATGGAAGATAAGAGTGAAGCAAGTGGCGGGATCACCATGACAACGGGAGACGCAGATGGGAGTGGTGGGGGGTCCCTTCTTAGCAGTGCGATCCTGGCCCGTCTCGGGGACCTGTTCCAGGAGCTTAGCTCCCTCAAATCGGACCTGGCCCAGATAAAAGTTGACAACCAGAAAACCTCCTCCACGATGTCCACTATTGAAGAAAATATAAGCTCTAATTTAAAAAAAATCAATCAGGATCTCATTAAAATAAAAAAAGAGCAACTTGTTCTGAAAAAAGAAAATAAATCCCTGAAACTAGAAATTAGACAGATAAAAATCCAATTTCAAGAATATCAAAATCAATCAAACTCTAATAAAGTGCAAATTAAAAATGTACCTTACTCCGATAGTATTGATAGTTTTGTAAATATCAAAACCATTGCTAATGCTGTTGGATTCGAACTGAAAAGGGATCAAATAGACAGCTATTACCGTATGAAACGAATTAGTTCAAAATACGAACCATCAATTGTTTTAAAATTTGTACGAAGCACAGACAAAAATGAATTTCTGGCCGCTTGTAAAAACAAAAGAAAGGTACTTAATACTGGCCTGTTTTCTCTCTCTAGTTCTGCATCAACAAATCTTCCTATTTACGTATCCGAACATATGAATAAAGATACCTATGGTCTTTTCAAAAAAGGTAAAGCACTACAAAGATTAGGAATTGTTAAATTTGTCTGGTTTCGGAGTGGCCTAATCAGGGTTCGTAAAGTTGAAGGATGTCCGGCAATTGTAATAAGATGCGAAGAGGATCTATCTCAATTTAGGACAGAAGAAAGAGCGTACGACTCAAACGGCGTACCCACGGATTATGAAACAGACAATGACAATATTGATACTGACCAGTCTATCTCAGATACATCTGTCTCACGGAAGAGAAAATTAAAGCCGGGAACATAGAGAGGTTTTTAATGCCGCGGTCCCCTCTGGTAAATCCAAAGGTAAAGGACCAAAGTCACCCTCGGCCAAAATCGGTTTCTGGAATGTAAACGGCTTCAATACTCTCAACATAGCGATGCTACCCACGGAAATAAATATTAATCAATCTGAACCTGATCTGTCTCTCTGAAACATGGCTTCACAGCGACAACTGGAATCCCCCTTCTTTCCTGGACCAATATGAAGTATACTCGACCAAAGCGGTGAAAAGACACAGTGTTGGGAGAGCGAGCGGGGGCCTGGCTGTGTTTCTGAAGAACAGTGTTGTAACTTGTGATAAAGTGTTAATATCCAATAGTCAATGGCTTTATTTGCTTGTCAAAATCGGTGAAATTAGTTTAATATTGGGCACTGTTTACTGGAAGTTTCATTCTTTGTTTTTCAATTTTTCTGTGAACGTGTTTTTTAGTTTTTTCTAATCTCAGGATTAATTGTATTATAGTGTTTAATATTATTATTGATTGCGTTATTTCAAAATTCAAGAGGAAGCAATTTTTTAATTTGTATTTCCATATTTATCCATTTCATTTTTTTAATATAATTATTTCATCTCAATACTTTACTATGTCAATTTTCATTTCTTTTTTTTCACTGTAGCTGATACACTTTATATATATTCTTTTTTATATTTTTCAATTTTATTTAAGAAGGCTGGCTGAACTCCTTCCAATGAAATGTATTTATTTCAAATGGAATAAAGTTTATTATACCTATATATATCTAGCCTATGTATTCTGATTGTACATATATATTATGTTTTCACATATTATAAACAAGAGGGCGCCGGTAGCTCAGTGGTATGCTTCCTTGCTTCCTGGGCTAAAGTTCGTGGGTTCAAAACCCGGCCGAGACTCTTAGTTTATTTTATCTGGGAGGTAAAATAAACTCAAGCACGCCATCCTTTCGATGGGACGTTAAGCTATGGTCCCGAGCCTATACGATTTCAGTTACTCGTTAAAGACCCCCACCCTAGGTGGGAATTAACGAGAGTTGTAATGGATTACGTTTTTTAAAATTTATTTATTTACATATTTACAACGACATAACATTTGTCATTAGTAATTGTGATGTTGAGCAGTGGGAGATGTGTGGCTGTACTGCTGAGATACGTGACCGAAGAGGAGTCCAGACTAGTCCTAGAGCAGGTCCCTCTGCCATGCCCGCTTGAGACGTCATGGTGAATTTGTTGGGAGAGGGTTTGTGGATAATTGTTGAATAAGTGCATTGATGATGGAGTTTGTCGTGAAAATTTTGATATCGTGTCGTGATAACAGAAGGTACAAATGAGATGTTGAGGTCATTATGTAATGTGAGGTTGAAAACGTAATATGGCGCATCGGTAATGTGGTGTAGTATTGACTGAAGACGTTGTATATTTGATTTTTCGGCCTCTCCCCTTATCTCAATACCGTAAATTCAGATGGTGTTGTGTATGTGAAGTTTGTTCTCAAATGATAACATACATAACAAGTCATATTACATTTATTTAAATATACGTGAATTCGATCATTTCATTTCCACGCTCAAAATCTTCATTTATGTTATACTTTATACTCTTAAAGCTGATTTTACATGCGATGTAAAAATGCAAAGTGCAGCAGCAGGAAATGCACGCTATTGGATGTGAGTCATTTAATTCTAAAAGCACAGAAATCACAGTGCATTTGCTGCTGCTGCGCTTTGCATTTTTGCTGCACATGTAAAGTCAACTTAAGTATTACAGTCAGTGGTTACCTCAGGGGGAGCTTCTAGAGGTCCGAGTCTCCCAAATTAATAACAAAAAGTCTGCATCTCTGCAACTGCGGACAAAAGTCTGCAACTACGGAATTCCTCAAGGTTTTATATATACAATCTTTTTTGTTAATTTGAAACTCCTAAACGGCCAGAGATATCAAAATTCCGTCCTCGAAAAGACAAAAATTACACTTTTAATTGCTCAGCCCTTCTAAGGGCGGGGTTCCCTTTTGACCCTTATGTTTCATTACATTTTATTAAAGTACTAAAGAAACAAGGAAGAACTGTACAAACAGATTTTTGATACGTCAAGTAGTTCTCGGAAAAAAAACGTTTAAAGTTGCACGTTTTTCTTATTCTGAAGTTATTATTTTCCGCGCACTCACCAATCACCAACACCATATCCACAATTTCGCTAGAGGAGTACATTGCAAATGCTGTAAATAAGTAATTCCTTATCACTGTAAGTCGTTCTCTCTTAATCCTTAAACTTCTCTAATACCTTTCTAATTCCTTTGCATCGAAATACAAAAGTAATAAGCGGTGGTAGGGCCTCGTCAGGTACAAATTGAAATAATAATAATTTATGTGCAAAGTTTGTTGGAATTTAATAACTTCAGAATATGAAAAACGTGCAACTTTAAACGTTTTTTTTCCGAGAACTGCTTGACGTATCAAAAATCTTTGCACAGTTCTTCCTTGTTTCTTCAGTACTTTAATAAAATGTAATGAAACTTAAGGGTTAAAAGGAACCCCGCCCTTCGAAGGGCAGTTTGAGCCATTAAAATGATCATTTTTGTCTTTTCGATGACGCCACACTATAGCTCTCGGCGAGTGCTACAACTTTAGTTCAATGCACAATTTTGATATCTCTAACCGTTTAGGAGTTATTTCACTTGTGGCCCGCTTATCTGGTATATATGTACTATATATATATTTTGTTGTATAGGATATCTGTATATATGCAAATTAATAAAAAATTTATTGTATATTTAAACCTTGAGAAGTTCGCCACATGAATGAATTACAAGCCTTGTATTCAAACCCAGGCTCTTTGGGTTAATAGACAAAGTCATTATCCCCTCACCCACTGGGTAATGTTTCATTTTTATATGGCAGAGTTAAGAGAAAACACAAAATGGGACAAAAAATATAGATGATTTGTTTGTCGGCGTCAAGTAGCGTAACATGATCATGTTACGGAAAGGTTAGTCATTTATAAAACTTGTAAACATATTTTTCTCTTCAGAAAATCTACCGACACCTATGAATTATTTCCCCAGGTATATTATGTATGGGGGATGTTATCGGTCTGAAATTAGTTGTGTTTTCAAAGGAATTTCATGGTTTTCCGACGCTATGTGTCAGATAATTCCCGATAAATTAATGCATCATTAATGCATGTATATCCAAAACCATATAAGGACGACACCTATTAATTTTCAGCCAAATTGGTCAAAGGGAAGAAGGGGATTAAAGGGGAGACATAACACAAAAATTCTAATAAATACCGATGTATTGACATGAATATTCATATCTTAATTAGAAACCCTATGAGGTCGACACTTATTCATTTTCAGCGAAATCGACATTGTGTGTGTCTGTGAACACGATAAGTTCCAAAAGAATGTATCGATACAAAATTTAGTACATTGAATCAGTGTAAGTCAACTATATATTTTTATCCCAAAAAGTCGATTGGTTTTGAAGGGAGAACAAAAAATTAATTGAATAATTCGTAATAAAATACATTGCTGGTTATTCACCTATGAATTTTGACGTGAAGACGTCTATTCGCTCGTTAAGCACAGTGATAGCCGGTCAAACTTTCTTGTGTTACAAAATACCGTCAGATTTCGATAATAACTACGAGACTAATAATGCGATAACAACAGTTGAGGTCACAATGGATAGAGCATGTCTGTACGTGTTTGTTGTGCGGTGTTTGTTTTGCCTGTGACGTTATCGGGCTAGTGTGGGCGCCGGCAGATGATTGTTGCGAATTAGCGTTGTGCAAAATTAGAAATTAGTGTAGCGTGATAACGCCTTCAGATAGGACGTTGATTCAGGTGTCATTGTAAAGAGCTTGAGGAGCACTACTAGGACTCAAAGTGAAACAATAAAAATATTCGCCGAAATATATGTAAAAATCGGTATTAAATTGAAAATTGCAAAAGAATTAAAGATGTCGTCTCATATGAATCGTAAATATGCGCGGAATTATAGAAAACGCAAATCAGAA
This sequence comes from Aradus depressus, assembly GCA_963662175.1. Classification (NCBI taxonomy): domain Eukaryota; kingdom Metazoa; phylum Arthropoda; class Insecta; order Hemiptera; family Aradidae; genus Aradus; species Aradus depressus. The sequence goes on from OY759222.1 coordinate 24,923,444, forward strand.
GAAAGCTCGCATCAGAAGGAATTTAAAAAATCTAAAAAGTCTAGTGCCGAGGAAATGCAAGAGCTACGGCAGCATCGAAAAGAAAATGAAAAATGATTTTATCCCGACGTTTTCACAGGAAATCTACGGCGTGGACCTTGACTACGCCTTATTTTTTTCATTTTTGGAATCAAGGTTTAGGACAATATGAAATTCTGGTGAAAAAAGAAATTCGAATTTCTCACCGATTACATAACTTCCCCTATACTTCGCATAGCTGGGGAAGTAAAACAGATTGGATTCTTCCTCTTTTATTGAAATATAAATTTGTTTTACGTGACAGAACGAAATAATATTACGTGACAGAATAAGTTATTTTTTTATATAGGTTTTGTGTTTATTTTGATTGGCTAAAGCTTATTGGATTAACTGATATTCAATGAATTTAAAGACAATTTTTTTTTTAATATACGTTATATTAATTCGGTTTGGTGACGTCAAATCTGCCATTCGCTTTTTTAGTAATTTCTAATAGATATAAAAGACTGATACTTGGTAGGTACATATGCCTCATTCCTGTGACGATATTATGTCAAAATTTCAGCCAAATCATCCGTTGCATGTTATATATCATGTGCATTTTTTCTGACCTGATTTATGCAAAAACAGTTAGTTCCATGGAAAAATCATATATTGTTGGTTGTTTCCGGCATTTTTTTCCAGAGGTCTTCTTGTTTTATTGGACAATATTTCGGGACACTTACACGTCCCTTCTTCTGGTCACTATGAACATTCTACTCCTGGGGACCGTCCTTTTTATAGCCAAAACCTTGACTGTGGCGGTCTCTCTCTCGCTTCTAAGAACTAGTTGTTCGTACTAATAATTTAAGTCCAAGGTAATTAGGTGATTGGTCCCCCACAGTCAATCATAATTCAGGAATACATCCTGATGTACGAACAACTAGTTCTTAGAAGCGAGAGAGAGACCGCCACAGTCAAGGTTTTGGCTATAAAAAGGAGGGTCCCCAGGAGTAGAATGTTCATAGTGACCAGAAGAAGGGACGTGTAAGTGTCCCGAAATATCGTCCAATAAAACAAGAAGACACCTCTGGAAAAAAATGCCGGAAACAACCATACATCCCAGAGAAGCTTAAGAAACACAAAAATCATATATTACAAAAAAAATTATTCTTATGAAATTCCAGAATAATAAATTATTATACCAACAAATTTTGTACAGATCACTCCCCTCTCTCAAATTCATTTGTGTTTCTTATTTTATTTATTATTATTTATTGTACAGCGTATTTTTGAGAATAGCTTTCTTATACCCATCTGTAATAATAGCGGTATAAAATGAATTTGAGAGGGAGAGAGAATCATGAGTAACAGCGTGGTTGGTATGAGAATATACATTTATGGTATCACATATATTTCTTTAGTCTGTACAAATGTTTGGTAAGAATCAATTTTTCAATCGGACTTCGGATAAATCAAAGAAACGTCTAAAAATATGTGTTTCAAGACGGTTTTTCGCCTCCCAAAAAAACGGACGACCTGCAAAAAATCGTATTTCATATAAAATATGTATTTTAATGTCCCCTGCAACTATTTACCTAAAAAGGTTTTTGGTTAGGTCATAAACATAAGCGGTATTTCGTAAACTGTACTTAAGCCCCGCAGTTAAGTAGTCTCAAAACTTCCTTATACTATAGATATAAGAAAGTAATGAATATATAAATGTGTTTGTATCTATCTACAGTAGATACCAAGGGCGTAGCGAGGGGAGGGGGCGTGCCCCCCCTGGCCAGAACGAAAAACCGAGGTAAAAATTAAAAAAATTGTTTTAATTAAAAATGGATTGCTTACAAGTCCCGTGCGTCTGATTCCTAAATCAGCAGTCAGCTGTTACACAAATGTACATGTACAAAACAAGTCATATTACATTTATTTAAATATATATTAATTCGATCATTTCATTTCCTCGCTCAAAATCGTCATTTATGTTATACTTTATACTCTTAAAGCTGACTTTACGTGCGCAGTAAAAATGTAAAGCGCAGCAGCAGCAAATGCACGCTATTGGATGTGAGTCATTTAATTCTAAAAGCACAGAAACCACAGCGTCCATTTGCTGCTGCTGCGCATTGCATTTTTGCTGCTCATTTAAGTCAACTTAAGTATTACAGTCAGTGGTTACCTCAGGGGGAGCTTCTAGAGGTCCGAGTCTCCCAAATTAATAACAAAAAGACTACAAAACTAATCACGGAAACTGCGAGCTGCCCCCCCCCCCCCCCTCTGCTCAAAATCCCTGACTACGCCCCTGGTAGATACTACAGTAGAACCTCTATAAGTCGAACATCAAGGGAGACGCCAAAAAATTCGAGTTATAGAGTTGTCGACTTATGGAGGATTTGGACTTAGGCGGATTTTGATTCGACTTGTAGAGGTTAAGATTCATTCTAACTAATTTTGAGTTAGAGAGGTGAAATAAATAAAAATTCAAGCTACAGAGGTAACAAACATATTTATATTTATTATAAATCAACATTATTTCAAAACATCCTTAAAATAAAAAATACGTAGTGTATGTAGGCATTAAAAAAAGTCAGTAATTTTTTAGATAATTGGTAAACCTATTTATTGTATACTCCTAAATTGTTTTCTAAGAAACAATGGTGTACATTGTCGGCAAATTCTTAAAGTCGGTAACTTATTTTTCTTCGAGCTATAGAGGTAATAAGTTTCAAATAATCGAGTTGTAGAGGTTGTAAAATAAAACATTGCTAAGTTCGAGATACAGAGGTCCAATTTTTTTTTTCGAGTTATAGAGGGAAAATATGTACCAAAATGGCTTGTAGGGAATCACTGATTATTTCGACTAATAGAGGGTTGAGATTTCGAGTAATGGAGGTTTTGGGGCTTGAAGGGAAAGGAACAAAACTTTTTTTCGAGTTTTGGAGGTTTTCGACTTATCGAGGTTCGACTTAAAGAGGTTCTACTGTATAACACTTATGAGTTATAGAAACACTCATGTAGCACTAACTGCACTGATATGAACTACAAATGCAAAATGAAACACACAATCCCTGACTACGCCCCTGGTAGATACTACAGTAGAACCTCTATAAGTCGAACATCAAGAGAGACGCCAAAAAATTCGAGTTATAGAGTTTTCGACTTATGGAGGATTTGGACTTAGGCGGATTTTGATTCGACTTGTAGAGGTTAAGATTCATTCTAACTAATTTTGAGTTAGAGAGGTGAAATAAATAAAAATTCAAGCTACAGAGGTAACAAACATATTTATATTTATTATAAATCAACATTATTTCAAAACATCCTTAAAATAAAAAATACGTAGTGTATGTAGGCATTAAAAAAAGTCAGTAATTTTTTAGATAATTGGTAAACCTATTTATTGTATACTCCTAAATTGTTTTCTAAGAAACAATGGTGTACATTGTCGGCAAATTCTTAAAGTCGGTAACTTATTTTTCTTCGAGCTATAGAGGTAATAAGTTTCAAATAATCGAGTTGTAGAGGTTGTAAAATAAAACATTGCTAAGTTCGAGATACAGAGGTCCAATTTTTTTTTTCGAGTTATAGAGGGAAAATATGTACCAAAATGGCTTGTAGGGAATCACTGATTATTTCGACTAATAGAGGGTTGAGATTTCGAGTAATGGAGGTTTTGGGGCTTGAAGGGAAAGGAACAAAACTTTTTTTCGAGTTTTGGAGGTTTTCGACTTATCGAGGTTCGACTTAAAGAGGTTCTACTGTATAACACTTATGAGTTATAGAAACACTCATGTAGCACTAACTGCACTGATATGAACTACAAATGCAAAATGAAACACACAATCCCTGACTACGCCCCTGGTAGATACTACAGTAGAACCTCTATAAGTCGAACATCAAGAGAGACGCCAAAAAATTCGAGTTATAGAGTTTTCGACTTATGGAGGATTTGGACTTAGGCGGATTTTGATTCGACTTGTAGAGGTTAAGATTCATTCTAACTAATTTTGAGTTAGAGAGGTGAAATAAATAAAAATTCAAGCTACAGAGGTAACAAACATATTTATATTTATTATAAATCAACATTATTTCAAAACATCCTTAAAATAAAAAATACGTAGTGTATGTAGGCATTAAAAAAAGTCAGTAATTTTTTAGATAATTGGTAAACCTATTTATTGTATACTCCTAAATTGTTTTCTAAGAAACAATGGTGTACATTGTCGGCAAATTCTTAAAGTCGGTAACTTATTTTTCTTCGAGCTATAGAGGTAATAAGTTTCAAATAATCGAGTTGTAGAGGTTGTAAAATAAAACATTGCTAAGTTCGAGATACAGAGGTCCAATTTTTTTTTTCGAGTTATAGAGGGAAAATATGTACCAAAATGGCTTGTAGGGAATCACTGATTATTTCGACTAATAGAGGGTTGAGATTTCGAGTAATGGAGGTTTTGGGGCTTGAAGGGAAAGGAACAAAACTTTTTTTCGAGTTTTGGAGGTTTTCGACTTATCGAGGTTCGACTTAAAGAGGTTCTACTGTATAACACTTATGAGTTATAGAAACACTCATGTAGCACTAACTGCACTGATATGAACTACAAATACAAAATGAAACACACTTGTACATGATGGAGAGGAGAAACTGATCATTAAAGCTACAATTATGTGGACTAGTAGATAGATTTTGATCATTACATTTAAACTTAATTTCTAATTAATGAGGGTATCAATTAACTGAAAATGAAGTCTTTGAAATGTTCTAATTACTTTGAGCTGTCACAATAAAAAAAGTGTCGGTGAATCATCGGTAATGTACTTCCCCAGCATGACGATCAAGTATTTGCTCTCCCTCGAAACCAATCGATCGTTTGTCAAAATCAATAGTAGGTACACTAAATCAATGATTGTATCGATACATTCATTTCGTTAGTAGCTATTGGGGTCGTTGTGTTGAGCTTCTCTCTGATCCCCACTTTCCTTTGGGCCGATTCCTCTGAAAATTAATTAGAGTCGTACTTTTAAGGTTTTAAATTTACATATGAAATTTCGCATTGATACGTTCCTCAGAACGGCAGTTAAATTTGATCGATTTGACTGGAAATAAATAAACGTTGTCCTCAAGAGGTTTTGTGTACATATATAAATTTTTGTATTGATACATTTGTTCTCTTGGGAGTTATCATGTTTACAGAAACACTCACAGATTGATTTATTGATTTTCAGTCAAATCGGTCAAAGGGAAGTAGGATTAAAGGGGAGGCTTAACACAAAAACTCTAATGGCTGTAATGAATGCATCGAAATGAAATTTCATGAGTAAATTCCAAACCCCATAAGGACGATACCTATTAAGTTAAATCAATTTTAAGACCATATACTGCCGATGTTATGTACTTGAAATTTTTTAGGTTAGGTTAGGTTTTATGACTCATGCCCGTGCTTTAACTACAAGGTCATATCGCCTACTACCAGAGCGCTCTTTCGTCACTCTGGTGGACATGAGCCCGATTCTACTGTCGGAGTCTTAAATTTTGCCTACCCTAAATTTTTATTCACCTAGGGTAGGGGTCTTCAACGAGTACCTGACATCGTACAGGCTCGGGACCATCGCTTAACGTCCCATCCGAAGGACGGCGTGCTTAAGTTTATTTTACCTCCCAGATAAAATAAACTAAGGGCCTCGGTCGGGTTTTGAACCCACGATCTTGAGCTCAGAAGACAAGCACGCATACCACTGAGCTACCGGCGCCCTCTTGAAATTTTTAATATTTAAATTCAAAACACTTTAATTTTTCTGGCATTTTTTTTCAGAGATTTTTACTTTTTTCCTTTTTTTTGACACTATTCCACGTCCCTTCTTTGGGTCACTATGAACATTTTTTTCAATTATTCATATGGAATAAGGCTTATAGTCCTTCAACAGCAGACTGCTTTGCAGCGGCGGACATCCCAGCTAGTAAGTGTTTAGGATCCCTGGGCACCACAGCTAGTATGCGCCTTTCAACGGCGGAAACTACAGCATGCTTAGCATAGCTGGAGTGCCTAGCCAGTTCGTAATTAAGAAAGCTTGTGGGAAGGACCAGTGGGTACCCTACAGCTAGTAGCTACTTAGGAACGCCGGGCACCTTAGCTAGTCTGCGCATTGCTACTGCTTGCAACTAGCTAGTAAATGCTTAGGACCGCTGGACACTTCAGCTAGTACGTAAATAGGAACGCTGAGCACCTTAGCTAGTATGTGCCTGGCAACGGCGGACACCCCATCCATTGAGTTGTTAGGAACACTAGGCACCTTCGATAGTACGTAATTAGGTACACTGGGAACCTTAGCTAGTATGTGCCTTGCAACGACGGTAACCCCAGCTTGTAATTGCTTAGAACCGCCTGGCACCACAGCTAGTTTGTGCTTAAGAACGCTGGGCACCCCAGCTAGTATTAACCGTGCAACGGCGGACCTCTGAGTATCTTATTCTGGGATTTCTGTACAATCATACCTGAGATATTTGAGTTGTTTCTCACCCTCACTTTATCGTCTTACCTTCGGCTGATATCGGTGAAAACCAACAAGTGACGTTCCTTGAGGGAACGGGAAAGCTGGTGGGAGCGAGGAGAGGGCACTAATAGTGCAGTATTTGCCGATGTAATGAATACATCGAAATTTTATACGTTGATCCAGATAAACTGGTCAGAAATGATTAGGGGTGGTTAGAGCTGGTGGGGGATGATTCGCGAACCCCACTTAACCATTTCTGACCATTTTTGCAGAATCCACAAATAAAATTTCGTCAAACCAGTTCTAAGCACCCCTAACCTCTTCGGGAATGTACCTCCCCAGCGCAAATTAATCTACTGAAAGACAACTATTGAATTTTAGCTTATAACATGAAATTCCGTGGAAAGTCAACAACGAATTTTATAGCTTCCCCGATACTGCTTATAGTGGGGGAAAGTAAAAATCAGAATAGTTGTCGATCAACCTGAATTGGAAAATGAAAGTTGTCTTATCATCGGAATTACATTGTCAGGTAAGAAATAACTTTAGGCTAGCCTGGCACTGTGTTAGCTTCATTCATGATGGCAGAATGTTGAAACACTCAGTTGATTGAATAACTCATCGTGATAATCCCATCTTCAGTTTGATACCAAGTTGAACCAGACTTGACTTAGATGGGACTTGAGTTTCAACAGTGTTTAATGTCTCCTGGGTAGGCGACGACATTAGTAGACTCCTGACAACCCTTCATCATAAACCCCCGATAGTACAGTACATCTCCCAGATGCTGCATCTCACCTCAGTACATTAGACTAATTAAAATTCATAAATTTACATTAAATTCAGTAATAAACAGAGTGTGGTTGTAAATTCCTAAGGGACTTATGATTAACAGGATAAAGGATACATACACACACTAAAGGAATATAAATTTCAAACAATACTTGTCAATATTTTCACTATATTGGTCAAAATTACACGACTATAGTTTTGCCTGATACGGCATTATCAAGTGAACTAAACAGAGTACTGCTGAACTAACACAAGGCAGGACAAACAAGGTCATAAACTAGACCTGTGACAAGAAAGTAAATGTAAACAATAATGTACAAAATGGAGACAACATTCAAGTCTAACAGAAATATGAAACAAAACTTGATCGAATAGTTAAAAATATAGTCTTAATCTATTGATATAGGTTAGGTTAGGTTTTATGACTCATGCCCGGGCTTTAACTACGAGATCATATCGCCTACTACCAGAGCGCTCTTTCGTCACTCTGGTGGACATGAGGCCGACTCTACTGTGGGAGTCCTAAATTTTGCCTACCCTAAATTTTTATTCATCTAGGGTAGGGGTCTTTAACGAGTACCTGACATCGTACAGGCTCGGGACCGTCGCTTAACGTCCCATCCGAAGGACGGCGTGCTTAAGTTTATTTTACCTCCCAGATAAAATAAACTAAGGGCCTCGGTCGGGCTACGAACCCACAACCTTGAGCTCAGAAGTCAAGCACGCATACCACTGAGCTACCGGCGCCCTCTATCTATTGATATATGTATAAAACATTATTATTATGTAAAAATCTCATGTACTACAACGGCGATGGATTTAAGTTTTTAGTTAAACCTGAATATTTAAGACAATTTTGAACCTTACATACACTTAAAAACACTCCACTCTGAAATCTGCTGTCTTTAGACATAGGATTGAATCCAATCACCTTCCTTTATCAGAGGACAATATGAAAATTCTACACATATGCCATAAAGGCCAGTCCCTTAACCTATTAGAAGCACTAGAAATTAATAAAGTCAACAAAAACAAAAACTTTATTATGCTCAATGAACAAATAGAACTTAATCCGTCGCCATTGTTAAACCTAAATATTTAAGACAATTTTGAACCTTTAGTACATGTAGTCAAACTTTATTTAAAGAGAGATTGTACATAATAATAATGTTTTATACTTATATCAATAGATGAAGACTATATTGTTAACTATTCAATTAGGTTTTGTTTCATATTTCTGTTGACTTGAATGTTGTAATGTCTCCATTTTGTACATTATTGTTTACATTTACTTTCTTGTCACATGTCTAATTTATGACCTTGTGTGTCCTGCCTTGTGTTAATTCAGCACTACTCTCTGTTTAGTTTACTTGATAATGCCGTAAGAGACGAAACTATGGTCGTTTAATTTTGACCAATATAGTGAAAATATTGACAAGTAGTGTTTGGAGTTTATATTCCTTAGTGTGTGTATATTCCTTTATCCTGTTCATTATGAATTTTCACAAAGTAGACCTGGAATCAGTTCAATACTTATGATTAAGTCCATGGAAAAGCCTTAAAAGTAATTTTTTGAAAAACAAGGTGTGAAGATTAAAAAATTTTTTTGGTCTTTGAGTTCAACATATTGCTCACAATATTTGCATTTGAGGCCAAAACGAACAGTTTGTTGTTTCTAAAATAACTCCCAGACACTCCGCATGACGATGCAATGTTTACCTAAAATAAAAAGACTATTAAGACAAACTGCATAGTTTAGAATGTATTCAATGAAAGCCGTAAAAAGGGAAAATAATTTATTTTTAGAGTACATTTAGTGCTATCAGCTGAACAATTTAAAATTAGCCGCGTTTCGATTTAGACGGACTCCAATTTGTCTGCCATTAGGAATTACCCTAGTGGTGAAACTTGGGCGTTGACAAAAGAAAATGAAGAGACGAAGAGGGGATTCTGACCTGGTCAAGCATGCGAGATTACGTTGGTTGGGCCACGTAGAGAGAATGGAAGGAGGAAGACTCCCTAAACAAGCCCTCTACGGTAGGGCAGGCGGTGCCAGGAGAAGAGGAAGAGACTCCGTTGGCTGGACGACGTCGAGGCGGACCTCCGAGTGTTGGGCATCAGAGGATGGAGGGAGAAGGTTTTGGTTCGAGACGAATGGAGGAGGATTGTGACGGAGGTCCGGGTTCTTTCAGGACCGTAGCGCTGCGGGAAGAAGAAGAAGAAGATTAGCAATTACCCTACTCCTTCGAGTGTGATTTTACATACAAGTGCTAACACCAATAACAACCATGAAATATGCCAGTCATAAATTTAACACAGTTCACAGAGTTGCTTTAACAAGTATTCCATCAACCAATTGCTGTCATAAGAAATATAAAGTGCAAGAGAGGGCACCGGAAGCTCAATGGTATGCAAATCGTGGGTTCGAAACCCGGCCGAGGCTCTTAATTTATTTTATAAGGGAGGTAAAATAAACTTAAGCACTCTGTCCTTCGAATGGGACGTTAAGCGATGGTCCCGAGCCTGTTCGATGTCAGATACTATTTAAATACCCCTGCCCTAGGTGAATAAAGAATTAGGTACCTACAACAGTAGAGTCGGACTCTTATCCACCAGAGTGACGAAAGAGTGCTCTGGTAGTAGGTGATATGACCTCGTAGGACGAGAAAACGTATTTAGGGGACCTTGAAACGTGAATATCCGGTGAAAACTTGATGGGTATAAGTAATTAATAACTATTTAAAATTTCATAGATGGAGACAGATACATTACTCGTGTTCCCCATCTGAGGCTCACAGTTGCCACTCAGGAATTATTTATCTGTCCCCAACCATGAAATTTTAATTTGTTAATTACTTTTTTTTTATTTCCAAAGCTATACAAAGTATAGGGAATTGAAAATAAAATAAAACTGGTTTATTTAATATGTTGTCTAATTTCACTAACTATATATACATGGGAGTACTTTCGGTATTTCTACCATCCTCAGCCAAAAGCATAAGAGATAAGACTAAGTTAATTTTCAGAATGTCAGCCTCTCGAGGAACCCATTACCCTCCCCCCTGGTGTTCCCCATGACGTCAGACATTCCTAACTAAGCTAAATTGTCAAGCTGTGAGATATTTTATGACAAGGCGGTCCCCATATTTCAAATGTGTGACCCCTTCTAAGATCTAGGTATAAAGCATTAACAATGAACAGTCGAATAATACCTAGATCTTAGAAGGGGTCACACATTTGAAATATGGGGACCGCCTTGTCATAAAATATCTCACAGCTTGACAATTTAGCTTAGTTAGAAATGTCTGACGTCATGGGGAACACCAGGGGAAGGGTAATGGGTTCCTCGAGAGGCTGACATTCTGAAAATTAACTTAGTCTTATCTCTTATGCTTTTGGCTGAGGATGGTAGAAATACCGAAAGTACTCCCATGTATATATAGTTAGTGAAATTAGACAACATATTAAATAAACCAGTTTTATTTCATTTTCAAGTCCATTTGAATTATTTCACAATATCTCTGCAATTATGTCAGTTTTCAAAGTATAGGGAAAGTTGTGCAATGGATCAGAAATTCGATGCAGAGTTTTCAACAGAATTTCATGTTTTCCAACCTCCTGATCACATAAATGGAAAAAAAAAGTCCAAAAAAGTGATATCTGTCTATGTGTCTGTGAACACGATAACTCTTGATAGAATGAATGTATTCGAGAGGGGGGGGGGGGGGGGGGGGGAAGAATCAGTGTGGGGCTTTATTCACAAATCCCAATATTTCGATGTAATGTAACAATCGATTGGCTTATTTATTGCGTGCTGGGTAAGTACATTGCCACTTTCAAGTTTTTGTATTATATATTTATTAGCGTTTTATTTTATTTATTCATTTGCTTTTTAAAATGTTACGTTCTTTTGAATGTTTTATCAGACAGAGGGCAACCACGAAAGCTGGCTAGCATAAAATAATCTGTAAAAGGTCAGACTACTCGTTTATTTTACTTTGCAACCTGTGAAATAATCACTTCTCACTACGTGAGTTATCTTCACATGAAAAAACATACATCATAAAAAAAATGTAAAAAAAATAATATTTATTTCCGTACAAATACATGGTAATAGGATGCGTCATAGGAATGTATACATTAAAATCAGATTTATAACTATTTGAGTCTGACACACAAATAATTAGTAATAATAATATTAATAACAAAATTTTTTTTTTTTTTTTTTATTTACAAAGAGATATTTACAACTGTATAAAAATAGTTACAACAAGCAAATATGCTAATACAGACATAATGGCAATGTCAAAATGTCATGAGGGGAGAAATCACCCAGTGGTGACACTTCCTAGTCACTGATTTTCTCTCATTTGTAACTAATCACTGTCACTGTCACTGCTGCTGCTAAGGAGGTCTCTAGGCCATTGACGCTTAAGCCGTCGTTGGGGAAGTACGGCAGAATGGAGGGCACGGACCAGAGGATTATTGTGGGAACCAAGAAGGGAAAATAATTTTTTGTATTTGCATTTAGCGACTTCAGTAAAGAAAGGTACATTAAGGTCAGTGTGAAGGGTTTTGTTGGAGACGTAGTAAGGAGCATTGGCTATTGTACGAAGGATTTTGGATTGAAGGGATTGGATGCGCTGGAGATTGGAAGCCTTGGCAGAACCCCAGAGTTCAAGTCCGTAAGTCCACATAGGTTTGAGTATTGAGTTGTATATAAGTCGTTTTGTTGTCAAAGTTAGTTTGGATCTTTTGTCTAGCAGTCGTAGTAGAAGTTTATAACGTCTGTTCATTTCTTGTCTTTACAGTCTCGTGTGTGGATTCCAAGTTAGTCGTTTGTCGAGTATGAGGCCTAGATAGCGGACTTCGTTTTTTAAAGGGATGGGATTTTTGTTAAGGTACACTGGAGGGCAGGTATATTTTCGACGAAGGGTGAAGACGATGTGAACTGATTTTGTGTCGTTCACCTTCACTCTCCACTTTTTGTACCAGGACTGAAGGGTTATCAGGTGTTCTTGTAGGTGTCTGGATGATAGGACAGGGTCGGGATGAGGAGAATAACAAAATAAAATAAAATAAATAAATGCAGTGATTGGTGGGGCTAGAAGGCAGGGGGGATCACTCCCCTGCCCCGTTAAGTTGGAGGGATGGAAATGACAGTGTTTCGAGGGGTCTCGAGTAAAAGGGCTTTTATATTGATTTGATTTTATCTTTATTATTACGTTTTATGTTTATGTTTATTTTTATTTTTATTTTTTACCTATTATTTTCTTCATAACTATATGCTTTCGATGTATTTTTTTTTATTATTATTTATTTTTTATTTTTTTTTCTTTGTTCTATGTATCATTCAGCAAATGTACTGATTGTAAATAATCAAAATAAAGAGTTATTGAAAAAAAGTAAATAAATAATAAAAAATTAATAATTGATAAGAGAAGACTTATAGTTAGTTATTGTGACCGAGCTTTTAACTTCAAGGACATATTGCCTACTACCAGATAGCCCTTTTGTCGCTTTGGTGGACATGAGGTCGTCTCTACCACGGAAGTCCTACAATTTGCCTACCTAAATTTTTTTCACCAAGGTTAGGGGTGTTCAAAGAGTAATTGACATCGTACAGCATCGCTTAACTTCTAATCCGAAGTAATTTTGAACCCGCGATCTTGCTTCATTGATCCCCTCAATCAAGCTCGCATACCACTGAGCTATCAGCGACCTCAAAACAAGAAATTCCGGAAAATTCAATTTCAGATTTCTGACCGATTTTTTCTCTCTTTTTGACTATATTTCGGAACATCTCCTTTCTGTTTGTAGAAACACCGTTCTATCTATATTCATCTATATCTATATTCACGAAATTTTCCGTGAATCACCGTCCATAAACTTCCCCAGAACGAATTAATTAACTTTTCCTTTCCCTCTAAAACCAGTCGACCGTTTGCGCTTATATGCAGTAGTTGTCTTACATAGGGGCTCCTAAATCCTCCTACTAAATTTTGGGTCGATAAATTAATTACATCGGCAATTGAATTAATTGAACTCCCTCCCCTAAACTCCCCTTTTCCTGTCGATTCCACGAAAAATTAATGGGTGTCATCCTTACTTATGATATTTTTACCACTGCAAATTAGAGTTTTTGAGTTAAGCATCTCCGAATCTTCTCTCCTTTTGTCCAATTTATCTGAAAATCTATAGGTGTTGTCCTTATGAGGCTCTCGTTACACATATGAAACGTATCGATACATACTCGTATATGTTATCGGCAGTTATCTTGAGGCACACACACAGAAATTTTTTTTAAAAATATTTCTAATCTGGAGTTCAGAAAACATGAAACATTTTCCGATCCTGTAATTCCAAAAATGAAAAAAAAATGCCTGTGTTGTGGTCATTAGGGGGAGGCTTAACACGAAAACTCTAATAACTGCCTTTATAATAAATGCATTATTTCCTCCTGGGGAAGTACATTTTCGGTGATTCTCTGAATACATATTATACCTCTTTTAAATTATATTAAAGGCTGAGTTGAAAAACACTTGTTATTCTAATAAAAAAAAAGGGCGCCGGTAGCTCAGTGGTATGCGTGCTTGTCTTCTAAGCTCAAGAACGTGGGTTCGAAACACGACCGAACCCTTAGTTATCTGGGAGGTAAAATAGACTTAAGCACGCCGTCCATCGGATGGGACGTTGAACGATGGTCCCGAGCCTGTACGATGTCAGGTACTCGTTAAAGACCCCTGCCCTAGGTGAATAAAAATTTAGGGTGGGCCTTTAGGACTTCCACAGTAGAGTCGAGCTCATGTCCACCAGAGCGACGAAAGAGCGCTCTGGTAGTAGGCGATATGATCTCGTAGTTATAGCCTTGGCATGAGTCACAAAACCTAACCTAACTTTCTAGTAAAAAATTATTACATGCAATATAAACAATATTGAATTATAGTAGGAATAAATGCCCTGTTCTAGAACACGATTTGAAATATATTCATGAACATTTTTCAAGGAAAACAGTAAATTATATCAATGCCAAAGAAAGGGCTATTTGGACATTTTTGTTTTTTATGGTGCCAGACAATGCATTGAAATGGTGTCCAATTACACTGTGAAGCTTCTGGAAAGCCTACAGCTTTTATTAAAAATGTTGGGGGGTGTTGCTTTCCAATTGGGGAACCAATTATAACAGGAGTTATTTACATAAGACATTTGAATAAATGATCTAGATTCAATCTAAATTTATATTATATTACTTATATGGAAATGTTATAGTCTTTATTGAGGACGCCGGTAGCTCAATGGTATGCCGGGCTTTCTCTGCAAGGTAAAATAAACTTAAGCACGCCGTCCTTTGGATGGGACGTTAAGCGATGATCCCGAGCCTGTAAGACCCCTGCACTATGTGAATAAAAATTTAGAGTAGGCAAAATTTAGGACTCTCACAATAGAGTCGGGCTCATGTCCACCAGAGTGAGGAAAGAGCGCTCTGGTAGTAGGCGATATGACAACGTAGCCCGGGCATGATAATAAGTCATCGGTGAATCACTAACAAAGTACTTTCCCTTGATAAATTAAGTTTTACCCTCCCTCTTAAACCGATCGACCGCTAAAGACCATTAGTTGACTTACAAATTCTTCTGATCTACCCTTCTCTTTGGCTATATTGCAGAAAATTAATAGGGGTCGTCCTAATGGGTTTTTGAATTTACACATGATATATTCATTATAATGGCTGTTAAAAATATTAAGGTTATCTTTACCCTTAGGTAAAGAAAACTTAAGCACGCCGTCCTTCAGATGGGACGTTTAGCGATGGTCCCGAGCCTGCACGAGGTACTCGTTAAAGACCCCTTATGTATCTGTGACCACAGCGAATAAATTGGTAAGTCCAAATTCGTAACTTTTCAGGGCAGCAATTTTTTACTTTTGCATTAATCGTGTAAATCCAGTTTTTGGAATAAATAAATTATGTTTGCATAATTCTAAATCTATAGGAGTGAATGAAAATGAATATTGTTAATCCTTTCTTGGATTTTCCCTTAGTTACCTAATTATTCCCCATCACTTACCTAATTATTGACCACAGTTACTTAATTTTTATACACACTTACCTAATTATTAACCATATTTTTTGTAATACTCGAGAATGATGTCTCACTAAAGTTGAGCAAGTTGATTTAACCGAAAACACTCTCTTCACTTGGAATAGTCTGCCGTAGAATAAATGGTTAAATACAGTTATCTCGTGAATGATTCCTCAAAGAAGTAGATTAAATTGATTTAACCGAGAACATACACAATTTTACGAGATACCAAGAAACCCATCTTTATAATTCCGAAAGTATTTAGAGTTCTGAGCTCCCAACTTCTTCACGGTGCGCGGTTTGAGAGATGTTCACAGTACACTTGACTCATTTTGGCCATTTTTCGACTAAAGCAAAATTTAGGACTCTTACAGTAGAGTCGGGCTCATGTCTACCAGAGCGCTCTGGTAGTAGGCGACCTCGTGGTTAAAGCCCGGGCATGAGTCACATACCTAATAACTAACAGATATTATTAAACGGCTGTCGTTCTTAGAGGGCATTGAATTTGAAATTTCATGTCAATATATTCATTACAAGTTATTAGAGTTTATGTCATGCTGTTGTCACAAGTTCTCTAACCAGTAATGGTAACCCCTTAGCAAGTTAGTGTGGTCAGCCGATTTGTCACAAGTCCTAAGGAGATCCCCGACCTGTCAACATTGTCTGTTCTTGTCTAGGTGGCCTGTTGGTAAGTGTCTACAGTTTGTTCGCTAATCACTAACCAACTTGCTATGAACGTAGCCACAGACTTCCATACTCCTGAGTCTGGTTGTGATTGCAGTTTGGTAACTCTTTACTAACATGCACGAATTAATTACGTAATCGCCCGCTAAAACCAGTCAGTATCTGAATCTCTAAATTCTCATACAAAATTCATTACATCGACAGTTAATAATTTAAGGACCGAACATTTAAATCATAGAAATAAAAGACGTTGCCTTCCCACTGTTTTATTTTGACTAGAACCTGTTTTCAACTCAACAGCGTCATCTTCAGTGGTGCATCTATGATAGAATAAATATATAATACAAATAATAAAAAGTATAAATCTTAAAGCATCAGGGTACAGAGAAACAAAATAAAAAAATATGAACTCACTCCATGTACACAGCACAGCGGTTAAAGGTTAACTGGCATAGCTCAAAGGGGTGGGGATCGTTAGGTTCGCTCACTCTCTCTACTAGATTTCTTGTATGCCAGTTATCCTTTAACCACAATTTTATATATCTTGTGAAATAGACAATATTTAAAAAAAAAGGCATGAGTCATAAAACCTAATCTAACCTATATTATAAAGTTTATTATACCCAATTGAATGAAGCTTGTGTGACAAATAACTTTTTAATATGTTCTGTGAAGTACATATGATGGAAATTTAAATTGAAAAATAAATTTAATCATAAGAGATATTTTTTTTTCCTGGAAAAGCATAATAAAAGTTTCCATGATTCTAACTGGAGGAAAAGCTAATAAGAAACATTTTTTTTTTTACTTCCTCAGCCATACGAAGTCAAGAATTCAATGTTGAATTTTTAAAGAAGTTTCATTTTTTCGACTGTACGGCTGTGTGTTTATGCGTACGATAACTTTCGATAGAATGGATGTATCAACACGAAATCTTATAAGGACGACACCTATAGATTTTCAGCTAAATCGGTCAAAGAGAGAGTTTAGGTTAGGATATCATTCAAAAACTCTAATAACTGACGTTGTGATGAATGGATTGACACTAAAAGAACGACATCTATTAATTTTCAGAGGAATCTGCCAAAGGGAAGGGGGAAACCAGAGGGGGCTTTTCATATATAAAATTTCGTGTCTAAATGTTCATTGGAAAACAATCCACAGAAATACCCTCAGAAATGGATCTTTACTTCCCCAAATATATGAAGTATTGGGGAAGTTATGTAATCGGTCAGAAATTCGATGTCAAGATTTCATCGGAACTTCATTTTTGCCGATCTGTGTGTGTGTACTCCATAAGGACCGCACCCTATTAACTTTTGGCGGAATATGAGAATTCAAAAGCCTTCATGTTAGTCAATTTTTGATTATTAGCCCAGAGTCGATAGTTTTGAAGGGAGAGCGAAGACCTAATATTCGCGCAGAGGAAGTACCGGTGATTCGCGGACGTGTCTTTATTCTAGATGTTTTCATTTTTGTACTCCTTTTTCAGTTTTTCTTAACTTTGATCAGTTGTGTTTGGACCTGCTCCCACGAATATTAAAATACATTGAAAAAACATCTCTGAATGCATAATTCTTTCTCGTTTTAATCAATTTCATATATATATATATTTTTTTTTTATAAATAACTTTCTTGTATCTTTAGTATAAGGAAGTTTTGTAGTCGCGCGAAAATCTGAGATCAAGTTCCTTTGAATACGTTTTGTCCAACTTCACGATGATATCTGTCTGTCTGTGTATGTGATTGAAACTTACTGAGCGCTCTAACTCAGACACGATTGTAGCTGTGAACTTAAATTTTGAATGAAGATAGCGCATGTGCTGAAAGCATTATCTGTTTTGTCTATCTGAAAACTCCTTATAGAATGTACGAGGGTACTCCCATAAATACCTGATCTAACGTATAGATGGCGGTTGTTTGAAAAAAATTACTATGGTACAAAGTACGAACCTTATAAAGCTTAAGTTTCAAGTTTGAAGACGCTACGTTGTTTAGTATTTGTTTGGCAGCCATCAGTGGTGAACGCTCTCAGTAAATTTGTAAACATGGAAAAAATTGGTCATCTTTATGTGATACAATACTTTCATCTGAGAAGTCTCAGTCAAAACCAATAACAAAGCCAAGCTAGATTCTACTCTGGGAGAGTCTGGTCCTTCGTTTACAACATTAAAATATTGGGTGGCAGAGTTTAAACGAGGACGAACAAGCTGCCAAGACGAACATTGCAGTATTATGTGAACTTATTGCAGCGTTTGAGTAATGAAATCAAGAAAAAACGGCTGCATTTGGCGAAAAAGAAAGTGTTGTTTCATCAAGACAATGCACCAGTCAACACATCCGTTATCGCGGTGGCCAAAATCAATGAGTTAAAGTTCGAATTGCTTCCTCACGCATCCTATTCGCCAGATTTAGCCCCCTCGGTTTATTTTCTCTTTCCTAACTTGAAAAAAATGGCTCGGTGGTAAAACATTTGCCAACTATGAAGAGGTGGAATCCGCGGTTGACGGCTATTTTGAGGAGCTCGATGGATCTCACTATAAACAGGATATCGAATCTATTGAACATCGCTGGGAAAAGTGTATCGAGCTAAAAGGAGACTATGTTGAGAAATAAAGATATTTTTTTTTTAAATTTATATGTGGGTTAGGTAGCTTGACATAAAAACTCAAATAACTATCTTTGTAATGAATGTATTGACATGAAATTATATATGTGTTTATATGTGGGTTAGGTGGCTTGACATAAAAACTCAAATAACTATCGTTGTAATGAATGTATTGACATGAAATTATATATGTGTTTATATGTGGGTTAGGTGGCTTGACATAAAAACTCAAATAACTATCGTTGTAATGAATGTATTGACATGAAATTTCATATGTAAATTGAAGACATAGTGTATTGATCGTCATGAAATTTTATATTTATATTCAAAAACGCCGTTCCGGTAGATGTCTCTCAACATCAGACGCATCTCCACAATTTACTGATAGTTTCAGATGAACAGAACCTTCATGATATTTATTTCTTAGTTCTGCCAAGTTCGAAGTTAAGTAAAACTATAAGTCTAATGTTACGTACTTATTGTTTTATCTTATATAACTTTTTTATTATTAACACAATTGTATTTTTTTATGTTTTTGTTCTTTGTTTTAAGGATCAGATTATTGTGTTTTAGTATGAATAAATCACTCCTATTGTTTTGTTAATTAATGTTATCTGCTTTGTTTTGTTTTATTTTAGTCCTTATTATTTAGAGATTGTATTTATGATTATATATCTAACTCCATGCTGTGAGATAATTCTTTATGAGAAATAAAGTTATTTATTCATTCAAAAGCTCGTGAGGACGGCACCGATATTGGTCGAGGGGAAGCCCATTCTTCCCCCGGGATTAGGCGAGGAGGCTCATCTCAAAAAGTCTAATAACTGCCGATGTAATGAATGTATGGACACAAAACGCCCATATGTAAGTCGAGTATTGATTTGTAGCCCGAACAGTCTAGTGAAGACCAGTGAATCGGAATTACCTCGACATAAAAAATCAAACTTGAAACGCTAAGGAGAGGAAGATGAGTAGCGCATGCGTACATGTCCACTACGAGTTTAGATCGGTGTCGATGCATCAACTGTTGTGTGCTAGTTGTTTGTGTACAGTTTATGAGTTAAAATAATACTTTTGTTTCCTAATTTTATACGTTTAGTTTTGTTCTGAGTTAGGTAAGGTTTTATGACTCATGCCAGGGCTTTAACCACGAGGACATATCGCCTACTACCAGAGCGCACTTTCGTCACTTTGGTGGACATGAGCCCGACTCTACTGTGGGAGTCCTAAATTTTGCCAACCTTAAATTTTTATTCACCTAGGGTTGGGGTCTTTAACGAGTACCTGACATCGTACAGACTCGGGACCATCGCTTAACGTCCCATCAGAAAGACGGCGTGCTTAAGTTTATATTACCTCCCTGATAAAATAAACTAAGGACCTCGATCGGGTTTCGAACCCACGATCTTGAGCTCAGAAGGCAAGCACCCATACCACTGAGCTACCGGCGCCCTCGAGTTAGTGTTACACTCAAGAAAGCCGCATAAAGGTCATTATGAATAATTACGCTCCATTTATATTTTTTAATTATTAAAATTCATTGAAATTATTGATTTCTTATTGATTAAATTTTAATTATTGATTACATTTTTTCAATTCAAACTTAATCTACAAATGAATACGATTCGAAGCATCTCAACAACAAATTCGAAAACTATGTGTAAGCTGTATGTATTCTCGGGGTATTTAGAGACTCTACAATCACAGTTGTGTATGTCTAATGTTAGCTATCACAAGCCTATAATTTCATGTATAAAAGAAATTGAAGAACAAAAAATGTGAAAGTTTAATTCCTCATACTATTTTTCTTGTTGTAACATTATAAAACGAATGTTAATGAAAATCAAAAATGTTTAATCTAAAGCCAATGTTTACGAATCAATTTTCGTGAGTACCGCGTCACTCTACATTTTTTCTTATTATTGTTATTTTATGAATCCAAGCATTTGGTCAATACAAACGATTGATTGCTAAGCGAATTTTGGTTTATTGAAGCGGCCTAAGCAGGCGGCCATGTTCAAATAGTGTAGAATTGTTGTTCCAAGGGTGATGTTCTCTGTGACGGGTCCATCCATCTCTGTCTTGTGGCTTGATTCATCCCGTCCGTTCCTTTATCTCTAACATAATATTGTCGGCACCCAAAGTGACAGAACACCCTCCTCTCTACACACTACATTACCTCATCGACCTAGGTCAATATGTAGGGGACCTAATTCGCTTTTGGGGATGAAACACTAGTTTGAGAAAGAAGACAAGGAAAAGAAAATGTTGTACACAGTCCGCATAGGTTTGAGCACTGTGTTGTATCTAAGCAGAGCCAAATTTAAGCCCATAATAGGGGCGGCCACCTTAATTTTCCTTTTTCTTATTTTCAATCTATCGTTGACAAAGCCAAATATAGACAAAAGAACAAAAAGAAACCGAAACCAAAGGGAAAAGCAAGATAAATTCATTTCAAGGGATGAGAAAAAAAGGGAAATATGGGTAATGAAAAGGCAACCTGCTTTTGTAGAGACTGACTGGCCTTTAGTTAATATCCATCGAAAGAGATCTGTTGAATTCTATTGACACAAAACGTTCTGTAGAAAATTTTGCTTCCATTCAGGCCAGAAGAGCCATGCTTTATCTACAATTTAATTTTATTTAATAAATGACTATTTGTGATAAATGTTTCTAGTTTTTTTTTAAAAAAGTAAATTGACTTGGGTTCCTTAAAAACTACTTTACTAAAGTAAAAGTAAAAAAAAAATATATTTTTATACTTTTTAATATTACCTATATCAAAGTTTATTATACAAAGTAAATTTTATATATACATGTAGGTAAATTAAGCTTAATAGTTCATTATATAATGTTTAAAAATAAAATATTGTTGTCGTTACACATATTATTAATTTCCCTGCTCAAGTATTTATTTGGAAAATAAAATTCATTAACTTATTCAAAATGTTAAGGGGGAAAAACATAAAAACATTCGGATACTTTAATTGTGAAGGGTGGGGGGGGGGGGGGGGGGGCGTTATCGTTATTTGCACACGGGCGGCCAATACATGTTGCACGGCCCTGTACGTATATAAGTCGTTTTGTTTTCAAAGTTAATTTGTATCTTTTGTCTAGTAAGTCTTAGTAACAGTTTATATCGTCTGTTAATTTTATTATTTTTTTTTTTTATATACGGTGCATAATAGTCAATGTGTTGTTATCAAGTTATTTACGACATCCATGGCCCCGGGAGAGACTTCTATCTACATAATAAAACTCACTCCCGGGCGGGATTCGAACCCGCAAACCATAGTGAGACCATGCGATCAAAGCTCTACCCTCTAGCAC
Organism: Aradus depressus; assembly: GCA_963662175.1. Lineage (NCBI taxonomy): Eukaryota > Metazoa > Arthropoda > Insecta > Hemiptera > Aradidae > Aradus > Aradus depressus. The sequence continues at coordinate 24,945,428 of OY759222.1, forward strand.
CGCACGGCCACCATGGCTCCCTCATATCCTCTGTTCATTTCTTGTATTTTCAGTCTCGTGTAAGACTTCCAAGTTAGTCGTTTGTCGAGTATGAGGCCTAGATAGCGGACTTCGTTTTGCATGGTAAATTTGTTTGTCAAGGAAGTTTTTAAATAAAAAAATTAATTTTCATAAACTTTTAGGAACAAAAAAATATTGTCAAAGAATACGAGGAGATTGAATACAAAATATTCCAGTATTACCTTTTTTGAAGAAAGTGAATGAAAAGACAGATTGAAGAAAAAAATAAAAATAATTTTTACTGTTTTTTTTTTCTCTTTGGTCCTTTATGTCCGTCTAATCCAATTTTGGTTTTCACTGTTGTCAACAGTTCTACATTTTTGTTTAAATCTTATTAAGTTTAAATTTAACATTTCAACTGAAAATGTACATTTTATTTTAATGTATCCATGCTGACAGTACACATGAAATAAGCTTATTTGTTGCTCTTTTGTTGAAAAATTAGTATATTAAATTACGTATACGTAATTAATATACATATTAAATATGTGAAAAAATTGCATATTTAATATACATATTAAATATGCTTTATTCCACTTTTATTATATAATAATAATATTTATTTCTGTTAAACCCTGATTTTGTACAATAAATGAGATTAATAATAATTTTAAAAAAAGTCATCGGTGAATCACCGGCAATGAACTTCCCCAGCTGGAATAAATAAATTATTCTGAAAGCAGTTTAACGATTTGGAATCAATAGATGTCTCATCTTATGAAATAATAACATTGTTAACCTGAATACGTTTTGACCATTTTCGCGATAATTGTGTGATTGAAAGGTTGTCAGTTCTCTACCGTGAAAAAAATTGTAGCTATGAACTTGAAATTTGGAATGAAGAGGTCACATGTTTTAACTTAGATCAGATTTGATTTTGGCCGAAATCGAACAAAAATTGGGACTACTTTCCCCCGGGACCTAACTACATTTTGCAAAATACAGCTTATGTTTATGACTTAATCAAAAATATTTTCGAGTAATAGTTGTAGAGAATAGTAATATACATAATTTATATGATATATGATTTTTGACAGGTCGTCCGGTTTTCGAGATACATGCCGAAAACCATCTTGAAATGAAACACATATTTTTAGACGTTTCCTTGATTTACTCGAAAACGGTTAATCCTATCGAAAAATTGATTCTTATCAAAGTGTTCTTTATAAAATTTCCAATCGCTAATAAATCCTTAAATTTGAGCTAGGATCAAAACGACAAACGTTATAGCACCTTGAAGAATGTAAACTAAATGTCTATATGGAATATATCTAATTGTAATTTTTAAATCGTAACTCATAGCAATGGACTTTAAAATATGTTTTTTTGTATTGGTTTTTTTTTTTGAAAAATCATAACAATTAAGAAAAATATATGGGACGTGGACATTACACGATTTTCTTATACGCTTACAGATCACTCTGTCTCCCCCTCCCCTTCTTAAAATCATTTCATTTTTTTTCTTTGTACAGCGTTATCTTGAGAGTAGACATTATTTCTTATTTCTATTTTTTTTTTATATATGTGCGAAATATACTGTGGACCTGAGGATGGTACATAAGAATGTCCCAAAATATCGTCGTGATAATTATACCTACTATTTTTATCATAATTTATCTATAATTAATACTGTAGTTATTATTATTATTATTATTTGTGTAGTTATTTATTTTCTAGTATTATACTAAATCCATTAGATTTATATATCTAGTATATATTAGATTTATGGAAGCCTTCAAGGCGGCGTTATTGATCTTGTCGCGTATAGAAACTGGGACGGATGTATAGAATGAAAGAAATATCCCGACAATAGAAGGGGAAGATATACACCTTGCCAACGAGTCGACTCAGCAAAGATTGCCCCCAAGAAAAGCAAACAGAGTCAGTCCACTAGATCAGTAAAAACTCACTTCTTGTATGAGAACTGAAGAAATCCATCAGGGAAAATACAAGTGTGTGCAGATCACACATTGAAGGGTTCCGAATGCAAATACACATAGAGAAAACAAGGAAAACGTTGAACAGGCTTTTTGACGTGAAAACGTCTATTCGCTCGTTAAGCACAGTGAAAGCCGGTCAATATTTCTTGTGTTACAAAATACCGTCAGATTTCAATCGATAATAACTACAAGACTAATAATGCAATAACAACGGTTGAGGTTACAATGGATAGAGCATGTCTGTACGTGTTTGTTTTGCCTGTGACGTTATCGGGCTAGAGTGGGCGCCGGTGGATGATTGTTGCGAATTAGCGTTGTGTAAAATTAGAAATTAGTGTAGCGTGATAACGCATTTAGATAGTACGTTGATTCGGGTGTCATTGTAAAGAGCTTGAAGAACACTACTAGGACTCAAAGTGAAACAATAAAAATAATTGCCGAAATATATGTAAAAATCGGTATTAAATTGAAAATTGCAAAAAAATTAAAGACGTCGTCTCATATGAATCGTAATATGCGCGGAATTATAGAAAACGCAAATAAGAGGAAAGCTCGCATCAAAAGGAATTTAAAAAACCAGTCTAGTGCCGAGCAAAAGCAAGAGCTACGGCAGCATCGAAAAGAAAATGAAAAATGATTTTATCCCGACGTTTTCACGGAAAATCTACGGCGTGGACCTTGACTACGCCTTAATGTTTTGTTATCAATAGGTAACTTATTTTATTTAAACTTATTAGTAATTAGCGTCATACATCTGCAAATGAAATGTCCTTCAACGTATTAATAAGCTCATCCCAACCACAACTTCTCCAATGGAGAACTCTTAAAGTTATAATGAGTTGAACTTCTATTATCCTGGGAAACCACACCTCAACATATTGGTTTTCAGAAGAATGGGGCGTTCATGACCTCACATATAAATGGAACATTTCTTATCAAAACAATATTATATACCTAGTATTATATTTATGATATCTTTGTAGATTATTTATTTTTTTGGCCTTATGTACGATGCATATCAGTCATATCTCTTATAACTGTGTTATTTATTTATTACAACTTATTTATTACTACTTATTTTTTACAACATCCATTGCCCCGGCAGAGAGTTTTATCTACGAAATAAAACTCACTTCCGGACGGGATTCGAACCCGCAAACCATGATGAGACCATGCAACCATAGCCTCCATGCAACCCCAGCCTAAGCTCTACCCCGCACGGCCACGATATATCATTGAAAAATATAATTTAACGATATACAAAAATACGAGCAGTAATACCCGGCGTTGCCCGGGGAACTTTGACTTTTCTCCCAATATCTCCTATAAGGCTATTCAGTTCCTCGACAGTACATTCATGATGTTATAATTTTCAATTATTCATACGGAATAAGGCTTATAGTCCTTCAACTGTAGTAACGCTAGCTTTGGAGCTAAAACTAATTTATTCAAAAAGATTTCTCATTAATCGTTGCAATGGTTTTCGAGTTACAAAGATTGCGTGAGTGGATGCTGGGATGGACCAGATATTGAGGTAATAATACGCCTATAACCTTCCACAGACGATGACGAACAAATTAAAAAAAAAAATTAATCAAATCCATCAAGCCGTTCGTGAGTTATAGCGGTACAACGCACAGACATTTTCAGCTTTATATATATGATATATTTTCCTTTATTTAAAATTATTTAAATTATGTACCCCAATTATAATATACATACATTTATATATTTAAAAAAAATTTATTTACATGTTCTTTGTTCTGGGCTGTCCTCCTCCCTTCCAAATCGTGTTCTGGATCAGATGTTCGACTGTTCCTAGATTCATTCTTCCTGAATCATGCTGAAGATACAACTGAGCTGGGGCAGACTTCTGTGCAAATGGTGAAAGACTGTCTTCCTGGACAGACAGACGTGCACATTCGGGGATACCCCTGAACTCGACCAGCTCTGTCCCCTCCTTCCATGCCGAAGCCTTCTCAGTTCAAAATTAAATAATAATTAATTGTTTTATTTTTTTTTTAAATATTTATAATCAATAAGGTACCCCTTACAGACCGTTAAAATATATATATGCAGAAAAAAAGTATTGAAAAATTAAAAAAAAAACAAATTTCGATATTCATTTAGCTCCGCAAATTACATTAAAAAAGCTTGGCGATAATATTTTGTTGTTGAGCCTAAAATCAGCTGCGGTCTTGCGCTGCTTGTTCTTTTGTTAACAAACGACAGTATTACCAGTATGAAGATTGCTTTAGTGCAACGTTTGGAGCCTACATGCAAATGCTTAGGATCGAACTCCATACTTGATTGTGCTATTGCTTACTATAAGGGTACAACGTGTAGAACCGCCATATATAAGTCAAATATCGATTTTAGCCATAACAATAGATTAGTTTCAGAGAGAGTTGATTAATTCGTGCTGGGGAAGTACATTGTCGGTGAATCACAGACGACTTTTTTAAAATATGTTTTACAATTTATCAGAGGATTTTTGTTTAAATGAAAATTCTTTTCTTTAAAAATTATAAACGTAGGATGGTAGTAACAATTTTATAGGTCGAGAAAATAAGAAAACATTTTCATTTCCTCAAGAATAACAGCCACGAAATGTTTCCCAAGCCAACGTTCAACCCTTGGGCACATGACTGATTCGGAAAAGCCCTTCTATTTCCACCCTCCACCCTTCTCGACCCTAAAGAGGACTTCTAAGGAGTTAATTTAACAGCTTTTCTTCCAACTGTCGGCCTGATACTAACTTTGAGGAGTCAAGACCAAAGGAGAAAATATTGCTTTTGAACAAATACCATCCCCTAAACTAGAAACTAAATACCAATCTATATCTATTATTTCCCCAGCAATACGAAGTATATAGTTATACAGAGTTCCTCCACACCTTAAAGGTCAGTCCAATGTACGTTATTGTTTTATTTATTCATTTATATATTTTTTTTATTTAGATTTTTTTATACACTCATTTATAATTGGTTAATCTATATATATATATATATATATATATATATATATATATATATATATATATATATATTATTCATGTACCTATTGTTATAGTTAAATTGTTTTATTTTTTTCTATATCTCGAACATTGGGACCGGGTGATGGGACGTAAGAACGTCCCGAAACATCGTTGGAATAAAAACACTTCCGAAGAGTTTTTTTTTGAAAAATAGTTATCTTAATTTTTATTAAATTGAAAAATGTGTCTACTTATTATAAACGTATCATGTATTACCATATGTGATAGTAAGATGTTGTGGGACGAGATTTCTAATAGAAATAAAATACGTTGTCTTCCCACAGTTTTATTTACTCCATAACAGGTTTTCGACGCAACAGCGTCATCATCAGTGGTTCATCCCATCCACACAGCACAGCTCTTGCTTCTTAGACAACTGGCCAGTTGTCTTCTAACCTTTGGCTTTTGAAACAGTGGGAAGACAACGTCTTTTATTTCTATTATCATTTATTAATTTTGCTTATGTACTCATATATTTTTTAGTACCTATTTATTTGTTCAGTTTTTATTAATTTCATTTTACTTTTTTTAATAGTTTTGTTATTACTACTAATCATAGATGTGTTAGACTCAAGTAGTTATAAATCTAATTTATAAGCTATCTTAATGTATAAATTCTTTTGACGTATCCTATTACCATGTATTGGTTTAACGGAAATAAATTTATTATTATTATTATTATGTATTCAATATGGAGTTTTCAACTGAATTTCATGTTTTCCAACCTCCATAATCCAACAAAAAAAAAATTCAGACTGTGTTTGTGATCACGATATCTCCCGATAGAATGAATGCATAAACATGACATTTTATATCGACGACACCTATTGATTTTCAGCCAAATCGACCGGAGGGGATGTGAGGGGTTAGTGGAAAGGCTTTTAAAATATTATATGTGAATTCAAAAACCCATAAAGTCATATAAAAGTTATGGCATCGATTACAGAATTACAAGACACTGTTATGTGAACAAACACCTACACAATATGGGCTAAATGCCCTCTGTGCAGGAAATGTGGCGAGGAAAATGAGACTCCGATTCATATTCTAAGCCAATGTAAAACTCTAGAAAGCAAGAGATTTTACTGCTTCTGGTCTTCCATAACAGAACCAGAGGCAGACTTTGGAGAGAAACTGCAGCAGCATCCTGGACTTTATTAAAGGTACAGGGCTGCTGTAGGGACTAACACATACAGGGCACACAATAGACCGACTCTGACTGCTAGATACATTCAGCCCTCAAAAAAAAGAAGCAGGTTCTCGGATGTTAGTTTCGCCCCTTTGCACCCTAAATCAGAGGAAATTACTGGGACGTATATTAAGACTCCACAAAGGTGGCATTTCTAACTAAGTGCGGCCCTTGAGATCAAACTTCCCAGCATGGTATCAATATCATTAATAATAATATCATAAAACTAGGCATCTTATTCAGCACAGAATTATTTATTCATTTAATTGAATTTAATCTATACATAGATTTTTAATTGATATGCAAATGCACATAGGTCACATAGCCTATTTTTTTAATTTTGCCTTTAAAACTACTAAAAAACTATGTAAAATTTCATGACAATCCGATAATCCGTTAATGAGGTTGAACTATTTTTATGCTCAACCTCCACTCAAAATCCCCCCTCCCGATAAGATTTTTGAGACGTCACACACCCTTTTTTTCAATTTGGCTTTTAAGAATACAACATGTTAAATTTCATTACAATCCGATTATCCGTTAATGTGTTAGCACAATTTTTATGTTTATCCCCCCCCCCCCCTCATAGCCCCTGTTAAGAATTTGGAGATACCACACATCCTATTTATCAATTTGGCTTTCAAGAATACTACATGTGAAATTTCATCACGATTCGACCATCTGTTTATGAGCTAGCACTATATTTATTCATAGGGCCCCCCACAACGCCCCTTTCCCTTAAGAATTTTGAGACCTCACACACCCTATTTTTTCAATTGGCTATTAAGTATACTATATGTGAAATTTCATGACAATCCGACCATCCGTTAATGAGTTAATATGGCATCAAAAGTGTTATGCCTGTATGAAATGAATTTGAATGGGGGATTTAAAAAAGTCCCATCATGGCCACATCACATATATTTACAAATTTAATTTATTTTAAACTATGGAAATTTATCGTACATTCTTTGGAGCGCTTCAACTTGTTCATATTGGCACCACCTCCAATCTAGGGTCCTGTTTTCAAGAGGGAATCTAATAAGACACATTTTTGGTAACATTAAATTTTTCGATAGGACTAACCGTTTTTGCGTAAATTAAGAAAACGTTTAACAGAACGTGTTTCAAGATGGTCACAAGGGAAAAGAAAAATAGTTTTCAATTGACAAACTATTCAATTACTTTTGAAGTAATTAAAGATAATATAATGTCAAAGTTATTATTTTAAAAAAAAGTGGGTGATTAGCCGGCTTGTTGTTTATATTCTATGAAACCCTTTAGACTTCAGTTTATTTGAGCTGAGCTAAGCATAGAACGTTCTGTTTCAGGTCAGTGGATCTTCGGTGGAGCTCTGTGCCATCTGGTAGCCTACGCCCAAGGCACTTCTGTCTACATCTCCACACTGACTCTCACCTCGATCGCAGTGGACCGCTTCTTTGTCATCATCTACCCGTTCAAACCCCGGATGAAACTCACCACCTGTCTGTGCATCATCCTGTTCATCTGGACCTTCTCTCTCATGGTCACCATCCCCTATGGTCTTTACATGAACCATAGGTATGAGGCGGGGTTGTACTACTGCGAGGAGACTTGGCCCTCGGAGAATTTACGTCAGGTCAGTAAAAATTTGGTAGCGTTGTATCTTCAAGTAGTAGGGGTGCAGTGTTGCCAATACGTGCACCCATTCCCTGACTCGCTGTAGCGGAGCGGACAAGTAACAAGCGAGAGACTGCCTTATGATAGCTTCTTCATACATTTTTAATTTTGCAAAGACCTGCTCAAATTTGCAAAAATATATTCAATAGCAAGCCGAGGATAGGAATCTGCAAAAGGGAGTTAACAGTCACCTTGTAGCCCCACAGAGCCTAATGCTTCACTATAGTTGGCGCTATCGATGTCACTGGACCGTTTTGGTTATCATTTCTATCTTCCAGTCTTTATAATTTTGTTTCGACCCGAGGACTCAAAGAAACGGCTGCGCTTTCTTATAAACCGAATGAAGTCCCTTCGTAAGCACGTTTCACTTTTTCACGGGCAATTAGAAATGTATCCACTACACGCTTGCCTCTTATATAGAGGGTACTAAAAGCAGGTTTGTACGATGAATTTTCAAAAACTATCCTAAATGCAATGTCAATTTTCGCACTGCGTTATCCAAAATTTAATCAGTTCGTTCAATCCCAACAGTCCTTGTTCCAACTATATTTTGTTTTACACAGACATATATGATATGAGCAGCAACACAGACCATAAATAATAATAATGAGTACAGTATATAATGAGGCCGGTGAATCATGTTCCTGCAAGTTGGAAGTGGAAGGGGTCAAAATGAGCGCGGCGAGAGTTGCCTTAACAATGGTCCCTTCTTCCTGGTCAGTAGTAGCATTGCACTCCCGTCTCAATCCTCTCTCGGATAAACAGGTAATTAAGGGATTGCATGTAATGGGCAAGAGCGACAACATCGCATCTTTCAACGGTCCTAGAGACATGATTCACTGTAGCAGGGCATTTTTTTTTCGTAAAAGATAAGAGCTTACCATACTTTTTTTGTTAATTTTTTTTATTTGTAATCCAAATTACAAAATATACATAATAAGCAAATATGTGTTCACAATAACGAAAATATAACAATGTTACTTGATGGGAGAAGCCAGACAGCGCTGACACTCAGTTAATTTTCATCATTCACTATCTTTAGAGAGAAGATCGCGAGGACATCTCCTGTCCAAGCGACGAGGAGAATTTTCAGGATGAGAATGATAGGATAGGGCTTGTGCGAGAGGATTTGAATGGGAACAAAGATTTCAGAGGAATGTTCATTGACAGTGGGAATATTGAGATTTCTATGTAGTTCTTTATTAGTTAGTTATTATTACTAATGCTCGGGCTTTAGCTATGAGGTCATATCGCCTACTACCAGAGCGCTCTTTCGTCACTCTGGTGGACATGAGCCCGACTCTACTGTGGGAGTCCTAAATTTTGCCTACCCTAAATTTTTATTCACCTAGAGTAGGGGTCTTTAACGAGTACCTGACATTGTACAGGCTCGGGACCATCGCTTAACGTCCCATCCGAAGGACGGCTTGCTCAAGTTTATTTTACTTCCCAGATAAAATAAACTAAAAGCCTCGGCCGGGTTTCGAACCCACAACCTTGAGATCAGAAGGCAAGCATGCATCCCACTGAGCTACCGTCGCCCTCAGTGTAGTTCTTTATTGGTGATATAGAAAGGAGCGGCCTTGGGGTCCTTAAGCGACGTTAAGCGATGGTCCCGAGCCTGTACGATGTCAGGTACTCGCTAATGACCCCTGCCCTAGGTGAATAAAAATTTAGGGTAGGCAAAATTTATGACTCCCATTGTAGAGTCCGGGCTCTTCTCCAGAGTGACGAAAGAACGCTCTGGTAGTAGGCGATATGACCTCGTAGTTAAAGCCCGGGCATGAGTCATAAAACCTAACCTAACCTAGAAAGGAGCGTTGATAATTTGTCGAAGGAGTTTGGATTGGAATGCTTGGATACGTTTGATGTTGGATTTTTTAGCTGTACCTCAAAGTTCCAGGCCGTACGTCCAAATTGAACGAGTCTGCTTGACAAGGTACGACTCGAAATTGCGGACGTGGTTGGTTACCATAATTGTGTTATTCTCCAGACATGAACAAACGAGCTCCTTAGATAATCACCAATACTAAATAAATAAATTAATTTCTATTCAGAATAAATAAAAATAATTCTATGATGAGCGGTGTTGATAATTATTTTTGAAGCTCCTATTAATTATAATTAAAATATAATGATTCATTATAACTCAACGAATTCATTAATAAGTTACGTCATCTTCAGAACTTATAAACAGCTACCTACTTTTAAACATTAATTAAGTTCTGTTCTTCCAAAGTACTTAGATGGTGGAAAGAGGTGAAGGAGCTTACGACGCAAAATTTCTCAATCAACAAGTGAATTTACTGGCTTAGCAACAATGAAAGGGACACAACATGGCGACCTTTGAATAGCCCGGTGTCCGCTACTTTGATTCTAAATTGACACACCAATTTTAGCAAAAGTCACAATGTGATTATAATTTTGGGTTAAATGCTGCTTCTTTGAAGATTTGACGGAAATAAAATAAAAAATTAATATTTAGAAGCCCTAGGCTTTAATGAAATGAAAAGAAATTTTATTATTCCGGGACTGAGGTCCTCTAAGAATAAATATATATAGAGTAAAGAACAGGAAATAATGAAATATAGTATCAGTATGACTTACAAAGAAATAAATAAATTAGTGCTACATTGGAGAAAAAACTGGACAAATATAAATATACATAATCATAACATTAACATGAAAAAACATGAAATTTCACATTATGAAGAAAAAAATAAATAAAAGAGAATATGTAAAAAAAAAATCTATATAAATTAGAAAAAATAAAATCTATATAATAAAAATGAATGGCTAAAAGTCTTGCTAAGCGCAAAACTCGAGAACGGCTGGAGCACAAAATAGCTAGGGCATCCGCTGTTGCAAGGCACATATACTAGCTGGGCTGGCCGCCGTTGCAAGGCATATACTACGAGTAGCTGGGTGGCCCAGCGTTCCTGAACACGTACTAGCTGTGGTGCGCAGCATTCCTAAGAACGTAATAGCTGTTGAGCCCAGCGGTTTTAAACACACACTCTAGCTGTGGTACCCAGCTGTTCCGAGCACTTACTAGCTGGGGTGGTACGCAGTTGCAAGGCCGATACTAGCTGTGGTGCCCAGAGGTGCCGTTGAAGGACTTTTGAATAATTAAAAATTATAACATCGTGAATGTACTGTCGAAGAATTGAATAAGATTCGAATGAGAGATATTAGGAGAGAAGTCAAAGTTCCCCGGGCAACGCCTGGTATTACTGCTAGTAAATTAATAAAAATCGACACAGCATAATACTATGATGGTTGATTATAAAAGAGAAGGGAGGATGGCCAGACAAGGTTAGTTTAATGGGCATACTAAAGAAACAAAGAAGATTATACATACAACGTATATTGAGGGCGCCAGCTCAGTGAGCTCAAGATCGCGGGTTCGAAACCCTGCAGAGTCCCTTAGTTTTTTTTATCTGGTAAGTAGAGTTTTAAGCATGCAGTCCATGTCCCATCGGATGGGACGCTAAGCGATGGTTCTGAACCTTAGGTGAATAGAAATTTAGGGTAGGCAAAATTGAGGATTCTTGGACCCAAGTCCACCAGAGTGACGAAAGAGCGCTCTGGTAGTAGGTGATATGACCTTGTAGTTAAAGCCTGGGCATGAGTCACAATAACTAACTATAATATATATTGAGAAGTAATTTAATTGTATTTTCTATTTTTAATTAACAATTTTGTTATATTTAAGAAAATAAAAGTTGAAATTTACTGTCCATTCTGTCTGTTCGACTGTGAGTACAAATGTGATTGAAACTTTGTGAAAAATTTAACTCAAAAACGATTCCGGCAATAAACTTAAAATTAGAAATGAAGATGTCACATGTGCTAAGGAGCCTAAGGACATTTTTCAAGATAACGCTTATATTTATAACCTTATCACAAATCTCTTCAAATATAAACTGTAGAAAATACTAAAAGCCACATTTTATATATAATTTATTATATTTTATATAATTTTTCTACTAACTAAGAAGGTGTCAGTCCAACAATATAATTTATATATACTACAACTAACTTCGGAAAATAACTCCCACCAGTTAGTGAATTTTAAAGTAGAGAAGAGGTTAAAGTTATTACTTCAGATGTGTCTATAACTTCATTAAACCCTTCTCTACACCAAGATTTACTACCTGAGGATGGAAAATAACTGCCAAAAATAGTTGTGGTATAAATTAAATATGTTGTTACACATTTATGTAACTTTAACTATTTAATTTAATAATAAACTATTTGTTTTTGTATTACCTAACATGTGCACTCTCATCCCAGGCAGTAAAACTTAAAATAATATATATATAAACAATAACAATATACTGTTTCTAAATTTAACTCTGAAAGGCACAAAAAAGTACAAAAGAAAGTTCATTTTCTCTCAAATTTATTTAATTTTGATGAGTCATATTTTTTATGAGTTAATTCCATTGTTCTTTACTTAACAATGAACATTTTTCCTTGAGTTTCTCAATAAGCAATAGTCCTAAAATGAAGTTCTTTTTTGAGTTTAATTAGACTTGAGATATTTTATAAAACAATTAACAATAGAATTGGAGAAAAGAGTCCATTTGTTCGCTTTATTTCTACATTCCTTTTGTTTAACATTTCCAGATTTTTATTCTTCTTAATACTGAAATATTTTTTTTTTCTTTTTAGTTTAAAAAGTATTTTGCATATTTGTGCCTAAGTATAATTAATTAAAAATAATAATTATTATTAAGAAAAAAATAATAATAAAGAAGTCTTCCGTAAATCAATTTAGCGCTAATTAATCAATTATTCACTCTTCCTTTGAAACTAATCGACTGTTTGGGCTAAGAATCGTTGACTTACATAGGGATTTCTGGGTTCTTAAACTAAATATTGTATCGGTACATTCATTGAAATGAAATGAATGAAATGAAAAATAATCTTTATTCTGGGACATATAATATTCCCTTAAGAATAATATGTGATAATTAATAAATAATTTTAAATAAAATAAAATACATTTTTTTTTTTTTTTTTAATTTTATTTATGAAGATACAACTCTGGCTAGGTCGCAACAACCAGCATCTATGATGGTATTGATATGTTGGCGTGAAGTGCATATGAGAGGAAGGCCACCCAGTGGTAGGTCCTTAGGGACAACAATTTATCTTAATTATTAGGACAAGAAGAGAAAAAATATATAAAATAAATAAAAAGGAATTGAAAGACAATTTTGATGGATGGGTAAGAGAGATGATAAAAGTAATGGAAAATTATGTAAAAAAATATATATTGAAGTTATATTTGGTTTCTAGCCACCAATCTCTTTATTTTTTATTGTATTATTATTTGTAGTTTTATATTATATTATATTATTATCCACGCATGTTCATCTATCTTATTTCGTTTCCAGCCTTAATACATGTCTTTATTATATTTTCTCATTCGCATTATTATTGTTTATGTTTTATGTTTACATATTTCATAAAGAATTTAACGATGGTTATTTATTTTGTTCATTTATTTATATAAGCTAATATTTTTTGTTCTTCATTATTAAATATCTGTAATGCCAACTCCGACTGACGGCAAAAAATAACATCATATGAGGAGTTGCCAAACCCACAATTTTTCGGAAAATGAGTTATTACCATGCTGATGTTGGCATAGGTTCCCTTTTTCAAAACCAGTGTGCATCACTTAGTTTCTTCACTTTAGTGATAGATAGCAGCACTTTAAGTTTAGTCCACAAGTATTTTGTGCACATATTTTCAAAGTCACAATGGATCATACGGCCTTCAAAAACTTTATAGAACACAAAAAGGGATCACTCATCCAATACTATTCTAAAATTTCAAATATGGGCCCATTTATGGAGATAAACAAAATGTACTCAATTTTCAAATGCCATTTTCTACCTGTTCAGTTTCAACCAGTTGGTCCGCTCTGTCTCCAAACTCCTCATATAGTCTAAGTGTTTTTCTTTGTATATTTCTTGGAATGATGTCATTTTTTCTTCTTTTAATAAAAATCATTCTATTCTATTTAAGAAATAATATGATTGAAGGTGGCAGTAAGTCGCGATTCCATGTTCTTTTCGTGGGGGGTTTTGTAAAAAGAAAATTAAAATAATATTAAAAATAAACAAATAATTAATTAAATATATTAATATTAAATTAAATTAAATTAAATTTTAATTTATACAGTAATTTGTGCAGGCGCTAATAATCTCAGTCCTCAATGTGCCGAAATTAAAAAAATAAATAAATGTAAGAAAATAGTGCAATAAACATTAAAAAAATTCAATCAGGGATTTTTAAGAAGTCCTTATATAAACGGTCGATTACTATTAAAGAGAGAGCGACACCTTAATTCTTTTTTATATCATTTCCGTGCATTTCCCATTTTGTCCGTATAATTTATGCATCATCTTCATGGCTACAATTACCATGTCCAATTCTCATTCCTTAGTAAAAGGTTAAGATTGGCAATGTTCACAATAATCCATTCGAGAAAATGTATTTGGAAGAGAAAAAGAAGTACATGACTATATAATACATTGTGTTTAAAGAAAAAAAATATATAAAAAAGTTTTTTTCTCGGACCCCAAGGGACCTAATGGCAACCAGGTTGAAAAAGTTTAAGATGGGACTTAGTTTTGTTGTACTGGGACAGTAATGTAAGTCTGGAAGAAACAGGAGAATAAGGAGAAAGGAAGCAGCAACTAGGATTTGTAACGGAAATAACCAGAGGCCATTCTGTGCTCAGACCATATTTCTTCTGTCAAAATTAGCCTCAATTAGTTTTTCACGGAAATACAGAAAATATAAAAGGGAATTTCTGCATATATTTTTGAGATCTGTTAAAAAAAAATAAAAAAAAAAAAAAAGTGGAAAAACTAATAAAAAAGTCGTCGGTGAATCACTGAAAATTTACTTCCTCAGAACGAATTAATCAATAAAATTTTCGCTCTTCGAAGGATAGGCGGCATTTGAGCATATGTGACATATATGCTAACAGCTGATTAGATTTTGGCGGAAATCTGACGGACGTTGAGATCACTTTGTATTTGGGCGGTAGTACGTCCTTTTATTAAAATTTCAATTTGAGACACAATTTTATTTTTAATGATTTCTATATTTTAAGACATAACTGTACATGTTGGAGAGAGAAAAAACCCGTGGGGGCTGAAACGGGACAGTTTGGGATGTAAACTTGTTGAACTTCCATTTAGTATTTGTTTTCATGGCTGAAGATGGTAGCAATACCGAAAGTACTCCCATATATTTTATATAATTTGTGAAATAAATAATATTTTTAAAAACATTCTTTATGTTTCCATCTCAATGATGTTCTTTCTGCTCTTATATTTTCATGGTCATAATTCCACTAAATTATGAAAAGGTTTGTGAAATTATTTATAAATTTATTATAAAAATATTAATAACTAGCAGTAATACCCGGCGTTGCCCGGGGAACTTTGACTTTTCTACTAATATCTCCTAAAAGTCTTTTAAATTCTTCAACAGTAAATTCATGATGTTATAATTTTCAATTATTCATACGGAATAAGGCTTATAGTCCTTCAACGTCAAACACCCCAGCTAGTAAGTTTTTAGGACCCCTGGGCATCACAGCTAGTATGCGTCTTTCAACGGCGGAAACCACAGATAGTGAATACTTAGCATCGCTGGACATCCTAGCCAGTGCGTACTTAAGAACGCTATTGACCGCAGCTAGTAAATGCCTTGCAACAGCGGACCCCACAGCGAATACATAGTTACTACTACTACATGTGAAATTCATGCCAATCCGCTTACCCTTTAACAGTACATTCATGATGTTATAATTTTCAATTATTCATACGGAATAAGGCTTATAGTCCTTCAACTATAGCAACGCTAGTAAGATTTTAGGACCCCTGGGCACCACAGCTAGTATGCGCCTTTCAACGGCGGAAACCACAGCTAGTGAATACTTAGCTTCGCTGGACGTCCTAGCCAGTGCGAACTTAAGAACGTTTGTGACCACAGCTAATATATGCCTTGCAACGCCGTCACCACAGCTAGTACGTAGTTAGGAACGCTGGGCACCAGAGGTAGTATATGCCTTGCAACGGCGGATCCCACAGCTAGTACGTAGTTAGAACGCTGGTCACCGCAGCTAGTATGTGCCTCGCAAGAGCGGACCCCACAGCTAGTACGTAGTTAGAACCACTGGGCATCACAGCTAGTATGTGTTTTGCAACGGCGGACCCCACAGCTAGTACGTAGTTAGAAACGCTGAGAATCACAGCTAGTATGCTTTTGCAACGACGGACCCCACAGCTAGAACGTTTTTAGGAACGCTGGGCCCTACAGGTAGTAGGTGCCTTGCAACTGCGGACCCCACAGATAGTATGTAGTTAGAACCACAGGGCATCATAGCTAGTATGAGTTTTGCAACGGCGGACCCCACAGCTAGTACCTACGTAGTTAAATACGCTGGGCCACACTGCTAGCGCCTTGCAACAGCAAACCCCACAGCTAGTACGTAATTAGGAACGCTGGGCATCACAGCTAGTAAATGTCTTGTAGGTGCCTTGCAACAGCGAACCCCACATAGTTAGGAACGCTGGGGCTGAGCACTACAGCTAGTAAGTGCCTTGCAACAGCGGACCCCACAGCTAGTACGATATTAGGAACGCTGGGCATCACAGCTAGTAAATGTCTTGCAACAGTGAACCCCACAGCGAATACATAGTTACTGCTACTACATGTGAAATTCATGACAATCCGATTACCCTTCAATGATTCAGCATTATTTTTATGCTTAGCCCCCCTCCCAAATTTTTAAAATGTCACATAGTGTATTTTTTTATTTGACCATCAAGAATACTACATGTGAAATTTCGTGACAATCCAATCATCCGTTAATGACCTATCACTATCTTCAAATTTAGGCCTCCCGTTCACAAATTTTTGACGTCACACACCCTATTTTTCTATTTGGCCTTTATGAATACTTCATGTGAAATTTCGTGACAATCCGATCATCCGTTAATGACTTATCACTATACTTATACTTAGGCCCTCATCAACCCACCCTCCCGTTCAAAATTTTGTGACATATACACTCTATATTTCTATTTGGCTTTTAAGAATACTACATGTGAAATTCCATGACAATACGACCAACCGTTAATGAGCTAGCACTATATTTATACTTAGGCCCCCCCGCCACAACCCCCCCTCCCGTAAACAATTTTGAGCCGTCACACCGCCTATTTTTCTATTTGGCCTCCAGGAATACTACATGTGAAATTTCGTGACAATCCGATCATCCGTAATGACTTATCACTATACTTATACTTAGGCCCCCATCAACCCACCCTCCCGTTCAAAATTTTGTGACATATACACCCTATATTTCTATTTGGCTTTTAAGAATACTACATGTGAAATTCCATGACAATACGACCAACCGTTATTGAGCTAGCACCATATTTATACTTAGGCCCCCCCTCCACTACCCCCCCTCCCGTACAAAATTTTGAGCCGTTACACCGCCTATTTTTTTATTTGGTCTTCAGGAATACTACATGTGAAATTTCATGACGATTCGCCCATTAGTTAATGAGTTAGCTCTATATTTATACTTAGGCCCCCCCACAACCCCCCCTCCCGTTCAAAACTTTGGGACGCCACACACCTTTTTTTCCTATTTGGCTTTTAAAAATACTACATGTGAAATTTCATGACGATTCGCCCATTAGTTAATGAGTTAGCTCTATATTTATACTTAGGCCCCCCCACAACCCCCCCTCCCGTTCAAAACTTTGGGACGCCACACACCTTTTTTTCCTATTTGGCTTTTAAAAATACTACATGTGAAATTTCATGACGATTCGCCCATTAGTTAATGAGTTAGCTCTATATTTATACTTAGGCCCCCCCACAACCCCCCCTCCCGTTCAAAACTTTGGGACGCCACACACCTTTTTTTCCTATTTGGCTTTTAAAAATACTACATGTGAAATTTCATGACGATTCGCCCATTAGTTAATGAGTTAGCTCTATATTTATACTTAGGCCCCCCACAACCCCCCCTCCCGTTCAAAACTTTGGGACGCCACACACCTTTTTTTCCTGTTTGGCTTTTAAAAAGACTACGTGTGAAATTTCATGACAATTTGACCATTAGTTAATGAGTTAGCACTATTTATATACTTAGGCCCCCCTTACAACCCCCCCTCCCGATCAAAATTTTGGGACGCCACATAGCCTATTATTCAATCGGGCTCAAAAGAATGCTAAATGGGCAGTTTCATAAAAATCCGTCCAGCCGTTTGGGCGTGATGCTGGAACAAACATACAAACAAACCCCGTTTCAGCTTTATTAATATAGATAGATACATTATTTTGGTTACGTAAAAATATTTACAAGATACCTTTAATAAATCCATTAAATTTACGTCCAAATTAAAAATCTTTTCAAATAAACGTTGGAAACTGACGTTAAGATGAAGATTGCTGATTTTAATTTTTTATCAGACTGCCTGATGATGAGGGAAACCTCGAAAGCCGGCTAGCTACTTCTAATAAAAATCTGTGAAAGGTCATACTATATTTTATTTGACAACCTGTGTTGTAAACTGAGAAACATTTTTTTTATATGAATTATTATTTTCCGCATGTGCAACGGTATTTGAGATATGGTGTCCTGAGATTTATGACAGAACCAATACGACGAAAGTTATAGCGCCTCAAGAGATGGAAAATGAAATAAATTTAAGTATGAAATATTTCAAAGTAATGCTTAAAATGTATCTCGTAGGAACGAAATATAATATATTTTTTTATTATCAATGATTGACGGCGCCGAGAGCTCAGTGGTATGCGAGCTTGAGTATGTGGGTTCGTAACCCGACCGAGGGCCCTTAGTTTATTTTATCTGGGAGGTAAAATAAACTTAAGCACGCCGTCCTTCGGATGGGACGTTAAGCGATGGTACCGAGCCTGTACAATGTCAGGTACTCGTTAAAGACCACAACCCTAGGTGAATAAAAATTTAGGGTTGGCAAAATTTAGAACTCCCACAGTAGAGTCGGGCTCATGTCCACCAGAGTGACGAAAGAGCGCTCTGGTAGTAGGCGATATGACCTCGCAGTTAAAGCCCGGGCATGAGTCATAAAACCTAACCTAACCATTATCAATTAGTATATCCACACTCATACAGATCACTCTCTCTTTCCCTAACCCCCTTCTCTAAATCATTGGTTACTTTGTATAAGAAAGTCACTCTCACAATTACAATGAAACAAAGAAAATCGCTGACGCCAACTCATTACTTTCATGTACCAAGAATGTATGTATGAAATGATTTTGAGAAACTGTAAAACAGTTGGAAAGTCTTGTAATGGCCACATCATTTCTTTTATACTTTCTACTGAATATAGTAATTTTTAGAGCACTAAAGATTATTCAGAATGTTGATGAAATTGTCACTTCTGAAGTGACGATGGGACAATAGATAAATTGCAGTTCCACGTAGATGAATGAGAAAAGAAAACCAAATCAAATGGGGTTCTTTGAAGTCAGGAAAAATGAATAAAAAAGAAAAATCGAAGGATCCTTCTTTTTTTTTCTCGTTCTTTCAAGGTAACAATGAAATAACGTTTGGGCACATAGGATACAGAATTTCTATTTTATTTTATTTGAGCCTCAAAGCCCATACGTTCTTCATTTAAGACGGGAAGACACCGCTTCTCTTTAAAATACACCTCTCTATAGAATACACCAATGGCTACAGGAGGGAGTTTTATGAAATAAAACATTCGGAAGGGATTCAAACCCGCAACAGTAGGCAGGGTATCTTCATTCTGGAAGAGGAAGTTACGTCAGACCCTGAGCAGTAATGGAGAAAGTATAGCAACTCTAACCACCCCCTCCCGCCCATCCCCTCCCCTCCGACTCAGCTCCAACCATCTCATACCCACCGATAAACCACTCACCGATGTACTTCCTCAGTATAAAATAAAATGATAGATAAAAAAAGTTTTTTGAATACTTATATTGTCTAATTCCACAAACATATACTTAAATGTGTACCGGTTTCAGCTTACGCCATCGTTAGCACAATGTTCAACAATAATTGAGATATTTGCCAGGCATACATATTTATATTAACCTAAGAGTACCTGAGGTGAAAGGGTCCCCTCCTCTGGTAAAACCAGGAGATGGAAGTCTCTATTCTAACTGTAATAGCTAACTGTGCACTTATTTGAAAACCAAGAAAATAAAATTAAAATAGAACTAGAAACTAACATTACAAGAAAACAATATAACAAATGTACAATATATAGCTATGTAGGAAGTTATTTAACCTAGATAAATGTTGTCATGGATATTTGTTATCTGAAAGGGATTAGCAAAGGAGAAAATTTGAAGTGTGTCTGGTCGTTTAAACAATTCCCATTTTTTCGAGTCCTATTAATTTCTAGCTGTTCTAGAGAATCTAATGGTCTACCTTTTTCACATAAGTGGAGGTATTTTATGCCGGTTGTTTCGTTGAATGAGTGACCCGTATCATTTATATGTTTCGCAAATGTCGATTTTCCCCCTTTCCTTACTATATGAGTTATGTGCTCTTTTATTCGTTCTCTGAATTTGCGTCCCGATTGCCCTGTGTATACCCAACTGCACAATTTCACATTTGAGTTGGTAAACACCACTCCGGTCCTCTATTTTTATTTTGTCCTTCGTCTTGTTTAAATGTTGATTGATTGTATTGATAGTTTTAAACCCTATTTTGAAACCCTCTTTCTTGATCGTGTTGCTAATTTGTTCAGAAATATGCCCGTAATAAGGTAAACTAACCCAAACTCCCTCTTTGTTAGAGTTAATGGGCTCTAATTTTGTTAAATTGTTTCGTCTGATTTTTTGGAGGACTTCCCCAGGTCTAGAGAGGTGAGTCTGGGAGAAGTAAAGTGGCTTCAAAGAATTTTTGACGTGCAAACGTCTATTGGCTCGTTAAGCACAGTGATAGCCGGTCAAACTTTCTTGTGTTACAAAATACCGTCAGATTTCAATTGATAATAACTACGAGACTAATAATGCGATAACAACGGTTGAGGTCACAATGGATAGAGCATGTCTGTACGTGTTTGTTGTGCAGTGTTTGTTTTGCCTGTGACGTTATCGGGCTAGTGCGGGCGCCGGTGGATGATTGTTGCAAATTAGCGTTGTGTAAAATTAGAAATTACTGTAGCGTGATAACGTTTAGATAGGACGTTGATTCGGGTGTCATTGTAAAGAGCTTGAGAAGCAATACTAGGATTCAAAATGAAACAATAAAAATATTCGCCGAAATAAATGTAAAAATCTGTATTGGGCCGAGGGTGTATTGCTATACTTTCTCCATGTATGACGTCAAAGATTGCTTACTTTCTCTGTGGAGCAGAGGGTGACGTCATAGGTGGACGGGGATGGCTTTAGACTAGAGGAAGTACATCAGTGGGTGATTCATCGATGGGTATGAGATGATTGGAGCTGGGTCGCAGGGGAGGGGGTAGTTAGACCTGGAAGGTATATTGCTATACTTTCTCTGTGGAGCAGAGGGTGACGTCATAGGTGGACGGGGATGGCTTTCGACTAGGGGAAGTACATCGGTGGGTGATTCATCGATGGGTATGAGATGATTGGAGCTGGGTCGCAGGGGAGGGGGTCCATAAACCTGGAAGGTGTATTGCTATACTTTCTCTATTACTTCTCTGGTCTAACGTCACTGTTCCAGAATGAAGAATTGGAAACTTATGGTTGCCTCGCCCGCCAGGTAACTTATCAATCGTTATTTTGTATGTCCCAGACAAACTTGGCTGCAATCATGGTGGATCCCTATATTAAGTCAACAAAGTCAGATAAAAGTACCTTAGCTGGCCCTTCTCAAATTTATATAGTTCCCTTCTAAAAATATCCCCTTCATTATTACTTCCCCAGAGGTATACTAAGTATAGAAGGTCATAAAATCGATATGGTGTTTTCATCTTTTTCGATCCCTTTATTCCAAAAAAAAAATCCGTTTTTCGAGTTTCAGCCAAACGGACCAAAGGGAAGATGGTGATCAGAGGGGGTCTTAACCCAAAAATCCTAATAACGCCCGGTGTAATGAATGTATTGATATGAAATTCTATAGTTTATCCAGAACTCCGTTAGCAAATTGATTTTCAGTCAAATGGGCCTAAATAGAGAGAGTGGGGGGAAGGAAAAAACCCTGTTTATAAATAAATATAAACAAAAAATAACAAATATACATTAAAAAAAACTAGTCTCTTTAAAAATATCGTCTATCAGCAGAACGCTGGAGGCCATGAGCCCGACTGTACTGGGGGAGTCTTAATTTTGCCCACCAGATGGTATAAATGTATCAACACAAAATTTTATATGTGTATCCAGAATTTTCTGACAACTCCTTTTTTTTTTTTTTTTTTTATGGCATATCAACCACAAGGGTATTGATGCCTGGCTGTTCAAATAAGTAAGAGATCCCACAGAGAAACTGGGGAGCGAAAGGAGGGGGGACCCCGCACTGGACCCCGGGGCACCCAGTGAGCGTCCCCATTGATTTCCAGCTTAATCGGCCGAAATAAAGAACGGGATTAGGGGTGAGCCTTAACTAAAAAACTCTAATAACTGCCGATGTAATGAAACTATCGTTATAAAGTTTAGTATAAAGATTCAGAAGTCATGTTTATATCGTCACTCATACCAACAAACTTTATAATATGGTGTGTTATTGGTAGTTTTTTTGAAAAATTATAAAAATGAAGAAAATAATAAAATATGTGATATGGCCAATGTCAGTGTAGTCTTCCTTCAAAAAATTATTTCAAATTGGCATTACTGGGTAAAAAAATGTCAATGATTAATCTCAGGATTACGAAGTACAAAGAAACAATGACTTTGAAGGGGAGAGGGAGAGAGAGAGAGACTGATCTGTAAGCGTGGTTGGTACGGGGTCTTTAACGAGTACCTGACATCGCACAGGCTCGGGACCATCGCTTAACGTCCCATCCGAAGGACGGCGTGCTTAACTTTATTTTACCGGAGCGTTATAAACGGGAAGTCGGAACGTTACAACGAAAAAAATTTCATTGGGAAATTTCCTACTGGGACCGGGGCCCAAGAAAATGAGCGTTATATCCGGGAAATCGTTATAAACGGGAGCGTTTTAACGAAGTTTTATGTGTTTGCCTTACACGTAGCTTCTGAAAAACGTCTTCAGTGAATTTCCGGCAATGTGCTTCCTCCGCACAAATTAATCGATTATGTTTTCGCTCTCAATTGTACGAGCTAAAAAACAATAGATCACTCTGGTGGACATGAGCCCGACTCTACTATGGGAGTCCTAAATGTTGCCTACCCTAAATTTTTATTCACCTAGGGTAAGGGTCTTTTACGAGTACCTGACATTGTACCGGCCCCTCTTAACGTCCCATCCGAAGGACGGCGTGCTTAACTTTATTTTACCTCTCAGATAAAATAAACTAAGAGCCTCGGCCGGGTTTCGAACCCACGATCTTGAGCTCAGTAAGCAAGCACGCATATCACTGAGCTATGATGCCCTCATAAAAAATATATATATATATATTTTCATTTACAAAGAGATACAACTGTATAAAGAATATACACAACAAGCAAATGTGTTAAGAAAAAAAAAATGGCAATGTCAAGAGAGGAGAAATCATCCCTTGGCACTGAGTCGCATTCATTAATGGCTAATAACTGTCACTGCCTGATCTGAGAAGGTCTCTAGGTCATTGTCGCTCAAGGCGTCGTTCAGGAAGTGTGGCAGAATGTGTATAGGAATAATGATTTTTTTTGCCTGGATTGTTGACAAAGGCAATATTGAGATCAGTGTGAAGGGTTTTGTTGGAGATGTAATAAGGAGCATTGGCTATTATACGAAGGATTGAATGCGCTGAAGATTAGAAGCATTGGCAGAACCCCGTAGTTCAAGTCCATTCGCCCAGATAGGCTTGAGTATTGCTTTATAGTCGCTTCGTTCTCAGAGTAAATTTTGATATTTTGTTCAATAGTCTTAGTAACAGGTTGTATCGTCTGTTCATTTCCTGTCTTTTCACTAGTCATTCGTTTGTCAAGTATGAGGCCTAGGTAGCGAACTTCTTTTAAGTATAATTAAAAAATAAAATGAACCAAATATAATTATTTAAATACAAAACAAAAATGAAATTAATACTCTTAAACTAACATTTATTTAACTAAAAAAATTTTAAAAACATTTATTACAAAATATAATATTGAAACGTGGTGATCCTTCACTTAATACATACGGTCTTCTTCAGGTATCTTTTACTGTAAATAAATTTGCATCCTTTGAGCATCATATAAAAAATGTAATGAAAACTGTATTTTATTAACAAGTGGCTGGCTATGTGTATGTTTGTAATAGTAAAGACACTGTGTTATTAAAGTAAGTAATATGAACAAGCAAGCAGTAATGAGATGAAAGTAAGTAAGTACATACGTCAGAGCCAGACTATGGCACACTAATTACACAGATTTATCCACAAAGTACTTTGGGCTTCATTTAACTAAATATTTGCATGTTTAGAGTTATTCCGCAACCCAAACTCTCTAAATTCTTCAGTTCAAATATTTAGAACTCAAATACCTCCATTAATCACACAATAAGAGATGCTCTTAGCACAAAAATATTTGTCAGAAAACATTTCTGGGATCTGTGGATATAGTGGAAAGTTAATTAAAATAAATAAAAAAGAAGAATTTTGTTTAATTTTTATATTGTCTAATTCCACTGCACAGAAATATATACACAGTCTACCGGTTTCGGGTAACGCCATTATTATTTATACAATTCTCAGGTTACTTGAGATTACCTTAGTTCTCTATAATCAACTCCCTCCTGCTGTCTCTGTCGATAGCCTGGTCCTCAATAATCGATTGCCAATATCACTTTTACTCTGCACTATCTCTGGCTCTCTATAAATAATTTCTTCTCCCTTTCTGTCGATAGCCAAGTCCTCAATAATCGATAGCCAATATCACTTTTACTCTGCATTACCACTTGCTCTCTATAAATAACTTCTTCTCTCTTTCTGTCGATAGCCAAGTCCTCAATAATCGATGGCCAATATCACTTTTACTCTCCACTACCTCTGGCTTTCTATAAACAATTTCTTCTCCCTTCCTGTCGATAGCCAAGTCCTCAATAATCGATAGCCAATATCACTTTTACTCTGCATTACCTCTGGCTCTCTATAAATAATTTCTTCTCCCTTCCTGTCGATAGCCTGGTCCTCAATGACAAATTTCCTTTCTATATTTATTTATGGCGATAGTCAGGTCCTCAATTATCGATTTTCCTCTCCATTCTGTGACGATAGGTCTTTTCCCAATAATCAATTTTCTCTATCCTGTCGATAGCTTGGTTCTCTATAATCAGTTTTTCTTCCCCCTTTCTGTCAATAGCATCATCCTCAATCATCACTTTCCTCCACTCTTTTCTCTTGGGAATCTGGTCTCTTTTAAACAATTTACAAAAATATTATATGTTCATAAAGAAAAAAAAAACAGAAAATCCTTTAAATTAAATACAAAGTAAAAAAAAAAAAGCTCGATCATTAAACTGTGGCTCAGATGCCTAAAAAGTCTCGTTTGTTCTGTCTTTAAAAAGGTTTTATGCCCCAGGTAATGTACATTTTGTCATAAAACTTTACCTCATTTTTTCAGATTTCCTGCGGTTGCCTCTAAAGATTTTAAGGAGAAAAAAAGAAATCGTTGGTATTTCCTTCATATAATTTTTTTAATTTTAAGTTTATAATAATGGCCATAAAGTAAAAAGAGAGAGAATATATGTTTTACTTCGTATTAGGGTAGTTATGTAATCGGTGTGAAAATCGACGTTCAGTTTTCAATTGAATTCCAAGTTTTCCTACCCGTTAATTCCTTTGATGCGATACTAAAATCATTATTCCTGTTCCCTGTCAGTACGAAAATAGTGTTGATTCAATTTAATTATATATTTTTAATTAAAATTGTTAGTTTTACTTCCTCAGGTATACGAAGTATAGGGGAAGTTATGTAATCGGTCAAAAATTCGATGCCGAATTTTCAAAGGAATTTCATATTTTTCAACCTTCTGATTCCAAAAATGGAAAATATAATTTCTGTACATTTGTGAACATATTTATTCATTTATTTTTATTTTTTACTGTTATTCATAATTCTAATCCATGTGTGTCAGACTCTTAGAGTTATGTATCTAATTTATGAGCTATCTTAATGTATACATTCTTATGACGTATCATATTACCATGTTATGGTTTAATGGAAATAAATTTATTATTATTAACGGGAGGCAAGCTCTAGTAATCCTTTCACTAGACTTGACTGAAGTATCACTCTTCTGTCCTTCGTACGAGTTGTGTCGCTTCAACTAGCTCTCCACTACTAGTTTCCATATTGTAGCACACGAAGCCATGTACAAACTAATGACGAACTTTATTTTCTCTCATGTGTCCGTCATAAAGAAGTAATATGTTCCAATTTCCTACACATATTTTTTCATTAACTCCAAATTATCTTGTTTTTTTCATTTTGTTGTTTTGCTTTTTTTGATTAAGTATTTTTTAGCGGGATACATAACGACATTATTAAGGCAAGTTTAAGACATGAAAAAATTTATAATCCGCTCGTGTCTGTCCAGAAAAAAGTGGTAATCTTTAGAAATCATGTAGTCGTTAATATACTGCAGCTAATAAGGCATGAAACTCGCAAGGACGAAAGTTACAAATAAAATATTATTATTTAATTTTGACATTTAATAATCCAAATTAATAAAAAGTCGTCGGTGAATCGCCGGTAATGTACATCCCCATCACGAATTAATCAATTATGTTTTCGCTCTCTCTCCAAAACCAATCGACAGTTTGGGCTAAAAATCAATAATTTACTAAGCTTCTGAGTTCTCTAAATAGTGTTTTTCAGTTGAGGCTCCCTTCTGATCACTCTTTTCACTTTGATTTTGCGAAAAATTAATATGTGTCGTCATTATGCGGTTCTGGATACACATAAAAAATTTCATGTCCATAAATTTATACAATAGAGAGTTGACGCGTTCATAGACACACAACATGCAGACTTTTTTAAAATATATTTTTGGATTCAGAGGTCGGAAAACATGGTAATTCCTTTGAAAACTTACCACATAATTTCTGATTTCACCGATTTTATAACCCCCTATACTTCGCATAGCTGAGGGAATAAAAACAATCGAATCGCGCAATCGAAAGTTTCCAAAACCTTACAATTTTTTTCATGCTATGCCAGAAAACTGACGGATTTCTTAATGTTGGACATTTTTCTAAGTTTTTCAAAATCGGCCTCTGCATCAAAATCTATATTGTTTCATTGTAAACTTTATAGAGTAATATCCTAATATATTCACCAATTTTTCAAAATGTCATAAGGAAGAAACCTTTTAATTTTCAGCGAACCGGCTGATGAGAAGCGGGGCTTAGGGATGGAGTCTCAACTTGAAAACTCTAATAACTTCCGATATAATTAATGTATCGATACAGAACCCCCTATGTAAGTCGACTATTGATTAACGGAAACGGTCGATTGTTTTTAGAAGCGAAAACTCATTTAATTCAAGTACATTTTTTTTTTCTTTCTTATGTACGGTGCATATTAGTCATGTCAATGTGTTATATATAGTTATTTAACGACATCCATGGCCCCGGGAGGGAGTCCCATCTACGAAATAAAACTCACTCCCGGACGGGATGCGAACCCGCAAACCATGGTGAGACCATGTCACCTAATCCCTACGCTCTAGCCCGCACGGCCACAATGGCCCTGGAAGTACAATGCTGGGGATTCAATGTTACTTTTTATTTTGAAAAGAACGTGTGACTTTGATTTCAACATAAAATTTTAATAGGGAAATATTTAATTTAACACACTGGAAATATGTAAATTTTATTAAGATTCACTACTATAGAACTCGTAGGAACTACACAGTGAAGTAGGGGATAAATGTATGTTGAGTCGGATTGACATAGGTGACAAGATGGCGGCATACAGTCATCCCTTCTGGCGCCATCTCATTGGGCCCCGGATTGAGGGAGGGGGACTCCTCTTTCCTCACCACACCATCCTATTTGGTTTAATTTTCTCTTATTTGCTTCTCTTACAGTACTATCCAATTAACCCGAGGGGGCTACAGCCACACCATTATAAATATATACCAACCCCATTCTTGTAAGTGTAATGTGTTTCTCTAGTTGGAGTCTTTCTCTCACCCCTTTACGCCCCCCCCTCCCCTCCCGACCTACCTATTGTCTACCTATAATCTAACGTTTTTCACTAAAATTTCCAGTTGCTAGACTTTCTCTATCACTCCCGACCTACCTGTCGTTCTCGCATTTTCACTAGAATTTTTACATTATTTTAAGATGCTTTTGCTTTTCTTTCACTTTCCCTCGATCTTCCAATCTCCTTACAAACTTACTTTTCCTCCACCACATGCCCGAGCTCACAATTTCACCGAAATTTTAAATTGCTAGACGATTTGTCATCTTACACAGCTCGGTAGTTCGCTCTTCCTCTAAGCACTTCTCATATCCATCTAGTATTTCCCACAACTTGAATAGGATAATTCTATTCCCATATCTATTTTAGTTAGTTATTGTGAAGAAAATTTTTTTATGAGAATAAGAACAGTCTTAACAAAAAAATAGAGGTTAAGAACTTCCTTCTCCTGGCTGACCTACCTGGTGTGAGAGACTGGTTCAAAACTAAGGGAAGTAGCTGTCCTGTGAGAGATGTAGTGTAAATATGTTTTGGCTGGTTTTTATAATGATATTTATCATGTGTATTTTATTTCAAGTCTGATAATATTTAGAATATTGTATTTATTTATTTTAATTTTTTTTATTTATTATATTTTATGACAACAAAAATTTCATTGGCTGGAAAAGCTGGTGTAAAACATTTTTTGTTACTATTATGTACAGACTTGTTTTAGTTATTGTATATATTAGAATGAATGTTTTTTGCATGTTGGGAGAGTGAGTGAACCTAGCTATCCCCACCCCTTAGGGCTTTGCCAGTTGTCTTCTAACCGCTGTGCTGTGTGGGTGGGGTAAGTTAATTTTATAATTTTTATCTTCTTACTCTGTACCCTGGATGCTTTAAGAGTTATTTATACTTTTTATTATTTGTATGTATATTTTATTATTCTTTGATAGATGAACCACTGATGATGACACTATTGCGTCGAAAACCGGTTCTGGTCTAAAATAAAACCGTGGGAAGACAACATCTTTTATTTCTATTAGAGCCCTTTTTCGTCACTCTGGTCGACATGAGCCCGACTCTAATGTGGGGGTCCTAAATTTTGCCTAACTAGGTTTAATCACTTAGAATAAGGGTCTTTAATGTGTACCTGACATTGCACAGACTCGGGACAATAGCTCACCTAGGAGGGCGTGCTCAACGTTTTTTCACTTCCTAAGGGCTTCGGCCGGGTATCGAACCCGCGATCTTGAGCTCAGTAGTTTTATAGTAATTTAAAACCTGTGAGCGTTCTAACTCAGAAACAATTGTAGCCATAAATGTGAAATTTGAGATGAAGATGTCCCATGTGCTAACTTAGATCTGATTAGACTTTGGGCGGAATCAGACCAAAATGAAGTCCACTTTACTAAGATAACGCTTATATTTATGACTCGTTTATTTTATAACATATGATTTATCACATTGTATATTTGAATTCATTTTAATCATTAGGTTAGGTTTTATGACTCATGCCCGGGCTTTAACTAAGAGGTCATATCGCCTACTACCAGAGTGCTCTTTCATCACTCTGGTGGACATGAGCCCGACTCTACTGTGGGAGTCCTAAATTTTGCCTACCCTAAATTTTTACTCACCTAGGATAGGGGGTCTTTAACGAGTAGCTGACATCGTGCAGGCTCGGGACCATCGCTTAACGGGGGAAAGGAGGGAAAGAGAGAGTGATCTGTATGAGTGTGGATATACTAATTGATAATGGTTAGGTTAGGTTTTATGACTCATGCCCGGGTTTTAACTGCGAGGTCATATCGCCTACTACCAGAGCGCTCTTTCGTCACTCTGGTGGACATGAGCCCGACTCTACTGTGGGAGTCCTAAATTTTGCTTACCCTAAATTTTTATTCAAATAGGGTAAGGGTCTTTTACTGTACCGGCCCCTCTTAACGTCCCATCCGAAGGACGGCGTGCTAAAGTTTATTTTACCTCCCAGATAAAATAAACTGAGGGCCTCGGTCGGGTTTCGAACCCGCGTTCCTGAGCTCAGAAGTCAAGCACGCATACCACTGAGCTACCGGCGCCCTCATTTTAATCATAGTATCATTATTACCACATAGAATTTATTAATATAAAAAATAAAATAATACTATCTCCCTCCCTCTTTATCATTCATTATTACACCACTAGGGTTTTCACTGTAAGTCGCAACCTCTGTAGAAAGGATGCATTTGCGTGTTGACACAACTCTCCAGTGGAGACAGCCCTCGATCATGGCTTGTCAGTTGTGTGTATGGATTGAGGTCTGCAGCCTTGATTACTGCAGTCTGTCTATAACCATTGTACTCATTAGTTTCAACTATCCTGTTCAGCTTCTCTATGAAGATTATATGTTATAGAAGTTAAATACTAAGCATACTACTATATAAATATATACAATAAATAAATACTACTTTAGCAACTTAGATATAATAAAAAAAAAAGTAATGTGTGAGTGACGCGGTTCTCATGAGAATTGATGTGTAAACAGCTGCTTTAGTTTCAAAAATTTGCTGTCGTGCACTGATTTTGATTAAAATTTGTTTTATAATGTTACAATAGGAAAAGTAGTATGAAGAAATAAACTTTCAAATTTATTGTTCTTCAGTTTCTCTTATACATGAAATTATAGGCTTGTGATAGCTAAAATAAGGTATATAAAACTGTGATTGTAGTCTCTAAATACCGCGAGAATACAGCGTCGATGGTAGTTTCCGAATTTCTTATTGAAAAGCTTTGACTCGTATTCATTTGTAGATTAAGTTTGTCATTTAAAAATGAAATAAGCTGTTCGGTATCTCCTGAAATGGGTAAAAACATTATATTTTTATTTATTTATTTTTTTTTTGGCTTTATGTACGGTGCATATTAGCCATGTCAATGTGTTATATATAATTATTTAAGACATCCATGGCCCCGGGAGAGAGTTCTATCTACGAAATAAAACTCACTCCCGGACGGAATTCGAACCCGCAAACCATGGTGAGACCATGCGACCAAAGCCCTACGCTCTAGCCCGCACGGCCACCATGGCCCCCAAACATTATATTATTTCTTGTGAAAATATGACAACAAATATATTATTTATTGATCAATATTTTCAGCAGTTATTACCATTATTATATATTAATAACAGTAAGAATATTGAAAGATTTTATTTATATTTACACTGGTATATTATTTTCTTTTACCACAAATTGTATTTATTGTGACAAATTTAAACTTTCGAAGCATCTTAACCTAAAAGTTTCTTACCGAAAGAATAATTTTATAGTTCGTAATATTGATATTATAGTTAAATTCACTACAATGATAAATATGATCAATAATGTTGTAAAAATACAATGTTATATCTAATCATGATTTTCAGAGTTTTTTTATTGTTTCACTTTCTTATTCCATGAACTTATACATGCTGACATCACAGATAAATAAGTTTCCCATCTAAAACTATAATAGTCGCGTTTGCCTTTGTAATATATGGAGATTACTATTTTGACATCCCCAGCCAACTACTGCCGAAGTAATGAATGTATCCATACAAACTTTTATAAGCGAATCCCAATAAAGATGATATTTAACCATTTTCAACCAAATTTGCCAAAAATGTAAAGAAAAACGAAATATAACTATTTGATGGGAATATGGTTTCTCTTGAAATGATGAGATAATATGGACATACAGCATATCGTTGGAAATTTGTGGAATTTATAAAGATTATTAGGATCATCAAGGGCTGTGTTGTTCTCATCCAAGGAACCTTCATAAATGTTAGACGTAGGAAGGAATTAGAGCATATGAGAATAACTCATCATCCCTAATATGAAATTTTTACCAGTTCGTAGAATAATGACCCATAGTCAGGGCCGTGCAACGAGTATTGGCAGCCCATGTGCAAATAACGATATCCCCCCACCCCCTCCACAAAGTACCCGAATGTTTTTATGGTTTTCCCCTTTACATTTTGAATAAGTTAATGATTTTATTTTCCAAATAAATACTTGAGCAAGGAGATTAGTAATATGTGTAACAACAATATTTTATTTTCAAACATTATATTATAAACTATTAAATATAATTATTACTTATGTACATAATAATGTTAGGTAATAACATTTACATATATGTACATATACAATTTACTTTATATAATAAACTTTGATATATATAATTTTAAAAACATAATAGATTTTTTTTCAAGAACACAACTTTTAGTTTAGTAAAGCACCTAGTTTTTAAGGAACACAAGTAAATTTTTTTTCTTCAAATAAAACTAGAAACATTTATCACAAATAGTCATTTGTTAAATAAGAGTAAACTGTAATCAATTTTCTACAGCATGTTTTGTGTCAATATAATTCAAGAGATCACTTTAGATGGATAATTACGAAAGGCCCGTCAGTCTCTCTACGAAAGTAGGGTGCCTTTTGATTACCCATATTTCCATTTTTTTCCCTATCGCTTCAAATAAATTTATAGCGGGGGGCCATGTTGGCCGTGCGGGCTAGGGCTTAGGTCGCCATGGATGTTGGGTTCCATGGTACCATGGTTTTCGGGTTCAAATCCCGTCCGGGAGTTGAGTTTTATTTTGTAGATAGAACACCCTCCCGGGTCCATGGATGTTGTAGATAACTAGATATAACTACATGACTAATATGCATCATACATAAGGCCAAAAAAAATAATAATAATAATAATTTATCTTGTATTATGGGCTTAAATGGCCGCCCTTGTGCCTCTGCACGGCTCTGCCCATAGTCGTAGGTGAATCACCATTAATAATTTAATACGTTTTTGCTCTCTCAGTTCATCCAGTTTCCCAATTTGATTACTAACAAAATTTCGTGTTCATACATCCGTAACATCGGCAGTTATTAGAGTTTTTGAATAGAACCCCTTCCCTGATCCCCCAATAATCGTTGGCTTATTTCATATTTAACATTTTTGCAGAGATATTGTGAAACAATAACAAATATAAAGGAAAATATGTTTTTTTTTTTTAAATATTGTGTATTTCACAAAATATATGGGAGTACTTTCAATATTGCTACCATCTTCAGCCACGACTTAACAAATACAATATTTGTATACGGATGAACGTTGAGTTAACTCAGCAGATCTCCTGGTTTATAAAGACTGTAACTGTGAAGTGCTGAGCATGGCCTGAGCTGAACTGCTGACGAATGTCTTCAGATGTCTTCGGAGCTCGTATCAAGGACTCACATTTCGATTGTATCAGTCTTTGTTGCCACCCTCGGCCGACTGGCTTACAGATCATCCACCCTTCAGATTTACTTTTTCCTAGAACATAAAATTGTAAAATCCCATTAGGAAAAAAAGTAAATAAAAAATAAAAATAATATCTGAAATGGGCATAACAAGTCTTTCTTGTACGCCAATCCGTTTGGGAAAACGCTATTACCGGGAAAAAATAAAACAGCTAAAAATGGAAACTATTTATTTCAAAATGTAGAATGTAGTACGTAAATAGATAGACAAATGAGGAGTTTGGAGCCAGAGCGGACCAACTGGTTGAAACTGAACAGGTAGAAAATGGCAATTGAAAATTGAGTACATTTTGTTTATCTCCATAAATGGGCCCCAAATATTTATTTATATTTGAAATTTTAGAATAGTATTGGATGAGTGATCCCTTTTTGTGTTCTATAAAGTTTTTGAAGGCCGTATGATCCATTGTGACTTTGAAAATATATGCACAAAATACTTGTGGACTAAACTTAAAGTGCTGCTATCTATCACTGAAGTGAAGAAACTAAGTGATGCACACTGGTTTTGAAAAAGGGAACCTATGCCAACATCAGGATGGTAATAACTCATTTTCCGAAAAATTGTGGGTTGGTCCGCTCTGGCTCCAAACTCCTCAAATGAAGAATTAAAAAAATATATATATATACATATAAACAGGACATAGGTATGTACCTATATAGAATAAAAAAAAAAAAATGTAATTATGTACACACAAATTAAATAATTGAAATTACTTAAACACATAATACATATTACTTGTTAGATGGCCCCGGCTTAAAATATTCATCTATTCTTTTTTGTTTAACACAAACTAAGCTTTTTTTAAAAAAAACAGCGTTTTCTAATTGTTAGAAATTTTTGAAAGTTTTGTCTTCTACTTCCGTATTGCATACAAAAAATGTACGAATCGTCTTTAATGAATCCAAAACATCGATTATTTTCAGCTGCGTTATTATGGATGATTCTGTTATGTAGATCGATCAAACTCTTTTATTAATTCATTTTTTTCTTTTATTGAAAATGATTTTCGCGACATTTTATACGATGTTAACAGGACCGAGGAAGATAAACTACTGAAAGGAAATGTAGATTCGTTTTGTAAAAGCACAAGTTAATTGAATTCGTGGAAACATTTTGGAGGGGAGAAAGAAAACTCATAGAAATTATTTTCACCGAATCCATTAGATCATGGCACGTGTTGTTCTTTCCTGGTATTAATTTAACTCTTAGAGGGTCGGGTGATAAATCATAACGCTAGGGGAAGGGTGGTGCACTGAGTGCGCCACACGGTTTTTCACAATTTTAACATCAAACACCGCTAATAAAGTAGTCTAGCAGATCAAGTATTCATCATGAGTCTACTTACAATGAGTAATGGAAACAATGAGCATAAAAATGTATTTCAGATTTATTGAATTTATGTATTATAAAATGAATACGTGAAATTTTCGATCCCCGTACCATCACGAGACCATGCTTCGTTCAGATCTATTTTGGACATCTTTTTTTGTCCTAGTAAATATAAAATTCCAATAAAAGCCATTATTTCTCTTCTGTCAGTTTCTTTCATGTTTTGTTTACTGCTTTGTTTGCAATATTCAATACGAGAATTCGTATATTTGACTATCAAATCAATCATGTCTGTAGTTATCATTTTATGGAATGCTGAAAGCTCGTCATGAACGTCATCACAATTTTTCGGGCGTGGAAGAATTTTTTTCAAAATATTTTTTTTGGGAGTTCGTGAAAACTTACTTTTTAGTGGAACTTTTTTCCAATTATGTGATTCAGAAATTTCCTTAAGTTTTCTACCTTTCACAATGCGGGTTTTATATAACTTTTTTACTAAGTAATCGTCCTCACCTGAATCGTTATCCTCTTCCGATAAATTGCCTTCTTTTCCCTCAAGCTCTCCTTTAACCTCAGAATCACTATCATGGTCACTTTGCTCAATGATTTCTTCCTCATCAACATCAGAAGCATTTGACTCATCAACATCAGCATCACTAAGTTCTTGAAGAATGATAGAATACTGAGAAGGGGACACAATATCGCGGCGAGACATATCGGGAACGGCGGCGCACGGAATGCGCCAACAGTGACTTTTCAAACACAGAGCGAGGATAAAACTATGACAACTGAATCCTGATCGAGAACAACTAACACAACATAGGGGTGGGGAATTGGTAGGAGGGTAATAAGAGTTTGGGCTTCCTAGAAGAAAATAGCTGTGATTCAGAGGAAATTTCCTGCCCTCGGCGCGCGCTGTGCGCCAGCCCGTCCCTCTAAGGGTTAATAGTTAATTTATTTTTGTGAATAAATCTAATGCCTACCTACTTTAAAAAATGAAAATGTCGTTAAAATTTTTTTAAAAATGTGTTCAATCCTTTTATCGGAGCGTTATAAACGGGAAGTCGGAACGTTACAACGAAAAAAATTTCATTGGGAAATTTCCTACTGGGACCGGGGCCCAAGAAAATGAGCGTTATATCCGGGAAATCGTTATAACGAAGTTTTATGTGTTTGCCTTACACGTAGCTTCTGAAAAACGTCGTCAGTGAATTTCCGGCAATGTGCTTCCTCCGCACAAATTAATCGATTATGTTTTCGCTCTCAATTGTACGGGCTAAAAAACAATAGATGACTTACATTGGGACATCCGAATTCGCAAACTAAATTTTATGTCGTTACATCGGCAGTTAATGGAATTTTTGAGTTGAGTCTTCCTTCTGATCCTTCCTTCCATTTGAGTGTATTCGCAGGAAGTGACTAGTTAGTTATTATGACTCATGCCTGGGCTTTAACTACGAGGCCATATCGCCTACTACCAGAGCGCTCTTTCGTCACTCTGGTGGACATGAGCCCGACTCTACTATGAGAGTCCTTAATTTTGCGTACCTAGGGCAGGGGTCTTTAACGAGTACCGGACATCGTACAGGCTCGGGACCATCGCTTATCGTCCCATTCGAAGGACGGCGTGCTTAAGTTTATTTTACCTCCCAGATAAAATAAACTATGGGTCTCGGCCGGGTTTCGAACACACGAACTTGAGCTCAGAAGGCAAGCACGCATACCACTGAGCTACCGGGGCCCCGCGAAGTGTCGATACATTTGTTTTCTCGGGAGTTATTGTGTTCAAACACAAACAAATACATTGACATAGATACATAACACTCATAACTTGTTTTGAGACCATTAATATTTTAAACATAAACAGCGTAGGTAATGGCAAGATTTTAACGTTATTAAATATCTATGCAGCTTGTTTTTTGATTAATATTTTTATTTTAAAACCCCATAAGGACAACACCTATCGAATTTCAGCCAAATCCGCCAAAGGAAAGAGGGAGATTAGGGGGGAAGTTCAACTCAAAATCTCTAATAACTGCCGTTGTGTGAATATATCGTCACAAAGTTTCGAATGTGAATTCAAAATTTTCAGAATTTTTTGACACAAAATTTAGTATGAAGTTTAGAAGCCCCTATGTGCACAGTCGAGTGGTTTTGAAGGGGGAGCAGAGAATTAATTGAATAATTCGTTCTGGGGAAGTGCATTGTCGGTGAGGGACCGACTGAGGTGCTTTCATCACACCCGTTGTTGATTATAAAGGAGGACGCTCTCCAATGGAGATGTCTTGCCAGTACGTTGTTAACAATTAAAAAGTATGTGGTTCGCTGAACTCAAGAACTATGCAGTCCTCAACGTGGGCAGAGAAAATCTTTATTTCTTCTTTCAATAATAAAGAGCAGGAGACTTCCTTCGGCCTTGAATCTCAAGAAATAAAATGTAATAAAAAAAATCACAATGATAATGTGTGGTACATCAAGCCGGCTTCCGAGGTTGCCTTCATAATCAGGCTGTCTGACAAAACACTTTTTTTTAGAATAGTAATTAAATAAATCAATTAAACTGTCCAATATATGAAAAAAATACAGTTTTATAAATTTAAAATTATATTTTTAAAAAAGGGTATCAGACAGCATGATGATGAAGGCAACCACGAAAGCCGGCTAGGACAAAATAATACAATTGCGAGGTCACAATAATAATAATAATCAATGTTTATTTCAAGGCACCTATTCCTTTGAATACAGAAATCTTCAAAAAATTGAATTTCGCCGGAGCTTCCTAATTCTTGGACAAGTATATGATAGGGAAACGGAAAACAAAAATAAAGGAGAACCAAATAATAATAGTGAATAAAATGTACAAAAAATAATATATTATAAGAAAAAAAAAAAAAAAAAAGAAAAAAAAATATATATATATATTCAATGATGCAAAAAAGAATAAATCTTGTTAATCATAATAAAATTTAAAATTAACGTGACTACCATGAAAGCAATTCCGTAATAAACAATGTTTAAATACCCAATAGGTGAATAAAACTGAAAATATTAACGTGAGCTCACGGTGAAAATAAAAATAAAATGATAAGTCTATTTGATGGCAACCACAGTGTGGTGAAAATAGTGAAATTAAAATAAAAACAAAAACGATGATGTTCGAAAGATGATGAAACCCGAAGAACGAAGCTCGTCTGATGAACGAAGACAAGGCTGAACGGGGACACTGGAAGATCGCAAGTCCAAAAAAATAAGTTCGAGAAGTTCAAAATAAGAAGGAGGGACGTAATAAAACACGGAAATAAAAAATAAAAATTTATAATACGTCAACTCTCGGGCAACTATAACATGGGACTGAGTCTCAACAGAGAGACGGATTAGCAGTGTGTTTACATTACGTTGTTGAGTAAACAATCGTTGTTGAGTAAACAATCGTTGTTGAGTAAACAATCACTATCTCAGCCTTCTACACATTAATTCTGAACTCTTTTTAGAAGTGCTGCTTGTTGACCCCAAATAGGACATTTTCTACTCCGAAAGTGACAAATTGAACAAATCTTTGATCAATTTCAGAGACAATATCAAATTGACACTACCCAATCAGTTTTTCTGTCTGAAATTGGGTTTTTCCCGAGAGTGGCAGCTCATATGAAAGGTTATTATTGATCTAGAAAGGGATGAGGAA
This sequence comes from Aradus depressus, assembly GCA_963662175.1. Taxonomy (NCBI): domain Eukaryota; kingdom Metazoa; phylum Arthropoda; class Insecta; order Hemiptera; family Aradidae; genus Aradus; species Aradus depressus. The sequence goes on from OY759222.1 coordinate 24,983,959, forward strand.
GGGGAGAGTTTTCTTATAGAGTCCCTTCTCACATAAAAATACTCATGTCAAGATGAAAATCATTTGATAATAGAAAAAGGTATATATTGTATGGATATATATCAAGTTAGAACTTAAGTGTTATAGAAGAGTAAGTGAAGTCTCAGAAAAATTGTGAGAAGTTCGTGAAGAAATTTATCGATAGTCTTCAGCTATAGGAAGTAGAGGCGTAGTTATGTAATCGGTCAGGAATCGAAGTTTATCATCCCTCGAGTCGAGCCTTGGCTCACCAGAAAGCATGGAGAGGTGAATTACCACCTCACCCAGGTACTCACGGGACACGGTGGGTTCCGGGGGTACCTCCACAAAATCGGGGCAGCAACAACACCAGACTGACCCGCGTGCCTTGGTGAGACGGAGTCGGCGGAGCATGTCCTCCTCAAATGCCCCAGATTTGAGGAGGGAAGGAAAAATCTGGAGTGCAGCATGGGCGCCCCGCTGACTGCTACCAGTTACGTGGACGCTATGCTGCGCTCCCAGGAGTCGTGGGATGAAGGCTGCGATTTTGCAGCGCTCATCATGGGCGGGTTGGCCCTTCAGGAGAGGGCTGACAAGGAACAGTAGCGGTAATAAAACAGAAGAAGGGGCGTTACCAGCCACCCTTCCTCCCTTCCGCGAAGTAATGACAGACCGTCAGTTCCGCGGAAGGGAATCAGGATCGGCAAGGAGGGGGTTTTAGTGGGTATGGTGATGGTGAAACGTCTCGAGTCCCACACTATCCAGGGCTACCTTCCCTGGATGTGCGTCACAGCATTTCCCCCTCCAATGCAAAGAAAAAAAAAAAAAAAAAAGGAATCGAAGTTTAGTTCCCTTGGATTTTCATATTTTCCGACCAGGAGGTTCCAAAAATGAAAATCAACAAGAAATTGGTAAATCCACCGGCTATGTAAATCTATCAGCATGAATAAATCAATTGAGTGTTCGCTCTCCCTCCAAAACAACCAACCGTTTGGGCTACAATCAATAGTTGACTTAGAAATATACTTTTTTCTCCCCATTTTTGGAATCTGAGGGTGTTTCAGTGAATTTTGATATCAAATTTCTGTCTGATTACATAACTTCTCTATACTTCATCTAGCTAGGGAAGTAAAAAATGCCATGTTTGTGTGAGTGTGAACACAATAACCTGGGAGGTAAAATAAACTTAAGCACGCCGTCTTTCGGATGGGACGTTAAGCGATGGTCCCGAGCCTGTACGATGTCAGATACTCGTTAAAGACCCCTGCCCTAGGTGAAATTTAGGACTCCCACGGTAGAGTCGGGCTCATGTCCACCAGAGTGACGAGAGAGCGCTCTGACAGTAGGCGATATGACCTCGTAATTAAAGCCCGGGTATGAGTCATAAAACCTAACCTAACCCCATAAGGACGACAGCTATTGCTTTTCAGCCCAATCAGTCAAAGAGAAGATAGGGATTAGGGGGAAGGCTTAACACAAAAACTATAATAATGAATAAATATATACTTTATTTACACATGTATTTACAAGACATTCGAGTATACAGTACTGACAATGGCCAGGGCCGTCTGTTAGGAAAGCGGGTCATAAAAAGCAAAAATAAATAATGAAAGTGCATTCTAAACAAAGAAAATTCCTGTACAATTGTACCAATAAGACATATAAGAAAATGAAATAAAGTAAAAAGAAAAATAACAATAATATTAGGACAGACAGACAGAAAATAGAAATAACGATAACATTGTAATAAAAAGGAAAAATAAACTATAGGTAGGTACTGTAATCATGTGAAATAGACAATATTTTTTAAAAAACATTAGTTTTTCTTAATATTTTTAGAAAGAGGTAATATTAACGTGAGTAATACGAGGCACGACCAGAAAGTAAGTGTACTCAATTTATGTAGGGTTCAAAAAAAATGTATTTAAACAAAAACAAACTTGGTTACACTTGTACATATGTAAGTTATTTTTCGACGTAGTCACCATCCCTCTCGATGCAAGTGGTGAGCCGCGGGATCAATTTTTTCATGCCTGCCTCGAAGAAGTCTCCCGCCAGCTCTTTCGCCCACTTCTCCACCTCCCCCTTCACCTCCTCGTCCGTTGAAAACTTGTTCCCACCCATGTGCACCTTAAGGGAAGTGAAGAGATGGAAATCTGAAGGGGCCAGGTCAGGGGAATACGGGGGGTGGTATTCCGCTCCTCTGATCGTCATGCACGGAAGTACGGCCATTTTTAAACTCGCGACACCACTTGTACACACTCGTACGATTCATAGCTTTATTACCGTAAACAGTTTTCACCTCATTATAAATTTCAACCAGAGCTTTTCCCTTCGCAACGAGGTAGCGAGTGACGGCGCGAATTTCGCACTTGGCGGGAGATACGATCGACATTTTTCGCGAGAGATGCTACTGCGTCAAGAGTTTTCAACACACTAACCTTGAATTGGTCTCGTTTTGAAGGGGAGGGGTCAGGCTACGCGGCAGTGTTGCCAATATGTCGAAAAAGTATTCCCTACAGCTGTGAGAGTACCAGTACACTTACTTTCAGGACGTGCCTCGTATTAATGGGCCTATAAATAAATATACGGATTGAATTCAAAAACTAATTTGTTTAAATTAAATTTCTTATACCAACCCCTTTTTTACAGATCACTCTCTCCTCTCACTCATTAATTTATTACTGAATGTAATAACGGCAGATATTAGGGTTTTTGAGTTGATCTCTCCTTTCCTCCGATTCTGTTGAAACGTTATAAGAGTCGTCTTTATGGGATTTTGAAATTACATATGAAACTTTGTGTCAACAAATTCATAATAATGGCAGTTATTTGAATGTTTGTGTTAAAAATGGTGAAATCTCAACATATTTTTTCTCATCGATTACATGACTTCCCTTCTACTTCGTATAACTGGAGATGTAAAAATTAAAGATAATTGACATTCTGACTACAACTGGATAAACTTTTAATACATTAAAGTTGATTGCTTACATAAAATGAGGACCGTCCTAAATGTAAATCAGACACTTTATCTAGATCCTTCCTTATCCTTCAGTTTATTACCCTTAATAAAACGGCAACAAACTGAAAATAGACAATTAACTTATCTCCGCATTTTATTTATAGCGTGGATTTACTACAAAAACCCAAAACGTGTGTTCCATATATTGTTTTACTTCCAAAGCTAAACTTCAAATAGAGAGGGATTCAGCACAATATTCCAATAATTGCCTACATAAATGTATCGTCATGAACGTTTGTATTCTAGTAGCAATCGACTCAATAACCCAATAATGTATCGAGACATCATTTGAAATGAGAATTCAGAAACCACTATGTAAGTCAAATATTGAATTTTAGGCCAAATGATCGATTGGGATTTAGAGAGAGAGCGAAAACATTTCATGATGAGGAAGTGCTTTGCTTGAGATTTACCGACGACTTTTTGTGTTTCAGGGAAAAAAGTAATGAAAAATGTACTATGTTAATTTTTAATGAGTAATGATAACCCCATTTTCTAAAACAGTTTTCCATCTTAATTCTAAATTTTTAATTCCCCTTAAAAAAAATTAAATAAAAAAAACTCTTTGGTTATTAATCCGAAAAATGAAGCGAATGCCGTTTCTACCTCTTCCAATGAATCGCTGGCCAATTAGAATGATCCGGAGACTCCAGATCAGATGGTTATCTGTAGGGCCCGGATTTATATGCATTTTTATATTCGTTTCTAGCTTCACCCATCACTTATGTAGTTTTAAAAACGTGTTTTGGACCAAAGGGAATCAATTAAAGCAACTTTTATTTTTCATATTTTAGAAAAAATTTATATTTTTGGAAATTTTAGGAAAAATGCATATTTTTACTGGATATTAAAAAATAACAGAGAAAAAAAAAATGACAAAAAAGTTTTTATAAAGATTTTAGAAAATTATCTAGGTTTTGTCAATAATTGACAAAATGAAACTTTTAACTCAATCTCGCAGGCTAGGAGAGGCCTCGATCCGTGGAAGGTATTATTGTCTGTTCGGTGGGATACGTAAGGTACGAAAGAGGTCTTACTGAGAACCACTTGACCCTTTGAAGCTAACTTTGCAAGAATAAATCGATGGTCCCTAAGAAGAAAGTCGTTATTCAAATAGCGCGACAATAACATACATTATTCGAATAGTCAATCAATAAAGTCGTTATTCGCAAACCGCGTCAATAACATACGTTATTAGAATAGTTGGTTAATAAGGTCGTTATTCGCAAACCGCGTCAATAACATATGTTATTAGAATAGTCGATTAATAAGGTCGTAATTTAGAAGAAAAATCAATAAGGTAGTTATTCCAAATTGTTATTTACAAAAGGTTGGCAACACCTTCAGAGGAAGGAAAATGTATATATATGTTGATAGTGATATAATTATTTATAATATCCAATTGATCTATCAAATCCAAAGAGATGCCTTTCTATTTTATTTTTTTTCTTACATTTTTCCACAGATTGATATTCTCTCAACTAAACTTTTGCTGGACTTTGGTGCCCCAAAATAAGTTATTTACCTCATGTAAGTTATTTAGTCTTCCATGGAAACCTTACTTAGCCGGGCTTACCAAAACTTAATAATGTTCTTCAAGTGAGTCATACCTTAAAAGCTTAACTAACTTTCTTGTGAAGATGACGTCTGACTTGTTACTCTCCGTTGTGGAGGTTACTATTTTCTCACTTTTGTTCATATATCAAATGATCAAATAGTTTGGAAATACTTGAAAATTTTGTGTTCTTCTGTTTTGAAAGAACGCATGTTGAAAATGATTAATAGAGTTGACAGTATCTTTTCAATGTAGAAGGAATTCGTTTCGAAAACTATTTATTTCCTTCTTCAGGGTCTACAGAATACAAACAAACAAATTAGTCATTATTACAAACAAGAACACTCTATTGATTTTAACAACACAAGTATACTAGGCAATGAGACAAACTGATCCCGTCCTTCAGACCTCTTCATCCCCCCCCCCCCCCCCCCCCCCCCCCCCCATCGCTCCTCGGCCTTCCACAATTCATTTCTTGTCCAGGCCTCCTCTCTCTACAACTCCCTGCCTCCCCCAATCCGTCACTCTCCTTCCGTGGCTTCCTTCAGACCTCTTCATCCCCTCCCATTGCTCCTCTGCCTTCCACAATTCATTTCTTGTCCAGGCCTCCTCTCTCTACAACTCCCTGCCTCCCCCAATCCGTCACTCTCCTTCCGTGGCTTCCTTCAGACCTCTTCATCCCCTCCCATCGCTCCTAGGCCTTCCACAATTCATTTCTTGTCCAGGCCTCCTCTCTCTACAACTCCCTGCCTCCCCCAATCCGTCACTCTCCTTCCGTGGCTTCCTTCAGACCTCTTCATCCCCTCCCATCGCTCCTCAGCCTTCCACAATTCATTTCTTGTCCAGGCCTCCTCTCTTTGGAACTCCCTGCCTTCCCCAATCCATCATTCTCCTTCCGTGGCTTCCTTCAGACTTCTTCATCCCCTCCCATCGCTCCTCGGTCTTCCACAATTCATTTCTTGTCCAGGCCTCCTCTCTTTGGAACTCCCTGCCTCCCCCAATCCGTCACTCTCCTTCCGTGGCTCCCTTCAAATCCTCACTATTCCAATATCTCTTCACTAAACAATCCACTCCTCTTTGATCTCTCCCCCGTATTCTCTAATTCGTCAACCTTAATTATCTAATCATTCAAATTACTTTTCCCTTATTTTTTTGCTCTCTTTTTTGTCTTTGTCATTCTCTATTTTTATTTAATTTTTTTATCATATTTCCTAAATTATTCGATCATAATCAATAGTATTCCTTTTTGGTTCATTTACACATTAATATATTTTTATTATGCCTTTATTTATTTTTTATCTTATCTAATTTTATTTTAAACCTTGGCTGGGCATCCTTCCTTCTCTTTTATAATCAACCATCATAGTATTATGATCGGTCGATTTATATTTATATTATCAATTTTATTTCTATCTTGGTTATATAGATTTTCTTTTTTACTTATTCTCTTTTATTTTTGTAGATACTTTTATTTACTTTTTTTTCATCATATTGAAGTTGTTAATTTTATGTTTTTTCCTGTTTTTTTATTTCCTGTTTATCTTTTGTTTATCTATTTTTTTAGTTGTACAGTTTTTCTCCAATGAATCACTAATTTTTATTTACCTACCTATCTTTTTATTTTTTTATACTTATACTATATATCATTGTTTAATTTTCTTTACTCTGTATGTATTTATTCTTAGGGGACCTAAGTCCCAGAATAATAAAATTTCTTTTCATTTCATTTTCAAACTGGTACAAGAGGTACATGCTGGAGGTATTACATATAGTACAGGACAGTACCACGGTAAACGAGAAAACAGACACACAGCCCCTAAACAACAGTTATTGTAACATAAACTAACTAACTCTAACCTTGAGGGCTTAAATCTCAAACTTTGAGTTTTGACATTGATAATTGCTGAGAGGAGTTGGACAGTCTCATATATAACAGGTCGCATGCTCTGTCTCGGGCTAATGATGACAAATGTAAGGAACGAGTTAACTGTCAACGAGACCTGAGTTGTTACGATTTCATTTAAGTAATATAACCTTGTCTCATTCCAGTATTGTCTGGAAGTCTCAGCTCCTAATGTGTACCTAAAGTTGTATTCAGGAATACACCTGGAAATTGTTTTATAAATTAATTATGTATAGTATTGTAATCGTGCGTAAATCCCAGACCGAGGTTACAACGCATTTTTACATTTGAAGGTCTCCTGTAAAAAAGTAAGTTCCAATATTGTTACAATGTGAATCATGCCCCAGGGAATTCATTATCAAGAAGAATTAATACATGAAATGACCTATTGTCAAACATAAGTTCAGTTCCTAATAATATATATATATATATATATATATAAGTAATGTGTTTTCTCAGAAAATAATTTGAGAAAAAAAAAGATGAGAGATATTTCAGAGTATATGGATGCTTTGAAGTCTTTTGGTTAGCAAAGAATTCCTTCTTTTTTTTTTTCTTCCTATATTTATATCTTATTAAAAGTTCAGAAGGAAATAAGAAATCTGTACAGACATCATCCTTTAAGGGTCTGAAGAAGACCCACAAAGTATGATATTAATAAAATTTCTATCTTCAATTTTCATGAAGAATAAAGCACAGCATAGCTTAGGGATGCAGGTTTTAGTCAAGGCCAGCCAACGAAATTCGAGATTATAACCTCTATCAGTGTGGCAGAAGAGGATATCGCTTAAGATCACTTAAGATAGAACAGAGGAAGGATACTTCTCATTGCAGGATTTGCAAGTGGAACTATTGCTCATGATATGATTCTCATATGAAGGATATTGCACATTGCAGGATTCCGACTGGAGGATATTGTTTAAGATAGAACAGAGGAAGGATACTTCTCATTGCAGGATTTGCAAGTGGAACTATTGCTCATGATATGATTCTCATATAAAGGATATTCCTTATTATGAGTTTTGCAGGAGGTACTGCACACTGTCGAATCATTAACTGGAAGACATTTTGACTGGATTTTCAGGGGGAAGATGACGGTCATAATAGAATTCTCAGGCAGGGACATTGCTTGAGTTAGCATTTTCCAGTTGAGTATATTCTACATGGTAGGTAGGTTTTTGAGATGGAAGTATATACCTCATATTAGGATTTTCAGACGGAGGGATTCTTTATGGTAGGATTTTCATAAGGAGTTTCATGCTCATGAAGGGATGTATTCAGGTAAAGCATATTGTTCTTACTGAATAGAGCTTCCTCATCCAGAAGACAACTTTGAATCAAGTGTGTCGAAATTTAAACACGGCTCGCTAATTTCGATGGTTGTCGGATGTAGTATAGTCTCTGTATATAGACTCTCAACGAATTTGTAAGGAGAATCAATCGAATGAGTGAATTCAACGTTGGATTTTGATTCAGATCATATCAAAGAATTTGGCTGGACAGGTTTTGTCTTATCAAAAACGGTGGTTATCCATAATTATCTCAAAATTCCATTTCTTGTATTATATCCGCTTTTATAAATACCATTCCAATGTTAATTTCATGTCAGTCCCTTTCTTGACTCCCGCTACCATCCCGATAATCACCCCCGAAGGTTGAAGTGGTGCGGGCCGATAGATCTATGTTATCATATATGTATATCTGGGAGTGTTGGTGATGATCAGCTTCTCCCCTCATACTCGCACTTTCAGCTCTCCTTTCCTTCTTGGTCTACCTCCACTGCTATGCAGTGTATCAAAGAAAAAGCTTCAGAGAAGTATTGAAAAAACTTAAAACCTGCGCTGTTTATATTGATTGAATCATTAATAGTTAGTAGGAAAAAAATAAAAATATTTTCCCTCTTAACAATTCTAGCCATGATTACGATAACAGGAAAAAAGAAGATTTTCGAACATTGATCCTTTCTGTTTGAAAAAAAACACCTCTTATGTTATATATGTATAAAAAAAATATAAATATATATATATATATATATATATATATATATATATATATATTGTGAGAGCGCCGGTAGCTCAGTGGTATACGTGATTGCCTTCTGAGCTCAAGAACGTGGGTTCGAAACCCGACCGAGGCCCTTAGTTTATTTTATCTGGGAGGTAAAATAAACTTAAGCACGCCGTCCTTCGGATGGGACGTTAAGCGATGGTCCCGAGCCTGTACGATGTCAGGTACTCGTTAAAGACCCCTGCTCTAGGTGAATAAAAATTTGAGAGAGGCAAAATTTAGGACTCCCACAGTGGAGTCGGGCTCATGTCAACCAGAGTGACGAAAGAGCGCTCTGGTAGTAGTCGATATGACCTCATGGTTAAAGCCCGGTCATGCGTCATAAAACCTAACCTATACATATATATATATGTATATATCCAACATAGATTACTTTATTTGTTGTATCTTTTTATAATAGAATATCATAAATTTTTTTGATTTTTACGTAAAATACTTTTTATGATTTTTGATAGGGGTCTTTAACGGGTATCGCACAGATTTGGGACCATAGAAAGGACGGCGTACTCAAGGTTTTTTTACTTCTTGTATAAAAAAAAACCTTAACGGATTTCCTACAGGGTCTTCGACCTGCGGAAACTAAAATAGAAACGACCAGATGAATAATATTTTATACTGTCAACATAATGACTGTTGTTCATGTTTAACGGAACTTCTTTGTTCAGGAAAATTATTTCCAAGTCCTCTCAACATCCAAAGATATATTAAATAATCAAAAAAATGGGTTTTTCTGAACAGTTTTTCCATAAATAGTACTTTATGTCTCCTTTAGTGCTCCCAAAAGTATGTTCAGGTCATGTGACCCCTCTTTAATCTTCTCGTAAAACCTCTACTTCAATTTTTCCTTCTTTTTTTACAACGTCTAAGAGCAACTCATACCTATAAGAGGATTAATTTTCCGTACATGAAATAGCTATGAAAATATACCAATATTTCTTATGAAAGGAAAATATTTTTGAGAAATTTTCTTTATATAAAAAAAATCAATTGGTAGCTCATGCCCGGGCCTTAACTACGAGATCGTATCGCCTACTACCAGAGCTCTCATTCGTCGCTTTGGTGTACATGAGTCCGACTCTGGGAGTCCTAAATTTTATTCTCATAGGGTAGAGTACTGTAACGGGTACCTGACATCACACAGGCTCAAGACAATCGCTTAACGTCCCATCCGAAGGACGGCGTGCTCAGGGTTTCTCCACTTCCCAGATAAAAAACTTGAGAGCCTCGGCCGGGTTTCCAGCCAGTGATCTTGAGCACGCTACCGGAGCCCTCAGTTGAGTTAGTGACACACGACCAAGTCGGCGGTAGGGAAGTGGAGAATTAGGAGGAGGAGCTCAACTCAATAACCCCAATAAGTGTCCATGTAATGAATATGTCGATTTGACATTTTATATTTATATTCAAAACCCCGTGGACACGAAATCTTTTTCAAATTCAAAATTCAGAGCTGGGTTAGCTATTGAGACTCATGCCCGGGCTTAAACTAAGAAATCACATCGCCCGCTACCAAAGCGCTTATTATCTCTCTGCTGGGTTCTAAATGTTTCGAGGATTAATTATCTCTATGTGAAATAACAAAGAAAATATACTTTTTTTTTTTCTAGAAAATTCTTTTGAGAAATTTTTATTAAATAGTTAATTTCGTGAGTAACACTTGGGCTTTAATAACGCCTACTACCAAAGCGGTCATTCGTTCTTAGCTCGCTGATTGTCGCAGTTCGCGGTCGCTACTATTGGTTGAGTTTGTCTGTTTATAACCGGTTCTGGAGGTAAACAAAACCGTGGGTAAAACAACTTCTTTTATTCCCATAATGTAATTTTCTTAAAATCATGGTAAAGCGACCATGAATAATGAATAAAAATTGTTTTTGAAGTAACAGTGATTAATAATAAATAAAGCACACTTTGCCTACTTATCTTTCAACTGGGTTTATTTATTCACACAACCAAAATTTCTTATTCTCGACTGAATAAATAATTTCTCTTAAAGATAAAAAAAAATCGTCCGTGAATCATCGTCAATGTACTTCCCCAGACCGAATTAATCGATTAATTGTTCTCCCCCCCTTCAAAATCGTTTGCGCTAATATTCAATAGTTGACTTACATACGGCCACAGAGGCTTCCATATCCTCATATTAAATTTTGTGTTGTTAATTTATTAAAAGAGCAGTAATGAGGGATTGATAATTGAGCCCCCTCCCATGGACCCGCCCCCTCATTCCCCGATATCACTGAAATTTGACAGGTTATGTCCTCATTTAGTTTTGACTTTAAATATGAAATTTCATGTCAGTGAATTCATTCAGAAGTCACTATATAAATCAAATATTGATTATCCATCTGTGAAGGTTCACTTCACATTTCAATAATAGTTTTAGAATTAGAATTATAGTTATTATGACTCCTGCCCGGGTTATAACTACAAGGTCATATCGCCTACTACCAGAGCTCTGTTTTCACTCTGGTAGACATGAGCCCGACGTCCAAAATTTTGCCTACCCTATTTTATTCACCTAGGGTAGGGGTATTTAACGAGAATCTGACAGCGTACAGGCTCGAGACCATCGCTTAACGTCCCATCCGAAGGACGGCATGCTTAAGTTTATTTTACCTCCCAGATAAAATAAACTAAGGGCCTCAGTCGGGTTTCGAACCCACGATCTTGAGCTCAGAAGGCAAGCACGCATACCACTGAGCTACCGGCTCCCTCAATTAGAATTATATATTTTTTCAACAACAACAACACACTTTATTTGGACCAGAACATCTTGGTTCTTCGCACAAAAATATAAAATGGAATTAATTAATGATAATGTCTTGGTATAATCTTGGTTTGAGTCTTCTTTGGAGAATAGGCTGGCCAAGATTACAGTAGGCTGCTCCAGAATACAGGCCTAGTCTTCCGTGGTAGTTAGCTACTTAAATAGGCTGCGACCCGAGGAACTCCCAGTTCAGATACACACTAAGAATTTTGTTCTGAAATGTTTTTAAAGGAACTATACATTTTTTAGTATATTTATTATGTGTATAATTTAGAATAGATTTAATTACTTCCTAATGTTTTTAACTATATTAATAATAGTATACGTTTATTAAATTATTTAGATATTTTGCTGCCATATTATTTTGTTTTTAAGGAAGATGGCCGACCAAGAGGGTAACGTCCCCATTATCTTTAGTTTTCTTATGAATGTTGACCAGCATGGAAGGGTCCTTAGTACTGTTGTTATGATCGATGATATAGAGAAATTTGTTTTAGTTGTGTTGTTCAGATATTTGATGATTGTATGAGAATCATAAGAATAAAGTAGGTATGTTTTATAAAATTACAGTATTGTGACCCTCGCCGTTCTTCGGATGGGACCTTAAGCGATGGTCCCGAGTCTGTACGATGTCAGGTACTCGTTAAAGACCCCTGCCCTAGGTGAATAAAAATTCAGGGTAGCAAAATTTAGGACTCCCACAGGAGAGTCGGGCTACCAGAGTTACGAAAGAGCGCTCTGGTAGTAGGCGATATGACCTCGTAGTAGGTTAAAGCCCGGGCATGAGTCATAAAACCTAACCAAACCTAACCTATAGTAAATAAGCTGTTCGTTGCAAGTCCAAACGGTCAATTGGTTTTAGAGAGAGAGCGAAAACTTAATTAAATAATTCTGGGAAAGTACAACGTAACTTACCCCCTTAAAAGGTAAAGGTAAAGAGGAGCGAGGGGGGTCTGAAACCCCCCCTTGGCTACGCCATCGAAGAGATTACTTCCTCACTCTGAGTGATGGATAGGCTCATCTGGAGTGTAGGTTGGGTTCACTTGGGTGATGGAAGGGTGTGCCAATAAAGATAAGTGTATATGAGAAAATAGTTATTTCAAAGCCCTGCTAGACTAATAGAACAAAATGTTAGGAGAAATATTAATTAGCATCTTGCCCATATCACAGAAAAGTAGTATATCTTCCTAGTACAGTTACCACTCAGTTGAAATTATTCAGAAAGTTCAAGACGATGTACAAGCTCGTGAGGATTGTTTAACGTTTTATCCGAAGGACAGCATGCTCAAGGTTTTTTCACCTACAAGAAAATACTAAAAGGCGTCAGCCGGGTTTCGAACCCGCGACATTGAGCTCAGTAGACAAGCAAGCTACCCTGGAACTAACGACTTCCTCACTGCCAATATGTAATAATATTAATATTTATTTATTAAACCATAACACGGTAATATACGTCATAAGAATGTATACATTAAGATAGCTTATAAATTAGATACATAAACAGATATTACGAGTAGAATACTTCATAAGAATATTTACATTAAGATAGCTTATAATTTAGATAGGTACTTAAACAGATATTACGAGTAGGATACTTCATAAGAATATTTACATTAAGATAGCTTATAAATTAGATACATAATATATAAGCAGATGTATATATACATATATTTTTTTTTTTTTGCAATCTATATACAATATAAGCAAATATGTGGACAAAAAGAAAAAATAACAACGTCACTTGATGGGAGAAGCCAGCCAGCGCTGACACTCCCTCGAAAGTTAATTTTCACCATTCACTATCCTCAGAGAAGATCGCGAGGCCACCTCCTGTTCAAGCGGCGGGGAGAATTGTCAGGATGGGAATGATAGGATAGGGCTTGAGCGAGAGGATTTGAATGATAAGAAAGGTTTCTGTGAAATGTTTGGAAACGGGATTGGATTAGTTCGTTGACAGTGGGAATATTGAGATCTCTGTGTAGGAATTTATTGGTAATGTAGAAAGGAGCGTTGATAATTCGTCGCAGGAGTTTGGACTGGAATGCTTGGATACGATTGATGTTCGACTGTTTAGCTGCACCCCAAAGTTCAAGTCCGTCAATGGTCTTGTAAATCGTAAGTTTGTTGTTAGTTGTCAGTTTTGATTTTGGTTCAAGTAGTCGACGTAACAGTCCGTATCTTCGATTCAGTTCTTGTCGTTTAAGTCGTGTATGTGGGTTCCGCGTTAGTCTACTGTGGGATGTCAAATATAAGGTAGTCTGACCTCTCACAGATTTTTATTTAAGTGATAGCTAGCCGGCTTTCGAGGTTTCCCTCATCATCAGGCAGTCTGATAAAAATTTTGAATAACACTAAATAATAAAAACAAATAAATAACAATCTACAACAACAAACATTAACAATTAAAATATCATGGATGGGGACAGACAAGTTATTCCTGTCCACCATCTGAGTCACAACTCATTGTTAATGTTTGTTGTTGTAGATTGTTATTTATTTGTTTTTATTATTTAGTGTTATTAAAATTTTTATCAGACTGCCTGATGATGAGGGAAACCTCGAAAGCCGGCTAGCTATCACTTAAATAAAAATCTGTGAGAGGTCAGACTACCTTATATTTGACATCCTGCGAAATAATCACTTCTCACTACATCAGCCATCTTCATATTAGTCTACTGTCTAGGTAAAACCCGAGGTAGCGGACTTGATTGGAAGAGGGAAGCAGATTTTCAGTCAAATTGATCAAAGGAAAGGGGAGGATTAGGGGAGAGTATATAGTATAAAGTTAGGGAATAGTAATAGTATATTAAAAATACTATTAAAAAAAAAATGAAATTAATACATTTTTTATTTATTTATTTACGTATTTACAAAGACGAATTGTTCGTAATTTCTACAGAAGACGACAATGACATCAATGAGATGATCCTGTTGAGTGAAGAAAAAGACGATCCGAACGAAAGCCCGAAAGTGGACCATTCTTCAAAACATGCGCGAATGAATCAATGAATTAATTGAAATATTTTCTTATGTCGTCGTTGTCATTTAATTAAGCATAATATACCCATTTGATTCCCATTCTAGAAAGGTTTCTTGCATTCTATCCCATTATTATTAATTTATTTAATAATATAATATAGGTTAGGTTAGGTTTTATGACTCATGCCCGGGCTTTAACTACGAGGTCATATCGCCTACTACCAGAGCGCTCTATCGTCACTCTGGTGGACATGAGCCCGACTCTACTGTGGGAGTCCTAAATTTTGCCTACCCTAAATTTTTATTCATCTAGGGCAGGGGTCTTTAACGAGTACCTGACATCGTACAGGCTCGGGACCATCGCTTAACGTCCCATCCGAAGGACGGCGTGCTTAAGTTTATTTTACCTCCCAGATAAAATAAACTAAGGGCCTCGGTCGGGCTACGAACCCACAACCTTGAGAATAATATAATATATATATCATGATATAATTATGTAGGTACGTATTATAATGTAAAATAAATATTTCACAGTTATAGCTGAAACAAAATTTATCAAATTGGTACTCATTTTACGCTGAACTTAACGCTCTACAACTGTCATAATTATCACTTTGATGATTTATTTGGTTGTTTTCAAGAAATCTTTAAAAAACCGCAAGAACATCCCATTTCAGGTCACATTTTCCTAGAAGCCAACGCTCACTGCGGCGGAGGAGGAAAACCTAGGATAATCATATTGGGACATAACTGAAGTGAATAAAACGTTAAAAGATTTGCCATGAATTATTTCAGGATTTGAGTACCAAACTACTAGGCCTATAAGTGCGATGTTGAAGCATGTCATAGGATGGCTGTACTGCTGAGGTACGTGCCCGAAGACGAGTCCAGGCTAGACCACGAGGAGAGTGTGGATAATTGCAGAATAAGTGGATTGGCGAATTGAGGGAGTTTATCGTTAAAATTTTGATACCCTGTCCTGATAACAGAAGGTACAAATGGGATGTTATGCAATGTGAGGTTGGAAACGTAATATGGCGCATGGCAACGTAAAGTTGCGTAGTATAATGGATTGTATTGACTGAAGACGTTGCATGTTTGATTTTTTGACTGATCCCTATATCTCGGAAGTCCAGATGGATTTTAGTATGGTGTCGTATATGTGAAGTTTGTTTTCAAGCGATAATGTCGATCGTCGTCCGATGATTGATTTCAGTCGTCCAAACCGTCATTTGAGGTCTGTGCGTTTCAGTCTGAAGTGAGTTATCCAAGTTAAACGTCTCAATGAAATCATAGATATAGGACAGTGTTGTTGCAGTAATGGGCTGTTTGTTAATGTAAACTGGTGGACAAGTGTTGTGTCTAAGAGTGAATACTATTATATTGAATAATATTCTTAATAAATAAGTATTTATAGAAAAATATAATATAAATAAATACAGTAGAAACAATTTTTAATTAAATTACAATTAAGTAAACAATTTTTATAACTCTTTCGGAATTATTTTCTCTCTTTTTCAAGATATTTCGGAACGTTCTGACGGTCATGCCTTCATCAGGTCTGAATGTGCCAAATATAGAAAAGAGAAATATACCAAAATAACAATATTAATATGAAAAGTAAAATAAAAAATAACAATAAACAGATTTCGAAAATATAATAAAAAAATTTAAATAGACATCTGAAAAATAAATTTAAACAAAAAATAATAATGAAAATATATTTAAGACCTACTTAAAAAAACACTCTCCATGGAAAATAATCATATTGTAAATATTGTTAGATCAATAATAACTGCCTATTGCAGTTATAAAATATATTTATAATAATTATTTAATTTATTACTTCCCTAATGAGAAATTGATAATTTGTTTTCCTGCATTTGATGGGTTCATCGTAACTTCCTTCTCAAGATTGGGCTGCTGATTGAATTATTAGGTCTTCCCTGAATTTCACTTGAAATGAGATTTTCCTGCTGCTTCATTCCTATTGGATTGGAAAAATATAAATAAATAATATAATAACATAGTAAACGACATAATGAGTAGATGGAGGCGCCGGTAGCTCAGTGGTATGCGTTCTTGCTTACTGAACTCAAGAATACGGATTTGAAACTCTGCCGAGACCATTAGGTTTTTTTATCTGGGAGGTGAAAAAAAACTTGAGCATGCCTTTGGATGGGACGTTAAGCGATGATCCCGAGCCTATACGATTTCAGGTACTCTTTAAAGACCCCTAACCTAGTTAAAAATTTAGGGTAGGCAAACTCCTATATTAGAGGGATACGAAAGAGGGGCTCTGGTATAATAATAATAATAATAATTTTTATTTCCGTTAAACCATAACATGGTAATAGGATACATCGTAAGAATATTTACATTAAGATAGCTTATAATTTAGATATTGAGCAGATATTAACTCTTAGAATCTAACACACATGGGTTAGAATTAACCTACTATAAAAAGTAGAAAGAAGTGAATAAATAAATAAATACTTGAAAACAAGAGGACGAAAATCATAATTTTCGAATGAAGAATATAATAAAAGCAGTAGATAATTTTTTTCAAATTTAATTAAAATTATGATAATATTTTTTGATAATTTTTCTGGAAGTGTCTTTTTCACGACATTTCGGGGCGGTCTCGCGTCCCACCTCAAGTCACAATGTGTGAAGTATAACAAAAAGAAAGAAAACCAAAATAACAATAACAAATATACAATATAAATACATATAAATAAATATAATGCTAATAATATAAATAATAAAAATAAGGAATAAAACGTAGATTCGACAGACCTCAAAGGAGGATATATATGGAGGGAAAATTGAAAATTAAAGTTATGTATCAAATAAAGTTTTTGAATATAAAACAACATTTTTTTTATGGTTATTTCACTATTTTTGAACAATGAGAAAAAAACTCCTATTCCGAATAGAAGGTTACCTCTAACATAAATGTTTTTAGTTGAAATTTAAATTTTCATGTAGAAGGCAATATGACCTTGTAGTTAATGCCCGGGCATGAGTCATAATAACTAATAATATATATATATATATATATATATATTGATGTCGGAGGGGGATGTAGAGTGATGTACTGGCCAGCAGAGCCGGCCGCCCAAAAATACCCCGGAAGGCGTGGGGGGATGTAGAGATGACTGCCTTGGCTTCACAGCTGGATAGGATAGACTGGAGACTGGTTTATTCAACTGGCTTTGTCCTCTGCACTCTGCTTCTGTTTTTCTTGCGTATATGTCGAACCCCGAGCGAGCCGGGCGGGGCACACTAGTTGGACCAATGGTATCAAAAGTTCCGACTAGCGGCCCCTTAATCCAGAGCTGCTGAGGGAGCGGGAGCCGATCAGGGGTAGGGTCAGGCGTCAGCTGACCCTAGGGGCCCTCTAGCACGGATTCCCAACCGCTCAACAGCCCCGGACCGCACCCGCGCTCGCCAGGGGCCTAAAAGGTTTCGGGACAGTGGCGTGATGGTAGTTCCACCTAGTAGCTTAAAGGTGAACTACCATCACGGGCCAATCAAATAAAATTGGGGAAGTTTTTATACTCGTTCTCGGCACGTGCGAGAATGTCACGGGAGAGTTGGTATCAATATATATATATATAATTATTATATATTCAACATTGGCTTTTTTAATAAAAATGTTTTTTTTTTAGTAGAAAGTCGAGATTTGTTTAGGGAGATTGAGTGCTTTTTATAAAATGTATCCCATGGGAGAACATGGTAAAACATCCCAACGAATATTTAACAGACTATTTCTGGTGAAATTTCGAGTGAGAGAGAGTTACATTTGACTTGTGTTCAATTCATGGGTTGCCCCGGGGGCTAATATCTATTTCCAGAAATTAAATTACTCTTCAGGAAATTCTAAATGCATGTTTTAAAATTGAAAGGACGGACGCCAGCAAGTTACATCATTGGGGTTAGTACGAGCTCAACTTTCCTTCCAAACTAGAGGCCCACTAAAAAAAAGTTTTTACCATATAGTAATAGGGTAAGTTCTATATTTTGGAGTCCGAAATTTTAAAATGGTTCATAGTGTCCCGAAATATTGTAAAAAAAAGAGAAACCTAGGGACAAAAGTGTCCGAAAAAAACAATCTAAATTCAGCCCCAAATCAATAATGATCCACTGTTTTTACACTAATTTCCTCTATTTTTAGTGATAAAATAAAATTATAACTAATTAAAATATGAGGTATAGTTTTATATAACTATTGTGTACTAAATATATATTCATGACATATTCATATAAATAAACCAAGGAAGGGTTCAACCATATTGAAATTTGGGCCACCCTAAATACTTTTCTGATCTATATACATTTTTTGTCAATTTTTTTTTTTTTTTTTTAAACCTAGTATCAGAATTTGAAAAGAAAAATAGACAGTCCCATTGGAAAAAAAAAATTCGTCGGTAATTCCATGTACTTCCCTGTACCGTACAATAATAAATATACATATAAATATATAAAAAAATAGATAAATAATTAAATAAACATCTTAAGTAAATATAAAATAGATATATAGTACAAAGAGGAAAATGAGAAACATTAAAAATATATGAGAGAGGGGAAGATGGCCAGAGGGTTGGAAATAATATTGATTTAAGAGAAACAGATGTAATAATAAAATGTAGTGAATAAATAAACTATATACAGAGATAGTAAGGATTGATGGTAAATGTAAGAAAATAAAAAGAAAGGGGAATGAAAGGATAATCGGAGAGAAAGGATTGTACATCGAAGAGGAATTGGAACAGAGAGGATAGTATATCGAAGAGATGTGAGCATCTCTAGGACATCGAAAACAAATCTGATGTGAGTGTTCAGAATACGTTGAAGTTTGCTATCAAGTCCCTTTCTCAGATCATTATAGAGCAGGCACCCTTAGTCGAAATGGGGAAAGACTAGGGAGGATACGAGGATTTGCCGGGAACTTTATGACAGAGGTTGAGGTTTAATTTGTGCAAGGGATTGGAAAGTAGTGTTTGTTTCAGGTTTGTAACTGCAAACCATAAAATTCCTGATTGGTTGGCTATTATATGGGGTTCTAAAAACATCGGTCTCTTTCTCATTGTAAATGAAAAAACCATAAGTACATAGTACATATTTAACCTCCAAAAACATTTTCTTATCTCAATGCAATTGTAAAAGCAAAAAAAAAGTTTATGCCCGAATAAGTTATTATCCATCGACTCGAGAATAATGTTGAGTCTGTGTAGTTTGTTTCGAAAAACATTTATTCAAATGGATTATGCAAATTATTGATTGAATAACATTCGATTATTCAGTAATATTGTGCGAGGTATTGACAAGTTCTGATAGGAGAGTCAGGACGATATATGGTTTATCTAAATTCCCTCACTTCTTGAAGCCATTATTTATCGTTATAAAGATTGATTACTTTCCACATTCTTACCTTATCAAAATTTTCCTTCATCTTGTTCGTTTTCAACATAAATCTTAGAGTTCGAACATCAGAGGCCTAATTCGGAGCGATTGATATCAGGTGGGTACCACATGACATTTTTTTTTATAGCTTACACATTACTGGTTATTAGGGAAAAGAGAAATATTTTCCGTCTTAACAATTCTAGTTTGTTTCTTATTCCTTTAGACTAAAGTCTTTAGTATAAGGAAGTATTGTGATCGAACAAAAATCCGAGATCGAGTTTACAACAAATTTTCACTTTTCAAGGTCCTCTGAACACTTTTTGAAAATTATCGCGATGATGTCTGTCTGTGTATATTTATGTGATTGAAACTTTGTGAGCGCACTACCTCATAAATGATTGTGAACTTGAAATTTGAAAAGAAGATCTGCTTAGCTCATACACATAAATTAGGGGTTAGGTTCTATGACTCATGCCCGGGCTTTAACTACGAGGTCATATCGCCTACTACCAGAGTGCTCTTTCGTCACTCTGGTGGACATGAGCCCGACTCTACTATGGGAGTCCTAAATTTTGCCTACCCAACATTTTTATTCACCTAGGGCAGGGATCTTTAACGAGTACCTGACATCGTACAGGCTCGGGACCATCGCTTAACGTCCCATCCGAAGGACGGCGTGCTTAAGTTTATTTTACCTCCCAGATAAAATAAACTAAGGGCCTCAGTCGGGTTACGAACCCACAACCTTGAGCTCAGAAGTCAAGCACGCATACCACTGAGCTACCGGCGCCCTCACATAAATTATCTAATTATTTAAGTTATTTACTTATCCAATTTTGGTTGTTTGGTTTATTTTGGGCGAACAACTACTTCGGTTATTACGACCTACCTTGTTACATTCCTTGTCCTTACTAAGCCAGCGAACTCTTAATACAAATGATGAGAACAGCCATGATGGGATCCCACAGGGGGCACAGAACCCAGGGCAACCAACAAACAGGCAGGCCAGGCCAGGGGACAAACAACAGCATTGCCGGACCACTCTCTCAAGTATATGTAAGCACTTAGTTTAATCGTGAAGATAGCGGGGCTTGAAGACGAAGGTGTGCCCTCACCACGTTTCCAATTTTTTTTTATTCTTTATTTTTATTATATTTTATTTTCCCATATTTTTTAAATTATTCTATCATAATAAGTATTATTTCTATTTATTCATTTTACATATTTTTATATTCTATTATTCATTCATTTTTTTTTTATCCTCTTTTATTTTTATTTTTCTTCTCTCTCCTCACACTTCTCTATTTAGCCCCTACTTTCTAAAATTAATTTTATTTCAAACCTTGTCTGGGCATCCTTCCTTCTCTTTTATAGATAACCATCTTTGTATTATTCTCTATTTTTATTAATTTATTTTATTTTATACACATTTATACAGATTCTTCTTTACATATTTTCTTCTATTTTTTAAGACTTCTTTTTCTTCATAATTAATCTGTTAATTTTATGTTTTTTCATTTTAATTATTTATTTATCTATATGTACTCATAATTGATTAGTTTTTCTCCACTGAAGCACTAATATATTCTTTGTATACGTCATACTGATACTTTATTTCATAGTTTTCTTTTCTTTTTGACTCTATATATTTATTCTTAGAGGTCCTTGGTCCCACAATAATAAAATTTCTTTTCATTCTTTTCATCCTTGTCCTGGAGTAGTCTTTGATTTATTGTATCTTGTTCTTGTGAAGAGCGAGTCGTTCCTAATTCAATTTGTGTTACTTGTGGAATGTCTGGTAAAGTTAGATTGCCTGCTTCTCTTCCTCTCTCTTATGGTATCAGCTCTTCTTCAAATAATCTTTCCTTCCATTTATAATTCTTTTTTAATTCACTTGTTAATTTAGGATAATAATTCAATTATAATTTTAGAAACAGAATCACAATGAGGGCATGGTACAGTTGAATGAAACAGAAAAAAATATATCTGATGTGACCATTACGGGGCACCTATGCTTACAGTTCACTCTATGCAGAGCGTCTGCAATTGGCGTTTTTAATTTGAGCCTCTATCTGATCGCCTTTCTCTACGGCTGATTTTGCGGGAAATGCGTTAAAAAATTGTCCTCATGAAGTTTTGAATTTAGATATGAAATTTTGGGGACTAAGAGTTCTGCCTGCATTCTGGGACACTTCCTCAACGACGACTTAAGTGTCAATGGCCTAGAGACCTGCTAAGCAGCAGCAGTGACAGTGATTACAAATGAGAGTAACTCAATGACTAGGGAATGTGATTTCTCCCCTCTTGATATTTTGACATTGCCATTATCTCTCTCTTAGCACATTTGCTTGTTTTATTTATTTTTTATACAAATGTATATATCTATTTAAATATATACAGTAGAGCGTCGGAAATCCTGACGTCAAAAATCCGGAGCGTCGCAAATCCGGATCTGCATTCCAGATAGCTATGAACTGGTTAGAGTGGCAAACTGAAGGGACGGCGATACAACTCGTACTTCTTAAAAGACTGAGAGACATGGCTGCAAAGAAACGTACGTCAACTCTTGTACAAAAAACAATTAAGGACTCTTTTACCCAGTAAGTTTCCATTAATTACTGTAGATTCTTGTTTTTTCTCTTCTAATAAGTATTGTAGAGTTACTAATCTACATTACATAATGTACATGTTCTTATTCAATATACTTTATTAAAATAATTTGTCTACTGTATTTTTCGAACCTTCAGCCTCTATTTTGCAATACAGTAGACTCCCGAGCGTCATGCATCCTCTAGTCGATACATATGTACACGTACCTATGAAAGCACATTTGAAAATCCGGACAATTCAGTAATCCGGATGGGTCCCGGTCCCGATCGATCCGGATTAACGACGCTCCACTGTATATATATATATATATATATATATATATATATATATATATATGAAATCTTGTATCGATACATTCATTAAAATGGCAGTTATAAGAAATTTGCGCTAAGCCTCTCACCTAATCCTCTTTTTCTCTTTGGCAGATTTAACTGAAAATCAATAAATGTCGTCCTTAGAGGGTATAGTTTATAAAATCATTCTATCTGCAGTTATCGTATTACACATTTTTTTTTTTTTTTTTCATTACTAAAATCAGGGGGTGGGAAAACATGAAGTTCTGGTAAAATGCCAACAACAAATTTCCGATCGATTCCATAACTTGACCTATACTTCGGTATATGACTGGGACATTATTGTAAAGTGAAAATTGAAGATGTTTGTGAAGATTTAAGGAGAACTGAAACTGAAAATTAGGTTGACCCCTTCAGGGAAATGAGAAACTATTTCAGAAATGTTCTCTTTGAGATGGGGATGGGTGTCATTAGCCAAATGGTCAAACCAGAGGATTGGGTCTCCTTGTAACACCATCCTAGTCCCTTCTCCAAATTGGATTCGGGGAAACAGACTTGTTATTTTGGATTGCCTTTTTTTTTACTTCTCCAGCTAAACGAAGTATATGGGTGTTATATATATTTTTTTTTTTATAACACTTTATTGTGATCCTGTCCGCAGTGCCGTGTTATGTTTTCTATATTTTTATTATTTTTGGTCTTATGTACAATGCATATTAGCCGTGTCACTGTGCTATCTAGTTATTTACAACAACCTTGGCCACGGGAGGGAATTCTATGTACGAAAAAAAAACTCACTCCCGGACGGGATTCGAACCCGCAAACCATGATGAGTCCATGCGACCAAAAAGCCTTACGCTCTAGCCCGCACGGCCACCATAGCTCTCTATTTTCTATAAATAAAGACACTTATTAGTTGTTAGGTTAGGTTAGGTTTCATGCCCGGGCTTTAACTACGAGGTCATAGCGCTCTTTCGTCACTCTGGTGGACATGAGCCCGACTCTACTGTGGGAGTCCTAAATTTTGCCTACCCTAAATTTTTACTCACCTAGGATAGGGGGTCTTTAACGAGTAGCTGACATCGTGCAGGCTCGGGACCATCGCTTAACGTCCCTTCCGAAGGACGGCGTACCTAAGTTTATTTTACCTCCCAGATAAAAAATAAACTAAGGGCCTCGGTCGGGTTTCGAACCCTCGATCTTGTGCTCAGAAGACAAGCACGCATACCACTGAGCTACCGGCGCCCTGTTAATTTGTTAATTGACCTTATCATCCTATAAGCAATAATAGTATAATATAACTATATAATATAGATAAGGTCAAATAACTGTCAGAAATGAATACATATATTATATTGATTTCTGACAGTTATTCAAGTATAATGAATTGATGAAAAATTAGTCTTCTAAGGCAAATTCATTTTATTTTATTACATAAGTATTAATGCAAATGTATTGTGTTTTTGTTACGAAAAGTTATTACAGATACATGATTTATACAACGTTGGTCACGATGCCCGGATGGCCGAACGACGTACGCATACTTCCCGGACGTCCGGGTACGCCTTGACTCAACATGGGTACAGCCTAATCACTGGACGTCTCAAATATTATCAGGTCATGGTGATTTCAACTCCAAGCTGTTCTTCTATCACAGGAAGAACACCCCGAACTGTTCGTGCGGCGGTATCGAGACTGCAGAACATGTGGTCCTCGAATGCCCGCTGTACGACCAAGCTAGGGTGGAGTTGATTCATGGGACAAGATCGTATTTGGGACTAGATCTACGGCAGATGGTGACGGAAACTGACTACCCGATGTTCTGCCGATTCGTCGGCTCCTGGCGGGAGCAGAAACAGGCAATGTAATGATCCCGAGCTTTGCCTAAACGTAGACTGGGTGATGTTGCTGCAACGCAAGGCGCACCCTCTTTTAAAACCAACTAAAAAAAAAAAAAAAAAAAAAAAAAATACATGATTTACACTAATTATCTAACTAGAAAACTGTTTCTATTTCATATCAGCTTGTCCAATGGCTACGTACTATTTCAAAATGTCCCCCTATTAAATGTAAATTTTGTAAAGAATCTCACTCATTGCCATAAAGCGTGTATTCTTTAGTGCAATAAAAGTCTATCTATATAATGTAATATACGTAAATGTAATTGGATAAATAGAAAAAAATGTAATATAAATATTTTAATAAAATACAAGTGACTTGTACGACAAATAGTCAACACGTGCTTTACATCGATCCATACTGTTTTTTTTTTTGTTTTTTTGTAGCTTCGTTCGGGTTGAGATGATTGAACGATTCAATTAATTACCACTATGTATCTTAAACCTTTCTGGTGTGATGTATAAAATTACACACAATCAAATTATTAATATTATAAAAATTAATTATATTTATTTGTATAAAAACAAAAAAAGCAACTAAATTGGTGGATAATTATATGAAGCCGCATTTGTTTTGGAAAGAGCCAATGAGTGGAAAACGAAAGACGACCATCAGCTGTTCTAATTTGTGTGGACGAATCGAAGTTGTCTGGTTGAGGTGGGAGGTCTGAGTTGAGATGTAGTGAGAAAAGAGTTTAGTCTTAAGGTGTGATGAACCAAAAATGTGGAAATAACATTGAAATTGATGAGCAAAGGAGGTACTTTTATTTATTAATATGTTTTATATGCCTCAAGATAACTCTAAAAGAAGAATGGCCAATATTTATTAGTTCATAAATTTTTTTTTTTTTTAATTATTTTAATGTTTTTTTATGTTCAAATCTTAGTTTTTAATTTTATAATGTAGATTTAAGTAAATAAACCCAAATATTTGTTCTCAATTTCTATGCTATTCATTATCCCTGTTAACCCTATATGAGGTTAGGTTAGGTTTTATGACTCATGCCCGGGCTTTAACTACGAGGTCATATCGCCTACTACCAGAGCGCTCTTTCGTCACTCTGGTGGACATGAG
Source organism: Aradus depressus (assembly GCA_963662175.1). Taxonomy (NCBI): domain Eukaryota; kingdom Metazoa; phylum Arthropoda; class Insecta; order Hemiptera; family Aradidae; genus Aradus; species Aradus depressus. The sequence continues at coordinate 25,009,537 of OY759222.1, forward strand.
CCCGACTCTACTGTGGGAGTCCTAAATTTTGCCTACCCTAAATTTTTATTCATCTAGGGTAGGGGTCTTTAACGAGTACCTGACATCGTACAGGCTCGGGACCATCGCTTAACGTCCCATCCGAAGGACGGCGTGCTTAAGTTTATTTTACCTCCCAGATAAAATAAACTAAGGGCCTCGGTCGGGCTACGAACCCACGACCTTGAGCTCAGAAGTCAAGCACGCATACCACTGAGCTACCGGCGCCCTCTAACCCTATATGATAATTGATACCTTTGGATTAGATTTAATAGTTTTGCAAAATATATAAAAACAATATGGCATATCTTTAGAAATCCAAATTAAAAGTTGGTTAATTGAAATTAAAAAAAAAAAAAATACGTGCACTTTCTTCAAAACTTTTGATATTTTTAGGGCCCTTTTCGGAAACTACTATAGAAATCAAAATTCAGTAAAAAAAACCAGAGATACAATTTTTAAAGGAAATGCTGTAATTTATTATTAATTTTATTATTTAATTTTTATTAATTCAATTAACTGGGATATTGAAATGTTGATTTTTCCGGCATTTTTTCCAGAGGTGTCTTCTTTTCTGACAATAATCTATCCTTAGTGACAAGAAGAAGGGACGTGAAAGTGTCCCGAAATATTGTCAAAAAAAAAGAAAAAAAAAAAAAGACACTTCTGGAAAAAATAAATACTTATCAGTATTCAGTAGATCCATATTTGGAATCTAAGTAGATATGCGTACATTTTACTCTTTTGTGTAAAATGTATTCATATATAAAAAAAAAAAATTATCGGTGAATGACATGAAATGTACTTCCCCAATACGAATTAAATAATAAAGTTTCTCCCTCCAAAACCAACCGACCATTTAGACTAAAAATCAATACTTAACTTACATAAGGGCTTCTGAATCCTCAAACTAAATTTTGTGTCGATATATTCATTACATTGGCTAGTATTAGGATTATTGAGTTGAGCCCCCTCCGAGGAAATTCTGGATATACATATACCATTTCGTGTCGGGAGTTACAGTGTTCACAAATACACACACATAAGCACACACAAATATACAATTTTTTTTTGTTTTTCTTTGAACAATCAGAACAATTTTCAGGAATCATGTTCACCCAGATTAATCCAACTTTAGTTACTCTGAGTTACCGCCTAGAGGGTCAATGCCAGTTTTTTTTCTCATTCTTTTAACTTTTTGTAATTTATCGAAGATATAGATTTCAATAGAAAGTCTAATTAAAGAAAAGCTAAGACCAAATTAGTTCAAAGCCGGTTTTTCATTAAATTTTCCCTTCTTCCTTACTTTGCCGACTAACCTTTCTTTCTTTTAATTGGATACAATTTCCAATTTCATCGATAGAAGAACGTTGACCTGATGGCTAGGAACTCTGCCACTGTAGTCATCGACCAACCCCCTCGTGCCTCTTTCTCTACGTTTACATTTTTCATATCGCCTACTACCAGAGCGCTCTTTCGTCACTCTGGTGGACATGAGCCCGACTCTACTGTGGGAGTCCTAAATTTTGCCTACCCTAAATTTTTACTCACCTAGGATAGGGGGTCTTTAACGAGTAGCTGACATCGTGCAGGCTCGGGACCATCGCTTAACGTCCCTTCCGAAGGACGGCGTACCTAAGTTTATTTTACCTCCCAGATAAAAAATAAACTAAGGGCCTCGGTCGGGTTTCGAACCCTCGATCTTGTGCTCAGAAGACAAGCACGCATACCACTGAGCTACCGGCGCCCTGTTAATTTGTTAATTGACCTTATCATCCTATAAGCAATAATAGTATAATATAACTATATAATATAGATAAGGTCAAATAACTGTCAGAAATGAATACATATATTATATTGATTTCTGACAGTTATTCAAGTATAATGAATTGATGAAAAATTAGTCTTCTAAGGCAAATTCATTTTATTTTATTACATAAGTATTAATGCAAATGTATTGTGTTTTTGTTACGAAAAGTTATTACAGATACATGATTTATACAACGTTGGTCACGATGCCCGGATGGCCGAACGACGTACGCATACTTCCCGGACGTCCGGGTACGCCTTGACTCAACATGGGTACAGCCTAATCACTGGACGTCTCAAATATTATCAGGTCATGGTGATTTCAACTCCAAGCTGTTCTTCTATCACAGGAAGAACACCCCGAACTGTTCGTGCGGCGGTATCGAGACTGCAGAACATGTGGTCCTCGAATGCCCGCTGTACGACCAAGCTAGGGTGGAGTTGATTCATGGGACAAGATCGTATTTGGGACTAGATCTACGGCAGATGGTGACGGAAACTGACTACCCGATGTTCTGCCGATTCGTCGGCTCCTGGCGGGAGCAGAAACAGGCAATGTAATGATCCCGAGCTTTGCCTAAACGTAGACTGGGTGATGTTGCTGCAACGCAAGGCGCACCCTCTTTTAAAACCAACTAAAAAAAAAAAAAAAAAAAAAAAAAATACATGATTTACACTAATTATCTAACTAGAAAACTGTTTCTATTTCATATCAGCTTGTCCAATGGCTACGTACTATTTCAAAATGTCCCCCTATTAAATGTAAATTTTGTAAAGAATCTCACTCATTGCCATAAAGCGTGTATTCTTTAGTGCAATAAAAGTCTATCTATATAATGTAATATACGTAAATGTAATTGGATAAATAGAAAAAAATGTAATATAAATATTTTAATAAAATACAAGTGACTTGTACGACAAATAGTCAACACGTGCTTTACATCGATCCATACTGTTTTTTTTTTGTTTTTTTGTAGCTTCGTTCGGGTTGAGATGATTGAACGATTCAATTAATTACCACTATGTATCTTAAACCTTTCTGGTGTGATGTATAAAATTACACACAATCAAATTATTAATATTATAAAAATTAATTATATTTATTTGTATAAAAACAAAAAAAGCAACTAAATTGGTGGATAATTATATGAAGCCGCATTTGTTTTGGAAAGAGCCAATGAGTGGAAAACGAAAGACGACCATCAGCTGTTCTAATTTGTGTGGACGAATCGAAGTTGTCTGGTTGAGGTGGGAGGTCTGAGTTGAGATGTAGTGAGAAAAGAGTTTAGTCTTAAGGTGTGATGAACCAAAAATGTGGAAATAACATTGAAATTGATGAGCAAAGGAGGTACTTTTATTTATTAATATGTTTTATATGCCTCAAGATAACTCTAAAAGAAGAATGGCCAATATTTATTAGTTCATAAATTTTTTTTTTTTTTAATTATTTTAATGTTTTTTTATGTTCAAATCTTAGTTTTTAATTTTATAATGTAGATTTAAGTAAATAAACCCAAATATTTGTTCTCAATTTCTATGCTATTCATTATCCCTGTTAACCCTATATGAGGTTAGGTTAGGTTTTATGACTCATGCCCGGGCTTTAACTACGAGGTCATATCGCCTACTACCAGAGCGCTCTTTCGTCACTCTGGTGGACATGAGCCCGACTCTACTGTGGGAGTCCTAAATTTTGCCTACCCTAAATTTTTATTCATCTAGGGTAGGGGTCTTTAACGAGTACCTGACATCGTACAGGCTCGGGACCATCGCTTAACGTCCCATCCGAAGGACGGCGTGCTTAAGTTTATTTTACCTCCCAGATAAAATAAACTAAGGGCCTCGGTCGGGCTACGAACCCACGACCTTGAGCTCAGAAGTCAAGCACGCATACCACTGAGCTACCGGCGCCCTCTAACCCTATATGATAATTGATACCTTTGGATTAGATTTAATAGTTTTGCAAAATATATAAAAACAATATGGCATATCTTTAGAAATCCAAATTAAAAGTTGGTTAATTGAAATTAAAAAAAAAAAAAATACGTGCACTTTCTTCAAAACTTTTGATATTTTTAGGGCCCTTTTCGGAAACTACTATAGAAATCAAAATTCAGTAAAAAAAACCAGAGATACAATTTTTAAAGGAAATGCTGTAATTTATTATTAATTTTATTATTTAATTTTTATTAATTCAATTAACTGGGATATTGAAATGTTGATTTTTCCGGCATTTTTTCCAGAGGTGTCTTCTTTTCTGACAATAATCTATCCTTAGTGACAAGAAGAAGGGACGTGAAAGTGTCCCGAAATATTGTCAAAAAAAAAGAAAAAAAAAAAAAGACACTTCTGGAAAAAATAAATACTTATCAGTATTCAGTAGATCCATATTTGGAATCTAAGTAGATATGCGTACATTTTACTCTTTTGTGTAAAATGTATTCATATATAAAAAAAAAAAATTATCGGTGAATGACATGAAATGTACTTCCCCAATACGAATTAAATAATAAAGTTTCTCCCTCCAAAACCAACCGACCATTTAGACTAAAAATCAATACTTAACTTACATAAGGGCTTCTGAATCCTCAAACTAAATTTTGTGTCGATATATTCATTACATTGGCTAGTATTAGGATTATTGAGTTGAGCCCCCTCCGAGGAAATTCTGGATATACATATACCATTTCGTGTCGGGAGTTACAGTGTTCACAAATACACACACATAAGCACACACAAATATACAATTTTTTTTTGTTTTTCTTTGAACAATCAGAACAATTTTCAGGAATCATGTTCACCCAGATTAATCCAACTTTAGTTACTCTGAGTTACCGCCTAGAGGGTCAATGCCAGTTTTTTTTCTCATTCTTTTAACTTTTTGTAATTTATCGAAGATATAGATTTCAATAGAAAGTCTAATTAAAGAAAAGCTAAGACCAAATTAGTTCAAAGCCGGTTTTTCATTAAATTTTCCCTTCTTCCTTACTTTGCCGACTAACCTTTCTTTCTTTTAATTGGATACAATTTCCAATTTCATCGATAGAAGAACGTTGACCTGATGGCTAGGAACTCTGCCACTGTAGTCATCGACCAACCCCCTCGTGCCTCTTTCTCTACGTTTACATTTTTTCGATGCGATCTAAACATTAAAAAAAAGTCGTAAGTGAATAATAGCAATGTATACTTCCCCACATACTACGATGTAGCGCCAGGGGCGACCTCCGGTGTGCCTAGTTGGCGACTGGCGCAGGGGTAGTGTTTTCTTCTTTCACCCCACTGGGTAGCTGGTATCTGTCACCAGCTGCCATAGGTCGAGTCCCAGATACCATCATGTCCTCCAAAACAAATTAACCTGCGGCCATTTCTCGGAAAGTTAATATCTGTCGTTTTTATGAGATTCTAAATTTAAATATAAACATTTATGTTGATACATTCATTTCAATAGCAGTTATTTGAGTATTGAATTAAGCCTCCCCTTTAATTCTGACAGATTAAATAACTGTCTGTATACTTCATATAGATAGGGCAGTAAAAAGAGAGAGAAATATTGGTTAAAAAATGTAACAGGTATCCCTTAAATAATGTTGGTTTAAAAAAAAAAAAAAAAAAAAAAAAAAATTAAATAATATATTATTACAGCTACATTCTCCCATTAATTTTTTTCCCTTCTCAAAAAATATCAAATACAAACGTTTCTGGAAGCACTCTCATCATCATTACCTATAATACATGTGTTCTTTATGTTAACTATTCCTTCTGTCAAAAAGGCTAAGAGAGGCCTTCATCCACGGATGGTGTTTGGTGGGATATATCCCACTACAGTGGTCGGAATTTCAAAAAAGCTGGCCAAAAGTCGAAAAATTTAGGCGCGTTTTTAGACGTAAGTACCGCGGAAATACCTTCAGAGGGAGCCACTGAATGAAACTGTGAAGTGGAAACTTTATTCTATCTACATATTTCTAAGTGTAGGCTGGCGGAAAACGTGACAATTTTTTCTTTTTAATTGTTAATGCATTTTAACAGTTAAACAAATAGTGTTTCTCGGAAAATTTCGCAACAACAACATTCAACAAAATATGGCCGACAATTGTGGAGGTTAGTAGATAATATTTATGCTGTATTCCTATTTTTTTTCATCAAGTGATCTCCTGAGCGGCTTTTTGAAGTTAACCTCAATTATAACATAACCAAAAGTTTCAAAGTATGGAAACTTTTTTATCTCGCAAGATCCCGCATTGATTCAAAGTGGAGAGTGTTAAGGGATGTCCATTTTGTTCAGCCGTTAAAGAATTGGGTGCCCCCGCCTGCCCCTGTATGTATAAAAGCGTTTTAACTTTTTAATTTAATTTTTTTTCGTTAGTTTTTTTAACCTTTCGACTCATACATTTTTCGAAAGGTCCAATTTCTCTGAAAATTCGTATACAGGGGTTTTTTGGGTCGCTGAACTCGAATCTGAAGTCAGAATTTCAAAATTCAAAATTGCAACCAAGATGGCGGATCAAAATTTTCAATTACTTTTTCATAAAAACAAACGTCAAATTCAAATTAACACTCTTTAAAACCTCTTAATATGAGAATCATCATCCATATATTAATTTTTTAGATTTTTGTCCGCCATGTTTGATCCGCAATCTTGTTTTTGAGTGTAATAATAATTTTTCTAATAGAAACTAACGTCTAATTCGAATTTATCATCCTCAAAAACCTTTGAATGGGAAAATTATCATTCATATATTAATTTTTTGGACTTTGGTCCGCCATATTGGATCCGCCATCTTGTTTTTGATGGCAAGATCACTTTTTTTTATAAAAACTGATATCAAATTTGAATTTAGCGCCCTCAAAAACCCTTAAATGTGAAAATTATCCTTCATCTATCAATTTTTTGATTTTTGATCCGCCATCTTGTTTTTGAGTGTAATATCACTTTTTTTTATGAAAACTAACGTCAAATTCGAATTCAGTGCCCTCAAAAACCCTTTATGTAAGAATTATCCATCGTATATTTATTTTTTAATTTTTTGTCCGTCATATTGGATCCGCCATCTTGTTTATGAGTTTGCCTTTGAAGTTTTCAAAAAACCAATGTCAGATTCGGATTCAGCGACCTCGAAAACATATATATACATCACAATTTCACTTGTTTTCTTTAATTTCGACTTTTGGCCAGCTTTTTTGGAATTCCGACCACTGACGACTGACCATGACGGTTTGATGTTAGCATTGGAAAAAAAAATAACCTTCTCTGGTCAATATGCCCTGATTTTCATTCGACAAGGACATTGCCAGATCTCACACTGCTGAGACCCTACAAAAACATTGTAAAATAGGAAATTGAAAATTTAGATATAAGATGAAAAAATGTTGTTGAAAACGGTGGAAAATAAATTATTGAATAAAAATTAACAATAAGTCTTTTTTTCCGAGAATACAAAAACCGACATTACGTATGGGATGAAAATGAAATGAAAATAATTTTTTTATTCTGGGACCGAGGTCCCCTAAGAATAAATACGTATAGAGTAAAAAACAGGAAACAACTAAATATAGTATCAGTAAGACGTACAAAGAAATAAATAGATAAGTAAATAAAATTAGTGCTACATTGGATAAAAACTAGTGACGGATTGGGGAGGCAGGGAGTTCCAAAGAGAGGAGGCCTGGACAAGGAACGAGTTGTGGAAGGCCGAGGAGCGATGGGAGGGGATGAAGAGGTCTGAAGGAAGCCACGGAAGGAGAGTGACGGATTGGGGAGGCAGGGAGTTCCAAAGAGAGGAGGCCTGGACAAGGAACGAGTTGTGGAAGGCCGAGGAGCGATGGGAGAGGATGAAGAGGTCTGAAGGAAGCCACGGAAGGAGAGTGACGGATTGGGGAGGCAGGGAGTTCCAAAGAGAGGAGGCCTGGACAAGGAACGAGTTGTGGAAGGCCGAGGAGCGATGGGAGGGGATGAAGAGGTCTGAAGGAAGCCACGGAAGGAGAGTGACGGATTGGGGAGGCAGGGAGTTCCAAAGAGAGGAGGCCTGGACAAGGAACGAGTTGTGGAAGGCCGAGGAGCGATGGGAGGGGATGAAGAGGTCTGAAGGAAGCCACGGAAGGAGAGTGACGGATTGGGGAGGCAGGGAGTTCCAAAGAGAGGAGGCCTGGACAAGGAACGAGTTGTGGAAGGCCGAGGAGCGATGGGAGGGGATGAAGAGGTCTGAAGGAAGCCACGGAAGGAGAGTGACGGATTGGGGAGGCAGGGAGTTCCAAAGAGAGGAGGCCTGGACAAGGAACGAGTTGTGGAAGGCCGAGGAGCGATGGGAGGGGATGAAGAGGTCTGTAGGAAGCCACGGAAGGAGAGTGACGGATTGGGGAGGCAGGGAGTTCCAAAGAGAGGAGGCCTGGACAAGGAACGAGTTGTGGAAGGCCGAGGAGCGATGGGAGGGGATGAAGAGGTCTGAAGGAAGCCACGGAAGGAGAGTGACGGATTGGGGAGGCAGGGAGTTCCAAAGAGAGGAGGCCTGGACAAGGAACGAGTTGTGGAAGGCCGAGGAGCGATGGGAGGGGATGAAGAGGTCTGAATGAAGCCACGGAAGGAGAGTGACGGATTGGGGAGGCAGGGAGTTCCAAAGAGAGGAGGCCTGGACAAGGAACGAGTTGTGGAAGGCCGAGGAGCGATGGGAGGGGATGAAGAGGTCTGAAGGAAGCCACGGAAGGAGAGTGACGGATTGGGGAGGCAGGGAGTTCCAAAGAGAGGAGGCCTGGACAAGGAACGAGTTGTGGAAGGCCGAGGAGCGATGGGAGGGGATGAAGAGGTCTGAAGGAAGCCACGGAAGGAGAGTGACGGATTGGGGAGGCAGGGAGTTCCAAAGAGAGGAGGCCTGGACAAGGAACGATTTGTGGAAGGCCGAGGAGCGATGGGAGGGGATGAAGAGGTCTGTAGGAAGCCACGGAAGGAGAGGTACGGATTGGGGAGGCAGGGAGTTCCAAAGAGAGTAGGCCTGGACAAGGAACGAGTTGTGGAAGGCCGAGGAGCGATGGGAGGGGATGAAGAGGTCTGAAGGAAGCCACGGAAGGAGAGTGACGGATTGGGGAGGCAGGGAGTTCCAAAGAGAGGAGGCCTGGACAAGGAACGAGTTGTGGAAGGCCGAGGAGCGATGGGAGGGGATGAAGAGGTCTGAAGGAAGTCACGGAAGGAGAGTGACGGATTGGGGAGGCAGGGAGTTCCAAAGAGAGGAGGCCTGGACAAGGAACGAGTTGTGGAAGGCCGAGGAGCGATGGGAGGGGATGAAGAGGTCTGAAGGAAGTCACGGAAGGAGAGTGACGGATTGGGGAGGCAGGGAGTTCCAAAGAGAGGAGGCCTGGACAAGGAACGAGTTGTGGAAGGCCGAGGAGCGATGGGATGGCCTGTTATATATCATATATACATAAAATAGATTTAAATCAATAAAACTAAAAACATTAATGATAATAATAACAGTTTTAAACAAAAGTTATCAATGTTCCAATCTCCATGAAGAATAATCTCAATCACGTTACTTTTTGCATTAATTTAAGAACATGCATGCAGTGTATTCATATACTGGAATGATATTTCTTCGGTATAAGTACAATACTTATTTTGTTTTATGCTCGGAATTTTCCAAGAAAGGGAAAAGAGGTTAATTGTGAAAGTTTTCCGAAAAATGAATATATATATATATATATATATATATATATATATATATATACTGTATTCTTGCTTATTTTTCTTGAAAATAATATAATTGTTATCCAGAGTAACTTTTAAAACTTAGTCAAAAGAAAACTTTTTATTTATTTTAAGGACCTTAATGAGGAAAACTTATTCAAATTTCACACCTTTTTTAACACCACTTTTTTAGAATTTATTTGAAATTTTGTTACTACTTTAGACTATTAGTATGATAGACAATGAAACTGGTAATAACTGGTTCATGTACAAATATGGGGTTTTTGGGTCACTCCAACCCATAATGAGATATTTAACAAAAGTAAGATTATGAAATTAATAAATGAAACTCACGTTGTTAGTTGCCGCACTGCTGATATGATTCGGTCCAAACCACAAGGTATCACTCAATTTGGTTTACTTCATGTGACTAGCAGAGTCAGATATATCTGTAAAATGGGTTGCTAATATCAAATATCTCTGTAGATATTTATTGTTTTCAAGAAGTCTAGTAGGTTTTGCAAATGTGTTAAATTTTTTATAAATATTTCTTCGATATTGTTGGGGATGTGATGCCGCTGTCTGTATATTGGCACTCTTCTATCAGGTGGCTGACTGTGAGATAGTGTAAACGGCTAGAAAAAAAAGAAAAAGAAATATATACAATGATCATATTAGGACTTTCTTATACCAACCACTTTTGTACAGATCACTCTCCCTCCCAAATTCATTTTTTACTGGCATTACTGAGTATATGGTAGTAAGGTACTGGCATCAATGGTTCTTCGCTTCATTAAACAGCGTAATTCTGAAATGGATTTTGTTATGTCCAGTAATGCCAGTATTCAATGATTTTCTTATGCCTCGTAATGCCAGTATTCCATGATTTTGTTATGCCCAGTAATGCCAGTATTCCATGATTTTGTTATGCCAAGTAATGCCAGTATGCAATGATTTTGCTATGCCCAGTAATGCCAGTTTTCAATGATTTTGTTTTGCCCAGTAATGCCAGTATGCAATGATTTTGTTATGCCCAGTTATGCCAGTATGCAATGACTTTGTTATGCCCAGTAATGCCAGTATGCAATGATTTTGTGATGAGGGTTCTGTATAAATGATTATAAGAAAGTCCTGTTATAAATATTTTAATTTTAATTTATTTTTTATCCTTTTTGATCAATATATCAAAATAAAATAAAAATATGTAAAATAAACTTAAGCACGCCGTCTTTCGGATGGGACGTTAAGCGATGGTCCCGAGCCTGTACGATGTCAGGTACTCGTTAAAGACCCCTATCCTAGGTGAATAAAAATTTAGGGTAGGCAAAATTTAGGACTCCCACAGTAGAGTCGGGCTCATGTCCACCAGAGTGACGAAAGAGCGCTCTGGTAGTAGGCGATATGACCTCGTAGTTAAAGCCCGGGCATTAGTCATAAAACCTAACCTAACCTTGATCAATATATTTTAATTAAGATAATAAAAATATATTTTAAATTTCGTTGCTACGAGTTACAATTCCGTTACTTAGAAATATTTTCTACAGAAAATTGAGAGGGCGCCGGTAGCTCAGTGGTGCTTGACTTCTGAGCTCAAGAACGTGGGTTCGTAACCCGATCGAGACCCTTAGTTTATTTTATCTGGGAGGTAAAATAAACTTGTGCACGCCGTCCTTAGGATGGGACGGTAAGCGATGGTCCCGAGCCTGTACGATGTCAGGTACTCTTTAAAGACCCCTACCCTAAGTGAATGAAAATTTAGGGTAGGCAAAATTTAGGACTCCCACAGTAGAGTCGGGTTCATGTCCACCAGAGTGACGAAAGAGCGCTCTGGTAGCAGGTGATATGACCTCGTAGTTAAAGCCCGGGCATGAGTCATAAAACCTAACCTAACCTCTACAGAAAATTGTACATTTCGGGGCGTTTTAACTTGGTTTATATTGGTCCAATCTCAAATTTAAAAACACTAAAAAATTAAAAATTTGATAGAAACATTTTTGATTGAAACCAATTTTTCGATAGGAGTAACTATTTTTGCGTAAATCAAGTAAACGTTTAAAATATCAGTTTCAGAACGACATTTTAGGATGGTTGGACTTTCTTATACCAACCATTTTTGTACAGATCATTCTCTGTCCTTCTTCCCCTCCCAAAAAATATTATAAGAAAGTCCTGTTATAAATATTTTAATTTATGTTTTATCCTTTTTGATATAGGTTAGGTTAGGTTAGGTTTTATGACTCATGCCCGGGCTTTAACTACGAGGTCATATCGCCTACTACCAGAGCGCTCTTTCGTCACTCTGGTGGACATGAGCCCGACTCTACTGTGGGAGTCCTAAATTTTGCCTACCCTAAATTTTTATTCATCTAGGGTAGGGGTCTTTAACGAGTACCTGACATCGTACAGGCTCGGGACCATCGCTTAACGTCCCATCCGAAGGACGGCGTGCTTAAGTTTATTTTACCTCCCAGATAAAATAAACTAAGGGCCTCGGTCGGTCTACGAACCCACAACCTTGAGCTCAGAAGTCAAGCACGCATACCACTGAGCTACCGGCGCCCTCCTTTTTGATATATATATTTCAATTAAAATAATAAAATAAATTTATATATAAAATAAAAAAATAAAAAATAAAATAAAAAAATAAATTTTAAATTTTGTTTCTACGAGTTACAATCCCAACATTACATGGAAATATTTCTTCGGGGCGTTTATCTTGATTTGTATTGGTCCAATCTCAAATTTGAAGACACTAAACAATTTGAAATTTGTTATGAAACATTTTTGATGGAGACCAATTTTTCGATAGGAGTAACCATTTTTGCGTAAATCAAGTAAACGTTTAAAATATCAGTTTCAGAACGACATTTTAGGATGGTTTTCGGCATGTATCTCACAACCGGGAGACCTGTAAAAAATCGTGTTGAATACACATTGAGCCTTTTAGATTTCTTAAAGACTTTTATTTGTAGCAATTTTTGGTTAAATCATATTAAATTCATAAACCCATATAGGACGGCACCTATTAATTTTCCGCGACATCGGTCGAAGGGATATTGTTATTATAGGTACGTAAACATTCTTATGACGTATCCTATTACCATGTTATGGTTTAACGGAAATAAATAATATTATTATTACATCAGCTGTTATTAGCGCCTTTGTGTCCAGCGTTTCCCAAATTGTTTTCTTTTTAGAAATAGATTTGGAAGGTCCAAGTTGGTATTTTATCGTTGACTTTTAGTATGCGATAAACTAGATTTTACGTTCGTTAACAGTTGGTCTTTACGAGTTTCTAATACAATCTGAACAGTTTCAAACTAAACACAACTCCCATTCTCATTGAATAATACGGCCATTCAAGGCGATATTCAAGTCTATTTTTATGAATAACTAATTAGTTAATTTTCATTCGATAGTATCTAGTAACTAGTGTATATTGTTGTTAGTGTGATTATTAGTGTCGTAAGTATGGTAGTAATAAACAATGAAATGTAAAATGCTAAAAGATTGTTCAAGCAAAGACAAGATCCTCGATCAGACGAAAAGTAGCAAATTCCAAACGCACAGACGAGACTCACAACTGACTGATTTAAAGCGATTAAACGAGTGCCCGACATTTGGATGTCGGATAACGCATGGCTGACTCTAGATCGTCTGAACCCGGGGGCTTACCTTGATTATATATGTATATATATTATATACACAATTAAACTAAACCTAAAAAAAATGGTGTGCGTCGCGGAATGTACGGCAGGAGCGAAGCTCCTCCGTGATGTTTTTGGTTGAAAATATTTCTGGCTGAAAGTAATTTTAAATTGAAATTATCAAATTATAAAATTATACATGTAAATTTATTAGGGAAAAGTAATCGAATTGACGAATGCAAGCTCTTGAGGAGTATTAGTAGTATCCAAAATGAGAGTACGGGAACAGGTAACCTCCTCGCTGGTTATCCACTGCCTCCTAGATATCAGTGGTGCCTGTAGTCCCACTATCGATTATATATTTTTGTTGAAAGTGGTCGATCTTAGGAGAGTATTCATTTATTATAATATTAAAATAGTATAATATACAACTATATTGTATAATGTACAATTTGTCATGGAACCATGTACATAGAATCATTTCATCACACGTATTTTCCAAGTATTTTGCTTGAGAAAGTTTATCAATTATTGTACATTGCCATGTAGTTTATAATAATAATTATGTTTATAACAGTAATTATTTGTTGAACCTGGGAGGAGCGTGTCCGGTCCCATAATTCATAAATAATAAATGAAAAGCAAATGAAATGAAAAATACAATATATTTGTATGAGAGAAACATAAATGAAATAATATAAATAATCCTAGAATGTTCATGAGAAAATGACATAAAATAAAAACTTATAATGCACAAGTGTTCTAGTAATTATTGGCCAATAATAGAATATAATAAATACCGGTGGGGGGCCCCCGTGAGCACACAGTTTCGTCCAAAATCCTCAGCAAATGTTGTGAGGGTCTCGATGTAGAGACAGGCCACAGTCGTGGTAGTGGCGGTGTAAAGTTGCATGGACCTTACTGGATGAAAGTAGGGTGTGTGCAGTGTAGGGTGCACACCTCACTGGCCAGGAGTAGATGGAATACAGACCCCACTAGGCTTATCATAGGTAATCCTCTCCTATGTTTATAGAGAAGGCTCCCAGTGGGTGGGGTCATTATTATACAAATAAAAACACTCATCTCGAGTTTACATAATAACAACAAAACAATATACCTATTAAATGTAAATGAAAAGAAAATTATTTGCCGGCGCAAACATTATTATTGATCAATTTAATCTATCGACATCATAGCTATCAACATCCATATAATCAGATTTTCCCCAATTATTTTTATTATTGGCCTAGACTCGTCACATCAGTATCATGTACATTATTTTCTTCAAAATCTGTATATGAAATGATTGGTTTATGGTCACTGAAGTAAAAAACATGAATTTTAGACTCAATCTTTTCTACGAATCTTGCAATGTTGTAGTTAAATTTCGATCATTAACCGTGAAATGTCTCAAAAAGAAACCTAATCAATGGCTTAGCCCTCTCTTCTGCAAAATTACAATTAAAATCTCCAGCCAAAATCAAAGGTCATATTCAATGTTTGAGGAGTCATATTTATCGATACAAAGCCTGCCAGAGAGGAGAATGAAACTTTCGTTGTCATTTCCGTGTCGTAACGTTCAGCAACTCACACCCAGAGAGGAGAATGAAACTTTCGTTGCCATTTCCGTTTCGTAACGTTCACCAACTCACTGTCAGAAAGTTGAACATCACAACAGCACTAAGGAGCTCTGCTCCAATAAAATAAATATAGAAGATACAGGCGGAGTGTATCAACTGGAATGCGAATCGTGCAGCTCGCCTTATAAAGGTCAATCAGGACGAATATTTAAAGAACGACTCAAAATCACATATCTGAAATATCGGTGAATCACTGGTAATGTACTTCCCCACAATGAAGTAATCAATCAATTTTTCGCCACTCCAAAACCAGTCTACCTTTTGCACTAATATTCAAGTTGACTTACATAGGGGTTGACTTACATACCTAAATGCCCACAAGTGTTGTGTCGATAAATTCATTACATCGGCAGTTATTAAGGTTTTTGAATTGTGCCCCTCTCCTGAACCGCATCTTCCCATCAGCCGATACTGCTGAAAATTGGATAGGTTATGTCCTCATATGGTTTTGACTTCAAATACAAAACCCGACACAATACAAACTACTTATACGTTTTTTTAGAAAACTTTACACACATATAAACCTGGAAATACGTACTTTATCTTCAAAACACTTACCACAAAACCCCCCACGAGGGTTGAAGAGAAGATGGAACCGCGACTTACTGCCACCTTAAATCCTATTCGTTCTTAATATTTTTTAATTATTTTTTTTACATTATTTTCCTTTACTTTTATCATCTCTCTTGCCTATCCATCAAAATTGTTTTTCAATTCCTTTTTATTTATTTATTTTTATTTTTTTTATTTTTTTCCTGTTCTTGTCCTAGTAATTAAGATTTTCGTCCCGAGGACCTACCACTGGGTGGCCTTCCTCTCACATGCCATTCACGCCAACATAGATGCTGGTTGTTGCACCCTAGCAACAGTTGCATCTTTATAAATAAAAGATAAAAGAAAAAATAATTTAAAAAAATATCATAAAAAATATAGTAGGTATAAAATCATTTTTTTTAAATGAGAAACCATGTTTATAGTTAGTTATTATGACTCATGCCCGGGCTTTAACTGTGTGGTCATATCGCCTACTACCAGAGCGCTCTTTCGTCTCTCTGGTGGACATGAGCTCGACTCTACTATGGAAGTCCTAAATTTTGGATACCCTAAATTTTTATTCATCTTAGGTACGAGTCTTTAACGAGTCCCGGACATCATACAGGCGGGACCATCGCATAACGTCGACCCTCGGCCAGGTTTCGAACCCGCGATCTTGAGCTCAGCAAACAAACACGCATGCCACGGAGCTACCGACGCCCCTATATATATCTCCGTGGAGCTATGTGGGACTTTCTTGTGAAAATTGTCTTTATATAGTTTCTTTAATATCCTTCATTAGAGTCGGAGTGGCTTGAAATGGCCCAGATTTTCTATATACCCTAGGCCACTGGTTCCTGACGACGTGACCTGACTGTGGAGAGAGGCCTGACTGTCAGGTTGGGAGCCTATTGACAGCCACTACCTGGTAAACCATTCACCCGGTATATCTTCTGACATAAGTCCGGGACACTGGGGCACTTCAATAATACAATTTATAAAATGCGTCTTCTTCTTCCCCAGCTATAAGTATAAGGGAAGTTTTGTAAATACATCGTATTTATAGAGCTTTAATTTTATATCAAATTTCGTGTCGATATATTCATTACAACGGCAGGTATTAGAGTTATTGTGTAAAGCAACCCCTCTGATATCATCTTTCCTTCAAAGTTTGTGTACTGGTAAATATCCTGTATAAAGTGTGCCCTTGAAGTTTCTCTAAAATTTCATTGAAAAAGGTTTTGATTAAGACATAAATATAAGTGGTATCTTGTTATAAAATTTACTTAATCTCAGAATGTGGTCATAATTTGGACAAATTTTAATCAGAGCTATGTTTATCACATGTGGCTTCTTGATCCAAAATTTCAAGTTCATTGTGGCTTGGTGCTTTAGAAAGTTCAAGAAGTTGAAACCACATCATCACATGAAACATCATCGCTAAACGGTAAACGTATTCAAGGGACTTAAATGTGTGAAATTCGGTTGAAAACTCGATCTCGGTCAATTACTCCACTCCTTTAAACTAAAGATAAATGAAATGAAAAGAAATTTTATTATTCTGGGATCGAGGTCCCCTAAGAATAAATACATATAGAGTAAAGAACAGGAACAATGAAATATAGATCTGTACGACGTACAATGAAATAAATAAATAGATAAATAAATTAGAGAAAAACTAGACAAATATAAATATAGATAAACCAAAGATTAAAATGAAAAAACATAAAATTAACAACTTAATTATGAAGAAAAATAAATAAATAAAAGTATCTATATAAATAAAAGAGAATATGTGAAAATGAAAAAAAATTTATACAAATAAGGAAAAATTAAATAGATTAAAAAAATCGACAGAGCATAATACTATGATGGTTGATAATAAAAGAGAAGGGAGGATGCCTAGAAAAGGTTTGAAATAAAATTAATTTTAGACAGGGACTAGATAGAAAAGTGTGAGGAGAGAGAAGAAAAATAAAAATAGTAACGATGAAATAAAAAAATAAATAAATGCATGATAAAAATATATAAATGTGTAAAATGAACAAAAAAGGAATAATATTGATTATGATCGAATAATTTAGAGAAATATAATAAAAATAGAAAATAACAAAAAAAGAAAAAATAGGATAAGTAAATAATTTAAAAGATTAGATAATTAAGGTTAACGAATTAGAGAATACGGGGGAGAGATCAAAGAGGAGTGGATTGTTTGGTGAAGAGGAATTGGAATAGTGAGGATTTGAAGGAAGCCACGGAAGGAGAGTGACGGATTGGGGGAGGCAGGGAGTTCCAAAGAGAGGAGGCCTGGACAAGGTTAAAGAATGTAAAGATCTAAAAATTATTTTCAGTGTTCATGGATGTGAATGGCCAGGTTTCTCTGTAGATACTGTATTGTACAATAACATCAGTCATGCAGTATCTCAAAGTTTTCCTATACAATGTTATTTATTTCCCTGTAGGCTATATATTATACACAAGCTGGCCATACATCTGCCATGTTAGACAAACAGTTATTGAACTTTTTTTTGTAGATTTTTGTTTATAGTTCAAATATTAAATTGTTGCTTCAAATAAAAACGAATATTTTTTTAAAATATTGTCTATTTCACAAGAATATTATTGTGAATTAAACAATATTTTTAAAAAATCATTCGTTTTTCTTTATTTTTTTTTATTGATTCACAGTATTTCTGCGAAAATGTTAAGTATCATATACATGGGTATATTAGCTTTAAAGGAAGAGCAAAAATTGATTAATTCGAGGTGGGGGTTGGCGTTAATTCAACGCTAACTTCATACTTCCCCGGCTACACGAAGTATAGTAGTAGTATGGCTCAACTCATGTGAATGCTCAACACTGTGAATCCAGAACCCTCTAATGACGACATCTTTTGATTTTCAGCCAAATCGGTCCACGGAAAGGGGGGGATTACGGGGGAAGCTCAACTCAAAAACTCTAATAACTGCCGATATCATGAATGTATCAACATGAAATTTTATATTTCATGTCAAACCAATGAGGACATAACCTTTCAAATTTCAGCGATATCGGATGGAGGGATGAGGGGCTTCTATTCGAAACTCTAATAACTGCCGATTTAATAAGTTTATCGACACAAAATTTAGTAGCCCTTGTGTTGAATATTAGCCCAGACGGTCGACTGGTTTTGGAGGTGGAACGAAAAGTTAATTGATTAATTCCTTTTGGGGAAGTACAATGTCAGTGATTTACCGAATATTTTTTTTTTGTCTGTTGTTGAGAGCAGTTTAGGCAAGTGCGTTCTGAGAAAAACGTCTCCCAGTTGTTGGTCAGTGTTGGAACTGACTCAAATCGAATTACATTGGGTCCTGACTTACCCCAATCAGTGCAGAGTGGGTTAACTCCTCCCACAGACACTTTTCCTCCTGTTAGTAAAACATTTGTGATAATTAAAAACTATATAAAATAAAATAAAAATGTTTAATTATTATAAAAACTATCTAAACCCACCAACTTTTCCGAACTCTTGATTCCAAAAATGAAAAACAAAAATTCTATGTGTGTGTCTGTGAACACGATAACTCCTGATAGAATGAATGTATCTAAGAGAGATGAGGGCTGATTCGCACATGAAATTTTATGTCGATATATTCATTTTATCAGGCAGAGCTTGAGAGGTCTAGGACGATTAGACAGTGGCAGGAAGAATGGGACAACCCATCGCTTCATTCCTCAGATTGAGCCTTGGCTCACCAGGACTCATGGGGAGGTCAATTACCACCTCACCCAGGTACTCTGGGTTCCGGGGGTACCTCCACAAAATCGGGGCAGCAACAACACCAGACTGCCCCGCGTGCCCTGGTGAGACGGAGACGGCGGAGTCCTCCTCAAATGCCCCAGATTTGAGGAGGGAAGGAAAAAATCTGGAGTGCAGCACGGGCGCCCCACTGACTGCTACCAGTTACGTGGACGTTATGCTGCGCTGCCAGGAGTCGTGGGATGAAGGCTGCGATTTTGCAGCGCTCATCATGGGTGGGTTGGCCCTCCAAAAGAGGACTGACAAGGAACAGTAGCGGCTACAAGAACAGGAGAAAGGGCGTTACCAGCCACCCTTCCTCCCTTCCGCGAAGTAATGACAGGCCGTCAGTTCCGCGGAAGGGAATCAGGATCGGCGAAGGAGGGGGTTGTAGTGGGTATGGAGAAACGGCTCGAGCCCCACACTATCCAGTAAATGGGATTCCCTACCTGCCAAAAAAAAAAAAAGATAAGAGAGATGAGGACTGATTCACATATGAAATTTTATGTCGATATATTCATTCTATCGGTTGTTATTAAAATGTTTGTGTTGAGCTTCCCCCTAATCCCCCCTTCCCAAATTTCTGATAGATTACATAACTTCCTCTATACTTCGTGTAGCTGTGAAAGTGCCCCTAAGTCTGAAAAGGAATGAGGATGTATACAAGGATCCCCTTACTTAGGGCCAGTATCCGAGAAGATTGGTCGTACTAGAGACGGGCTCAGAGTGGCCGACAGAAGTGAAAACACTTTAAGAAATAGTTTCCCGAGTCTGAAGGACAGAATGCCTCTTGGGGACAAATCCTGTGTCTACAAACTGACGTGGAATTTGCAATGGAATGTACATTGGACAGACAGGAAGGAAACTATAGGAAACTAAAGAACACCTACAAAGAAGGGATTTCGAGTTCTTTATTCATTGTCAAAATGAGGGTCATACTGGCACCCATAGAGTGGGACTCTTGCACGAGGGTATCAACCCACCGTATGGATATCCTGGAAGACTTGGACATCCATAGCTCTCTTTAAATGAGGATACCAAGGTTAGGGACATCCCTCTCCTGCCTGGTGTGAGAGACAGTCATCCTGTGGGAGATATATCGAATATACACTCAACAGCAAAAAAAGCGGCGCACCTTGTTTTTCAATTATATTTGTTTTTTTACAAGGAATTAAATGAGGTTTGACGCATTATATTTGAACATTAGACTTTGTTATTATTTCTCTATAATCCTCTCCAGTATTAGCAACACAAGGTTCGAGGATTAATGATAAGAACCCTCGGTTTCATAACAAGCCTCATATCAGTTTGTCTAGAGTTCTGTAAAGAGACTGTAACGTTTTTTCATTACTTTTTTTTTTAGTTTAATTCTGTTCTGGAGTTACTGTAGTAACTTCTAAAAGTTGCAAAAAGGTTTTAACTGCAGAGATAGCCGCTAGTATTGTTGCCCTGGTGGCAGATGGAAGAAGTCAGCGTTACGTGGCCAGGACTCTTGGGCTACCTGAAACAACTGTTCGGCGGGCCGTCCGTAGGTATGAGGAGACTGGCCGATATACGAGGAGGCCAGGTTCAGAAAGACCAAGAGCGACAATACCTGCAGACGACCGATTCATCATTCTCCAAACTCTCCGAAATCGCACCCAGACGGCTGTAGAGACCGCTGAGAGGCTTCGAAGAGCCCGGAATGTCCAAGTCAGTGTAGACACAGTACCCAGACGACTCGCAGAAATTGACCTGCACTCGAGAGGCACCGCTACTGGACCTCTACTCACCCCAGCACACCGAGCAGCTCGTCTTCAGTTTGTTCGAGTTTATGAGGCATGGATAGAGAATGACTGAGGACATGTTCTGTTTTCAGACGAGTCCAGATTTTCTCTGTACGCTTCAGATCAGCGCGTAAGAGTGTGGAGGTGTTCTCAATGCACTAGAGCGGGAAGAGTACAGTTTGGAGGTGGGTCGGTGATGGTTTGGGGAAGCATCACTTTAGAAGCCAATACCGATCTCCACGTATTCCGGAGGCCGACCCTGAATGCACATGCGTATGTGACTGAAGTCCTACAAGATTATGTGGATGCCTTTTGCTCCATTAGTCGGGGCAGATTTTATCTTAATGCAGGACAATGCTCGGCCGCATGTTGCAAATGTGGTATCTGAATACCTTAATGAGGTCGGTATTCGTACCCTGGAATGGCCAGCCCGCAGCCCTGACCTTAATCCTATAGAACACCTTTGGGACGAGTTGAAAAGGTGCATCCGACGCAGACCAAACCCTCTCCTTGACTTACAAGAAGTGAGAACTGCTGTGGTGGAAGAATGGGACGGGATGCCTCAAGGGCGTGTGGACATTTCAGTTATTGGAAGAAATCTGATGTAACATTTTTTTTTTTAAATAAAGTAGGTATTCTGTTTTTTTCAATTAAATAATATTTTTTCTCCTATAAAATAATGTTCTCATCCATTTTGTTGTTTTTCTATACAGTATTTTAAGTATTCTAAGGATAAAAAAAATTGGACAACTTCTAGCATTCAAATAAAAAATATTATTGAAATTGAAGGTGCGCCGCTTTTTTTTGCTGTTGAGTGTAGTTAGTTACCTGGTTTTTATAGATTTAATTTTTTTGAGCTTTGCGATAGTGCGTATGTAAATTTATTCTGCTAATTCTTTATATTTGGTGACACAAACTCTTTTTGCTGTTTGTTGAATTTGTATTAATTTTATATTATTGCATAATCAAAATCTTGTACACATCAATATTACGTCCACTACTAACATATGCTTGCCCCAATATGGTTCAGTGCAAGCAAAACAGTAAAACGAAAATTACAATAACTTCAAAACAAAACCCTCCGCATAGGTCTCAACGCACCGTGGTTCGTGAGAGGCAGTATAATTCATAAAGAGCTGGACATAGCTCCCATGGACACCGTCCTGCGATCTCTGACTGAGACGTTCCTCCAGAACCTGCCCCTCAGCCCTGGAGCTGTCCACTTCAATATTGGACAGCCCACCGCACATTGCCGCCTGCGACCCAGACTCCCACAGGGCATTGTAGCTTGGATTTTAGTTTTATTTATCATTATTATTATTTTTTTAATTTATTTATTTATTTATTTTTTGTATTTTGTTGGCACTAGAATGCCGCGCCAAATAAATTACGTTCTTCTATATTATTGCATAGACATTTATTTTATTATTATTACATAATATGTAATAATATATATATATATATATTATTTAAATATACTATATTATATTTATTTTAGTTATTGAGTAGGTATAACTTTTTTTTCTTCAAATTAGTGCTCAAGTATTTATTTATAATCTATAGAGTGAATGAATAAACCTCGTATCTCCTCACATTTGAACAATGCCGGTGTTTCTCTAGAACGGGTGACGTATACAAGATTTATTTTATTTTATTATTGTGTAGCCTGATGCTTTAAGGGTGGCTAGTATATATATATATAGAGTTTAGGTTTACGTTTTTAGGTTTTATCAATCATGCCCGGGCTTTAACTATGAGGTCATATCGCCTACTACCAGAGCGCTCTTTCCTCACTCTGGTGGACATGAGCCCGACTCTACTGTGGGAGTCCTAAATTTTGCCGGCTCTAAATTTTTATTCACCTAGGGCAGGGGTCTTTAACAAGTACCTGACATCGTACAGGCTCGGGACCATCGCTTAACGTCCCATCCGGAGGACGGCGTGCTTAAGTTCATTTTACCTTCAATATATATAGTATATGTATTGACAGATACGCCACGATGATTACTTAGTTGAGTTGAAAACCGGTTCTGGGCGAAATAGAACATTGAGAAGACAACGTCTTTTATCTCTATGAAAATTTGAAATTGTAAAAAACTTGTTGTTGTAAGGAAGCTCTGTAATTTTCAAATTGTTGTTATTTTTCGAGATTTATGTTTACACCAAAATAATATTTTCAGTTAGAATTTTCCATTAAGTCAGTAAGACTTCTCTACAGGGTGCCTTAGAGACCACTCGTACAATGGCCTTAGAGACCACTCGTACAATGGCCTTCTCTATTTCTTTAAAAGAATTCTGAGTGGATTAAAATCTGAGAATTGTATCTGTTTTTCTACCCCAATCCTCTTCCTTACAATCCGAATTCGAACAAGCTAATTTTAAAGTATAGGGCACAAAGCACTTGTCTTCAAATTCAAGTCACGTAAAATGAGGGCGAGTGCCCCTTCCGACTACGCCATTTCATCCCCCCCCCCCCCCCCCCCCCATCCCGCTTTCGACCTACAGCCGGCGCCTTGGGATCCATATTAATTTGAACCCTTCGCCTCTTCTTGATTACTAATGCCTTCCCTAGGTTAAGTAATAGGCGTCCTCTCGCCTCGAATAAATTTGATCGCTCTCTTAATAATATGATTTATGAAAATAACGTCGCACCTCTTCTGTCTGTTCGGGCGGGGACGGAAGAGTAATCTGTAAACTCGTGGTTGGTCACGAAAGAATCTATTTTCTTGAAATCTCAATAGATGAAAAACTTGACTGGAACACTCATATTGTTTCCTGGGTAAGTTGGCTAGGTCTTTATTTATGTTGCGCAAATTAAAATCAGCGATCTCTGACGATTTTATATTGACTACATATCCTGTGTTCTTTAACAGTTTGATTTCGTATTATGTCGCTCATGTTATAGACAACTCAAAATCGCATTTTCGCATTTTTATTTTTCAATCCCTTGAATTCTTCCACCAAAATCGTTGTTCCTAATCCTATCTATCCGAAATACACCACCATAACACCAGACATAATGACAGATATATTGCCAGACAATTCAGGCTAACATCACGAATACCTTTTTATATTCTTTCTTGTAAATTATTTAACAAATTACCAAGTTCTGTGCGCGACTTGCCTTAGAAAAATTATAAAATCAAAATCATTTTTTTTAAATCGAAAATGCTTCTTGCTCTTTATTATATAATTTTGTATGGATTTATATGTAGTTTTCTGTACAATGTGTAATTGTTCTTAAGGCTGACTTTTGTAGTATATTTTTCAATGTAATAGCAATAATATAATTTTTTGATGAATTTTGAATTTGAATTTTGAAAGTCCTGTCTTGACTATATCACATACAATTTCATGTTTCACAATTTCCAGCTCCCAAAAATGAAAAAAAAAAATGTATGTGTGTCTGTGAACAAGATAACTTCCGATGGCATGATTGTATCATCACGAAATTTTATATGTGTAGTCAGAACCTTCCAAGGACGAAACTCATTGATTGTCAGCCAAATCAGCTAAAGGGAAAGAGGGGGGGGGGATTAGGGGAGAGGCTCAAATACCATAATAACCGCCGTTCTAATGAATGTATCGATACAAAAATTACTATGAGGTTTCAGAAGCCACTAAGTCAAATAATGCGTTTTAGAACAAACGTAATTAATTCATGCATTTCTTTGAGGTGTTTAACGTACTGTTTTGCTAAAAATTTCTTCCCAGACAGTGTATAAAATAAAGTTAATATGGCGAAAAGTTTAGAGAGAGGTTTTGTGAAACTGTTCTTCATTAAAATTTTACGAAAACTTGTTAACTTTTTTTTCCAAAAAATTTCAGTATGTATGAACCTTTTATGAATCTTCTTCATAGGATTTACGTTGTATACTTTAAAATGAAGTTTTCCTAATCGAAAAGTTTTTACGGTCTTATCATAGTCTATTAATTTTCTGGAATTTATTATTCCATCCACTTTTAGTCCACCAGAACATTTGATAAACTTGGTTATTATCCTGATCAAAAGTTAGTTTTACTTCAAAAGAATAAATTCAAATAAAATAAATTTATATAAAGAATACACTTTTTTTGTTTGGTAATACAAATTATTGTTTCAATTCGTATGAACACTATATTATTAGGTTCGAAACTCAGCCAGGTTTTTTATTAAGAAAGTGAAAAAAACTTGAGCACACCGTCCTTCGGATGGGACGTTAAGCGATGGTCCCGAGCCTGTACAATGCCAGGTACTTGTTAAAGATCCCTTACCTAGGTAGGCAAACATTAGAACTCCCATAGTAGGGTCGGGCTCAGGTCCACCAGAACAACGAAAGAGCGCTCTGGTCGTAGGCGATATAACCTCGTAGTTAAAGCCCGGGCATGAGTCAGAATAACTATTATATTATTGTTACGAACTGAATAATAGGTCATTTAATTATTCATTGTTCATCTAGAACGACCTTCAAAAATTTTAATAACTACCAATGTATCGTCATAAAATTTCATATGTGAATTCAAAACTTCATAAGGATGATACTTATTAATTTTCAGCAGAAGCAGCGAAAGGAAGTGGAAGGATCAGAGAGGGCTTAAACATTTAATATTTAAATTATAGACGTATACCACCTGTTAATATCCTGTCCGATATACTCCCCCATTGCCACTGCCTGCCTCAGAGTATCAGTATATACCGATCCAACTTTCATACGTTACTCCTGGTTCATAATAAGAATGATATCGCAAACATTTAAAATTATTTGATCAGCGCTCTGAAACTTAGACCATTCATTGTTTAACGAATAATGTATTTCAACTTACATATTATATTGATATTCAATACCTACATCCCCACTCCATATTTAATGTCTATGTTACATTATTATTATTAATTTGTAATTACTTATTTTATTTATACTTTTTTTTATTTATTTATTTAGTTTGTTAAAGTTTTTTTTATATATGTCATTATTTTTTTATGTGTCATTATTATGTTAATATTGTAAAATGGTCACTGACTCCATTTTATAGGGGTGATCCCTTTAAACAATAAAAATTATTATTATATTAACACAATTAACATTTTATATTTAATTTCAAAACTCCATAAAGACAGCACCTTTTAATTTTTGTAAAATCGGCCGAAAGGAAGGTAGTTCAGAGGA
Source organism: Aradus depressus (assembly GCA_963662175.1). Classification (NCBI taxonomy): domain Eukaryota; kingdom Metazoa; phylum Arthropoda; class Insecta; order Hemiptera; family Aradidae; genus Aradus; species Aradus depressus. The sequence goes on from OY759222.1 coordinate 25,035,549, forward strand.
AAATGGTTCGACTCAAAATCCCTAATAACTGCCGACGTAATGAATGTATTGACACACAATTTAATATGTTGTGATAAAAAACTTGTTTGCTACCACATTTCCTGTAGAAATTTGATCTCTTTTGTTTATTTAAATTTTGATTTCTACAGTAGTTTGCCGAAAATTGCCCTAAAAAAATATTATCAATAATTTAAGACGTGCAATTTTTAAGAAAGTACACGTATACAACGAAAAAAATTCAATTTAACAAACTTTACACTTGGATTCACAAAGAGATACCAATTTTTAAATAATATTAATTTCTAATCCAAAGGTTTTTTAAATGATACTACTGGGACAACAGGGAAGATGAATAGAATAGAATTTGAAGAGGACAAATAATTGGGTTATTATCTATATTTACATATTTAAATTTAAAAAAAACTTATTTGAACAAACAAAGCAAAAATTTACAATGGCACAAAAACATTAAATTAATACTTAAAAAACTATTTCTTTTTTTATTTGGGCATATTGAAAAATATATATTATTAATTGTACCTTCTCGACGCCTCTGCCACAAAAACCAGACCCCGTCAACTCTTCACACTTTAATTCCACCCCAGTCAACTTTCATCTAATTGTTCAACTTCATTTTTATTTAAAACATATTAAACCACAGTGCACCGTTTAAGAGCTAGCTCACGACTCCATTACATTTAACACTATTTCACAGCTGTTTTTTATATGTTTTCTTGTTTTGTTTCTCAAACACCTTGATATATATATAATATATATGTGATATTAGATTATAATAAAAAAAATTACTTTTTATTCATAAAAATATTCATTAAAAAAATGTTCCGTAGTGTACATCACATTTGCCTTTTCCTTCTTTTTAAAAAAAAATGTTTGTTCACAAAATTTTTTTTTTTTTTTTTTTTTTATATAAGTTCTTTCAGATTTAATTTCTTCCAATACACAGGTTGATTTAGCTTCTTCCTCGAATCCACATGATAAGCTTCCTCCTTCAATACACAGATGGATTAACGTCTTCCTCCAATACACAGGTAGATTAGCTTCCTCCTCAAACGCACATGTTGGCTGGCTCCTTGGTGTCTTCAACTCATTGCTCAACGATGTATCGAAGTCTCTCTCTCACTTACACTCACTGATTTATTTTTATTTTTTATATGCCCAATTCGACGCTCTTTTTATACATATATGCCCATTTTTTATATTTTTATAACTATTTACAATTATTAAACTTATATATATACGTACCTAATTTCTAATAAACAAAAACAAATATTAATCTAAAAATTTACAATTAATCTTTAACCTAAAGAAAATGTTAACTTAAATTTATAAAAATTGGAACTAATTGAACATAAAAAAAAATATAATACTAAATTTTTACATATTTACAGGATCAGTCATAGTCGTGAAATTAAGTTCGGAAATAATCAAGTTGGATGCAGATTTAAGAAATTGCCAATTAATTTTACTTTCCGCCTTTACCATCAATATAACATTTGTATGTATTCAAAATAATTATATAAAAAGATTGTATATAAAAAAATTTACTTGAAATAAAAATTAAATAAATCCTTTTTTTATTTACTTCATCACACTTCCAAAATATTACTTAACAATCAAAATTAGGCCTCACGCCGGGTAATAAGGAATACAAATTAAATTTATTTAATATATAGTACTTGCCTTTTGAGGTATTAAATTCTTTGAGACGTCCTTCATACTTCCTAACTAAAAAAAATGTATCTCACATATATTTCATTTCAATTTACTTCCCTAACTAATTACACCCTAAGAATACTTTCGTCGATGTAGCAAAAATACGGTTCCTCCTATCTCAGGTAGGCAACCAACACTACATCATAAATCTCCTATATATATCGCTAGTTCTTTCTAGTCGACACAAAAAAAATCATATCTCGCAGATCAAAAAAATATAAATCTCCAATTAATCACTAGCTCTTACTAGGATTAAAAAAATAATTTCTCCCAAAACAAATCAATATAATCCCGACGTCTAAAAGAATGTCATCAGCAATTGAATTCAAAACTTCTCTATTAACTTCTCTAATTAATATTACCCTTTGTTTGTTCCTATTCCTAAAGTTATATAATGTGCTCCTACAACTCTTCTCATCTACTCTCTCTATTAAACAAATTTACGTAGAAAAACATGTTACTCAGAATAATAAATGAAATTGTCTAAATAATAGAATTTATAATAACAAAAATTTACTAACCTATGCATACATACAATTTATATAATATATTATCCTTTCAAGGCTTCTATACATTTTCGTTCGTCTTTCTAATTTATAATATTATTATGATTTAGTCACGTCCGGTATCCTAGCTGAACAGTTCCGAAACAGAAAATCTGTCCCCTTGACTCGGCCTCAGGAAGTTCGTTATGTCTCCAAAGAGATCTAGGCATCTCTCAGCCTGCTGATTTTATCTTTCTAACATTTGTAATAAAATATATAATAAAAAAAATCTATCTTCTTCCATATTATGTTCGTTCAAAATCAATCAGTTATATGTATATGTTTTAATTTTCAATAATCATTATTAATAAGTAACTTTTAAATAAAAAAAACTTTCACATATTAAATTTGGGTGTACCAAAATTCTCTCATTCAAAAATAAATGTATCATTCATACTATTATATTAGTCCAATGTCACTTCGTCATATTTTAAATTGATCCTAATTCTGTCATGTTAGTCTGTCAGTCATTTCCTCAAACTCATCCGAGTTGCAAAAAAAATTGGTTCACTATAAAAAGTGGCTAATGCAATTATATTGCAAAGCCCAAATTTAATTTTATCTTTTTCCGGATGCCCCGGCGAATTATGTCTTTAAAAATCCCCTCCCCCTTCTCTAAATATTTGTTCAGTGTTAATTTTGTCCTTAATACCTGTTTGAATGCTTTTACTCTCTTTTTAAAATTGTTCTTATAACTTTTATTAGCCTCCTTTCTATTTCCAGTTTGTCTGTAAGTTTTAACTATATTTTCTTTAAAATTAAAATTTGTCTTTTGTTTGTTGTCCTCGGTCTGTTCGTTTGTTTTGTCTAATAACATCCAAATGTTCCTTTCACTCTGTCCATCCACATCAACATTCATCCTATTTTCTTGAATTTCACTTAATACTAATTTTTCTACATTTTGACTCTCTTCCTCCACCTCTTTCTCTAAAATTTGGGTCTGTTCCTCCCCACTGTTATTCTCTGTTCCTTCTACCTCATCAACTTGTGACTGACTGTCAATAATAAGAACCTCTTTTTCTACTTCAGAATTCCCTTCATCCAACTTGTTAATTTTTTGAATAAAGTGCTTTTCTAAGTTTTCTCCTGCTTTATTTATCCTACTTTCAACTCTTTCATTTTCTATTTGAATTTTCTCTAATTGGTTCATCAAATTGTCCACCTTTTTATTTAATTTAACTTCTAAATTTTTAATGTCGCCTCTTAAATTTGTCTCTAATTTTCCTAATTTTTCCCCCATTTCCCTTTTTAAATTTGTCTCTAAATTTCCTAATTTATTACTTTGCTCTTCCATTTTTTGATTCATATCCCCCATTTCCCTTTTTAAATTTGTCTCTAAATTTCCTAATTTATTACTTTGCTCTTCCATTTTTTGATTCATATCCCCCCTTAAATCTCTACCCTGTTCTTCTATTTTTTGATTGATATTTCCAATATCCCCCCTTAAATTTCCCATTTCCCCAGTTAACTTTGTTACAAAATTTCCTAATTTATTACTTTGCTCTTCCATTTTTTGATTCATATCCCCAGTTAACTTTGTCAACACAACACGGAGCCATTCCATATCAGGAGCAGCAATGCCCTCTTTTTCTTCATCTTTATTTACCCCCTCCCCTTGCGACTCCTCACCTGTACCCTGCATGGACTCCATTGCGGCTGGAGTCTCCCTTTCTCTATCTTCCGATAACTCCATATCGGATCTTTCCTCCGAACTTGACCCTTCCTCTCTACTTTCCTCCTCTAATCTTCTCGCTTGTCCTCTGGTAATTGGCATTTTCTTACTTTACTAAATATATAATTACTAAACAAAAACAATGTTATATAAAATAGTAACCTTCTTTTGAAGTTGGCAAAAAAAAAAATTATTTCTCAAAATTAAATGTAACCCTTATTTGTCTCTATTCTATCCTTTTCATCTTTTTCAACCTGTTTCCCTACTTTAATTAATATAAAAAAAATTCTCCCATCAAGGTTTTGCCAAAATATGATGGGGCTTTGTGGCGAAAATCGTCCCCACAAGGGATGCCAAAAATGTGATAAAAAACTTGTTTGCTACCACATTTCCTGTAGAAATTTGATCTCTTTTGTTTATTTAAATTTTGATTTCTACAGTAGTTTGCCGAAAATTGCCCTAAAAAAATATTATCAATAATTTAAGACGTGCAATTTTTAAGAAAGTACACGTATACAACGAAAAAAATTCAATTTAACAAACTTTACACTTGGATTCACAAAGAGATACCAATTTTTAAATAATATTAATTTCTAATCCAAAGGTTTTTTAAATGATACTACTGGGACAACAGGGAAGATGAATAGAATAGAATTTGAAGAGGACAAATAATTGGGTTATTATCTATATTTACATATTTAAATTTAAAAAAAACTTATTTGAACAAACAAAGCAAAAATTTACAATGGCACAAAAACATTAAATTAATACTTAAAAAACTATTTCTTTTTTTATTTGGGCATATTGAAAAATATATATTATTAATTGTACCTTCTCGACGCCTCTGCCACAAAAACCAGACCCCGTCAACTCTTCACACTTTAATTCCACCCCAGTCAACTTTCATCTAATTGTTCAACTTCATTTTTATTTAAAACATATTAAACCACAGTGCACCGTTTAAGAGCTAGCTCACGACTCCATTACATTTAACACTATTTCACAGCTGTTTTTTTATATGTTTTCTTGTTTTGTTTCTCAAACACCTTGATATATATATAATATATATGTGATATTAGATTATAATAAAAAAAATTACTTTTTATTCATAAAAATATTCATTAAAAAAATGTTCCGTAGTGTACATCACAATGTGAATGTAGAAGCTTTTATGTAAGTTAATTATTGATTGGTTTTGGAGGAAGAGTGGAAACTTAATTGATTGCCGACTACTTTTTTCCTGTAATTATACCCTGGTAATCAAGTTGGGACTTCCTATAAGTCGGACAGGTCCATTAATGTTTGTACTTTTGATTGTAGCTAATTAGAACCAATTTCAGAGGGAATTCAAAAGTTTAGCTTTAGTCAGATATCTCTTTTACTAATTATAAATTTATAAAAAAATTTAATTGTGAAGACGAACTTCATCAGTCGAAGGCCCTACGTTTTTACTCTTTTTGATGTCTTTTCAACTCTAAAAGTCCAAGATTAGACGGAAAACAAGCTAAATTCAACTCTTTTGAGTTCCAATGGAAGAAAAGAGTTCTATTCTTTTGAAAAAAAAGATGATTAGTCTTGTCGCAGAAAAGATTAAAGGAGTTTCTCTTGAAAGTTTTTCGTTATTTAGACTTTTTCAAATCTTTACTATTGCTGAGGCTGTTGACAGTTAAGGTTCACTGCGACTTTGACGACTCATCTCGTATATGCTACTGAGAAAAATAGACATTTTTTTTCATTTTCGGAATCAGAAGGACCAGGAAATATGAAATTCCGTTGAAAACTTCAATTTTCTGACTAATTATTTCCAGGAATTAAAATTCCCTATCATAAGACCATTTGGGTAAACAATGACAGTGAATGTAAACAATAAAAGCAATTTAACGTTTTTACTAAAATTAGGAAGCAAATTCGGTTTATTGGAATTAATACCGAAACAAAATAAATGTTTTTTTTTTATTTTTTAACCATAACTTTATAATTTTTTGACCAGTTTAAAATCGGGTTGCACCATTGATTTCAGCGTAAAAAATCCTTTAAAATTATGTATCGGAAGCTATAGGGTCCTATTTGAAATTTTAAAGTTGTATTGGTCCTGGTGTACCCCGTACAATTTTTAAAAAAAAAAACAACTCGAAATATTAAACTAGACTGAAAAATATTAAATACGTATTTTTTATTTTTTTTATAACGTTATCGGTTTAAGAGAAATTCAGCCGGGCCATCTAAAAAAGGACACCCTGTATATATATATATATATATATATATATATATGTGTATATGTATGTATATATATATTATTTTTCATATATTGTTATAGTTACATTGTTTTCTTTCTTTTCTATATCTCGCACATTGAGACCTGATGATGGGACGTAAGAACGTCCCGATACATCGTTGGGATAAAGACACTTCCGAAAAGTTTTTTTTGAAAAATAATTATCTTCATTTTTATTAAATTTATATTTTTTATATATCTACTTATTATAAACGTATCTTGTATTAATTTTTTTTATATAATCATATATTTTTAAGTTTTTATTAATTTCATTTTACTTTTTTTTAATAGTTTTGTTATTACTACTAATCATAGATGTGTTAGACTCACACTTCAAAAGGAAACAAAACCCGGTTCAGGTGGAAGAGGTGGTGCAGCGCTTCGACCACAGGGGAAACCGGGTCTTCTATCAGGACGCGGGGGCCAGCCCTGGTCCAGCAGAGCCAGAGAGGGCCAGGACAATTAGGGAGTGGCAGGAAGAATGGGACAAGTCCACAAAGGGACGGTGGACCCATCGGCTCATCCCTCGAGTCGAGCCTTGGCTCACCAGAAAGCATGGGGAGGTGAATTACCACCTCACCCGGGTACTCACGGGACACGGTGGGTTCCGGGGGTACCTCCACAAAATCGGGGCAGCAACAACACCAGACTGCCCCGCGTGCCTTGGTGAGACGGAGTCGGCGGAGCATGTCCTCCTCAAATGCCCCAGATTTGAGGAGGGAAGGAAAAATCTGGAGTGCAGCATGGGCGCCCCGCTGACTGCTACCAGTTACGTGGACGCTATGCTGCGCTCCCAGGAGTCGTGGGATGAAGGCTGCGATTTTGCAGCGGCGCTCATCATGGGCGGGTTGGCCCTTCAGGAGAGGGCTGACAAGGAAGAGTAGCGGTAATAAAACAGAAGAAGGGGCGTTACCAGCCACCCTTCCTCCCTTCCGCGAAGTAATGACAGACCGTCAGTTCCGCGGAAGGGAATCAGGATCGGCAAGGAGGGGGTTTTAGTGGGTATGGTGATGGTGAACCGTCTCGAGTCCCACACTATCCAGGGCTACCTTCCCTGGATGTGCGTCACAGCATTTCCCTCTCCAATGAAAAAAAAAAAAAAAAAAAAAAAAAAAAGATCTGTTAGACTCAAGTAGTTATAAATCTGATTTATAAGCTATCTTAATGTATAAATTCTTTTGACGTATCCTATTATCATGTATTGGTTTAACGGAAATAAATTTATTATTATTATTATCCAGGATACAAAAACCGACATTACTTATGGGATGACCTGATAAATGAACCACTGACTATGACATAGTAGTGTTTAAATAAATAGGGGGATGACAAAAATGGTTATTTTATTTGATATAATACTATTCTATTTCTATCTGACGTCGCATTCTAAGGGTTTCTGCTTTGGAGACAATATATAAAGAATCTCATATAATACCTGCTTTGTATTTGAAAGAAGTCGTATAATACAGTTGTATAGTCAACTTTACTCATTGTGTTCCCTGGCGCCATTCCTTTAGGTGTATAAAAAAAATACAATACAACTACAGCTCCTCAAAGTAACATTAACCTCATTGAATTCTATTCAAGAAGTTTATAAGTAAGAAAAAGTTTCTAAGTCTTATCCGACTGGCTCCTCACAACTTTCAGGGTTCCTTTTTTTATGTTTCATTTGCTTCTACATTGTCAGACCCACAGCTAAATCCTACAGAAATGTCGAAGTTAATCATCTTTTACTTTTGTTATCTGCTTAAGTGTAAAACTAAAAAAAAAAAAAGTTAAATTAAGAATTTAAAAAAAAACCCACACGATAAAATTTTGGGGGGCCGGACGACGCAAAAATCCTGATTTTATTTATTTAAATAATAAAAAAAATTCCGGTCTTTGGTGTTTTGATTAAAAGTCAATTATTATTTTTTTTTTGTTCATTAATTTTTTTTTTACTAAAACTTTGGTGGGGAGTTTTTTTTTTTTTTTGGGGGGGGGGGCTTAGCTTATAAACATTTGGGCTCAAACTCCATGTCTCTAGCTGTAATAGAGGCCGAGATCCCTACACAGGCTCTAATGAAACCTGATGATCTTGAAAAGGGCATACCCGATTTCCACCAGATGATTTCAAACATGGCTGAGGCCCTTAGAATTTCGGGGGAGGTAAAAAAAAATGTTGAGCACGCCATCCTTTGGATGAGACGTTTAGCGATGGTCCTCAGCCTGTGAATGTCAGATAATCGTTAATGACCCCTATAAAAAATGGGTAGGCAACATTTAAGAATCCCCTAGTCTCTGGTTCATGTCCACCAGAGGCTTTGCAGGGAGAGGGATGTCTGAGAATTTTACCTCTTACTCCCTAAAATTCCCTCTTTTGTTCATACTTTTTACATTTCTCTGTTTTTTACTCGATAAAGACCCCTTCGAGTATCTGACATCATGCAGGCTCGGGACCATCGCTCAACGTCCCCGAAGGACTGCGTGCTTAAGTTTATTTTACCTCCCAGATAAAATAAACTAAGGGTCTCGTCCAGATTTCGCCGCGGCGCCCTCAAAAACTATTGACTCATTTACATATACCCCGTAATAAATAAAATATAGCTGGTTTGATCTATTTATTGGTAATTTTAGAGAAATAAAATATATAAAATTAGTATGTGCTAAGCACCAATGTTGCACGACAGCAAGTTTATGATGAAGTTGCTTGAAAATTTTTGTATAACTATATATTTATTGAATAACTATATAATTATCTATTTATTTCTAATTAATATTTTTGGGTTACCTAGCTATAAACTTTTTCAATGTTAAAAGATAGAACAAACTTTGTTCTCAATGAATTGTTTCAATGAAAATAAATTTTGACAGTGAAGACGAGTTGAGTTTACTCAACAGAATGAAAAGCAGGAAGTTCCTACAGTGAAGTTTTAAATCCTTTGAAATCTACTAAGTCCCCAAGGACTTAAATACTTAGAAAGTCAAGGAAGAGCTAGAAGGGTAAGTTGCTATTAGGGGTGAAATATAATTAAAGAAATTGATTAGTGAAATTAAAGTGCGGATTTGGTCAGCTCATTACTTGAAATGAGCGAAAATAATTAAATTATCACAGGACTTTCTTATACCAATGATTTTTGTACAGATCACTCTTATTCTCCCTCCCCACTCCAAAATTCATTTCATACTGGCAATCCTGGGTATATGAAAGTTACGTGATTGGTAAATGAAATTGATTTTTATTTTTATATTTTTAAATCCCGTCATCATTAACAACATCCTGATTCTCTTGAGCTCAGTAAGCAAGCACGCATACCATTGAGCTACCGGCTCTCTTTTAAAGGTGTAAAACTATCGATAGCAATAGTATCGTTATTTTTAAAATACCCAGGTTATCGATGGTTTTTGAAACTATCGATAGTACTTGCAAAATATTTTTTTAAAGCATTTATGCTTATATATTTTTAAGCATAAAAACAAAAAAGAAACATTACCCTTTCTTTGTACAACGTTTTATAGTGCCATTGTCTACGCACAACATTCGTAAACATGGCACACACTGAAAGGACTGTATTCCATAGGTGCTAGTTCATGGATAAACTAACTCTAACATAAAATAATGAAAACTGTGTTTCTATTAATATTTCCTAAACACTATTATGTAATCACGGATAGATGTAACTCGTGATACTGGATTTAGCAGCATCTATGAGATACATAATAAAGGGGGAAACAATGATATGAATTAATATATAGTGGCTGGCCAGGGTTATATTAAATAGAACAGGGCTTGACTGCTCGTTTGTCTATAAGCAAACATAAACTGAGAAAACCTAAATTAACACATTATGAACGGTTTCCCACGATGAAAACTACATAAGAAGCGAAGTACCACAAGTACGTTCACACACTGAGTAGCCAAATCAGACTGCTCTACACGAGACGATTTGTAGGATCGTATTTCTCACACAAGAGCTAATTTGGCACTACTGGTCCTAGACTCACACAAGACTTGCACAAAAACTCTTGAGCCTAACCACACAAACTGACGCTGGGGCTGAACTCGTCTCAGGACCTAGTTGGTTCAGAAAGTGGGGGTAAGATACAAGGATTATCTACTCCCCATGACCACAACAAATGTAGGCCCAAACAGCCATGTATATGTGTTTTTTTTATTATTATCAGAAAAGTTCATACATTTTTACGTCCCAGCTATACCCACGTAGTAGGATGGAGGTCATGTAATTTGAACAAACATTTCATGTAAACCGTTCGTAATTCTGTATGTCTGTAAACACGATTAACCAGATTAGAATGATGATTTAACTCCCATTGTAAAGTTGGACTCATGTCCACCAGAGCGACTCTAGCAGACGATGTGACCTCATAGTTAAAGCCGGAGCTTGAATCACGCAAACACTTTAGTTTAGTTATCAAATTCAGTTTTGTTACATAATTTATGGATACTAAATGGGACTTATTGTCGGTTAACTGAGTCAGTTTTCAACAATGTTGCTAGTGGGCTTATTACATAAGTTATATGTTTTTGTCTTGTCAGCAACTAAACTGAAGACAAACATTAACCTAGAAGACAATGAGGTATCTCGTTGGATTTCTGTAGAAAACCCGTCTTCACTGTGTTAGATGGAAAACATTAGGCCATTAAGTCCAATAATAGTATTTTCCTTGTCAGCACAGAAAATTACCACTTCTGTTTAGCTTAGAGAAGCACAAAATACATGGGATACACAGGACACAAGAACCATCCATCTCAGATAAATTTAAGATCTAGGTCTGATAGGAGTATTAGTCGGCTTTAAGAGTTATTTTGTATTTGGTAGTTTTTACATTCTAATACTTATAGTACAAAAAAGTATTGTAATCGTGCGAAAATCTGAGATCGAGTTATCAACGGAATTTCACGTTTCAAGGTTCTCTATACGTTTTGACCATTTTCGCATTGATGTTTATCTGTTCATCTGTATCTGTGTATGTGATTGAAACTTTTTGAGCGCTCTAAGTCAGAGACGATTGTAGCTGAAATTTGATATGAAGATATCACATGTGCTAACTTAGATTTGATTAGATTTTGGCTAAAATCGGACCAAAATTGAGATAGTTTTACTTCAGGGCCGCTTATATTTATGACCTAATCAAAAATATTTTCAAATCAACTTTGTAGAAAACACTAAAAGGCAAGGTTTATATGCTATATGATTTTTCGCAGGTCGATCGGTTTATGAGATAGTACACAGAGAAAACCGTCCTGAAATCTCGTATTTAAACCATAGATGGGTATAATCATAATCAATTATTAAGATTACGATTATAATTTAAAAAATTGGGTGATTACTTGATTACACGATTGTAATCGTAATCACGGTCATTATTATGTTTGTAATCGAGTAATCATGTAATCGTAATCATGGAATCATAATCACAATGTACACATGAATAAGCGAATATGCATAGACAAACTAACTATAGATTCTTATAACTTTAAATTTATGTGAACTGTACAAAAAGTAGGATGGACAAATCTTTAGATTCCCCTGAGTGCAGCTGTTCTTATTGGCAAGTCCTTGGACCTAAGCCAGATCTTCTTTTCAAGTTATGACAGTTTTACTCTTTTATATCTATAGTTTTTTTAGTTGACAGAAATCACTCATCAGTGGTACTGAGTCTCTCGCCCATACCCCGCCGAGGATAGAATCCAACCTTTTAAAAATATATAGGACATCCTACTGGGGTGGAATTTGGTCTAGGATGGAGTTAGTTCCTTGGAATACTACTTCGCTCTGGTCCTAGTATCAGAATCTGCCAGAGACTGGCTTCTGGTGCTAGTGCCAATAACCACAGCAACTTCGAATCTAACCTTAGTTGGTGGTGCCGCTTAAAAGCAACCACCCCCGTTTAGCTAAGGCTGTGTGAACCGCCCCTACGGTTTTCCACCTACAAGATTAGCGGGGGGAAGTATAAGGAAGTATTATAATATTGCAAAAACAACCCGAGATTGAATTTCCAACGGAATTATACTTTTCATGGCCCCCTAAATACGTTTTGACATTTTTTTCGCGATGATGTCTGTCTATGCTTCTATGATTATGTGTACGAATGAAACTTTGTGAGAGCTCAATCTCAGAAACGATTATAGTTTAACATTTATACGATAAGTATAAAATCGTGTTCAAGAAAAACATATTTTTTTCACAGAATGGCCAAATGGATTAATAATTTTATATACATTGTAGGTTAGGTTAGGTTTTATGACTCATGTCCGGGCTTTAACAACGAAGTCGTATCGTCTACTATCAGAGCGCTCTTTCGTCACTCTGGTGGACATGAGCCCGACTCTACTGAGGGAGTCATAAATTTTGCCTACCCTAAATTTTTATACACCTATGGCAGGGGTCTTTAACGAGTACCTGACATCGTACAGGCTCGGGACCATCGCTAACGTCCCATCCGAAGGACGGCGTGCTTAAGTTTATTTTACCTACCAGATAAAATAAACTAAGGGCCTCGGTCGAGTTTGGAACCCACGATCTTGAGCTCAGAAGGCAAGCACGCATACCACTGAGCTACCGGCGCCCTCTATTGTATATATATAAAGATACGATTTTTAATATACAAACATATGGTCTGCACTTATTCAATTATAATTATCAGCTGGCAATACAGTATTGTTCGATATACATATTTGTATGTTTGTCCGCTTAGCGACACCGTCGTTGTTCGGGTACAATCGCTACAGTAGCTACGAATCTTAAATTTCGGGGGGCTATGGTGGCCGTGCGGGCTAGAGCATAAGGCTTTGTTCGCATGGTCTCACCATGGTTTGCGGGTTCGAATCCCGTCCGGGAGTGAGTTTTATTTCGTAGATAGAAGTCCCTCCCGGGGCCATGGATGTTGTAAATAACTAGATAACACCTTTATAAGAGACGTGCATCGTACATAAGGCCAAAAAAAAAAAAAATCTTAAATTTGATGTGAAGATGTCACATGTACTAACTTAGTTCTGATTAGATTTCGATAATCAAAAATGAAAGTTGCAGAGAAAAATAAAAGGCACATTTTATACGAAATACGATCTTCGTAAGTCGCCCCCCGGTAAACGAAATACACGCCGAAAGCCGACTTTGTTTTTAGACACTATCTTGATTTACGCGAAAACAGTTAGTCCTGTCGAAAAATTGATTCCTATCAAAAATGTTCCTTATAAAATTTCCAATTATTATGTGATCTTAGAATTGAGATAACAAACGATATAGCGGAACTAATAAAAGTTATATTGCCCCAAAAAAATGTACAATAAACCGTTTATTATTAAAACGTATAAAAAATAATGAAAAAATAAAGTATATGAGACGTGACCATAAAATATACCAACCACTTTTGTACAGATCACTGCCCCTTTATTCTTTCAACTTCATTTCATAGTGGCATTACCAGTTAGGTAAAAGTCACTGTCAGAATTACCTTGTACAATGAAACAAAGAAAACCGCTGACACTTAAATTACTTTCATATACCAAGTAATGTCAGTATGAAATATATATGAAAGGAGGGAGAGGAAATGAGAATGTGTACAAAAGTGGTTGGTATAAGATAACCCTGTTGTGGTCATATAGTTTTTCGTTTTGTTTCCATATTTGAGACCATATAATTGTTCCGAAAGAAGATTTGATGAAATATAAAATATTTATAATAAAAATATTATTTATTGTATTTATTAATATTATAAATTGTATATTAGTTTTTTTTTTTTTTATTATTATTTACATCAAACGAATTTAGGCGTTTCAGTCAAAAACCCTCAGACTGATAACACAGTGCCCCCCCCCATACATAAACAAAAGAACAACTTCATAACGATCTTATGATACACACAGTACCCGACACAATACAAACTCCTTACATATGGTTTTTTAGAAAACTTTACACACCTACAAACCCAGAAATACGTACTTTATCTTCACAACACTTACTACAAAAACCCCCCATGAAGGTTGAAGAGAAGATGGAACCGCGACTTACTGCCACCTTAATTCCTATTCGTTCTTAATATGTTTTTTTTTACATAATTTTCCTTTACTTTTGTCATCTCTCTTACCCATCCATCAAAATTGTCTTTCAATTCCTTTTTATTTATTTATTTTATTTACTTATTTATTTATTTTTATTTTTTTCTGTTCTTGTCTTAATAATTAAGATGAATTTTCTTCCCCGAGGACCTACCACAGGGTGGCCTTCCTCTCACATGCCCTTCACACCAACGTATCAATACCATCATAGATGCTGGTTGTTGCACCTTAGCAACAGTTGTATCTTTATAAATAAAAGACAAAAAAAATTTATTATATTATTATTACAAATAATTTTTCGGTCTCTCAGCAACCCCAATTTTTTCAATTATTGCTTTTCATTTATAATTTGTTTTTTTTGTGTTTTGCAGGTGTACGGAGGACTAACAGCTACACTCCAGTTTGTGATTCCATTCATCGTCATATCCTTCTGCTACATCCGGGTCTCGGTGAAGTTAAACGATCGAGCACGGAGCAAGCCTGGGAGTAAAACAAGTCGAAAAGAGGAAGCGGATCGAGAAAGGAAACGACGAACAAACCGGATGCTCATCGCAATGGTGGCCATCTTTGGTGTCTCTTGGCTTCCTTTGAACCTGATCAACCTAGTCAATGATATCTACATTCCGACGGGGACCTGGAGGTTCTACTATCTCTGTTTCTTCGTGGGACACTCCATCGCCATGTCTTCCACCTGTTACAATCCCTTCCTCTATGCCTGGCTCAACGACAACTTCCGCAAGGAGTTCAAGCAGGTGAGACAATATTATACTTTTAAGTAACTCCTAAACAAGGGCATTTACCTACGAGGTCATATCGCCTACTACCAGAGCGTTCTTTCGTCGCCCTGATGAACATGAGCGCGACTCTACTGTGGGAGTTCCTAGGCTTATTCATCTTAGGTAGAGGTCTTCGACGAGGACCTGACTTAATACAGGCTCGACCATCCCTTATACATTTTGTGTTGACATATTGATTACAACGGCAGTTATTAGAGCTTTTGTGTTAAGCTTCTCCCTAATCTCCCTCATGTTGTTAGAGGGTTCTGAATTCTAATATAAAATTTCGTATTGATGCATTCATTCTATCGGCAGTTATTAGAGCTTTTGTGTTAAGCTTCTCCCTAATCTCCCTCAAGTTGTTAGAGCATCCTGAATTCTAATATAAAATTTCGTGTTGAAACATTCATTTATTCAGCAGTTATTAGAGCTTTTGTGTTAAGCTTCTCCCTAATCTCCCTCATGTTGTTAGAGGGTTCTGAATTCTAATATAAAATTTCGTATTGATGCATTCATTCTATCGGCAGTTATTAGAGCTTTTGTGTTAAGCTTCTCCCTAATCTCCCTCAAGTTGTTAGAGGCTTCTGAATTCTAATATGAAATTTTGTGTTGATGCATTCATTCTATCAGCAGTTATTAAAGCTTTTGTGTTAAGCTTCACCCTAATCTCCCCCATGTTGTTTGAGCATCCTGAATTCTAATATAAAATTTCGTGTTGAAACATTCATTTATTCAGCAGTTATTAGAGCTTTTGTGTTAAGCTTCTCCCTAATCTCCCCCATGTTGTTAGAGCATCCTGAATTCTAATATAAAATTTCGTGTTGAAACATTCATTTATTCAGCAGTTATTAAAGCTTTTGTGTTAAGCTTCTCCCTAATCTCCCTCATGTTGTTAGAGCATCCTGAATTCTAATATAAAATTTCGTGTTGAAACATTCATTTATTCAGCAGTTATTAGAGCTTTTGTGTTAAGCTTCTCCCTAATCTCCCTCATGTTGTTAGAGGGTTCTGAATTCTAATATAAAATTTCGTATTGATGCATTCATTCTATCGGCAGTTATTAGAGCTTTTGTGTTAAGCTTCTCCCTAATCTCCCTCATGTTGTTAGAGGGTTCTGAATTCTAATATAAAATTTCGTATTGATGCATTCATTCTATCGGCAGTTATTAGAGCTTTTGTGTTAAGCTTCTCCCTAATCTCCCTCAAGTTGTTAGAGGCTTCTGAATTCTAATATGAAATTTTGTGTTGATGCATTCATTCTATCAGCAGTTATTAAAGCTTTTGTGTTAAGCTTCACCCTAATCTCCCCCATGTTGTTAGAGCATCCTGAATTCTAATATAAAATTTCGTGTTGAAACATTCATTTATTCAGCAGTTATTAGAGCTTTTGTGTTAAGCTTCTCCCTAATCTCCCTCATGTTGTTAGAGCATCCTGAATTCTAATATAAAATTTCGTGTTGAAACATTCATTTATTCAGCAGTTATTAGAGCTTTTGTGTTAAGCTTCTCCCTAATCTCCCTCAAGTTGTTAGAGCATCCTGAATTCTAATATAAAATTTCGTGTTGAAACATTCATTTATTCAGCAGTTATTAGAGCTTTTGTGTTAAGCTTCTCCCTAATCTCCCTCATGTTGTTAGAGGGTTCTGAATTCTAATATAAAATTTCGTATTGATGCATTCATTCTATCGGCAGTTATTAGAGCTTTTGTGTTAAGCTTCTCCCTAATCTCCCTCATGTTGTTAGAGGCTTCTGAATTCTAATATAAAATTTCGTGTTGAAACATTCATTTATTCAGCAGTTATTAGAGCTTTTGTGTTAGGCTTCTGCCTAATCTCCCTCATGTTGTTAGAGCATCCTGAATTCTAATATAAAATTTCGTGTTGAAACATTCATTTATTCAGCAGTTATTAGAGCTTTTGTGTTAAGCTTCTTCCTAATCTCCCCCATGTTGTTAGAGGCTTCTGAATTCTAATATAAAATTTCGTGTTTATGCATTCATTCTATCGGCAGTTATTAGAGATTTTGTGTTTTCATATTTAAATCTGGAGATGGTGGAAAACACACAATTCCGCTGAAAATTCCGCATCGAATTTTTGACCGACTACATAACTTCCCCTATAATTCGTACATCTGGGAAAGTAAAAACCTAAGGGCCTTGGCCGCATTTCGAACCTGCGATCTTGAGTTTAAAAAGCAAGGACGCTTCCCTGAGCTAATGTGTGGTACTGGCATTAAACCAAAAACTCTTGTTTGTCTTCAAAATCAATATAATAATTTCCTTCAGATCCCTTGAATTTAATTATATTTAAATATAGAGACCCTCTTAAGTCTTTATATTGTTATAATATATAATGTATTTCCTCTACAATAAGGATAAAAATATTTATTGTAATAAATAAACTTTCCAAAGATCCCTTCCTCAGTAGCGATGAATCGAGTTCAATCATTCATTGAGTCTGTTCTTTATTAGGTTTTCCTTTACCGGAAAAATAGAAAAATTACATTTTTTTTTTTTCCTGATACATTTTATGAAATATAATAAGGTCATCATGAATTCTATTGAATTCCGATCATCCCTTAAATATTCCCATTTCAACCCCCCCGGAAAGGTATACCTAAAGAATTTTTTATTAAAGCCAAGATAACATAATATAAATTCCTATAGACCATAGGAAATCTATTATTTTAATATTTTGCTTATTCTGTCATTCGTCTTCAGGATTTGAATTTTTTCAATATAAAGACAACAGAGCGTCGTTTAGCTCAATACTTTACTGGAAGACTTCCAACAACGACAACATTTTTAGTTCTTTACATAGTACAGGTAAAGTTATAGTAAAGCCATTCTTCATAAATTCGATATTGGATTTTTTACTGGAATCTGATATTTTTCTTTACAGCAATGACCGTAAAAACAAAAAGAATTATCGTTAGACACAAAAACATCCCGAAGAATAAAAAAATCGTCGGTGAATCTCGCTACTATGTACTTCCCCAGAATGAAACAATTAACCTTTCGCTTCCCCTCCAAAACCAGTCGACCTTTTGACCTAATATTCAACAGTTGATTTACATAGGGGCTCCTAAATCCTCATACTAAATTTTGTAATAAATATTATTCCCTGAACCCTACTTCTCTTCAGCCGATATCGCTGAAATTTTACAGGTTAATCTCTTTATTGGGTTTTGACTTTAAATATGAACTTTCATTACATCGGCTGTTTTTGGGGTTTTTTGAGTTGAGTCTGCCCTGTGATCCCCCACTTCCCTTCTGCCGATTCCGTAAAATTAATGAATGCCGTCCTTAGGGGCTATTCATAAATTACGTAAGGCTTTTTTAAAGTTAATTTGACCCCCCCCCCCCCCCCTTCCCCCCTCCCGACCCCTTGATAAGAAATTTTCGTAAGAAATGATCGTATTGATAAAATAAAAGACAGTTTGATTAAAAGATATTATTTATTGCAATTATACTTCGATTAATCATCTGAACTTTTTCATTGCTGCATTAAATTACTTCAAATAAAATATATAAATAGCATAAAATATATAAATAAAATAGGGGCGCCGGTAGCTCAGTGGTATGCGTGCTTGCCTTCTGAGCTCAAGAACATGGGTTCGAAACCCGACCGAGGCCCTGAGTTCATTTTATCTGGGAGTTAAAATAAACTTAAGCACGCCGTCCTTCGGATGGGACTTTAAGCGACTTTGTACGATGTCAGGTACTCGTTAAAAACCCCTACCCTAGATGAATAAAAATTTAGGGTAGGCAAAATTTAGGACTCCCACAGTAGAGTCGGGCTCATGTCCACCAGAGTGACGAAAGAGCGCTCTGGTAGTAGGCGATATGACTTCGTAGTTAAAGCCAGGGCATGAGTCATAAAACCTAACCTAACCTATAGATAAAATATAGAAATGGATAATTAACCCAAACTTTACTTATTTATTTATCCATGGACTGACTAACCAGTCTGATATTGAATTAATCACAGGGATGACTGGTTCATTATTTTGTTCTTCCAACCTTTCAACATCAATTTCATCAACTTCGTAACACTCTATATCGTGAACATTATTATTGGTGTAGGGTGTGAGACACAAACTCTGTCCAGCTCGACTACGTATCAACTTAATCGTTTGAACTTTTTCAGTTTGATACTTATGAACTAACTGACAATGACTTTTAACATTTTTATTTGATGCGAAAGTAGTAGATTTTAAATTCAAAAACTTACATAAGATCAAATTCTTTACCCCCCTCCCCTATAGAAAGAAATAGTAATATTGAGCTTACCCCCCCCCCCCCCCCCCTCCCCCCCCCCCCTAAATGCCTTATGTAATTTATGAATGGGCTTTGAATTCACATATTAAATTTTGTGATTATACATTCATTCTTTCGTGAGTTATCGTGTTCACAGACACACAGAGAGACAGACTTTTTTTTCATATTAGGCATCTAGAGGTCGGAAAACATAAAATTCCGTAAAAAAATCCACATAAAATTTCTTACTGATTACGTAACTTCCCCTATACTTCGTATAGCGTGGAAGTAAATTTAAAGTAATCAGTCAGAAATTTGATGTGGAGTTTTCACAATACTCTTTCACTCCCCTCATTCTCATCCAGTCCTTTCAACTTGCAATCTCTAAGATCACTTGAAATTTCTTGAATTTTGGTATACAAAATGGAGAATTAAGATGAACGACAACAAGTCCGTTTACATAGTATTCACCCTTCGGCGAAAATATACTTGCCCTTTGTTAACAGCAATCCCATTCCTTCGAAAAAGCATGTTCGCGAACTACATAGATCTCAAACGAATGAAGGATAATCCTCAATCTAGACTGAAAAGACAAGAAATGAACAGACGATACTATTAAAAAAGGATCAAAATTAACTCTGAGAACAAAACGACTAATATATAACGCAATACTCAAGCCTAAGTAAACCTACAAATTTGAACTCTGAGGTTCTGCTAAAGCGCATTCAATCCTTGCAATCCAATAATCTTCGTATAATAGCCAATGCTCCTTATTACATCTCCAACAAAACCCTTCACACTGATCTCATTATGCCCTTTGTCTTCGAATTAGCTAAATCCAGATACATAAAATTAATTTCTTCCTTTAGTACCCACATTAATCCTCTAGTCCAAGCCCTTTCTTCTGTCACTTTTCCCGAAAGACGCCTTAAGATTCAATTGCCTAGAGATCTTCTCAGATCAGACAGTGACAGTGATTAGCCATAAATGAGTACAACTCAGTGCGTAGGGAGTATCACCACTGGGTGATTTCTTCTCTCTTGACATTGAGACATTGCCACTTTCTCTCTAATAGCACATTGGCTAGTTGTATATATTCTTTATATAGTTGTAAATATCTGTTTGTAAGAACAAAAAAAAGACAGTTTTTTATCGGAATTTCAGGTTTTCCGTCTGCCTGTGTGTGTGTATATCTGGAACACGATAACTCACGATATATTGAATGTATCGACACGAAATTGCATATGTGTAACCAAAACCACAAAAGGGAGACATTTGTTGATTTTAAGCCAATTTTCGGCGAAGGGATGGATCAAAAACACCAATAAACTGCTCATATAATGGATGTATTGACATGAAATTGTTGGTTAGGTTAGGTTTTATGACTCATGCCCGGGCTTTAACTACGAGGTCATATCGCCTACTACCAGAGCGCTCTTTCGTCACTCTGGTGGACATGAGCCCGACTCTACTGTGGGAGTCCTAAATTTTGCCTACCCTAAATTTTTATTCAACTAGGGTAGGGGTCTTTAACGAGTCCTTGACATTGTACGGGCTCGGGACCATCGCTTAACGTCCCATCCGAAGGACGGCGGCTTAAGTTTATTTTACCTCCCAGATAAAATTAACTAAGGGCCTCGGTCGGGTTACGAACCCACGTTCTTGAGCTCAGAACTCAAGCATGCATACCATTGAGCTACCGGCGCCCTCCACGAAATTGTATATTCAAATTCAAAATCCTATAAGTACATCACCTACCTAATAATTTTTCCAATTATCGGCCGAAGGGCTCAAAATTCATTATAACTGCCGATGTAATTCGCGCTGGTGAATCAGCGACATTAAAAAAAGGTTCTAATTTGACGTAGAGGAACTCAACAGTTTCTAATGTTTTTTTTTTTTTTTGTTGTATTTGTTAACCTTGGTTTAGAGTTAAATTGTTCTCCCTGTTTTCATTGGAAATTTTGTGTGTGGGGCGGGGCCATGTTTGAAAACTTTCCCTTGGTACAGCTGAGTCAATAATGACACAATCTAAATTGAAATCTGATCCCATGAAGATCACATTTCGATAGATCCTCTTGTTCTAGCTGGCGGGGGTGTATATTCAGAGACACACTGACATAGGTGTAGGAGTTTCTTGATTTTAGAGGTCATATCGCCTACTACCAGAGTGCTTTTTCGTCGCTGCATGTCTAGGTTTATTAACCTAGGATAGGGGGACATTCACGAGTACCTTACAGACGAGCTCAGGACCTATTAACGTCTCATCCAAAGGACGGCGTGCTCAAAGCCTCGGCAGTGTTTCAAACCCGAGATCTTGATCTCAGTAAGCAAGCATACCACTTAGCTACCGGCGCCTTCACCTTTAATATAAGGAACAAATGTATTCGTGCAAAAAACCGAGATCGAATCAACGGGTTCCCAGATTTCAAGGTCTCCTGAACACATTTTCAGTCAAATAGGTTTGAAAAGGGGGGATTAGGGAGAGAGTTGAATCAAAAACTCTTGTAATTACCGTTGTAATGAAAGTAATGACACAAAATTTCACAAGTAAATTCAAAATCCCATAATGACTTTTTTTTTATTTATAATATCTTTATTATATGATAATGTACTGGAAAAAATATCAATTTTATAGTTTATAGTTTTTAATTAGTATAGAAATAGAAAGATGTAGATGTAGATGAAAAAAATTGTAAAAATTAGAAGCGATATCAGTCGAAGAAGGGTCAGAGGAGGATGCACGAATAAAATTTCATGCAGATACATTCATTTTTATAGAGAGTTGACAAGTGGTGGATTAACCAATAGGCAACCTGCCTAGGGCCCCCGATGATAAAGGGGCCCCCGATGCTGAAAAAACAAGACGTGTATTACCTAACGTCGACTTTGCGAAAAGTCACACTCGAAGGCGAACCAGGAAAAACCAAGCGAACGATGGCTCTGCTCCTGAAGTAAACCTGTCCCCTCGTGATGATTTCAGGATAAAAACATTTCTTGTAATTATTGATAAGATAATCACTGAAATCAACAGAAGAGGACAAGTTTATAAGGACATTTTCAAAAACTTCTCATTTCTGAATGATTTTTCATTAACGGATGATGAGTATGAAACCGCGACTGAAAATTTGGTGCGCATTTATTCTAACGATTTAGAATATTTCGCTCCCGAGCTCAAACAATTCCACCATTATGTTAAATCGAGATACGGAAATGACCAAAAATCTCATGGCAAATTATATAAAATTATCGTTAAAGACAAACTCGGTAATGTATTTTCAAACGTCGAAGTAGCTCTTCGAATATTCTTGACAATGATGATAACGAATTGTTGTGCAGAACGTTCGTTTTCAGAGTTGAAACGAATCAAGGCTGGCCGAAGAGCTACTATGCAGCAAGAGCTACTAGATATGTTAAGTCTTCTTAGTATTGAATCCGACATTTTGAGAAAAATTGATTTCGATGATGTGATCTATAAATTCAGCGAGTCGAAATGCAGGAGAAAGTGTGTATGAAGTCAATTTTTCAGCGAATTGAAAATATGATTCTTAAGAATTATAACTGTATCAATAAATTCATTAAAAAAATTGCTGAAAAGTTTTAGTTTTTTATGGGGGGGGGTAAAAATAGGGGGGCCCCACATTTGCAATCACCTAGGGCCCCGCAGAAGCTTAATCCGCCACTGGAGTTAACATGTTCACAGACTGGAAAACATGAAAAATTTTTGAAAATTCCGCATTGAATTTTCGACTCATAACATAACTTCCCCCATACTTTGAATAGCTTGAAAAGCAAAAATAGAAAACCCTCTAGAGAATTGAAATAAAAAAAAGTTTATGATATCAATTCATATATATTACATACAACTCATATACATTAATGATGAAACCCTTTAGTTCGGTCAATTTTTGCGGATGATACTAATATTCTCGTGACGGCAAAAAATCCCATCTCTCTGAATGAATTCATATCCAAAGCTCTTGAAAATTTTAACGAACGGCTTCTCTTCAATGATTTAATGTTAAATGCATCTAAAACAACTATCTTAAACTTCAAAATTACGAATAAATTGCCAGAAGAGAAACAACCATTATCCGTTGATACTCTTTCAGTATCATTCAAAGATAATATAAAACTCCTAGGTCTCCATATTGATACGAAAGTAACATGGGCTCAACATATGGCTGTTATTGGTAAGAAACTGAGTTCCGTTTGCTTCTTACTTCGAAATCTCAAAAAGATCGTACCAAAGAAAACGTTAACTACTATCTATTACGCCTATTTCCATTCCATAATCAGTTACGGTTTAATACACTGGGGCGCATGTAGCATTATATTGAAAAATGTGTTAGTTTTGTTATTACTACTAATCATAGATGTGTTAGACTCAAGTAGTTATAAATCTAATTTATAAGCTATCTTAATGTATAAATTCTTTTGACGTTTCCTATTACGATGTATTGATTTAACGGAAATAAATTTATTATTATTAATTCAGTGCACTTTTTTCTCTTTTTTTCCTTATCCTCGTATCCTCAAGAAAATTTTTTTTCATCTTTTCTTTCTAAATAGAATTTTTTTTTTTTTTTTTTTCTTTGTAATATGAGATTGTACTGGAAAAAATACCAATTTTATATTTTATAGTTTCTAATCAGTATAGAAATAGCGTTCTGTAGATGAAAAATATTAAAAAATTGTGTTGCATCTTTAAAGATATTTTCAAATATTTTCCTATTAACTTTACAAAGTTTGTAAAAAAAAAATTGTGTGGTTTATATATCTCGAATTAGTTTGATATATATCCAAATTAATCGAATATAAAATTTGTATCGAGCATGTCTTTAGGTAATCTTTCGGAATTCCTAAGGTACACCATCATCCACTGAAAATATGGAATTTATTAATTTTCATTATTTTTCGAAATAGAGATGTAACGGAAAAAGTATAATAAAGATGAAAAACGGAAAAAATGTCATTGCATTGGAAATGACATTCCAAAAAATGTGAACACAATATTAGGATAGATCCACCACCCAACTTATAAATCAACAATATTACAATAATAGTAAAAAAATTATATGAAATGAATAAATACTTGAAAATATATGAGTAAAAAATAATAATATTAATAAATACAGTACCTATATACAGTTTATAATAGATACCTATATTATTAAATTGTAGATTCTGTTAAGGCCGAAAGTGAAATAAACTTTATAAAGACAATGGGGTATATGTGGAGGGGGTGACGCCATTAGTAAAGTATAGGTACTTTGTATAGTGGCCAGTAGAGATCACTGTGGCCATAGTTGTTTAGTTAACCTGACCGGTCAGTCGAGTCAAGTCCAGTCTGGCTGTCTGAAGAGGAGTGCCCTCAGCCCTTGCTACAAGTATTGGTCAAGAAGCCCTAGAAGACGGAGCCTCAGCCCAGCCGCACTGTGACGAGACACCTTGACGTCTTCACTTCACGACCGCCCACATTCCCCAGACATTTTAGTATCATTTATTTTACCATTTCTTAGATTTAATTTGTTTGTTTTGTTTTGTTTCCATTAGTTTAGTATTTTTTTTTTTTTCATTATTATAATTTTTCAAATAATCTAACGAGTTAGCTATCTATTGTGATTCATGCCCGGGCTTCAACTTGAAGGTCACATGGCCTACTACTGCTCTGGTAGACATGAGTCCGACATTACTCTGGAAGTCATAATTGATGCCTATCCTAAATATTTATTCACCTATGGGAGAGGTCTTTAACAAATACCTTATATAGTACATGATCGGCGATATAGTATTAGAAGGGCGGCGTGCTCAACCTTTTTTCAACCTTTCCTAGATAAAAAACCTGAAGGGCCTCGGTCGGGTTTTGAACTCAACAAGCACGTTTCCTCGGACTACCGGAGCCATAATTTCACAGTATGAATAAACCTTAGTAACTGGTTGATCAATGAATGAACTGGAATCTGCCATGTTGAATGGCTGAGAGAGCGAGGTTGCCACTTATTGAAAGTCAATGAATCATCAAGTGTTAACCATTAGTGGAGCAAGATCTGCCCTACCATTAATCTTACCTTTAATGCAACTTGGCCAACTAAAGTACTACTCATAGCTTGAACTTTGAACCTTTACAAGCGGATTTCCCAACCGGTGCACTGCGCGAAGTTCTAATTTATTACTAATAACACAAAAACTGCTTGATAATTACGAAAGTCTATAGAAAAACGTTATTTTTGCCTGGGCTCACAAATTGGAATTGAAGAGAATGTTACAGCTGATATACTAAGGGTGCAGCAACGTTGTCTGGAGGAGAAAAGGAAGTGACGCTAAAATCAGATCTGAAGAAATGCCAACAACAAGCCTTGGCCGAGATGTGAACTAACAATGAAAATAAAATGAGGCGCATCAAAGAAGATATTGACGAATGGAAAAGCTCGGAATGGCCAGATAGGCAGGAAGAAGTGTGAGGGCCAGACTCGGTTAACCGGGTGGGCACCCCATTGCCTCTCGCAGTAAGTCACATCCTGGAGGATACAAGGATATTCTAACGGCTATGGGGATTCACACAAGAGGCCTTCAAGGGATGTTGGAAGTTGACAACTCGACTATAGAAGCCGCCCTCACAGCAATAAAAGAAGCCTCATCGAAACTATCTAAACCAGGGGTAGCCAACCCAAATGATCTTGCGGGCCACTACAAAAATTTTATGGAGTGAAAATTTAAAACAGAATGAATTATTATTATTCTTTTTATTTTTATTCATACATAAAAACATGGATAATATAATAATGAAAAGATCGAATAATATTTGTGAGGGCGCCGGTAGCTCAGTGGTATGCGTGCTTGTCTTCTGAGCTCAAGATCGTGGGTTCGAAACCCGACCGAGGCCCTTAGTTTATTTTATCTGGGAGGTAAAATAAACTTAAGCACGTCGTCCTTCGGATGGGACGTTAAGCGATGGTCCCGAGCCTGTACGATGTCAGGTACTCGTTAAAGACCCCTGCTCTAGGTGAATAAAAATTTACGGTAGGCAAAATTTAGGACTCCCACAGTAGAGTTGGGCTCATGTCCACCAGAGTGAAGAAAGAGCGCTCTGGTAGTAGGCGATATGACCTCGTAGTTAAAGCCCGGGCATGAGTCATAAAACTTAACCTAATCTCGGATAATATTTGATTTATTTAATTAGTGAGATATTTGTTTCTCAACTCTTTCAGTTAGCTTTTACAAGTCGATCTCATTGCATGTATTTGCACATGTTTTGTGCAAAAACATATTTTGTAAATGTAGAAGGAATTCGAAGTTCTGTCGTGTAAATGAAACTTCACAATTTGGCCAACGTTTCGGAAACTATTTATTTTCTTCTTCAGGGCCTTATAATGACTTGAATGGATGTGTGTGGTGAAGGTGTTGTGAGTTTGTGTCCAGAACAGTGCTATGCTACTCTATCATAGCTCTATTATAAGGCCCTGAAGAAGGAAATAAATAGTTTCCGAAACGTTGGCCAAATTTTAAAGTTTCATTTACACAACAGAACCTCGAATTCCTTCTACATTGAAGAGATACTGTCGACTCTATTAATCATTATATTTTGTAAAATTGTGATGAATCTCGCGGGCCGTAAAATAATTCAAGGCGGCCCGTGGGTTGGCCACTCCTGATCTAAACCATGATTGTACGGCGTAAAAGATCTTGTCATCGAACGCCGACAAATAAACTAATTCTATTCAAACTAAATCGAGAAATACGAACTTACACCTTTCTATAATTACTTTTATAAAAGATAATATCTGGCATGTCGTAAGTACGCCGTCCTTCGCTAAGCGATGGTTGTGCGAGCCTTTACGATGTCAGATACCCGTTAAAGACCCCAAACCTAGGTGAATAAAAATTTAGGGCAGGCAGAATTTATGACTCCCACAGTAGTGTCCACCAGAGTGACGAAAGAGCGCTCTGGTAGTAGGTGATATGACCTCATAGTTATATTTTTCCCTCTCGTCGCACATTAACAATCAGTTTCAGAGTCAAGTGAATTGGATGACCATAGTAGAAAATAAATAGAAAAAAAAAAGTTGTTATTTATTTCATTTCTTTATAAAAATGAAAAATGACCCTTTAGTGAAGTGAGACATGGTCTCATGATTTCCACAAACTTCTCAAATGACAAACAATATTTCAGTGTGTTCAATTTCCCATCGTATACTGAAAGCATTGTCTGGAAATGTGATATGGATGTGAGTAATGAGTGAGTTACATGGAACTTGATGGAAAGGGGTAACTGACCGGATCTCCATCGAAATAAAAACATCGATGTTTAACATCGAAGTGCATCATTGATCCCAAAAATATTAGTTATATTATAAATACATAATTATATAGTTATACAATAAATATATAGTTATACAAAAATTGTGAATATTTTGTGAAATAGACAATTTTAATAGGGCAAAGGGTCGAGCAGGCTCAAAGGGGACTCATCTCAAAAAACCTAGTAACTGCCGATCTGATGAATGTATCAAAATGCAATTTTATAATTAAATTCAAATTCCCCCATCTATAATTTTTTCTCAAAATTGGCCGAAGGGTTGAGGGGATAAGAGTTGGAGGCTTGACCAAAAACCCTAATAATGCCGATGTAATGAATGTATCAACACAAAAATTAGTATGAGGGTTGAAAAGCCCTTATTTAACTCAACTATTCATATTTATAATAATAATCTATATTAATAAAGCTGAAACGGGGTTTGTTTGTTTGTTTGTATGTATGTTCCAGCATCACGCCCAAACCGCTGGACGGATTTTTATGAAACTTCCCATGTAGCATTCTTTTGAGCCCGATTGAATAATAGGCTATGTGGCGTCCCAAAATTTTGATCGGGAGGGGGGGTTGTAAGGGGGGCCTAAGTATATAAATAGTGCTAACTCATTAACTAATGGTCAAATTGTCATGAAATTTCACACGTAGTCTTTTTAGAAGCCAAACAGGAAAAAAAGGAGTGTGGCGTCCCAAAGTTTTGATCGGGAGGGGGGGTTGTAAGGGTGGCCTAAGTATATAAATAGTGCTAACACATTAACTAATGGTCGAATTGTCATGAAATTTCACACTTAGTCTTTTTAAAAGCCAAACAGGAAAAAAAGGTGTATGGCGTCCCAAAGTTTTGAATGGGAGGGGGGGTTGTGGGGGGGCCTAAGTATAAATATAGAGCTAACTCATTAACTAATGGGCGAATCGTCATGAAATTTTACAGGTGGTCTTTTTAAAAGCCAAATAGGAAAAAAAAGTGTGTGGCGTCCCAAAGTTTTGATCGGGAGGGGGGGTTGTAAGGGGGGCCTAAGTATATAAATAGTGCTAACACATTAACTAATGGTCGAATTGTCACGAAATTTCACATGGAGTATTCCTGAAGGCCAAATAGAAAAATAAGGTGTGTGGCGTCCCAAAGTTTTGAACGGGAGGGGGGGTTGTGGGGGGGCCTAAGTATAAATATAGAGCTAACTCATTAACTAATGGGCGAATCGTCATGAAATTTCACGTAGTATTTTTAAAAGCCAAATAGGAAAAAAAGGTGTATGGTGTCCCAAAGTTTTGAACGGGAGGGGGGGTTGTGGGGGGGCCTAAGTATAAATATAGAGCTAATTCTTTAACGGTTGGTCGGATTGTCACGAAATTTCACATGGAGTATTCCTGAAGGCCAAATAGAAAAATAAGGTGTGTGGCGTCCCAAAGTTTTGAACGGGAGGGGGGGTTGTGGGGGGGCCTAAGTATAAATATAGAGCTAACTCTTTAACAGTTGGTCGCATTGTCACGAAGTTTCACATGTAGTATTCCTGAAGACCAAATAAAAAAATAGGCGGTGTGACGGCTCAACATTTTTTACGGGAGGGGGGGTAGTGGGGGGGCCTAAGTATAAATATAGAGCTAACTCATTAACTAATGGGCGAATCGTCATGAAATTTCACATGTAGTATTTTTAAAAGCCAAATAGGAAAAAAAGGTGTGTGGCGTCCCAAAGTTTTGAACGGGAGGGGGGGGTTGTGGGGGGGCCTAAGTATAAATATAGAGCTAACTCCTTAACGGTTGGTCGGATTGTCACGAAATTTCACATGGAGTATTCCTGAAGGCCAAAAAGAAAAATAAGGTGTGTGGCGTTCCAAAGTTTTGATCGGGAGGGGGGGTTGTAAGGGGGGCCTACGTATATAAATAGTGCTAACTCATTAACTAATGGTCGAATTGTCATGAAATTTCACATGTAGTATTCCTAAAGGTCAAATAGAAATATTAGGTGTGTGACGGCCCAAAATTTTGAACAGGAAGGAGGGTTGTGGGGGGGGGGGGGCTAAATATACATATAGAGTTAGCTCATTAACGGTTGGTCGTATTGTCATGAATCGGATTGTCATGAATTTCACATGTAGTAGTAGTAACTATGTATTCGCTGTGGGGTTCACTGTTGCAAGACATTTACTAGCTGTGATGTCCAGCGTTCCTAATATCGTACTAGCTGTGGGGTCCGCTGTTGCAAGGTACTTACTAGCTGTAGTGCTCAGCCCCAGCGTTCCTAACTATGTACTGGCTGTGGGGTTCGCTGTTGCAAGGCACCTATAAAACATATACTAGCTGTAATGCCCAGCGTTTCTAATTACGTACTAGCTGTGGGGTCTGCTGTTGCACGGCGCTAGCAGTGTGGCCCAGCGTATTTCACTCGTAGGTACTAGCTGTGGGGTCCGCCGTTGCAAAACTCATACTAGCTGTGATGCCCTGTGGTTCTAACTACATACTATCTGTGGGGTTCGCAGTTGCAAGGCACCTACTACCTGTAGGGCCCAGCGTTCCTAATTAGGTACTAGCTGTGGGGTCCGTCGTTGCAAGGCATTTACTAGCTGTAGTGCCCAGCGTTCCTAACTTCGTACTAGCTGTGGGGTCCGTTGTTGCAAGGCATTTACTAGCTGTAGTGCCCAGCGTTCCTAACTATGTACTAGCTGTGAAGTTCGCTGTTGCAAAGCACTTACTAACTGTAATGCCCAGCGTATTTAACTACATACTAGCTGTGGGGTCCGCTGTTGCAAGGCACTTAATAGCTGTGATGCCCAGCGTTCCTAACTTCGTACTAGCTGTGGGGTCCGCTGTTGCGAGGCACATACTAGCTGTGGTGACCAGCGTTCCTAACTACGTACTAGCTGTTGGGTCCGCCGTCGCAAGGCACATACTAGCTATGATGCCCAGCATTCCCTACTACGTACTAGCTGTGGTGCTCAGCGTTGCAAGCCACATACTAGCTGTGGTCACAAACGTTCTTAAGTACGCACTGACTAGGACGTCCAGCGATGCTAAGTATTCACTAGGTGTGGCTTCCGCCGTTGCAAGGCGCATACTAGCTGTGGTGCCCATGGGTCCTAAAAACTTACTAGCGTTACAACAGCTGAAGGACTATAAGCCTTATTCCGTATGAATAATTGAAAATTATAACATCATGAATGTACTGTCGAGGAACTGAATAGCGTTATAGAAGATATTGGGAGAAAAATCAAAGTTCCCCGGGCAACGCCGGGTATAACTGCTATAGATTTAATATTTGTTAAAACTGATAGAGAACGACCGGATTATCTGAATCCTACACAAAAATCAAAATAAAAATGTTTTTCAAAAAATTCACGCTATTTAACGGTTTATAGGCTTAATAATTGTTAAAACTGATACGACAGAATCAGATATATCCGAAAAGTCCCATCCGACGGACGACGTGCTCAAGGCTATTTTCAACCTAAGTGAAATTTCACCTAACCAGGTTTATTTACATAACATACGTCTCATTATCGAGTACCTCACATTCGAAAAAGCCCTGGATCATCGCTTAAAGTCCCATCCGAAGGACGACGTGCTCAAAGTGTTTTTTAACTTCCCGATTGAAACATCTGACCTAAGTGCCTCAGCTAGATTTCTAAGTGGCGATCCTGAGCTCGGTAGACTCCATTCTTGAAATTTCTCGCTTTTTAACGGTTTATAGATTTAATATTTGTTAAAACTGATAGAGAACGACCGGATTATCTGAATCCTACACAAAAATCAAAATAAAAATGTTTTTCAAAAAATTTGCGCTATTTAACGGTTTATAGGCTTAATAATTGTTAAAACTGATACGAGAGATTCAGATTTATCCGGAAAGTCCCATCCGAAGGACGACGTGCTCAAGGCTATTTTCAACCTAAATGATATTTCACCTACCCAGGTTTATTTACATAACATACGTCTCATTATCGAGTACCTCACATTCGAAAAAGCCCTGGATCATCGCTTAAAGTCCCATCCGAAGGACGACGTGCTCAAAGTGTTTTTTAACTTCCCGATTGAAACATCTGACCTAAGTGCCTCAACTAGATTTCTAAGTGGCGATCCTGAGCTCGGTAGACTCCATTCTTGAAATTTCTCGCTTTTTAACGGTTTATAGATTTAATATTTGTTAAAACTGATAGAGAACGACCGGATTATCTGAATCCTACACAAAAATCAAAATAAAAATGTTTTTCAAAAAATTTGCGCTATTTAACGGTTTATAGGCTTAATAATTGTTAAAACTGATACGACAGATTCAGATTTATCCGGAAAGTCCCATCCGAAGGACGACGTGCTCAAGGCTATTTTCAACCTAAGTGAAATTTCACCTACCCAGGTTTATTTACATAACATACGTCTCATTATCGAGTACCTCACATTCGAAAAAGTCCTGGAACATCGCTTAAAGTCCCATCCGAAGGACGACGTGCTCATAGTTATTTTTCACTTCCCGATTAAAACATCTGACCTAAGTGCCTCAGCCAGATTTCTAAGTGGCGATCCTGAGCTCGGCAGACTCCATTCTTCAAATTTCTCGCTTTTTAACGGTTTATAGATTAAATATTTGTTAAAACTGATAGAGAACGACCGGATTATCTGAATCCTACACAAAAATCAAAATAAAAATGTTTTTCAAAAAAAATGCGCTATTTAACGGTTTATAGGCTTAATAATTGTTAAAACTGATACGACAGATTCAGATTTATCCGGAAAGTCCCATCCGAAGGACGACGTGCTCAAGGCTTTCAACCTAAGTAGAAATTGACCTACCCAAGTTTATTTACATAACATACGTCTCATTATCGAGTACCTCACATTCGAAAAAGCCCTGGATCATTGCTTAATGTCCCATCCGAAGGACGACGTGCTCAAAGTTATTTTTAGCTTCCCGATTAAAACATCTGACTTAAGTGCCTCAACTAGATTTCTAAGTGGCGATCCTGAGCTCGGTAGACTCCATTCTTGAAATTTCTCGCTTTTTAACGGTTTATAGATTTAATATTTGTTAAAACTGATAGAGAACGACCGGATTATCTGAATCCTACACAAAAATCAAAATAAAAATGTTTTTCAAAAAATTCACGCTATTTAACGGTTTATAGGCTTAATAACTGTTAAAACTGATACGACAGAATCAGATATATCCGAAAAGTCCCATCCGACGGACGACGTGCTCAAGGCTATTTTCAACCTAAGTGAAATTTCACCTAACCAGGTTTATTTACATAACATACGTCTCATTATCGAGTACCTCACATTCGAAAAAGCCCTGGATCATCGCTTAAAGTCCCATCCGAAGGACGACGTGCTCAAAGTGTTTTTTAACTTCCCGATTGAAACATCTGACCTAAGTGCCTCAGCTAGATTTCTAAGTGGCGATCCTGAGCTCGGTAGACTCCATTCTTCAAATTTCTCGCTTTTTAACGGTTTATAGATTTAATATTTGTTAAAACTGATAGAGAACGACCGGATTATCTGAATCCTACACAAAAATCAAAATAAAAATGTTTTTCAAAAAATTTGCGCTATTTAACGGTTTATAGGCTTAATAATTGTTAAAACTGATACGACAGATTCAGATTTATCCGGAAAGTCCCATCCGAAGGACGACGTGCTCAAGGCTTTCAACCTAAGTAGAAATTGACCTACCCAGGTTTATTTACATAACATACGTCTCATTATCGAGTACCTCACATTCGAAAAAGCCCTGGATCATTGCTTAATGTCCCATCCGAAGGACGACGTGCTCAAAGTTATTTTTAGCTTCCCGATTAAAACATCTGACTTAAGTGCCTCAACTAGATTTCTAAGTGGCGATCCTGAGCTCGGTAGACTCCATTCTTGAAATTTCTCGCTTTTTAACGGTTTATAGATTTAATATTTGTTAAAACTGATAGAGAACGACCGGATTATCTGAATCCTACACAAAAATCAAAATAAAAATGTTTTTCAAAAAATTCACGCTATTTAACGGTTTATAGGCTTAATAACTGTTAAAACTGATACGACAGAATCAGATATATCCGAAAAGTCCCATCCGACGGACGACGTGCTCAAGGCTATTTTCAACCTAAGTGAAATTTCACCTAACCAGGTTTATTTACATAACATACGTCTCATTATCGAGTACCTCACATTCGAAAAAGCCCTGGATCATCGCTTAAAGTCCCATCCGAAGGACGACGTGCTCAAAGTGTTTTTTAACTTCCCGATTGAAACATCTGACCTAAGTGCCTCAGCTAGATTTCTAAGTGGCGATCCTGAGCTCGGTAGACTCCATTCTTCAAATTTCTCGCTTTTTAACGGTTTATAGATTTAATATTTGTTAAAACTGATAGAGAACGACCGGATTATCTGAATCCTACACAAAAATCAAAATAAAAATGTTTTTCAAAAAATTCACGCTATTTAACGGTTTATAGGCTTAATAATTGTTAAAACTGATACGACAGAATCAGATATATCCGAAAAGTCCCATCCGACGGACGACGTGCTCAAGGCTATTTTCAACCTAAGTGAAATTTCACCTAACCAGGTTTATTTACATAACATACGTCTCATTATCGAGTACCTCACATTCGAAAAAGCCCTGGATCATCGCTTAAAGTCCCATCCGAAGGACGACGTGCTCAAAGTGTTTTTTAACTTCCCGATTGAAACATCTGACCTAAGTGCCTCAGCTAGATTTCTAAGTGGCGATCCTGAGCTCGGTAGACTCCATTCTTGAAATTTCTCGCTTTTTAACGGTTTATAGATTTAATATTTGTTAAAACTGATAGAGAACGACCGGATTATCTGAATCCTACACAAAAATCAAAATAAAAATGTTTTTCAAAAAATTTGCGCTATTTAACGGTTTATAGGCTTAATAATTGTTAAAACTGATACGAGAGATTCAGATTTATCCGGAAAGTCCCATCCGAAGGACGACGTGCTCAAGGCTATTTTCAACCTAAATGATATTTCACCTACCCAGGTTTATTTACATAACATACGTCTCATTATCGAGTACCTCACATTCGAAAAAGCCCTGGATCATCGCTTAAAGTCCCATCCGAAGGACGACGTGCTCAAAGTGTTTTTTAACTTCCCGATTGAAACATCTGACCTAAGTGCCTCAGCTAGATTTCTAAGTGGCGATCCTGAGCTCGGTAGACTCCATTCTTCAAATTTCTCGCTTTTTAACGGTTTATAGATTTAATATTTGTTAAAACTGATAGAGAACGACCGGATTATCTGAATCCTACACAAAAATCAAAATAAAAATGTTTTTCAAAAAATTCACGCTATTTAACGGTTTATAGGCTTAATAATTGTTAAAACTGATACGACAGAATCAGATATATCCGAAAAGTCCCATCCGAAGGACGACGTGCTCAAGGCTATTTTCAACCTAAGTGAAATTTCACCTACCCAGGTTTATTTACATAACATACGTCTCATTATCGAGTACCTCACATTCGAAAAAGCCCTGGATCATCGCTTAAAGTCCCATCCGAAGGACGACGTGCTCAAAGTGTTTTTTAACTTCCCGATTGAAACATCTGACCTAAGTGCCTCAGCTAGATTTCTAAGTGGCGATCCTGAGCTCGGTAGACTCCATTCTTCAAATTTCTCGCTTTTTAACGGTTTATAG
The DNA here is from genome assembly GCA_963662175.1 of Aradus depressus. Taxonomy (NCBI): domain Eukaryota; kingdom Metazoa; phylum Arthropoda; class Insecta; order Hemiptera; family Aradidae; genus Aradus; species Aradus depressus. The sequence continues at coordinate 25,070,834 of OY759222.1, forward strand.
ATTTAATATTTGTTAAAACTGATAGAGAACGACCGGATTATCTGAATCCTACACAAAAATCAAAATAAAAATGTTTTTCAAAAAATTTGCGCTATTTAACGGTTTATAGGCTTAATAATTGTTAAAACTGATACGAGAGATTCAGATTTATCCGGAAAGTCCCATCCGAAGGACGACGTGCTCAAGGCTATTTTCAACCTAAATGATATTTCACCTACCCAGGTTTATTTACATAACATACGTCTCATTATCGAGTACCTCACATTCGAAAAAGCCCTGGATCATCGCTTAAAGTCCCATCCGAAGGACGACGTGCTCAAAGTGTTTTTTAACTTCCCGATTGAAACATCTGACCTAAGTGCCTCAACTAGATTTCTAAGTGGCGATCCTGAGCTCGGTAGACTCCATTCTTGAAATTTCTCGCTTTTTAACGGTTTATAGATTTAATATTTGTTAAAACTGATAGAGAACGACCGGATTATCTGAATCCTACACAAAAATCAAAATAAAAATGTTTTTCAAAAAATTTGCGCTATTTAACGGTTTATAGGCTTAATAATTGTTAAAACTGATACGACAGATTCAGATTTATCCGGAAAGTCCCATCCGAAGGACGACGTGCTCAAGGCTATTTTCAACCTAAGTGAAATTTCACCTACCCAGGTTTATTTACATAACATACGTCTCATTATCGAGTACCTCACATTCGAAAAAGTCCTGGAACATCGCTTAAAGTCCCATCCGAAGGACGACGTGCTCATAGTTATTTTTCACTTCCCGATTAAAACATCTGACCTAAGTGCCTCAGCCAGATTTCTAAGTGGCGATCCTGAGCTCGGCAGACTCCATTCTTCAAATTTCTCGCTTTTTAACGGTTTATAGATTAAATATTTGTTAAAACTGATAGAGAACGACCGGATTATCTGAATCCTACACAAAAATCAAAATAAAAATGTTTTTCAAAAAAAATGCGCTATTTAACGGTTTATAGGCTTAATAATTGTTAAAACTGATACGACAGATTCAGATTTATCCGGAAAGTCCCATCCGAAGGACGACGTGCTCAAGGCTTTCAACCTAAGTAGAAATTGACCTACCCAGGTTTATTTACATAACATACGTCTCATTATCGAGTACCTCACATTCGAAAAAGCCCTGGATCATTGCTTAATGTCCCATCCGAAGGACGACGTGCTCAAAGTTATTTTTAGCTTCCCGATTAAAACATCTGACTTAAGTGCCTCAACTAGATTTCTAAGTGGCGATCCTGAGCTCGGTAGACTCCATTCTTGAAATTTCTCGCTTTTTAACGGTTTATAGATTTAATATTTGTTAAAACTGATAGAGAACGACCGGATTATCTGAATCCTACACAAAAATCAAAATAAAAATGTTTTTCAAAAAATTCACGCTATTTAACGGTTTATAGGCTTAATAACTGTTAAAACTGATACGACAGAATCAGATATATCCGAAAAGTCCCATCCGACGGACGACGTGCTCAAGGCTATTTTCAACCTAAGTGAAATTTCACCTAACCAGGTTTATTTACATAACATACGTCTCATTATCGAGTACCTCACATTCGAAAAAGCCCTGGATCATCGCTTAAAGTCCCATCCGAAGGACGACGTGCTCAAAGTGTTTTTTAACTTCCCGATTGAAACATCTGACCTAAGTGCCTCAGCTAGATTTCTAAGTGGCGATCCTGAGCTCGGTAGACTCCATTCTTCAAATTTCTCGCTTTTTAACGGTTTATAGATTTAATATTTGTTAAAACTGATAGAGAACGACCGGATTATCTGAATCCTACACAAAAATCAAAATAAAAATGTTTTTCAAAAAATTTGCGCTATTTAACGGTTTATAGGCTTAATAATTGTTAAAACTGATACGACAGAATCAGATATATCCGAAAAGTCCCATCCGACGGACGACGTGCTCAAGGCTATTTTCAACCTAAGTGAAATTTCACCTAACCAGGTTTATTTACATAACATACGTCTCATTATCGAGTACCTCACATTCGAAAAAGCCCTGGATCATCGCTTAAAGTCCCATCCGAAGGACGACGTGCTCAAAGTGTTTTTTAACTTCCCGATTGAAACATCTGACCTATGTGCCTCAGCTAGATTTCTAAGTGGCGATCCTGAGCTCGGTAGACTCCATTCTTGAAATTTCTCGCTTTTTAACGGTTTATAGATTTAATATTTGTTAAAACTGATAGAGAACGACCGGATTATCTGAATCCTACACAAAAATCAAAATAAAAATGTTTTTCAAAAAATTTGCGCTATTTAACGGTTTATAGGCTTAATAATTGTTAAAACTGATACGAGAGATTCAGATTTATCCGGAAAGTCCCATCCGAAGGACGACGTGCTCAAGGCTATTTTCAACCTAAATGATATTTCACCTACCCAGGTTTATTTACATAACATACGTCTCATTATCGAGTACCTCACATTCGAAAAAGCCCTGGATCATCGCTTAAAGTCCCATCCGAAGGACGACGTGCTCAAAGTGTTTTTTAACTTCCCGATTGAAACATCTGACCTAAGTGCCTCAACTAGATTTCTAAGTGGCGATCCTGAGCTCGGTAGACTCCATTCTTGAAATTTCTCGCTTTTTAACGGTTTATAGATTTAATATTTGTTAAAACTGATAGAGAACGACCGGATTATCTGAATCCTACACAAAAATCAAAATAAAAATGTTTTTCAAAAAATTCACGCTATTTAACGGTTTATAGGCTTAATAATTGTTAAAACTGATACGACAGAATCAGATATATCCGAAAAGTCCCATCCGACGGACGACGTGCTCAAGGCTATTTTCAACCTAAGTGAAATTTCACCTAACCAGGTTTATTTACATAACATACGTCTCATTATCGAGTACCTCACATTCGAAAAAGCCCTGGATCATCGCTTAAAGTCCCATCCGAAGGACGACGTGCTCAAAGTGTTTTTTAACTTCCCGATTGAAACATCTGACCTAAGTGCCTCAGCTAGATTTCTAAGTGGCGATCCTGAGCTCGGTAGACTCCATTCTTCAAATTTCTCGCTTTTTAACGGTTTATAGATTTAATATTTGTTAAAACTGATAGAGAACGACCGGATTATCTGAATCCTACACAAAAATCAAAATAAAAATGTTTTTCAAAAAATTCACGCTATTTAACGGTTTATAGGCTTAATAACTATTAAAACTGATACGACAGAATCAGATATATCCGAAAAGTCCCATCCGACGGACGACGTGCTCAAGGCTATTTTCAACCTAAGTGAAATTTCACCTAACCAGGTTTATTTACATAACATACGTCTCATTATCGAGTACCTCACATTCGAAAAAGCCCTGGATCATCGCTTAAAGTCCCATCCGAAGGACGACGTGCTCAAAGTGTTTTTTAACTTCCCGATTGAAACATCTGACCTAAGTGCCTCAGCTAGATTTCTAAGTGGCGATCCTGAGCTCGGTAGACTCCATTCTTCAAATTTCTCGCTTTTTAACGGTTTATAGATTTAATATTTGTTAAAACTGATAGAGAACGACCGGATTATCTGAATCCTACACAAAAATCAAAATAAAAATGTTTTTCAAAAAATTTGCGCTATTTAACGGTTTATAGGCTTAATAATTGTTAAAACTGATACGACAGAATCAGATATATCCGAAAAGTCCCATCCGACGGACGACGTGCTCAAGGCTATTTTCAACCTAAGTGAAATTTCACCTAACCAGGTTTATTTACATAACATACGTCTCATTATCGAGTACCTCACATTCGAAAAAGCCCTGGATCATCGCTTAAAGTCCCATCCGAAGGACGACGTGCTCAAAGTGTTTTTTAACTTCCCGATTGAAACATCTGACCTAAGTGCCTCAGCTAGATTTCTAAGTGGCGATCCTGAGCTCGGTAGACTCCATTCTTGAAATTTCTCGCTTTTTAACGGTTTATAGATTTAATATTTGTTAAAACTGATAGAGAACGACCGGATTATCTGAATCCTACACAAAAATCAAAATAAAAATGTTTTTCAAAAAATTTGCGCTATTTAACGGTTTATAGGCTTAATAATTGTTAAAACTGATACGAGAGATTCAGATTTATCCGGAAAGTCCCATCCGAAGGACGACGTGCTCAAGGCTATTTTCAACCTAAATGATATTTCACCTACCCAGGTTTATTTACATAACATACGTCTCATTATCGAGTACCTCACATTCGAAAAAGCCCTGGATCATCGCTTAAAGTCCCATCCGAAGGACGACGTGCTCAAAGTGTTTTTTAACTTCCCGATTGAAACATCTGACCTAAGTGCCTCAGCTAGATTTCTAAGTGGCGATCCTGAGCTCGGTAGACTCCATTCTTCAAATTTCTCGCTTTTTAACGGTTTATAGATTTAATATTTGTTAAAACTGATAGAGAACGACCGGATTATCTGAATCCTACACAAAAATCAAAATAAAAATGTTTTTCAAAAAATTCACGCTATTTAACGGTTTATAGGCTTAATAATTGTTAAAACTGATACGACAGAATCAGATATATCCGAAAAGTCCCATCCGACGGACGACGTGCTCAAGGCTATTTTCAACCTAAGTGAAATTTCACCTAACCAGGTTTATTTACATAACATACGTCTCATTATCGAGTACCTCACATTCGAAAAAGCCCTGGATCATCGCTTAAAGTCCCATCCGAAGGACGACGTGCTCAAAGTGTTTTTTAACTTCCCGATTGAAACATCTGACCTAAGTGCCTCAGCTAGATTTCTAAGTGGCGATCCTGAGCTCGGTAGACTCCATTCTTCAAATTTCTCGCTTTTTAACGGTTTATAGATTTAATATTTGTTAAAACTGATAGAGAACGACCGGATTATCTGAATCCTACACAAAAATCAAAATAAAAATGTTTTTCAAAAAATTTGCGCTATTTAACGGTTTATAGGCTTAATAATTGTTAAAACTGATACGAGAGATTCAGATTTATCCGGAAAGTCCCATCCGAAGGACGACGTGCTCAAGGCTATTTTCAACCTAAATGATATTTCACCTACCCAGGTTTATTTACATAACATACGTCTCATTATCGAGTACCTCACATTCGAAAAAGCCCTGGATCATCGCTTAAAGTCCCATCCGAAGGACGACGTGCTCAAAGTGTTTTTTAACTTCCCGATTGAAACATCTGACCTAAGTGCCTCAACTAGATTTCTAAGTGGCGATCCTGAGCTCGGTAGACTCCATTCTTGAAATTTCTCGCTTTTTAACGGTTTATAGATTTAATATTTGTTAAAACTGATAGAGAACGACCGGATTATCTGAATCCTACACAAAAATCAAAATAAAAATGTTTTTCAAAAAATTTGCGCTATTTAACGGTTTATAGGCTTAATAATTGTTAAAACTGATACGACAGATTCAGATTTATCCGGAAAGTCCCATCCGAAGGACGACGTGCTCAAGGCTATTTTCAACCTAAGTGAAATTTCACCTACCCAGGTTTATTTACATAACATACGTCTCATTATCGAGTACCTCACATTCGAAAAAGTCCTGGAACATCGCTTAAAGTCCCATCCGAAGGACGACGTGCTCATAGTTATTTTTCACTTCCCGATTAAAACATCTGACCTAAGTGCCTCAGCCAGATTTCTAAGTGGCGATCCTGAGCTCGGCAGACTCAATTCTTCAAATTTCTCGCTTTTTAACGGTTTATAGATTAAATATTTGTTAAAACTGATAGAGAACGACCGGATTATCTGAATCCTACACAAAAATCAAAATAAAAATGTTTTTCAAAAAAAATGCGCTATTTAACGGTTTATAGGCTTAATAATTGTTAAAACTGATACGACAGATTCAGATTTATCCGGAAAGTCCCATCCGAAGGACGACGTGCTCAAGGCTTTCAACCTAAGTAGAAATTGACCTACCCAGGTTTATTTACATAACATACGTCTCATTATCGAGTACCTCACATTCGAAAAAGCCCTGGATCATTGCTTAATGTCCCATCCGAAGGACGACGTGCTCAAAGTTATTTTTAGCTTCCCGATTAAAACATCTGACTTAAGTGCCTCAACTAGATTTCTAAGTGGCGATCCTGAGCTCGGTAGACTCCATTCTTGAAATTTCTCGCTTTTTAACGGTTTATAGATTTAATATTTGTTAAAACTGATAGAGAACGACCGGATTATCTGAATCCTACACAAAAATCAAAATAAAAATGTTTTTCAAAAAATTCACGCTATTTAACGGTTTATAGGCTTAATAACTGTTAAAACTGATACGACAGAATCAGATATATCCGAAAAGTCCCATCCGACGGACGACGTGCTCAAGGCTATTTTCAACCTAAGTGAAATTTCACCTAACCAGGTTTATTTACATAACATACGTCTCATTATCGAGTACCTCACATTCGAAAAAGCCCTGGATCATCGCTTAAAGTCCCATCCGAAGGACGACGTGCTCAAAGTGTTTTTTAACTTCCCGATTGAAACATCTGACCTAAGTGCCTCAGCTAGATTTCTAAGTGGCGATCCTGAGCTCGGTAGACTCCATTCTTCAAATTTCTCGCTTTTTAACGGTTTATAGATTTAATATTTGTTAAAACTGATAGAGAACGACCGGATTATCTGAATCCTACACAAAAATCAAAATAAAAATGTTTTTCAAAAAATTTGCGCTATTTAACGGTTTATAGGCTTAATAATTGTTAAAACTGATACGACAGATTCAGATTTATCCGGAAAGTCCCATCCGAAGGACGACGTGCTCAAGGCTATTTTCAACCTAAGTGAAATTTCACCTACCCAGGTTTATTTACATAACATACGTCTCATTATCGAGTACCTCACATTCGAAAAAGTCCTGGAACATCGCTTAAAGTCCCATCCGAAGGACGACGTGCTCATAGTTATTTTTCACTTCCCGATTAAAACATCTGACCTAAGTGCCTCAGCCAGATTTCTAAGTGGCGATCCTGAGCTCGGCAGACTCCATTCTTCAAATTTCTCGCTTTTTAACGGTTTATAGATTAAATATTTGTTAAAACTGATAGAGAACGACCGGATTATCTAAATCCTACACAAAAATCAAAATGAAAACGTTTTTCAAAAAAAATGCGCTATTTAACGGTTTATAGGCTTAATAATTGTTAAAACTGATACGACAGATTCAGATTTATCCGGAAAGTCCCATCCGAAGGACGACGTGCTCAAGGCTTTCAACCTAAGTAGAAATTGACCTACCCAGGTTTATTTACATAACATACGTCTCATTATCGAGTACCTCACATTCGAAAAAGCCCTGGATCATCGCTTAATGTCCCATCCGAAGGACGAAGTGCTCAAAGTTATTTTTAACTTCCCGATTAAAACATCTGACTTAAGTGCCTCAACTAGATTTCTAAGTGGCGATCCTGAGCTCGGTAGACTCCATTCTTGAAATTTCTCGCTTTTTAACGGTTTATAGATTTAATATTTGTTAAAACTGATAGAGAACGACCGGATTATCTGAATCCTACACAAAAATCAAAATAAAAATGTTTTTCAAAAAATTCACGCTATTTAACGGTTTATAGGCTTAATAACTGTTAAAACTGATACGACAGAATCAGATATATCCGAAAAGTCCCATCCGACGGACGACGTGCTCAAGGCTATTTTCAACCTAAGTGAAATTTCACCTAACCAGGTTTATTTACATAACATACGTCTCATTATCGAGTACCTCACATTCGAAAAAGCCCTAGATCATCGCTTAAAGTCCCATCCGAAGGACGACGTGCTCAAAGTGTTTTTTAACTTCCCGATTGAAACATCTGACCTAAGTGCCTCAGCTAGATTTCTAAGTGGCGATCCTGAGCTCGGTAGACTCCATTCTTCAAATTTCTCGCTTTTTAACGGTTTATAGATTTAATATTTGTTAAAACTGATAGAGAACGACCGGATTATCTGAATCCTACACAAAAATCAAAATAAAAATGTTTTTCAAAAAATTTGCGCTATTTAACGGTTTATTGGCTTAATAATTGTTAAAACTGATACGACAGATTCAGATTTATCCGGAAAGTCCCATCCGAAGGACGACGTGCTCAAGGCTATTTTCAACCTAAGTGAAATTTCACCTACCCAGGTTTATTTACATAACATACGTCTCATTATCGAGTACCTCACATTCGAAAAAGTCCTGGAACATCGCTTAAAGTCCCATCCGAAGGACGACGTGCTCATAGTTATTTTTCACTTCCCGATTAAAACATCTGACCTAAGTGCCTCAGCCAGATTACTAAGTGGCGATCCTGAGCTCGGCAGACTCCATTCTTCAAATTTCTCGCTTTTTAACGGTTTATAGATTAAATATTTGTTAAAACTGATAGAGAACGACCGGATTATCTGAATCCTACACAAAAATCAAAATAAAAATGTTTTTCAAAAAAAATGCGCTATTTAACGGTTTATAGGCTTAATAATTGTTAAAACTGATACGACAGATTCAGATTTATCCGGAAAGTCCCATCCGAAGGACGACGTGCTCAAGGCTTTCAACCTAAGTAGAAATTGACCTACCCAGGTTTATTTACATAACATACGTCTCATTATCGAGTACCTCACATTCGAAAAAGCCCTGGATCATTGCTTAATGTCCCATCCGAAGGACGACGTGCTCAAAGTTATTTTTAGCTTCCCGATTAAAACATCTGACTTAAGTGCCTCAACTAGATTTCTAAGTGGCGATCCTGAGCTCGGTAGACTCCATTCTTGAAATTTCTCGCTTTTTAACGGTTTATAGATTTAATATTTGTTAAAACTGATAGAGAACGACCGGATTATCTGAATCCTACACAAAAATCAAAATAAAAATGTTTTTCAAAAAATTTGCACTATTTAACGGTTTATAGGCTTAATAATTGTTAAAACTGATACGAGAGATTCAGATTTATCCGGAAAGTCCCATCCGAAGGACGACGTGCTCAAGGCTATTTTCAACCTAAGTGATATTTCACCTACCCAGGTTTATTTACATAACATACGTCTCATTATCGAGTACCTCACATTCGAAAAAGCCCTGGATCATCGCTTAAAGTCCCATCCGAAGGACGACGTGCTCAAAGTGTTTTTTAACTTCCCGATTGAAACATCTGACCTAAGTGCCTCAGCTAGATTTGTAAGTGGCGATTCTGAGCTCGGTAGACTCCATTCTTCAAATTTCTCGCTTTTTAACGGTTTATAGATTAAATATTTGTTAAAACTGATAGAGAACGACCGGATTATCTGAACCCCACACAAAAATCAAAATGAAAACGTTTTTCAAAAAATTCGCGCTATTTAACGGTTTATAGGCTTAATAATTGTTAAAACTGATACTACAGATTCAGATATATCCGGAAAGTCCCATCCGAAGGACGACGTGCTCAAGGCTTTCAACCTAAGTGGAAATTGACCTACCCAGGTTTATTTACATAACATACGTCTCATTATCGAGTACCTCACATTCGAAAAAGCCCTGGATCATCGCTTAATGTCCCATCCGAAGGACGAAGTGCTCAAAGTTATTTTTAACTTCCCGATTAAAACATCTGACCTAAGTGCCTCAGCTAGATTTCTAAGTGGCGATCCTGAGCTCGGTAGACTCCATTCTTCAAATTTCTTGCTTTTCAACGGTTTATAGATTTAATATTTGTTAACTGACAGATCCATAGAGTGTGCTGGTTTCGGATTATGCCAACGTCAGCACAACGTTCAGACTGACTTTAAATATGGTGACACCGATCCACTATGGAAGAAAAATGCCAAAAAAAAAAAGATGTATGTATAGATATGAACACAAATTAAAACTTGTGTACATTGTGATATAATCTATATTAATAAAGCTGAAACGGGGTTTGTTTGTTTGTTTGTATGTTTGTTCCAGCATCACGCCCAAACCGCTGGACGGATTTTTATGAAACTTCCCATGTAGCATTCTTTTGAGCCCGATTGAATAATAGGCTATGTGGCGTCCCAAAATTTTGATCGGGAGGGGGGGTTGTAAGAGGGTCCTAAGTATATAAATAGTGCTAACTCATTAACTAATGGTCAAATTGTCATGAAATTTCACACGTAGTCTTTTTAAAAGCCAAACAGGAAAAAAAGGTGTGTGGCGTCCCAAAGTTTTGAACGGGAGGGGGGGTTGTGGGGGGGCCTAAGTATAAATATAGAGCTAACTCATGAACTAAGGGGCGAATCGTCATGAAATTTCACATGTAGTATTTTTAAAAGCCAAACAGGAAAAAAAGGTGTGTGGCGTCCCAAAGTTTTGAACGGGAGGGGGGGTTGTGGGGGGGCCTAAGTATAAATATAGAGCTAACTCATTAACTAATGGGCGAATCGTCATGAAAAGCCAAATAGGAAAAAAAGGTGTGTGGCGTCCCAAAGTTTTGAACGGGAGGGAGGGTTGTGGGGGGGCCTAAGTATAAATATATATATAGAGCTAACTCTTTAACGGTTGGTCGGATTGTCACGAAATTTCACATGGAGTATTCCTGAAGACCAAATAGAAAAATAGGCGGTGTGACGGCTCAAAATTTTTTACGGGAGGGGGGGGGGGGGGTAGTGGGGGGGCCTAAGTATAAATATAGAGCTAACTCATTAACTAATGGGCGAATCGTCATGAAATTTCACATGTAGTATTTTTAAAAGCTAAATAGGAAAAAAAGGTGTGTGGCGTCCCAAAGTTTTGAACGGGAGGGGGGGTTGTGGGGGGGCCTAAGTAACTCTTTAACGGTTGGTCGGATTGTCACGAAATTTCACATGTAGTATTCCTGAAGACCAAATAAAAAAAAAGGTGTGTGGCGTCCCAAAAATTTGAACGGGGGGAGGAGGGGGGGGTAGGCCTAAGTATAAATATAGTGCTAACTCTTCAAGGATTGGTCGGATTGTCACAAAATTTCACATGTAGTATTTTTAAAATCCAAATAGAAATATAAGATGTGTGGCGACCCAAAGTTTTGAACGGGAGGGGAGGTTGTGGGGATAGGCCTAAGTATAAATATAGTGCTGGCTCATTAACGGTTGGTCAGATTGTCACGAAATTTCACATGTAGTATTTCTGAAAGTCAAATAGAAAAATAGGCGGTGTGACGGCTCAAAATTTTGTACGGGAGGGGGGGTAGTGGCGGGGGGGCCTAAGTATAAATATAGTGCTAGCTCAATAACGGTTGGTCGTATTGTCATGGAATTTCACATGTAGTATTCTTAAAAGCCAAATAGAAATATAGGGTGTATATGTCACAAAATTTTGAACGGGAGGGTGGGTTGATGGGGGCCTAAGTATAAGTATAGTGATGTCATTAACGGATGATCGGATTGTCACGAAATTTAACATGTAGTATTCATAAAGGCCAAATAGAAAAATAGGGTGTGACGTCAAAAAATTGTGAAAGGGGGGGTATGGGGGTAGGCCTAAATTTGAAGATAGTGATAGGTCATTAACGGATGATCGGATTATCATGGAATTTCACATGTACTATTATTGATGGCCAAATAGAAAAATACACTAGCTGTGATGCCCAGTGGTTCTAACTACGTACTAGCTGTGGGGTCCGCCGTTACAAAAACATACTAGCTGTGATGCCCAGCGTTTCTAACTAGGTACTAGCGGTGGGGTCCGCCGTTGCAGAACACATACTAGCTGTGATGCTGAGTGTTTCTAACTACGTACTAGCTGTGGGGTCCGCCGTTGCAAAACACATACTAGCTGTGATGCCCAGTGGTTCTAACTACATACTAACTGTGGGGTCCGCTGTTGCAAAGCACTTAATAGCTGTAGGGCCCAGCGTTCCTAAAAACGTACTATCTGTGGGGTCCGCTGTTGCAAGGCACTTACTAGCTGTGATGCCCAGCGTTCCTAATTACGTACTAGCTATGGGGTCCGCTGTTGCGAGGCACATACTAGCTGTGATGCCCTGTGGTTCTAACTACATACTATCTGTGGGCTCCGCAGTTGCAAGGCACCTACTAGCTGTAGGGCCCAGCGTTCCTAAAAACGTACTAGCTGTGGTGCCCAGCGTTGCAAGGCACATACTAGCTGTGGTCAAAACGTTCTTATGTACGCACTGGCTAGGACGTCCAGCGATGCTAAGTATTCACTAGCTGTCGTTTCCGCAGTTGAAAGGCGCATACTAGCTGTGGTCCCCAGGGATCCTAAAAAATTACTAGCGTTACTACAGTTGAATTCCGTATGAATAATTAAAAATTATAACATCACTGTCGAGGAACTGAATAGCCTTATAGGAGATATTGGGAGAAATGTCAAAGTTCCCCGGGCAACGCCAGGTATTACTGCTAGTCTATATTAATAAAGATGAAACGGGGTTTGTTTGTTTGTTTGTTTGTTTGTATGTATGTATGTTTGTTCCAGCATCACGCCCAAACCGCTGGACGGATTTTTATGAAACTTCCCATATAGCATTCTTTTGAGCCCGATTGAATAATAGGCTATGTGGCGTCCCAAAATTTTGATCGGGAGGGGGGGTTGTAAGGGGGGCCTAAGTATATAAATAGTGCTAACTCATTAACTAATGGTCAAATTGTCATGAAATTTCACACGTAGTCTTTTTAAAAGCCAAACAGGGAAAAAGGTGTGTGGCGTCCCAAAGTTTTGATCGGGAGGGGGGGTTGTAAGGGGGGCCTAAGTATAAATATAGAGCTAACTCATTAACTAATGGGCGAATCGTCATGAAATTTCACATGTAGTATTTTTAAAAGCCAAATAGGAAAAAAAGGTGTATGGCGTCCCAAAGTTTTGAACGGGAGGGGGGGTTGTAAGGGGGGCCTAAGTATAAATATAGAGCTAATTCTTTAACGGTTGGTCGGATTGTCACGAAATTTCACACGTAGTCTTTTTAAAAGCCAAACAGGAAAATAAGGTGTGTGGCGTCCCAAAGTTTTGAACGGGAGGGGGGGTTGTGGGGGGGCCTAAGTATAAATATAGAGCTAACTCATTAACTAATGAGCGAATCGTCATGAAATTTCACGTAGTATTTTTAAAAGCCAAATAGGAAAAAAAGGTGTGTGGCGTCCCAAAGTTTTGAACGGGAGGGGGGGTTGTAAGGGGGGCCTAAGTATAAAAATAGAGCTAATTCTTTAACGGTTGTCGGATTGTCACGAAATTTCACATGGAGTATTCCTGAAGGCCAAATAGACAAATAAGGTGTGTGGCGTCCCAAAGTTTTGAACGGGAGAGGGGTTGTGGGGGGGCCTAAGTATAAATATAGAGCTAACTCTTTAACAGTTGGTCGGATTGTCACGAAGTTTCACATGTAGTATTCCTGAAGACCAAATAAAAAAATAGGCGGTGTGACGGCTCAAAAGTTTTTACGGGAGGGGGGGTAGTGGGGGGGCCTAAGTATAAATATAGAGCTAACTCATTTACTAATGGGCGAATCGTCATGAAATTTCACATGTAATATTCCTAAAGGTCAAATAGAAATATTAGGTGTGTGACGGCCCAAAATTTTGAACAGGAAGGAGTGTTGTGGGGGGGGCTAAATATACATATAGAGTTAGCTCATTAGTACGGTTGGTCGTATTGTCACGAAATTTCGCATATATTATTCCTGAAGGCCAAATAGAAAAATAAGGTGTGTGGCGTCCCGAAGTTTTGAACGGGTGGCGGGGTTGAGGGGGGGGGGGGGGTATAAATATGGAGCTAGCTCATTAACGGTTGATCGTATTGTCATGAATCGGATTGTCATGAATTTCACATGTAGTAGTAGTAGTAACTATATATTCGCTGTGGGGTTCACTGTTGCAAGACATTTACTAGCTGTGATGTCCAGCGTTCCTAATATCATACTAGCTGTGGGGTCCGCTGTTGCAAGGCACTTACTAGCTGTAGTGCTCAGCCCCAGCGTTTCTAACTATGTACTGGCTGTGGGGTTCGCTGTTGCAAGGCACCTACAAGACATTTACTAGCTGTGATGCCCAGCGTTCCTAATTACGTACTAGCTGTGGGGTCTGCTGTTGCAAGGCGCTAGCAGTGTGGCCCAGCCTATTTAACTACGTAGGTACTAGCTGTGGGGTCCACCGTTGCAAAACTCATACTAGCTGTGATGCCCTGTGGTTCTAACTACATACTATCTGTGGGGTCCGCAGTTGCAAGGCACCTACTACCTGTAGGGCCCAGCGTTCCTAAAAACGTACTAACTGTGGGGTCCGTCGTTGCAAAAGCATATTAGCTGTGATGCCCAGGGTTCCTAATATCGTACTAGCTGTGGGGTCCGTTGTTGCAAGGCATTTACTAGCTGTAGTGCCCAGCGTTCCTAACTATGTACTAGCTGTGAAGTTCGCTGTTGCAAAGCACTTACTAACTGTAATGCCCAGCGTATTTAACTACGTACTAGCTGTGGGGTCCGCTGTTGCAAGGCACTTAATAGCTGTGATGCCCAGCGTTTCTAACTTCGTACTAGCTTTGGGGTCCGCTGTTGCGAGGCACATACTAGCTGTGGTGACCAGCGTTCCTAACTACGTACTAGCTGTGGGGTCCGTTGTTGCAAGGCATTTACTAGCTGTAGTGTCCAGCGTTCCTAACTATGTACTAGCTGTGAAGTTCGCTGTTGCAAAGCACTTACTAACTGTAATGCCCAGCGTATTTAACTACATACTAGCTGTGTTGTCCGCTGTTGCAAGGCGCTAGCAGTGTGGCCCAGCGTATTTAACTACGTAGGTACTAGCTGTGGGGTCCACCGTTGCAAAACCCATACTAGCTGTGATGCCCAGGGTTCCTAATATCGTACTAGCTGTGGGGTCCGTTGTTGCAAGGCATTTACTAGCTGTAGTGCCCAGCGTTCCTAACTATGTACTAGCTGTGAAGTTCGCTGTTGCAAAGCACTTACTAACTGTAATGCCCAGCGTATTTAACTACGTACTAGCTGTGGGGACCGCTGTTGCAAGGCACTTAATAGCTGTGATGCCCAGCGTTCCTAACTTCGTACTAGCTGTGGGGTCCGCTGTTGCGAGGCACATACTAGCTGTGGTGACCAGCGTTCCTAACTACGTACTAGCTGTGGGGTCCGTTGTTGCAAGGCATTTACTAGCTGTAGTGCCCAGCGTTCCTAACTATGTACTAGCTGTGAAGTTCGCTGTTGCAAAGCACTTACCAACTGTAATGCCCAGCGTATTTAACTACATACTAGCTGTGGGGTCCGCTGTTGCAAGGCACTTAATAGCTGTGATGCCCAGCGTTCCTAACTTCGTACTAGCTGTGGGGTCCGCTGTTGCGAGGCACATACTAGCTGTGGTGACCAGCGTTCCTAACTACGTACTAGCTGTTGGGTCCGCCGTCGCAAGGCACATACTAGCTATGATGCCCAGCATTCCCAACTACGTACTAGCTGTGGTGCTCAGCGTTGCAAGCCACATACTAGCTGTGGTCACAAACGTTCTTAAGTACGCACTAACTATGACGTCCAGCGATGCTAAGTATTTACTAGGTGTGGCTTCCGCCGTTGAAAGGCGCGTACTAGCTGTGGTGCCCAGGAGTCCTAAAAACTTACTAGCGTTACAACAGATGAAGGACTATAAGCCTTATTCCGTATGAATAATTGAAAATTATAACATCATGAATGTACTGTCGAGGAACTGAATAGCGTTATAGAAGATATTGGGACAAAAATCAAAGTTCCCCGGGCAACGCCGGGTATTACTGCTAGTAATTATAATAAATTTATTTCCGTTAAACCAATACATGGTAATAAGATACGTCAAAAGAATTTTTACATTAAGATAGCTTATGAATTAGATTTATAACTACTTGAGTCTAACACACCTATGATTAGTAGTAATAACAAAACTATTAAAAAAAGTAAAATGAAATTAATAAAAACTGAAAAAATAAATACCTAAAACTGTATGAATATAAAAAAAAAATTAATACATCGATACACTTTTTTTCAAAAAACTCTTCGGAAGTGTCTTTATCCCAACTGTATTTCGGGACGTTCTTATGTCCCTACATCAGGTGTAACTATAACAATATATATATATATAATTTAGCTTAAATGGTTTTGGGAGAAAAGCGAAAATTTAATTAATTTGACAACTTTTAGTAAAGCCGTATTTTGTTTAAATTCTCAGACACTAGCAAAATATTGTAAAGGCAAAACACAATTAGTTAAAATTTCTTTTTATATCTGTAAAATTTATCCTGAACCCCAAATCTCCTACAATATAAATCTTCTCTAAAGACTTGTTGGTTCCAGGTGTTACCCTGCTTCAATGGAGCGGCCCAGAGCGGAGGACGACTGGGCGGCTGGCGGTCAGAACGGACTTGTAATGGGAACGAGACCTGTCAAGAGACCCTGCTTGCCACCTCCGTCGTTCTGCCCCCAGGTCGACATTCCCCGCCCCAACCCAATATGGTAAGTCTGTCAGAAGGAACCATGTAGTCCACAGATCGGGAGATGGAGACTGAAGTGTTCTGTTGGGAATACTACCCAACCTGTATTGCTTCTCGATGCTGATGTTTTCAGGACACACTTAACCATAGATATTTATTATGATTTTATGCTGGGGCTTTAACGACAAAGTCATGTAGGCCACCAGAGCGCTCTTTCGTACCTTTGGTGGATTTGAGCCCGACTCACATAGGGGAGGGATCTATAACGTCCCATCAGAAGGAAGGCGTCCTCATGTTATTTTTTACCTCCCAGATAAAATATACAAATAAATAAAGGCCTCGACCGGGTCTTAAACCCGCGATCTTGAGCTCAGTAAGCAAGCACGCAAACCTCTGATCTACCGGCGTCTCCTCTCCCGATCTGTGTCTATTATTATTAATATTAACTCATTTATAAATGAATATTTTTTTTGCTAGATTATAGATATCACAAATGTTTATTACCCAGCTAATGAGAAGTTATGCAATCGGCCCAAAATTCGATGTTAAATTTTCATTCAAATTCAATGTTAAATTCCTTCATTTCCGACAATCTGATCCCTTGCCTTCCCTCATTGCTACCTCTCGTATTTAGTGCAATTTCGTATTTTAATAATTGTCTAATTACAGGTTATTAGGTTTAATTTAATTTTTAATATGTTTATCATTTATTATTTTCTTTTAAAAGAGTAAGAACTCAATCAATAATAAAAAGTTGTTTTCAAATTCGTTGCTTACTTTAAACATGGAGATTCAAACATTGTTCGTATTGATCGTATCTCAAATCTGACATCTTTCTAAATTCTTCTTAACTTTTCCTTCTTATCATTTTCTTCCACTTATTTTCCTTCCTTAAATTTCTTCGAATTATATTTCAAAATAAATTTTGTAAGCTTGGCCATCTTCAACCGTTTTGTTTTATATATTATCGTTTAATTTTATAATTTATATAAATATGTATTACCTATTACTATTAATTAAAAGACTAATTTATTTTTATTAATATAGGTTCGGTTAGGTTTTATGACTCATGCCCGGGCTTTAACTGCGAGGTCATATCGCCTACTACCGAGCGCTCTTTCGTCACTCTGGTGGACATGAGCCCGACTCTACTATGGGAGTCCTAAATTTTGCCTACTCTAAATTTTTATTCACCTAGGGCAGGAGTCTTTAACGAGTACCTGACATCGTATTGGCTCGGAACCATCGCTTAACGTCCCATCAGAAGGACGGCATGCTCAAGTGTATTTTACCTCCCAGATTAAATAAACTGAGGACCTCGGTCGGATTACGAACCCACGATCTTGAGCTCAGAAGTCAAGCACGCATACCACTGAGCTACCGGCGCCCTCTTTATGTGTATATATTTGTCTCACAATATTGTAAATCTAAACTTATGTCAATAAAGACTTATTATTAATAGAATTATTATATTAACCATTGGAAATTTTATAAGAAAGATTATTGGTTAGAATAAAATTTTCGATAGGGCCCTCCGTTTTCCCGGAAATGTATCAAACGTTTTACAGAAATTAAAAGTAAAGATAAAAACCTGTTTTTTGTTTTTTTTTAATCTTGAATATTTAAAAAATATGTCTAATATAGAAGTACATTCGGTATTGCTACCATCTTCAGCCACGACTTAACCTTTTAGTATTTGTTCAGTCGTGGCTGAAGATGGTAGCAATACCGAAAGTACTCCCCTCCCGTATTATATATATTTGTGAAATAGAAAATAATTTTTTTTTTTTTAATACGTTTTTTTTCTTTACTTTTTATTGAGTGTTTCACAATATCTCTGCAAAAAATGTTAAGTGTCACATAAAAGAAATTGGTTTTATAACTTTTAAAGATTTTTGATTGGGTTATAAATATAAGCGCTAATCTTGTAAAATGTATTTAGGCACAGAAGTAAAGTGGTCTTAATTCTCGTTAGATTTCGACGAAAATCTAATCAGATTTAAGTTACCACATATGACATTTTTATTTCAAATTTCACATTCATAGCTACAATCGCTCTTGAGTTATAGCGTTCGCAAAGTTCCAATCAGATACACCAGGAGACAATCATTGTAAAAATGATCAAAACAAATGTACCGGGAACTCTGAAACATGACACATTTGTCATGGAATTTAATTCTAAACAGTATTTCTGGTAAAATTTAAAATAAGAAATATGAAATATGTTAATGATGGAACAAACAGATAGACAGACATTCAAATTTATTTAAATGGATTACCCTAGTCTTCTACCTTTATCTATGACGGATCTATGGGTAATCCCATTTAGGGTATACAAAGAATGAAAGAGGAACAGTCAGATAGGACCCGGCCCAAATGGACTAAGGAGAAGCCGGCTTTAAACTTGATAAAATGAATGGCGGACATTAATCCGGGATAAGAAGGGGTTAGGGTTGTGATAGCCTGAAAATTCAACTTCTCCCTCACCATTTTATTTTTATTATTTTTTTTTTTTTTTGGGTGGGTATTTTTGATTAATTGGGTATATTTTTTCCAGGCTTATCTTCTGTTTGTAAATTTTTATAGTTAAAAAATGGTTTAGCAAATTCTGAAAAATATTTGATGTGAACATAGACTCGGAATGTTGTCGTGAAAAATACATTTCAGGAAAAGCTAGAAAAAATTATTTTCTTAATTTTAATTGAATTAGAAAAAAATTACTGAATTTATTAATATTATTCTTATAATTGTAGGAATATTGAGGGTCAGTCAAAGATGGAAAAAAAACACTATTCAGATGCCAACGTTTCGATGTATTTTATATCATCATCAGGGCCTACGAACATGGGGGGAAATCAAGATTAGAATCAAATAAAACAAAAATTGTTCTTGTTGATAAACATTACTGAACGTTAAAAATACATTATAACAAGTTAAAAATTGAAACTGGCTTACTATGAATAATTACTAAACATTAAAATTAAATATGAATACATTACTAAACATAAACATTAATAATGGAAATAGACAAATAGGTGGAACATAATAAAGAGTAAACATTAAAATGACTTACTATGAATAAGCAGGGTTGGGGAGAAGACATGTACACTGGATGGAGTCTTACATTGCAATGAAATGGTACAATAATACAGGGGTGCTGGAGGAAACAGGTACAGGGAGCTCGGAAAACCCCGTCATAACTGTCACATTACAGCAGAAATGTTGAAAATAATATAAATATGTATTATTAAGGTTGTTGGTGTCTGTATACTCTAACACATATATATATATATATAGATAATAAATAAATAATAAAAAAAAAAAATAAAAAATAAAATTTATATATATAATACCTACACAAAAAAAAATATATATATATATAAAATAAAATAAAATAAAAAATAGATAATATAGATATTGGAGACAGAACTATGGTGTCAGCTCTTGCTAAGTAAATTTGCATAACAATTATTCTTATAGTATAAGAAAGTATTGTAATCGTGCGAAAATCCGAGATCGAGGTTTCAAATGATTTTCACGTCTATGTGTCTTTGTGTATGTGATTGAAAAGTTGTGAGCTGTCTCTCGTAAAAACGATTGTGTAGCTATGATCTTGAAATTTGGAATCAAGGAGTCACATGTTTTAACTCAGGTCTGATTAGATTTTGGCCGAAATCGAACGAAAATTAAGACCACATTTCCCTGGGACCTAACTACATTTTACAAGATACAGCTTATGTTCATGACCTAATCAAAACTCTATTCGAGTAATAGTTGTAGAGAACACTGAAATATATAATATATATGAAATACAATTTTTTACAACTCGTCCGGTTCCGTGCCGAAAACCTTCTTGAAATGAAGTTTTGAAACACATATTTTTAGACATTTCTTTGATTTATCCGATAACGGTTAGTCCTATCGAGAATTTGATTGCTATCAAAATTGTTCCTTATAAAATTTCAATCGCGAATAAGTCCTCAGATTTGAGATAGGATCAATACGACAAAAGTTATACCCCTCTCAAGAATGTAAACTAAAGAATATATGTATTTAAAGAATATATCTAATTGTAATTTTTCAATCGAAACTCATAGCAATGAACTTTAAAATATGGTTTATATATTGGCAGTTTTTTGAAAAACTATAGAAGAAGAAAAACATTTTTATTTGGACCAGTACTAAACATGTACTTTACACAAATGGACAAATAAACATGAAAATTATAATAAAAATAAAAAGTCTTGGTACAGTCTTGGTTGCAGCCTGCGAGCTACAGGCTGGCCGAGACTGTAGTGAACTGCACCAGAGCAGGCTGACAGACCTTGATGGAAGCTTCGGGTGAGTTTCTCAATGTGGGCTGCAAAAGGAGCAACTCCCAGTTCCCGATGGATTTGGGTGTTCCTGATAAATCCGCTATCCGGAGAACTTTGTTTTGCAATTTCTCTAATCTTGTTATATTGGTGTGGCTAGTGCAGAACCATACGGGACAAGCAGATGATATAAGAAAGTCCTGTTATGACGACATACATTTTAGTATAACTTTGAACACTTCAAGTATCAAATGAAGACAAAGGATGTTCGAGTCCTCTGGGAGGAGCCTTAATGTATTCGATATATTCTGGTGGTGTAATACGATACAATTCGTTGTATGTAGATCGATAGCAGAATTCATTTTAGTTCATGTATATGCATGCCGTTATTAAGTTATACTGATTCGAAATATGATGTGATATTAATGGCATAATTATTCAATGTACCATTGTGGGGTTATTCAGATCTCAGGGAAATAAATCATTCTCTTGACTCTCGCTGTTTATAGCACTTGACTCCAGGGATCGAATTTGTTTTCTCTTTACTATACATTTAAAATAAGAAAGTAATGAAATCGTAGGAAAATCCGAGATCGAGTTTCAAAGTCCACTGTTTACGTTTTACTACCATTTCCGCGATGATGTCTGTTTTTTTGTTTGATGTTTTAAGGTGTTCGACTTCTTGGTCATTACACCTAGGTACATGTTCACTCTTGTTTGATACTACTGTTTACAAAACCTGTTTGTCTGGAGACTATATGCACTCAATATTTATTTTTTACATATATATACTATTACTTATATATATATACCACTACTTATATACTTATACTTTTTTTAACGTATATATACATGATATTATAATGTTGATAAAAATCGAGGTTCTGTCGTGTATAAGAAAATACAAAATTTGGCCAACGTTTCGAAAACTATTTATTTTCTTCTTCGGGGCCTTATAATAAGGCATTCATGTGACTATTTCATATGAAACGTTGGCCAAATTTTGCATTTTCTTTTACACGACAGAACCTCGATTTCCATCAACATTGAAAAGATACTGTCGACTCTATTAATCATTATGATATTGTAATGTTTGTATATTTATTATTTATTTTTATTTTTACTTCTTTTTTTTTATTTATTTATAAATATTTATTTTTTCCTTCTTCTTTTTTTTTTGTAACTTTTTCTGTTAATTTTTTTTTTTTATAACTGATGTTTGTCTGTGTTAATGTGATTGGAATTTTGTGAGAGCTCTAACGCAGAGAATATTGTAGCTATGAACTTTAAATTTATTTCATATCAAATTTAAAGTTCATAGCTACAATATTTCACATGTTCTAACTTAGATGTGATTAGATTTTGGTGGAAATCTGAGGAAAATTGAGACCACTTTCCTCCGGGGCCTAACTACATTTTACAAGATACCGCTTTATGACCTAATCAAAAATCTTTGCAAGTAAAAGTTATAGAAAAAACAAAAATACATATTTTGTATCGAATACGGTTTTTCGCAGGTAATCCGGTTTTCGAGATACATGCCGAAAACAGTCCTGAAATGTAGTTTTGAAACCGATTTTTTTACACGTTTCCTTGATTTACCCAAAAACGGTTAGTCCTATCGAAAAAATGGTTCCCATTGAAAATGTTTCGTATTAAATTTCCAATACGGTCATAGTTATAACTTCTCAAATAATGTAAAATAAATTTATATAGAAAATATTACAAGAGAGAGAGATTGTGGTTTTAGGGCGAAAAACTGTCATTGTTATCATCGCCCGAAAGGCCAGTTTAGCAGTACCCTAATTAAGTTAATAACAATCTACCTACCTATATAGTTTAAGTTTAAAACATTTGGCTCTCAAAATAAATTTCAATCGTTGTACTATTGATATTTGGCTCTGTTGACTAATGAGATTGCCGCCCACTGACCTAGAGCAAGGGGTCTTTAACGAGTACATGATCTTACAGGCTCGGTACCATCGCTTAACGCCCCATCCGAAGGACGGCGTGCTTAAGTTTATTTTACCTCCCAGATAAAATAAACTAAGGGCTTCGGTCGGGTTTCGAACCCACGATCTTGAGCTCAGAAAGTAAGCTCCCATACCACTGAGCTACCGGCACCCTCTATTATTGTATATATATATATATATATATATTTTTTATATATATATTTATTACTTTGTATATAAAATATTACAAGAGAGAGAGATTGTGGTTTTAGGGCGAAAAAATGTCATTGTTATCATCGCCCGAAAGGCCAGTTTAGCAGTACCCTAATTAAGTTAATAACAATGTACCTACCTATATAGTTTAAGTTAAAAAATTTGGCTCTCTTGGATGGAGCGTTAAGCGATGGTCCCGAGCCTGTACGATGTCAGGTACTCGTTAAAGACCCCTTGCTCTAAGTCAGTAGGCGGCAATCTCATTAGTCAACAGAGCCAAATATCAACAGTACGATTGAAATTTTTTTTTTGTATTATTATTCTTGTTTTCTCTTCTTATTATTTTGTAAATACATATATATATATTTTTTATTTTGACATATACAGTGCTATGGTGGTACTTAACTTTTCTCTTGCTAATATTTTGCAAACATGGACAGATATACACAGATATGGTGACAGACATAAAGCTCTTTTGTCAAACTTGAATGGGATTTGAAGTGGTTTTCGGTAAAAAAATAAGGGACTGGTGAATGGTTGGGGCGGGTGATATTTACATGCCCTGTGTCAGGGACAGAACCAGTGGCCTCAACTCCAATACAGGACCTCACATTATTTATATATCACCTATTGTCATCACCACTTGTCCCAATATTGACTTTCAGAGTGGGGATTATCACCAATGAATGTACATCCCCCGTACTGTAACGAAGGTTACATATATGGTTCACATATATGGATTAGATCCATGATATGGAACGTACCCTACCTCATGATTGATAATCGTTCGGAAATGTATATTGATTGAGCGGTTATTCACCGGGAGCGCTCCTGGTACCTCCTAGGTGGGCCCTCAACCAACATTCATTCGACCATTCCTTGTCGAGCTACTAGAGAGCATCTTGCCCCCGCAGAGTGAAAACCCGAGGTTCTGTATTTTGAATTATAAATGAAATAATATTTGAGATAATTTATTATATATATATATATATATATATATACATATTCTTTAGAGGGATTCTTTGTACTAGATATTTACCCAGTCAAGTTTCTTTTCTTTTATTTTTGGAAGTTAATATTTTATTTTCTGAAGATTATATTTTCCTCGATTTTCTTTTATATAGTTTTTATTTTCACTCTCTCACCCCTTTCCCAGCAGAAGTGACGACACCTATAGACCCCTAACTTTTCCTATCGGAAATATAGGTTTTTATGAGGATTTTTGTCTAGTTGTAGCATAAACTAGAATTTCCGTCCTCAAGTGTTTTGATGTCCTTCTAGATTTTTCCACGGCTAGAAAAAAAGTGGACATATCATTACAGTACGAAATAATCAACTAAATTTTTTTTCTCCCTCTGAAACAGTTTCTGCTAAAAAACTAGTTGACTTACGCAGGGATTTCTGATTCCTCAATTTAAATTATGTGTCGATAAATTCATTACAATGGCAGTTATTGCCCTTCCTCTCCCTTGGGCCGATTTGGACGATAAAGGAAACAATTGGTTTTCAGCCAAATCGGCTAAAGGGCAGAGGGAATTAAGGGCAATGCTTAACACAAAAACTTCAATAACTATGGTTGTAATGAATGTATTGACTCAAAAATTCATATGTAAAATTAATGTCTTATAAGGCGGAAATGCATGTTACATGCCGAAAACTGTCGTAAATTGATGTCTTTTTAAATACGTCGTTTCATGAGATTTTTGCTTCACGCGAAAACTGTTCCTTAAACTAGTCCTGTCCTTACCAAATGTATCGAATGATTTTTTTTAAACAGCATAGCATAGTGATTTTTAGAATTTTTTTTGAAAGAAACGTTTTAGGGGATGAGGGAATGTTTCTAGGGTATGTGGAACGGATCAACATATCGCCAACAACAATTCACAAAGGGAATAGGTTCGTGACAGCCTGTATAGTCTAAAATGGATTAGGGTCATTTATTCCGTAAAGTGCACATCACAAAAGTTGTTTTCGAGCTTTTTTTTTGTAATTAAAAATGTTATTATAACAGCTTCTCCCACTTAAAATATCCCAAAGAAAAACAATTTCTAGAAAAACCAAAAATGCTAGAAAAAATTATTCATTCCTTATACATTTTTAGTATAAGGTATTATTGTATTCGTCCAGAATTCTGAAATCAAATTTACATAGAAATTTCATGTTTACGAATACGTTTTGATCATACGCACGATTATATCTGTGTGTTTGTGTTTCTATGTTATAAGAACTTTTCACAGTATGTCCATATTTCAGTATTTGTGACTCATGCCCGGACTTTAACTACTAAGTCATATCGCCTACTACCAGAGCTCTATTTCGTCGATATGGTGAAACGTGACTCTACTATGGAAGTCCTAAATGTTGCCTATCTAGGTTTATTCACCAGGAGAACGTAGAAGGCTCGAGACGTCCCACCCGGTCAAATCAATTTATTGAGGCCAAGGAAAAATTCGAATTTCTATGTTTCTATTTGTGTGTCTGTCAGTTCTTCTGCCTTTCAAAGATGTCAGCTTATCCAGACATGGTTTGTAATAAAACAACTTTTTTTTTTATATAGTTACATAGAAAGTTCCCTCCCGGGTTTTATTAATTTATTATTTCGGGAATTACTGCAGTTTTTGAACCGATGAAACACTTTTTCATTTTTTTTTAACCTCATGGACACATTACCCTCTCTTTGTAATGAAATGCGATACCTTATAATATGCTAAAATTTATTTTTTAATACTCTTTACTCATATTCCCATCCAATACCGAGAGCGTGGTCGAAGAAGATGTTGATTTTTTAAACTTTCAGTGTTCTATAATTGAAATTCTAACTAAAATAGAACTAATTGAAATTCGGATGGGACTTCAAGCAATTGGTTGAAATTCAAAACTCCATAAGGCTCAAAGATATCAATTTTCAGAGGAATTCTTCTGGGAAGCTGGGATCAGAGAAGGGCTTAACTCAAAAACCCTAATAACTGCCGATGTGACTTTATCGATAAAAGTTATGAGGATTTAGTATGAGGATTTAGGAGCCTCTATGTAAGTCAACTATTGAATATTAGCGCAAACGATCGACTGGTTTTGAAGGGAAAACTAAAAGTTAATTGATTAAATCGTTTTTATTGTCTCTTATTCTCAGTGCCGGCCCGAGGCAAGTTTTAGGATGGAGCGAGATCCAATTATGGCTCCTCCCTTGCTGGCCCCTAATATATACCAGTTGTGCGTGCAAGCATGAAACTTGGAAGATCAACAAAATCTTAAGTCTCTGTCTAACTTTTCGATTGAAAACAGCCATGCTCGTCTCAACAGATAAGGTCATTCACATACCATACTAGCCATACACTCGCAATCAAAATTTCGAAAAGCGAAAAAAAATTTTTTTTTCCTTTATTTTCCTTTATTACTGAGACGCGCCCTGAGACTTGGCGCTTGCGGCCGCTCCGTTCGCCCTATGGCAGGCCCTGCTTATTCTCATTTCCACCTAAAACCGATCGCCTGCGGAAATAATAATTAATATTCTACTTTTCAGTGTACTAAGAATTTTTAAAAAACCCATTCTGCATCCAAGTATGAAAAACGAACTATTTGATGACAATTCCTAGTCTTCCCTGGAATACATGGGTAGAGAACATAAATAATGAAAATACATTGATCCTTTTTGACTTATTTGAGATATATCCCGGCAGAGAGGGTCTCTATATAATGGGGATTCTATGAAATATTCTGCATTCAACTTCCATTTAATCTTCAGCAGGTTTCTCTCAGATACTGTTGGCCCAGGTCAAGAGAGCATTAATTCAAAATTCTGCCTCTCTCTAAAGCAAACATTTAAATATTCATGAAATTATTGTTAACTGTTAGACAGGAGAAATAACTCCCTTCCTCATTATCCTATTACAACATGAACCAAGTATTTAGATGCAAAATTATTGGAATAGTAGAAGGAATTGAGATAAAGTTCATACGTACTGTGCTCAAGAACACGGGATTGAAACCCTGCCAAAGTCGTTGGATTTTATTTATCTAAGACGATTAAAATATATTAATGAGAGATTTATAAATTTAGTTGAGTTGATAAATTTCAAAGTAAAATATAAGACAAATAATGACAGTTTGCAAAACAAAAATTTAGTCTGGCCTCTCACAGATGTTGGTTAGTTATTCTGACTCATGCCCGGGCTTTAAATATGTCACATTACCTATTACCAGAGCGACATTTCGTCGCTCTGGTGGACATGATCCTGATTCTACAATGGGAATTCTTAAGTTTTGCCTACCCACGTTTAGTTTGTTCTATTAAGACTTTTATTTATTAAGACATGCCCGGGCTTTTAACTTCAAGGTCATATCGCCTACTACCAGAGCGCTATTTTTCTTCACTCTGGTGGACATGAGCCCGACTCTACTATGGGAGTCCTAAATTTGCCTACCCTACCTTTTTTTTCATCTAGGGTAGGGGTCTTTAACGAGTACCTGACATCGTACAGGCTCGGGAGCATCGCTTTACGTCCCATCCGAAGGATGACGAGCTTAAGTTTATTTTACCTCCCAGATAAAATAAACTAAGAGCCTCAGTCAAACTTTTTTTTTTGAGTTTTGACCTTTCCTCTGAGCTACTGGCGATTAAATGTTGTTGTTAATGTTATGTGCTATAGATGTTATTATTATTGTATTGTGCTCAAGAACGCAGGGTTCGAAACTTCCAATTTTTTTTTTATCTTTTAGACAAAAAAAAAGACCAAACTACAGTAGAGTCTGGCTCCAAAGAGCTCTTGTTTAATCAACAAGGTTCGTAATGTAAACACACGACTAATCCCTCTCTGAGTCTGATACTCAGTCCCCTGCCACAGTCCCAAGAGTGGACGTATTATGTTTTTATTTATTGCCGTATTCTCCTTCCTTTTTTGATTTTCTTGAACTATTTGGACTTGCTATCTGCCATTGTCCCCGTTCTGCTTTGTCTTCGTTCGTCCGATGAGCTTCGTTCTTCTCATCTCACCGTTCTTCGGGTTCCATCATCCTTCGAAGATCATCATTTTTGTTTGAATTTCAATTTCAATATTTTCCCCACACTGTTATTGTCAACATAAAGATATTTACCATTTCATTTTTATTTTCATCGCGAGCTCACGTTAATATTTTCAGTTTTAATTACATATGGGGGATTTAAACATTGTTTCTTACGGAACTACTTTCGTCGTACGTAGTCCATAGTCGATTATATTTTTTATTATATTACTTTCAGTGATTATTTTTTAACAATATAAATTTATATATATTGTAATGACCCCACATTACATTGTGAAATCTAAAATAGAAAAAAAAAAATGTAATTGAATAGGGCCCACTGTGGCTAGCGAGAGGTTACCGTATGTTATCATATCTGTAGACTCGATTCTTCTTTAAAAAAAAAAAATATTTTTAAATCATGTTAATTTATATTTATGTAATAATGTAAGTGTAAATTGATAATGTTAGAAATAAGGATTAGAATAAAAAAAAAACTAATTTAAAAAATAGTAAAGCTGTTTTGTTTGTTCGAGGCTGTGCAAATTTTAGCCAATTAAAATTGGGAATCCAGGGCAATATGGAGATCCGTGTTCCCACGAGGAAGCAAGGTTCTCTTGTTCGTATAGTGTGTGTGTTCAGAGAGTGTGGTTCGCTGTGTGAGGAAGTTAAGATGGAGAGTTGATGTATGAAAAAAGAAAAATTTAAGTGGTAGTTGTAACTGACTTAGGAAACTACGAAATTATCTCTGACGACCAAGTGAGGACTCAGATGAAGTCATCTATCCTGCAGATGGAGAGAGAACAGAAGAAATGACCTAGAACTGTGGACAGAGAGACTGGAGAAGACCATGGAACATCTTACAACCCCATCATTTCAACACACCAACCAACCAATGCACCACCAATTCAAATTTTAAACATATGCAGGTCTCTAATTTTTTTTATATTGATGTTTATTGTTGTAGAAAATAAGCTACTAACCCTCTAATTTAAAAGTATTTAAAAAAAAAAAAAAAAAAAAATTAAAAAAAAGATTTTTTAATAAACCATTATATGATAAATGTAATGCTTGTGTATTTTATTTATTTTATTCTTATTGTCATTTAAATTTCAATATAGCGTATATGGACCGTTATAATATATACCTTTCTTTTGTTTTAAGAATTGATATTCTGTTAGTTTTTATTATAGATACGGTATGTCCGATAATATATAATAATTATTTACCCAATCTTTTTGACATATTTTGATAAGAATTTCCTTTAAACTCAAGTTAATTTTTAATTTTATTTTGATTAACAAGATTTTTTTTTTTTTGCGTCATTGAATATACATATGTATATATTTTTTTTCTCCTTATAACGTATTATTTTTTTTTCATTGTTCTCAGTATTATTATTATTTTGGTTCCCTATATTTTTGTTCTCCGTCTCCCTATCATGACATCAGCACATTGTGCTTGTCCAATAGTTAGGAAACTCCAGAAAAATTGAATTTTTTTGAGGATTGAGCCTTGAATTAACCAGGTACTCAGTGGTATGACCTCGAAATTAATGCCCGGGCATGAGTCACAATTATAATTATAAGATTTAGTAAGAGGATTCAGACGCCTCGTTGTAATTCAATTATTGACTGAGGGCTTAGACTGTCGAATGATTTTCGAGGGTAGAGCTTAATTCATTCTGGGAAAGTTAATTGCCAGTGATTAATCAAAGAATTTTTTTAAATTTGAACAATCGAAATTCCTGTTTAGAAACAGCTGACTTGGAAAGAAGTGTTCTACTTTCCGAAATTCCTCTCTCTATGGCGCGTTCCTTAATTACTACATTTTTTCAATATGTTTCAAAGATTATTTTTACATGTTCCAGGAGATAATTAATTCATCATCAGAAGACAAATCTGGAGAGGCAAATCGAACCAAACGACTCCGAAGTAACGATTCCGTCGAGGTTGTTCTCGTGGCGTACAATGCCGGCGAGGAAGCCGTCCACTTCGATCGAAATCAACCGAAGATCCCCCACTAGTAAGGTAAGTTTAGTTTACTATAGTTTATCTTTAATTTCTGTCCCTTTACTGATATTTAAAAGTTTTCGAGATAACCAACTTAAATTAACATCTTGAAATCTCCATTTTTTAAACTTTTTCTCGATTTACGGGTAAATGATTTGTCTAATCGAAGAATTGATTCAGACTAAAAATGTTCCTTATTAAATTTCCTATCGATCAGCTACCCTCAGATTTGAGATAGCACCAATACAATTAAATTTATAGCGCTTCAAATAAGACACAATAAATTTTCGTAGGAAATATTTCAAAGTGATGATGGCAACTCCTGGCAATAACAATAATGAAAAAATAAGTATATGTGGTATGGCCACGGTAACAGGCCTTTCTTATACCAACCTCCTTTTGACAGGTAAAGATGTTTGCATGATTTACACGGATATGGTTAGTCCGATTCGAACATGTTAAATTTTCAATTTCCTACGTGCCCTCAGATTTGAGATAGAACTAAAGTTATAGTGCCCCAAAGGATGTAAAATAAATTATGGAAAAATAACATATATATGATTTGGCCATAACAAGGCTTTCTTATACCAACCACTTTTTTACACACAACTCACTTTTTTTTACAGATCACTCTTTCTCACCCTTCCCCCTCTCAAATTAATTTCATACTGGCGTTACTGAGTATAAGAAAGTCACCCTTAGATTACGCTGTATAATGAAACAAAGAAAGGCTGTTGCCAACACATTGCTTTCATATATTTTAGAACCCTTACAATTTCTTTGAACCTAACATGTACTTTTAATTGGAAGGCTGACTGAGAAGGGGCTATATATCAGTGAAAAGGCCGGATCTGTGTCTGTCGTGGAGAGAACACAGCTTGAGGGCGTGTTCCTGGCTCTCATTAACTCCGCACCGAACATAGAGAGGCCGTTGGTCTCCCTGTTCTGTGCAGACTTCACACATGGAGACACGGTCTGGATCTGTGTCTGTGGTGGAGAGAACACTGCGTGAGGACGTGTTCCTGGGTCACATTTGCTCTGTACCGAACACAGAGAGGCTGTTAGTCTCCCTGTTCTTTGCAGACTTCACACATAAAGGCACGGTCCAGATCTGTGTCTGTGGTGGAGGGAACACAGCTTGAGGGCGTGTTCCTGGCTCTCATTAACTCCGCACCGAACATAGAGAGGCCGTTGGTCTCCCTGTTCTGTGCAGACTTCACACATGGAGACACGGTCTGGATCTGTGTCTGTGGTGGAGAGAACACAGCTTGAGGACGTGTTCCTGGCTCTCATTAACTCCGCACCGAACACAGAGAGGCCGTTGGTCTCCCTGTTCTGTGCAGACTTTACACATGAAGGCACGGTTCAGATCTATGTCTGTGGTGGAGAGAACAAAGCTTAAGGACGTGTTCCTGGCTCTCATTAACTCCGCACCGAACATAGAGGGGCTGTTAGTCTCCCTGTTCTGTGCAGACTTCACACATAGATCGTCTAACCAGCTCATATTTCGTCTTACGAAGACTTAAAGATATACTTACGAAGACTTATATAAAGTGCTAAGTTAAGAGGGAGAGCGAAAACTTAATTATGTTGGGAAAGTACATTGTCGGTGATTCACCGAAGATTTTTTGTATTGATAACAGAAGTCTATATAGATAATTAAAAATACATTTGTTATTGTCCTAAACATAGATCCGACTTTCACTCCCCTTATGGTGTCATCCATCATGTTAAAAAAATGAAAAAAGAAAAACTAATTTTTCAGAGTGCATCAAGCCACAAAGTTCATAACATTTTGGAAATTGCAATACCTTGAATAGTAACAGAGTAACAAAAAATATGTGATCTGGTCATTACAGGACTTTCTTATACCAATCACGAGTATACAGATCACTCTGGGGGGAGGGTGAGGGAGAACGATCTGAAAAAAAGTTTTTGACTAAAAACACCAACTTTTTAATAAAATTAAATAATGTAATCAACCGAAATTCGATCGCGATTTCCCCTGAATTTCATGTTTTCATAACTAGTCTAAATATTGAAAAAGTTATTTTACAGTTTGTTGCTATACGTTACATTTTAAAACATTATTTAAAAATATTTCCTACCGAACTTTATTCTATTTCGAGTGGTATGACATTAGTCATATTGGTCTTATCTCAAATCTATTGGTTGGAAATATTGATTGGAAATATATATAATAAGGATCATTTTTGATAGAAACCAATTTTTTGATGAACGAACCGTTCTCGTGTATATAAAGCAAACATTTAAAAAAATTTGTTTTCAAAACGACATTTCAGGGCGGCATTCTACATGCGTATTTCATACTTTTAGTTTTTTTTGCAACTTTCATTTGAAGAGATTTTTGATTAGATTAGAAGTGGAGGAGGAGGCGATGTGGAGACAACCTCTCCGTGTGGTTATCCATGTCAAGTTATGTTTACCCAAACCCAACTTTATGGTTATCTATGTCAGGTTATGTTACCCTAACACACCCTTAATCGCTTCCCCCCTTCCCTTCGCTTACGCCCCTAGATTTTTTTTATATTTCAATATTTGTAAATTATAATTTTTAATTGGAGCACTAGCGCTCCCAAGCGCCTAGAAGTAAATATATTTAAACAATTAAGTGAGAGAGGCGGCAAGAAAAAAAAGTACCATATTTGAAGTGGATCGAACTCACTACGATTCGTATAGGAGGACCCCGCATCTAACGTGACAAAGTTGTTCAGAGAAGCTCAAATCTAAGTATATAACTTTCAAGGTAATACATTTCTTGATAGTTATTATGACTCATGCCCGGGCTTTAACTACGAGGTCATATCGCCTACTACCAGGTAGTAGAGTACAGGCTCGGGACTATCGCTTAACGTCGCATCCGAAGGACGGCGTGCTTAAGTTATTTTACCTCCCAGATAAAATAAACTAAGGGTCTCTGTCGGGTTTTGAACCCACGTTCTTGAGCCTTGAGCTCAGAAGAGAAGCACGCATACCACTGAGCTACCGGCGCCCTCTATCTATAAGGAATATATCTAAGTAATTTTTGAATCGTAACTCATAGCAAAGAACTTTAAAATAGGGTTGTGGTCAGAATTTTTGTCTGATATGTTGAGTTTAAACGATGAAAAATTTCCACGATAGATCTTTTGGTGTCAGTAGTTCGGAAAATATTAAATTTTGTTGAAAACTCGACATCGAATATCTGATTGATTACATAACTTCCCCTATATTTCGTTTAGCTGTGGAAATAAATTTGATCTTTGTTTATTCTGAAGCGGATACAACCCGATATGAAAAATACACAATGTATCGACAGTCGCCCCTTACAGTGTCATTAACAAAAATGTTTTTCATTCATGCACTGGAGCGAAATATTATGTTTTTACTAACATTAGATAAATCGACAAGTCATTAGGCTTGGCATCATTATTAATTAATAACAACGGGTGGATTAAATAACATGGGCTGTCGATTTTAATAAATCTCATCAAAGTAATAATGTATTCTAAGAACTGGGACAGAACCAATCTAATTCTAATGAGGGACAATGAGAGTGGCAGCCAAATTAAGGAAATGTGTTTCTAATTTTAAACATTTCTCTGTCTAGATAAACCCTGAGAGCATAGTGGCGCATGCGCTGAATGATGTATAGGGGAAGTTATGTAATTTGTCACAAATATGATGTCCAATTTTCACCGGAATTTCTAGTCTTCCAATTCCTTGATTCCAAATATGAAAAAAAAAACAAAAAAAACATTAAGACGTAGTCAAGGTCCACGCCGTAGATTTTCCGTGAAAACGTCGGGATAAAATCATTTTTCATTTTCTTTTCGATGCTGCCGTAGCTGCTGCATTTGCTCGGCACTAGACTTTTTAGATTTTTTAAATTCCTTTTGATGCGAGCTTTCCTTTGATTTGCGTTTTCTATAATTCAGCGCATATTTACGATTCACATGAGACGACATCTTTAATTTTTTTTGCAATTTTCAATTTAATACCGATTTTTACATTGATTTCGGCGAATATTTTTATTGTTTCACTTTGAGTTCTAGTAGTGCTCCTCAAGCTCATTACAATGACACCCAAATCAACCTTATATCTAAACGCGTTGTCACGCTACACTAATTTCTAATTTTACACAATGCTAATTCGCAACAATCATCCACCGGCGCCCACACTAGCCCAATAACGTCACAGGCAAAACAAACACGTACACACATGTTCTATCCAATGTGACCTCAACCGTTGTTATCGCATTATTAGTCTCGTAGTTATTATCGATTGAAATCTGACGGTATTTTGTAACACAAGAAAGTTTGACCGGCTATCACTGTGCTTAACGAGCCAATAGACGTTTTCACGTCAAAAAGTCATACATTTGATTAGTTCTTCATCTTTCTCCCCCGTATTTTCCCCTTCGTCAACATCAATTATTTAAGTTATTTACTTATCTCATTTTTTGTTATTCTTTATTTTTTAATATATTTTATTTTCCCATATTTCTTAATTATTCTATCATAATAAATATTATTCCTATTTTGTTGATTTTACATATTTATATATTTTTATCATTTATTTATTTATTTTTTATTTTATCTTATTTTATTATGTATTTTTATTTTTCTTCTCTCTCCTCACACTTTTACTATCTAGCCCCTACTTTCTAAAATTAATTTTATTTCATCCTTGTCTAGGCATCCTTCCTTCTCTTTTATAGTTAAACATCATTGTAATATGCTCTGTCTATTTTTATTAATTTATTTTATTTTATTCACATTTATATAGATTCTTCTTCATATACTTATATATATTCATTTTTCTTCATAATTAATCTGTTAATTTTATGTTTTTTTAAGTAATTTTTTTATTTATCTATACTTACAATTGTCTAGTTTTTCTCCACTGAGGTACTAATTTATTTACTTTTATATTTATTCTTTGTACTTCATACTGATACTTTATTTCATTGTTTGCTTTTCTCAGGGGATCTCAGTCCCAGAATAATAACATTTCTTTTCATTACATACTTCCAATAACTCCGGAAATGTAATGTCTATCAATGAGTGTCCCTGTTACACACCCTTAACAACTATTGATTTACAACCAAATCGGCCGAAGAGAAAGGGAGGCTTAAAACAAAAACATATATAACAGGCGATGTATCAACACGAAATTATAATTATAAGTTGTAAGACGTGTGATGCGATGAAATTAGAAGAGGATTTTTTGGGTCAGCAAAGAGTTGTGTACACAGACAGAGACAATAGGAATATTGACTTTGGAACGAAAACAAGAATAATGCTGACCCAAAACAGCAGAGCAGATTTTGGAGAAGGGGAGAGAATTGGAGGTCTTTAAAAGATCTGGTAACACTGGCACCACGCTAAGTCCTGAACCTCAAGATGGCTGCTCCTCCGCCTCGACGTCAGACCCTAGTTTTATTCTGTTTTGCCCACCTTCTCATCTATATTTTGTTATGTATAATCCCAATGTAGTTTAGAATGTAATTGGAAAGATTAAAGAACAATGATTACCTATATGTAGTTGTATGTTCTCTAGCCCCAAGGATTAATATTAAATTATAATACCTCTCGTTTTAGCCAAGCAAATTAAGTAACAATAAAGAAAACATATGTTTTTAAAAAATATTGTCTATTTCACAAATAATATATATTATGGGAGTACTTTCGGTATTGCTACCATCTTCAGCCACGACTTAACAAATACTAAATTGAAGTTCAACTAGGTAGGTAGTTTACAATCTAAGCGGTAGGTAGGTATCCTTTTTCAGCCCCTACGGGGTTTTCCTATCCTTTCTGTACAGCAAATATTTGAAATATGGAAAAACATAAAAAATGACATTTCATCCCAAATTGGGATCTTAAAAATAAAAAATTTGAAATACTATGTGTTGATTAAATGCATATATGAAGTGAATTAAATACTGGAGGATTATATTATTGGCGATCCTCCAGTCTCTGTGTATACGTACTTACTCTCTCAAAAAACTGTATATATTATTTTATAAAACTTTTTATTTTATTTTTATTCATATATTAACAATGGTTATCTTTAATTCACTTCATATATGCATTTAATCAACACATAGTATTTCAAATTTTTTATTTTTAAGATCCCAATTTGGGACGAAATGTCATTTTTTATGTTTTTCCATATTTCAAATATTTGCTGTACAGAAAGGATAGGAAAACCCCGTAGGGGCTGAAAAAGGATACCTACCTACCGCTTAGATTGTAAACTACCTACCTAGTTGAACTTCAATTTAGTATTTGTTAAGTCGTGGCTGAAGATGGTAGCAATACGGAAAGTACTCCCACATTATATATTATTTGTGAAATAGACAATATTTTTTAAAAACATACGTTTTCTTTATTTTTATCAAATGTTTCACAATATCTCTGCAAAAATGTTAAGTAAAATTAAGTAACATAAAAATAAAGATGCCGGTTGGTGAGTGAAGCACCATAGTATAATTCTAGTAAGAGTCGAGTAATCTATACTACCATTCCTTTTTCTTCACAGACGACAACCAATTATTTACAGTGAAATCGACCATAAGAATGTGGAAGCACTAAGAAGAAGATGGGGATCAGATCGTTTTGAATTTAAACTTTTATTAATATGTTCATTAGTATCTAATAATAATAATAGTAATAATTTGTATTGTTTAAAGGGATCACCTCTATACAATTGAGTCAGTGACTATTACTTTTACAATATTAACATAATAATGACACATATAAAGGAATACACATACAAAACAATAGTGACATATATAAAGGAACCTTTAACAAACTAAATAAATAACATAAATAAATAAAAAAAGTATAAATACAATAGTAATAATGTAACATAGACATTAAATATGGAATGGGGATGTAGGTATTGAATATCAATATAATATGTAAGTTGAACTACATTATTCATTAACAATGAATGATCTAAGTAAGCTGATTAAATAATAAAAAATATTTGAGATATCATTTTTATTATGGGCCAGAAGTAATGTATGAAAGTTGGATCTGTCTATATTGACACTCTGAGGCAGGAAGTGGCTTCTAATGGGGGAGTAAGAGTATATCGGACAGGATATTAACAGGTGGTATACTGGGGATTAAGGGTGTATATATTATTTTTGTAACTTATTTTAAGATAGTACTTGCCAGATAGACGGAGTTGAGCCAGTGCTTTGATGTGTGAGAAAGGAGCATGGTTGGAGTTGATCTGGGTTGTAAATATTGGAATAAAATGTGTTATATCGGCATTTTAAAAGATAATATTTATCTTTATTCTTCAGTTGATTCACAAATGCGTCCGAAACTCTGGGCAGAGAGTATTTTAGCATTACCGGATCCAATATATATAATACATCTCCCTCCCCAATTAAGAGGATCATTGAAAACCAAGTGATTGATTTCTTCACATTTTCTCTCATCATATCTCTCTGAAATAATAAATCTTCTTAATAAAACAAAGTAATGACTTTCCATAAATATATAACGATACCCTATCTTCTCCTCATTATTTGTAACGAATGATGGATACTGATAATTTATTTTCCAAATTATTTATTTACATTCTTATATTGAATAAAACAAAAATAGAGTAGGTAATGAATTTTTGATACAAATTCTACATAAGAAATACAGAAGACGTATGTATTTGGTCAAAAATTTGATGTTGCGGGTTCACCAAAATTTAATGTTCCGAAATTTAATTGTTAACACATATGTGTCTGTGAACTTGATAACTCCCGATAAAATGAGTGCATTCACACGAAATTTCATATGTTTCTCTCAAACTCCATAAGAACGACACCTCATCATTTTAAAGCGAATCTGCCAGAGGAAAATTAGGGGTAATAACTGTCGATGAAATGAATGTAAAAAAACGACATTCAGTATGTAATTTCAAGATTCAGGAATTGCTTCTTTAATTCGTACTGGGGAAGTAGACTGCAGATGATTCACCAATTTAACTATGAATTTGCTTATGAACCTAAAAAGCTTAGCTTCCATTCCCGAATATGAAAGTACCTAAATGTGAAGATGGCAGATGTAATGAGAAGATTTTATTATTTTGTACTAGCTGGCTTTCGAAGTTGCTGACTTCATTATCAAAACGTCTGATAAAACCTTTTTATTTTACCCACTATACGAAGTACAGGGGAAGTTATGAAATCTGTCAGAATTTCATGTTTTCCGAACTCCTGATTCCAAAAATAAATAGAAGAAATCTTTTTCAGTGTCTATGGACACGATAACTCATGATTAAATAGTTGTATGAGTGTAACCCTCTAAGGACAACAACTAATAATTTTCAGGGTAATCAGAAGGAGAAAGGGGGATAAGAGGGAAGAAAAAATTCCAATAACTGCAGATTTAACGAATGTGTCGACATGAAATTTTATATTTATATTCAAATCCCCATAAGGATGGAACCTATAAATTTTTCGTGAATACAATCTGAGGGAGGGGGGGACCAGAAAAGGGGGGCTCGACTCAAATACCCTAATCTGACGAGGTGAACGTATAGAAACCAAATTTAGTATGAAGATTCAGAAAGAGATCAAAAATCTAAATAATTCGTTTTTGGGAAGAATATTGTCGATGATTCATCGACGACTATTTTAAATTGTTTTTAAAAAAAAGTTCATTAGACAGCCTGATAAGTAGGGCAACCTCGAAAGCCAGCTAGCACAGAATAATACAATTTTTGAGAGGTCAGACATCTTCCTTCCTTAGCTATACGAAGTATAGGGGAAGTTATGTATTTATTCTACAACCTGTGAAATATGAAATTAATGAATGGGACATATCTGGACATTTTTATGGTCGTTTCCCCCTTGTTAGAATTTATTTCAAGGGCCATAAAACGCTCCAAAAAGTCTTTGTAGAAAGACACAAATACTACTTTTGGGGTGCACGTGAGTTGCCAAGTAAGAAGAAAAGAGAAATTCAAGAGGAAATAAGAAATTTAAAAATGCATTGTGAAAAGGCCATTTCAGCAGTGCATTATGACTAGCAATAAATGTTTATTAAGCTGTTGTTAAGAGGGAGTTCCATTCTTCGAAGACCATATTAATAAAACTTAGTTTGTTCAGTAAAAGTTATTTTGTGCTAGCCGGCTTTCGAGGCTGCTCTCATCATCAGGCTGTGATATATTTTTTTTTCGTTAAAAAAATCGTAAGTGAATTACCGCCAATGTATTTCCCAAGAATGAATTAATCAATTAACTTTTCGCTACTCCTCCAAAACCAGTCTCCCGATTCGGCTAAAAATCAATACTTTATTTACATAGCTGATTTTGTTTCAATTCATTACATTGACAATTAAGTTATTTGTGGAAAATGATCTGGAAGACAAACCCAGGATCATATTTTCGTCCTCAGAACAATACAAGGAAAAGCTTGGGACAGAGACAGGAATATCTACCTGTCTTTTTAAGATCTGAAAGCAGCCTTTGTCTCGGTTCCGAGAGAAAAGATATGGAACGCTCTGAAGGGCGAAGAATGTTCCGGAAGACCTCATAGCGACGATTAATTCGATCTACCAGAGCCTTGAAGGCAGTTAGGTTCAATGGACAGGTGTCCAACCCATTCTATGAAGAGATGGGTCAAGCAGGGCGACAGTCCCCATTGCTGTTCATTATTTTCATAGACATCATTAAAATATGTAACAAGAGAACAGGAAGTACAATCGTAGGAAAGTTGAACCTCCGCACAGTTCTAGTTCAAGACTTGGTGAACGCCGAAGACGTTGTTCTCATCTGCGACTCCCTTAGGAAACTCGAGGACGCCTTAACCGAATGGAGCGAGGAGCTGAAGCGCAAAGGTATGGTCATCAAATGACACAAAGAGCAAGATACTATAGGTAGGTGGAGAAGGCAAAGTTGTGCGAGTCTTGTAACGGGGACCTCTAGTGAAGGCTACTGACAAGTACCCATTCCTCGGCACTATGGTGGAGAGGAATTGTAGAATGGACCAGGAAGTTTCAAGCAGGGTACAGAAGGCATTGAGAGTCTACTACCAGATCTGCAACTCCATCATAGGGAAAGGAGATGTCAGCATAGGTGAAGCTTCACATCTACAAAGCAATCTTGCTCCTATGGCTGCGAAAGGACTGTTCTAGATTACCGCTGCTGAAGTGAAATTCCTTCCAAGCAAACAATGGAGAAGAGGTAACTCAATTGGTTCGGACATGTGAGCAGGATGCCGGAGGAGACAGAATCCAGGAAGATGATGGAAGCAAGACCTGAAGGAAGGTGATCACGTGGGAGACCCTGGGTACAATATCTGGAGTATATCCAGAGGCGGGGGCAGGACAATGGTAGAGATGTGGGCTCAAGAAAGAGATGTGGATGGATCGAGGCTCACTCTACGCCGATAGGCATCCGAAGTTAGAGAAAGAAGAAGGAAACATTTAAGACTCTAAAATATTTTTCACTTAGAAGCAGAAAAAAATGGAAAGTTGTTTGACTACAGGAAACATTTTCAGTTGATAAAATGTGAAAATGATGGTGAAAAGGAACGAACCATTCCTATTTGCCCACGCCCACTTTTTTTATTTTATTTATTAATTTTTTAACTTTTTTCCCTTTTAAGCCCGACATTCTGTGAATTCCGCGTTTGTTGTTTTTTATTTTCCAATTCCCAATTCATATATAGAAAAAAAAAAAAGGAAAAAAAGTGAAAAACCTGACTATTCTAAAAGAAAACAAGATATTTTCATTTCCCCAGCTATACATAGAACATGGAAAGTTATGTAATCGGTCAAAATTTCGAATTTGAGAGTTTTATATTTTCCAACACCCTGATTCCAAAATATTTTTTAAAAAACTGTCTGGGAACACGATAACTCACGACAAAATGAATTTATCAACATGAAATTTCATATGTATATCCAAAATCCTCCAAGTACTACACCTTTTGATTTTCAGCTAAATCGATCAAAGGGCAGGGGTAGGCTAAATCGATAAACTTTAACCTAATTTTATCGATAAACTTCAACTGCCGTTGTAATGAATGTCATGACATGAGGGAGAAGGACTCTAAGGACAACATATTCAGTCAAATCGGCTAAAGGGAAGGGGGGGGGGGGGGGGGGGAGGAAAAGGGTCAATACAAAAACTGCGGATGTAATGAATTTATTGTCACGAAATTATTTCATAAATACATTGAAAGCCCTAAAAGGATGATACCTTTTAAGTATCAACATTCAACGGAATCAGCCGAAGAGAGAAAGAGGATAAGAGGGAGGCTCAACTCAAAAACCAAATAACTGCCGATGTAATGAACGTATCGACATGAAATTTTATATTTAAATGCAAAACACCAAAGGATGGCACCAATTAATTTTACGCGAAATCAATAATTTACTTTAAGTCTAACTGTAGTTTTATACAGCTGGAGCAATTATGTTTGGGTTAGTAGGATCAGGGGAGACCAGGCAGAGACTCCCGTGGCACCCAATCTGCAGAGTCAACCACACTCTGACTTTTTTTGGCCACTCAATTTAGGCAGCTCAGTGTACATGAGTGAGGGTGTGCCTGGCACCGACCACATCCTCCTCCAAGCCAGGTACTGAATCAGCGCAGAGGCCCCGGCGATGCCTCCTCAAATACCCCGGCCAGGCAGGCACAAACACGTTCGGCAACCCCGAGAGCCTGCGCCAGGCACCCCACCCCCACACCCTCAACGGAATCTATTTACAGGTTGTCAAATAAAATATAGTCTGACCTCTCACAGATTTTTATTAGTAGTGGTAGCTAGCCGGTTTTCGAGGTTTCCCTCAGGCAGTCTACAAAAGAAACCATCCTTAATATAATATGAAAGCAACAGAAATAAATAAATAAATTGCAAAAATAAAAAATTAAAAACAATTTTTTGAATTAACCATACCTGATAAAAAATTAAAAAATTTTTTGAATAAAACTAAATAATTTTACAATAAAAATAAATAAATAAAACAATTTAAAACGTTAACAATTTAAAAAATCATGGATGGGGACAAGTTATTCCTGAGTCACAACTGGGAGAACGGTGTACGTGAGACTGCACAAACCTCCCATCCCCTCTCTAGAGTTGAGGAGGGGGGACGCTCTCTTCCTCCTTTCCAATTTAATTTATATACTCTCCAATGTATCCATCTTTCTACTTTTTAAGAATCTATTTACGGTCTTTGTTCCATTATAGTACAATTTTTGAGTTTGGAATATACTTTATTATTTATATTATCTATTGAACAGTACAGTCTAAGTGAACAGTACAGTTTGAGATATTTTGCTATATTTTTTTTACAGTTTGTGAATATGTGTATTATGTCTTCGGTCTCGTCGCACTCTTCATTCCCCTGCTACTATGCAAGTCAAATATTGATTTTTAACTCAAATGTTCGATTGGCTTTGGAGGGAGAGCGAAAACGTAATTGATTAATTCATTATAATAAAATATTAATTAAATTGTTACAATTACATTTTATCCACCATTTTAGAATAATATTCTGAAAGGACAGCTTAAATATTTTCGTAGTGGTCCATTCGTCATCCTGACATCTACTGTCAACTTAAAAGTAGTTTATCATATAAAGAATGGTAGAGTTTTTTTTTTCGTTACAAAGGGTCAATTTAGTCCGATGAATGAAAAAAACATATGTTTAAATGTCATATAAAAAACATCGTGTATAAGCTGCATATATCGCAAACAAATGATCCAAGGATGCACAGAAAGTTTGATGAGACTTCAAATAATTTTTTTTTTGTGTAATGAATTGTGTAAGATTTGGCGTCTTGAATGGCGTGAGAGAGGAAGGCCACCCAGAGGTCAATGAATTATAGCAAGGCATGGTTCCACCTCCCGGGAGGTCTATGGTGCAAGAGTAGTGGAAAAAATGAGTCTATGAATGGAATTCTATGAAAAAGTTTGTAAAGGTCCTGAATTGCGTCGTATAATGGGATTACGATGAGGTCAATGTGGAATGTTCTGTTCTTTACGTATGATAGGCATTGAGTAATGCGTCTGAATGTCTTGGAAAACCTGGAGTTTCAAATTAGAAGTTTTAGTCCAAACATGAATTTGCGTGCCGAATATCCAGAGTATATTTTGATTAACTGTACAGAAGGGGATAAAATATATTAAGTCGTATAGTCTATTACGTGTGAAGCATTTATGAGGGTTCCACGTCAGTCTTCTGTCCAGTGTTTTACACACACTAATTTAGCCATGATCAATTTATAGTTCTTCAAAATTAATCTTCTGTACGCCCTCCACAGTAGTTCACTGCTGAAGATTATAAGATGGAATGTTTCCTCCCGGTGTCGAAAAGAGGATCCTGAACCAGTGGACGAATTGTCTCAACTTGCTGTGACCACTCACTGGGCTGGGAACGGTTTGTACTTCTTCAACGCCAATTTGTTCTCTAGAGACTCCGTCTGACCACACCTTAGCTCGTCCGTTTCCATTGCTCCTTCCATTGACGTATGAACCTCAATCTCGCCTTTGCTGCTACCAACGTTTTCGGATATTTTGCATCATGTGTCCCTCTTTTACCAGAGAGTCCGCACGCTCGTTACCGGTGTCGCCATCTTAGCCCTAGCTCAATTGAATCTAACGATCCAGCCCTTTGCTTGAAGAACCCCGACCGAAACCCTGATTTCCTTCATAGTGCCCAGTGGTTTCTGTGGTTCCTGAAGCTCTTCTTGCTCATCTTGCTGTCCGTGCCTACTACCACAGTGCTTACTCCAGGTGGAACACACCTGGTCTCAGCCTATAGCAGATCTCATCTAGCGTTGTCTTCCCTCTCATTACGCCTTTATCCGACTTATTGTAAGGAAGCGGTGCATCATAATTTTGCCTACCCTGGTTTAGTTATATGCGGTAAGATTCAGTGCTTGAAGGCATTCCAAGACGATTTTGGAATCTATGTTTACAGCTTGCAGTGCTGCTCGGCGCTCAGACACTATTAGTATCCGCACTCCCCTCATCTTCCGCCTCTTAATGATCCAGGCGCACCCGAGGATGGCATATATCATGAACCTACTTTTGTCTGGAAACCATCCTAGATATGGTAAGCTATATTGACCTATTCAAAATCGAAATGCAAATCTAGCAATAATCCTAGATAGGAGAGATTGAGCTAACTATTGAATTGAATAGTGGCTAGGCAATTAACCAGAGAGCAAATTGGCTAGGATTCATTACTGGAGTAATATATCCACAGATCGATTGTGTGGTTAAGATATGGCGGACAGATAATCACTTATGGGGATCTGGATACACATACAAAATTTCGTGTCAATCTATTCGGTGTTATCGTGTTCACAGACGCACACACAGATTGACATTTTTTAATTCGATGCTGATTTTTTAACGGAATTTTATTTTTTCAGACCCTAGATTACAAATATGAAAAAAAAAAAGTCTGTCTGCTTTTGAACACGATAACTCTCCGACTTCTAGCTCAAATCCGTCTCCACAATAGCAATAGACATTTTAGAATATTACTTGGAGGGCTTAGGTATAAGT
This sequence comes from Aradus depressus, assembly GCA_963662175.1. Taxonomy (NCBI): domain Eukaryota; kingdom Metazoa; phylum Arthropoda; class Insecta; order Hemiptera; family Aradidae; genus Aradus; species Aradus depressus. The sequence goes on from OY759222.1 coordinate 25,115,262, forward strand.
TTTGCCCTGAAAGTGTCTGCAGGCTCTGTATCTTAGACGAAAAGGACGACCTCATACATTGTTCCATTGTCCCTCCTTGTGTATACCCAGGCAAGCATTTCTTCACAACTATCTCACCAATAAAGCAGAATATTATTCAGAAACATTTGTGCAAATTTTAAATAATTTTTATTTTTTACTGTTGCCTTGAAATTAAAGAAGGACATCATTTAGTTTGTTGCATGTAAGATGGATATATATATTTTTTTATTATTATTATTATTATTATTTATTCATGTTCATGTCACATCTTGTTTTATATAATTTTTGAATTGTTTCTTTATCCTGGTTGCTTACACTATTCATATTTAAAGAGCATGTCCATTTTTACTATTTCAATATTATTGGTATCTTTTTATTTAGTTGTTATATTGCTTATTATTTACAATTCTTTGTATAGGTATTTTTCTTTTATTTTATTTTACATACTTAACTATAACAATATTTATTTTGTAAAAAAAAAAAAAAACACTCATTGCCATGTATCTATATATATATATATATATATATATAAGTGTATCCGTGTAAGTCAAATGTTGAATATTATCTCAAACGGCCGCCTGGTTTTGGAGGGTTTTTTGATTATTTCGTTCTGGTGAAGTACGTATTTTTTACGATAGTACTTTGATTTGAAGCTCAATCTTCCAATGATACTAACGATTGACGAGTGGTCTTTCGATATCGACAATAGTTATTGTTGAGGTTATAGAAGACTTGTGACCTGATGGAGGACATTTTAATGTGAGTTTTCATGAAAATTGCCTCTGGGAATCAATACATTTCGCTAATTTCATTGCTTTTTCAAGACACTGAAATGAAAAGCAAGGAGGAAATTGATGTTTGGGCTTCCTTGATGATTGCTTTTCAAACCAGTCTGAAAAGCCTCATCTCAAGAGTTCCGCTCAGTTCAACACCACAATTTTTTTAAGAAGGTGAGGCTTTTCTTCTTTTCTTTCAGCAAGGGAAAGTTATGTAATCAGTCTGAAAATCGATGTTAAGTTTTACAATGGAATTTAAAATTTCAAAAAGTCATCGGTGAATCATCGGCAATGTACTTCTCAAGATTTTTTTTACTTTACCATTTTCAATAGTTATTGTGACCCATGCCCGGGCTTTAACTAGTTATATCGTCTACTTCTATGGCGCTCTTTTAGGTGGACATGAGCCCGACTGGATATTTACCAAAGGAGGGGTCGAGCGAGTGGTCTTTAACGTGTACCTGGACACCGCTTAACGTCTCATCCGAAGGATGCCGTGCTCAAGGTTCCTTCACCTCCTACATAAAATGTAAATGCCTGGGCCGGGTTCCGGACCCGCGATCTAGAGTTCAGAAGTCAAGCACGTTAATACTACCAATAACAAAAAAAAAAGTATTATTCATTGCTACGCGATACAATAATTGAATTTTAAATTATTTAAAAGGGGCCATGGTGGCCGTGCGGGCTAGAGCGTAGGGCTTTGGTCGCATGGTCTCACCATGATTTGCGGGTTCGAATCCCGTCCGGGAGTGAGTTTTATTTCATAGATAGAACTCCCTCCCGGGGCCATGGATGTTGTAAATAACTAAAGATAACACCTTTATTAGAGACATGGCTAATATGCATCGTATATAAGGCCAAAAAAAAAAAAAAAAAAAAAAAAAAATTACATTCTAAGGCGGTATAACATAAGTTGTATTTATTGCATCACAAATCCAAGGAGATACTAGAGATTTGTAATTGAGTAGGTAAACTCCGGTAAAAACGCGGAGTTTTTAACGGAATTTCATGTTTTCCGACCCATAAAAATGAAAAAAAAAAAATTATTTATTTTCGTGAGTCTGTGAACACTATAACTCCCGATAGAATAAATGTATCGACACAAAATTTTATATGTATGACCAAAACCTTATAAGGATCTATCGATTTTCAGCCGAATATGCCAAAGGAAAGGTGGAGATTAGGGGTGAAGCTTAACTCAAAAACTGCAGTATTCAATAACTCAATAACTGCAGTTGTAATGAATGTATCGACACAAAATTGTATATGTATGACCAAAACCTTATAAGGATCTATCGATTTTCAACCGAATATGCCAAAGGAAAGGTGGAGATTAGGGATGAAGCTTAACTCAAAAACTGCAGTATTCAATAACTGCAGTTGTAATGAATGTATCGACACAAAATTTCATTATTAATTTTTAATAGAATCGGAGGAAAGGTAGAGGGCAACAGAGGGGGAACCAATTTAATAACTGTCGATGTAATGAATGTATCGACATGAAATTTCATATTTAAAGTCAAAACCCAATGAGGACATAATCTGTCAAATTTCAGTGATATCGTCTGTTGGAAAGTGGGGTTCAGGGGAGAGAGCTTAAATTAAAAAACCCTAATAACTTCCGATGTAATGAATTTATCTATAAAAATTAGTATGAGAATTTAGAAGCCCCTAAAAGTTGAATTTTAGCGCAAATGGTGGTTTTGGAGAGGCAGTGAAAATTTAGTTGATTAATACGTTCAAGGGAAGTACATTCACCAACGATTTTTTTACTAACCAGGCAACGCCAGGGTAATCTGCTATTATCGAATAAACCAAATAGAGTTGTTTTCACCACCCTTAGTGTTCAAAATGTTTTTCAAAAATCTAATTGTTTCAACGTTGTCTATTTGTGTGGGGGGCAGCTGAGCATGTTCTCGTTTGTCTTTCCTTGTTTGGGATGAACTGATTAAATGGTTCTTATAAAGGAACTCCCAAGGATAAAGTAAAACAAGGTAATGAGGTAAATAAAGTGGAGAAAGCAAGAGGAAAAGAGAAATAATATAGAACTCAATAAAGCCTCTTGAAGAACACCATATCCCTTCTTGTTTCAGTGCATCTCCTTTATAAGGACGAAAAGCGGGTCTTTATATATGCACATTACAGTATATACATGTGCTTATCTATTACCTGCCACATGCAAGTAAGCACTTGACGTAAACAAGTCTTATAGGGCTAAATATATATCACTAAAAGGGACCGTTAACGCATAATGATGATTTTAATAAAATAAAATGTAAGTTAATATTAAATAAATTAATAATAAAAAAAAATTTACGTTTCGCGCGATTTTACTTCTATCCAAGGCGATGAGATCCGCTGAATTCACAAATTTCGACGGTGAGACGGCTTGTTGGCAGAGCCGTGCAACGAGTATTGGCCACAATTAAAGTACCCGAATGTTTTTATGTTTTTCTCCTTTACATTTTGAATAAGATAAAGATTTTTATTTTACAAATAAAAACTTGAGCAAGGAAATTGATATGTGTAACAACAATATTTTATTTTCAAACATTATATTATGAACTATTAAACATAATTATTACCCGTGTACATAAAAATGATAGGTAATAAAATTTACATATATCTGCATATAAAATTTACATTATATAATAAACTTTCATATATGTACTATTAAAATACATAAAAATAGAGTTTAGTAAAGTAGTTTTTAAGGAACACAAGCCAACTTTTTTTTTTCAAATAAAACTAAAAACATTTATCACAAATAGTTATTTATTAAATAAAAGTAAACTGTAATCAAAGCATGGCTCTTCTGCCCTTACAGGAAGCAACATTTTCTACAGCACGTTTTGTATCAATAGAATTAATTCAAGAGATCTCTTTCGATGGATAATAACGAAAGGCCCGTCAGTCAGTCTCTACAAAAGCAGGGTGCCTTTTGATTATCCATATTTCTCTTTTTTTTCCCCATCCCTTCAAATTAATTTATCTTGATTTTCCCCTTGGTTTTGGTTTATTTTTGTTTTCTTGTCTATATTTGGATTTGTTAACGATAGATTTAAAATAAGGAAAAAAAAATTTAGGGCGGCCGCCCGTATTATGGCCGCACGCTTTCGCCATAGGGTCTTCACGGCTCTGCTTGTTGGGATTTAGGAAAACATAAAAAAAAATTAAATAATTTTAAAAAAGTTTATAACTAAATGTAGGTATTTAAAAAATTAAAGAATATATTGAAAATTTATCCAAAACAAAAAAAAAAGTATTATAAAAATGATGAACATTAATATTCACCCCCTCCCGTCAGATATTTACATTTTCTTGAATTTAATTTACATCTGTTTTCCGGTTTCATTTCATCATCCCTGCATCTCACAAGTTCCTTTCTTCATCTATTCCTCACATAGTTCAACTTTAAAAAAAAAAAAAAAAAAAAAAAAAACAGCACGAACTAACGCGCGTTCGAGACAGTAACTCAAGCCCGACCAAACATGGTGGATTCTCATTTTTTTCACTTTTCTTTACTCTTTCTTCTTCTTTCCGTCACTACAAATTCTATTAGAATTTTCTATGTCCATATATATATATATATATATTGTAACTCTCAGAAATATGTGTCCTATCAACATCTATAAAAAAAATTGATAATATAAAATAAATAGTAATAATAATAAATGTATATAATAAGAATAGGCAAGAAAATAAAAGTCGGTTAATCACAAGAGGTAAATTCGTTTGTCTATGAGAGCAAAAACATAATTGATTCACTCGTACTGGAAAAGTACTGTAATATCCAAAAACATGGATAATAATTGTTCTAATATATTTAAATAAAATAATGAAAATGGAAATATAAGAATTGGAGGCTAACCAAGAACTTGGCAGGATGTAGTGAGAAAACCATTTCAGCAATACAATATAGGGAAGGGATTAACTGGGCAACCAATAGACGCTCAGAAAAGACCCGGCGCGAAAAATGGAGGCGAGTGAGCCGCACCCGCCAGCCAACATCGCAGAGGGAGGATCTCACTTCTGAAGTCACCATCGAGGAGGGAGATTCACATTCTGGAACCAGCCCTTGGTAATTCAACATCCCAGAGTTAGGACTCAGCCGGTCACCTTACTAGAGAAGAAGATGCTCCCTATTATTTTGAGACAGACAGCAGAGGTTGAACAGTGAAGAAATCCGAAGAGCAGCAGAAATCGCGACAGATAACGAAAAACAACAAGATACCTTTAGACCATAAGTAATAATATCAATATATTTTAGGATAATAGTAAATTTTAGAAAGGATTCTAAGTAATAAATAATTATAAAGTTTAATAATGTTTTTCACAAATATATTTAGTCAAAGTGGGTTCGAAACCCGACCGAGGCCCTTAGTTTATTTTATCTGGGAGGTCAAATAAACTTAAGCACCCCGTCCTTCGGATGGAACGTTAAGCGATGATCCCGAGCCTGTACGATGTCAGGTACTCGTTAAAGACCCCTACCCTAGGTGAATAAAAATTTAGGACTCCCACAGTAGAGTCGGGCTCATGTCCACCAGAGTGACGAAAGAGAGTTCTGGTAGTAGGCGATATGACCTCGTAGTTAAAGCCCGGGCATGAGTCATAAAACCTAACCTAACCTATTTAGTCAAATAAGCATGGAGTAAGTCTCCTTTTATGTATTTTGCTCCTCATGTCATCTTAATTTTTCAAAACTGTTAAGTCTTGGCGAATCCACGCAACGAAATAGAAGTAAGTAAGGTAAAGAATCAAAAAGAATAAATATTATTTAACGTACAACATTAATTACAATTACAGTACATCGACGGTGATCACGAACGACTTTTTTTTATTTTTTGAAATGTGAACGTAAGGGGGAAATGTGTGATCAAAAGCTGTATCTCCCATTTATTTCGAACAATATCGACTTTTGAATAATATATATTAACATTGTTAATTCTACCAATCCTAGAACCACCAAAGCGTTAAACCATATTAACAAGGATTCAAACGTTGCAAACTCCGCAAACAAACATTACCAATGGGTAAGTTAATCCTGGCAACAAACAAAGGATTATACAAGGGCTAACAAACAAATATTTCACAGCATGTGGAAAGTTGTGATGGCTCTAACGCAGAAATAATTAAAGCTATGAACTTGAAATTCGGAATGAAGACGTCACATATGCCAACTTAGATCTAGTTACATTTTGGCTGAAATCGGACGCAAATTGAGATCACTTTACTCCGTGGCTTAAGTACATTTTACAAGATACTCCTTATATTTATGACCATCATCAATTTTTATTTTATAGGATCCTTATAAGTCTATTTCATAAAATTTCCATGTATTTCACAAAATTTTGAAGAGGGGTTGAAGATATGACCATAAAATGAGATGTCTTAAGGAGCATTGGCTATTGTACGAAGGATTTTGGATTGAAGGGATTGGATGTGCTGGAGATTAGAAGCCTTGGCAGAGTCCCAGACTTCAACACAAGTCCACATAGGTTTGAGCACTGCGTTGTTTAGTTTTCAAAGTTAATTTAGATCTTTTGTCTAGTAGTCTTAGTAACAGTTTATAACATCTGTTCATTTCAGTCTCATGTGAGGATTCCAAGTTAATCGTTTGTCGAGTATTAGGTGGATATAGCGTATTTCGTTTTTTAAAGGGATGGGATTATTGTTAACGAGTGAAAACGATGTGAACTAACTTCTTGTCGTTCATCTTCACTCTCCGCTTTTTTTACCAGGCCTCAAGGGATATCAATTGTTCTTGGAGGTGTCAGGAGGGCGACGGTAGCTCAGAGGTATGCATACTTGCCGTCTGAGCTCAAGATCGTGGGTTCGAAACCAGGCCGAGGCCCTTAGTTTATTTTATCTGGGAGGTAAAATAAACTTAAGCACGCCGCCTTAGGTCTCCCATAGTAGAGTCGGGCTCATGTCCACCAGAGTGGCGAAGAGCGCTCTGGTAGTAGGCGATATGACCTTGTAGTTAAAGCCCTGGCATGAGTCATAATAACTAAATGAATGATAGGACTGGATCGGGATGAGAAGGGAAGATAATATCATTTGAAAAAGTGTGAGTTGTTTTGATGGATATCAGCTGTGTATATTGTAAAGAGGAAGGGATACTGTCCTAGAATGTAAATAAATTTTCATAACAGTTCCTTGTTGAACTTCTGTTTTGATTGTACTGGATAGTCTGTTTTGCTGGTTTGTTGACAGTTGAAATCCAGGCCTCCTGACCTTAGTCACGGTTCCAGAAACGGCCTTCTCTGTTTACTAATCGATCCTCTCCAACCTTCCATCTCGATTTATGGTTAGTTATTGTGACTCATGCCCGGACTTTTATCTACTAAGTGATATCGGTTACTATCCGAGCGCTGTTCTGTCACTCTGTTGGACATGAGCCCGACTCTACTAAGGGAATCCTAAATTTTCATTCACTTAGGAAGGGGTCTTGATATTGTACAGGCCCGGGGAACAGCGTACTCAACGTTTTTTCATTTTCCGGGTTTTGAACCCGCGATCTTGAGCTGAGTACGCAAGCACGCATACCCCTGTAACGGCGCCCTCTCTCGAATCATATTGACTCTCTATTTTCACCATTAGACATATATGATATCCCATGAAAATAGTTTAGGGAAAAACATTTTTAAAGTACTGGTTTTGAAGTTACGGGTTGAGTAAATTCGGGGGAACGGAGGGATGGGAGTGTGGGTGAGTAAAGAGTTCGCTAAGTCGATTTAATCGTTCCAGCAGTTTATGTTCCGAACAACGTTTACATCGTCTCCCTCTACAAGAGGCCCTCTGAGCTCCAACATGAGTTCTGAGGTTCGAATCCATTCTAGACTGGAATTTAACGTGGTAACTTCCCCCTCCATTCTACCTTCGCCAGATACTTCTTATAACTGAGAAAATAAAATGTCTGGGGCGTGAGAAGGATAGGGAAAGGAGTTGCTACGAGGAGTGATGAATAGTTTTACCTTCTGGAATGGATGCGAACTTCAGAACTGGAACGTAGAGAGGCCGGAGACTATCTGAACGTTGTTCAGAACGTGAACGGTTTTTAATAGTTCAGGTAGAACGAATAAATTTTTTAGTGAACTGTTCCTCTGCTCGGACATTATCCTTGTTCTAGATTAAACGGAACCCTCCGTTCTCCTAATTTACTCAACCCGTACCTTCTTTAAGTACTTTAGAAATGTATTTACCTAAACTATTTTCATAGGATATCTTGCAAATATTATTAGCGAAACTAGTGAGTCAATAAATAAATCGAGATGGAAAGTTGGAGAGAATCGATTAATAAACAGAGAGAAGGCAGTTTCTGAACAATCCTTGACTAAGACCATGATAGGAGTCAGCCCTACTTCACACCCCAGCTGACAGTGATAGTAAAAGTGAAATAGTGTCACAACTAGATTGCGGGGAAGCTAGAACACTGTTTATTTGAATATTAAGAGATTTTCTTAGTTGTGTTTGGAGGTCTTGACGGATGAGCGGATAACGACTCTGCTCAGGAATCCAAGAAGGTTGGGTGGCTAATGAGCGTCCTTGGCTAATGACCGCATCAGTTGGTGCGGCGTAAATGTCCAAAAATAAAAGTAAAATATACCGGTTATGAGGAACACAGGACTTTCTTATACCAACCATGTTTTTACAAGTCCGCCAACTCCTCAAATTCATTTCTCCCTCATTTCCAACGACATTAGTTTTCTTTGTTCTAAAATATACAATGTAATTCTAGGAGTGACCGGTTCGAAATCAGGAAGGAGGGGGAGTTGTTAGTTTGCTATTATGTGTCATGCCCGGGCTTTATTGTGGCTCATGCCCGGGCTTTATTGTAGCTCACGCCCGATTGTGGCGCATGCCCGTATATCGCCTACTACCTCTACTACGACTCTACAGTTTTTGTCTACCCTGGTTATTGACCAAGGGTAGGAGAGGTCTTTAACGAGTACCTGACATAATACAGGCTCGGGACCATCGCTTAAGGTCATATCCAAAGGACGGAGTGCTCAGAGAGCCTCAGATTTCTAACCTGTAGATGTTTGTAAATGCTTGGTTAATTTAGGAAAATCTTACGTTGGCCACGATCAATTCAACTGAATAAAATACAAAATATTCTTCAAAATAATAATTATCGATAATAATACCTTATTCTTGAGCACTCCGTCCTTCGCATGTGGCGTAAAGCGATGATCCCAATCCTGTACGATGTCAGGTACTGGTGACCTCCTACCCCAGATGAATAAAAATTTAGGGTAGTCGAAATTTAGAATTTGGGCTCATGTCCACCAGAGTGACGAAAGAGCGCGATATGACATCGTAGTTAAAGCCCGGGCATGAATTACCTTTATTATCACAAGCGTAAGATAAAAATATACTTCCCCACTTCGGATTAAACATCAACCCATCATGACATTTCTCTGTCTTCTGTCCTTGTCACTTCACGACACAAAACTGTGCTGTCTATTTTGACTCATGGGGTAATGATTTCATAGCCGGTGGCAACTAGACTGCTAAGCGCCTGCACGAACAGAACAATGTCCGAAGTCCAACACTAAGCAATGTGTTGACAATTAGACGATTCATACCCTACTCTCCACAACTGAAAGGGGAAATTCTAGATATTTTTATATTAGTTTTTCTTATAGTTGAAACAGCCCCAGAGGGTCTCACCCTAGGCTGCCAATCAATGAAGAAGCCACCCAGACCCTCTCTCACCTCAGTGCTGATTGGGACAGGTTCAAGGCAACTATGACAAACAGAATCAATCTGTCATCCCTCCTGAAAACAACTCAAGTCGTACAGTGATGAAGTGAACGTTGTGACAATAACACAGGCATCGTGGAGCAGCAGCATCTCCAATATATCACCTCAACCTGTACACCTCACAAAACAAAACCACATAGTGAACAAGAGGTGTACAATTATTTGAGAATTTTAAAAACTTCGCAACTGCGTTGATATTCTTCTCAACATTGTCTAATTTGTAAACTTAAAATGTATTTAGACTACCACAAATAAGATTGAGAAAGATACATTTAATAAATGATAAAACGAAAGAAGAATATCAAGTGAATAAAACTTCATTATGTTACATAGACTCACTTCACTTCACCACTACCATTCTTTGTATATTTACAACAGAAGTTAGTACACAACCTTCTCCAATTTCAGTATATTTACCGCCAAAACAATTATTCTCTCCACCACCTTCAATTTTAGTAAATAGATATATACCTCTCTCTCTACAAGAGACTACCAACTTCAGTATATTTACCGCAGAAGTGAGTACACTCCACCCCCTTCAATTTTAGTATATATATATCACCTAGGCAAGTACACTCCACCACCGCCAATTTTAGTATATTTACCGCTGGAGTGAGTACACTCCACCACCTTCAATTTTAGTATATAATATCACCTAGGCTAATACACTCCACCACCGCCAATTTTAGTATATTTACCGCTGGAGTGAGTACACTCCACCATCTTCAATTTTAGTATATAGTATCACCTAGGCTAATACACTCCACCACCGCCAATTTTAGTATATTTACCGCTGGAGTGAGTACACTCCACCACCTTCAATTTTAGTATATGAATCGCCGAAGCGATGATGAATAATATCAACCTATTTTCACAGGCAATACAGCTAGTTTATTGAAAAATGTGAAAATCATGTCTCTGCCTTTGGATGAAGTCTCTACAAGAAGTGACTTAACCAGCCCAATGATAGACGTTATCAGGCTACTTAATGTAATATTGTCTACAGTTCTTTTTTATTCTCTCCCTTGTCACGATGTGACATGGTTTTTCTGAAGGCAGCCTTTAATCTCATCTTTCAAGTTAAGGAGGAAAAAAAAAGAAAGGCAAAAACTTTATTGAAGGGACAAGTAAGTCTGAAAGGAGAAAAAATACTGCTTTCCAAGGAAGGGGCAAAATATAAAAAGATTTAACCGTCTGCCAAACGTTCTGCGACTCTCTGATTTACCTCGACTCTGACCAAAATCCAATTTTTTTTTCCTTTTGGACTCAGTAATTCAGGTTTTTCTGATTTCCTAATGGTGATTTGTTTTTATTTTTTTCCCCCTCTTTTTGAAGTTACAACTGTTGCCAGTGACAACAATCAACAGACACTAACGAGAAACGATTTGAGAGATGGAGGTACCTGAATGGGGGGCTTCACACTGCATTTTAATGATCCACTTCAAATTTGCTTCTGTTGGAAATATAGAATAAAGTGGTCTTAAGAGTATTGCTAGACTTTCTCTAGTATTTTTGTTTTAAAGATTTTTAAGATTTATCTTGGGCTCCCCAGACACTCCTCTATTACTAGTTTCTATACTGATTTAAAATGGCTCTTCTCATCCTCCCATCGACAATAATTCCTAGGCTTTTTCCTATATCAAACCATATCTTCCCAAAGGACATCTTCCAAATGCTCCAATTTAAATCCCATATCCACCAGAAAGTCCCTAGATCCCGTCCCTCTGATATTTATCTCCCTTCCCATAGGACAACAACCTACCACAACTCCTTCCAGGCTAATTCCCTCTGGAACTCTTCCTCTCCAGATTCGCCATGTTCCTACTTCTTTCATTTAAATCTCTACTTTTCCATTATCTCCTAACTCAGCAAACCTCTCCTTCCTAAGGCTAGCTTCTAAGAGGTAGTTCTCGTCTTCCTGTTCCTTCTCACTCCACTGGACAGATTGTTACTCTACAGTTTCATCAGCCCATTACTTGCTTATCACTTGTTACTACATATTTCTAGTATGATCCAGACAATGTCACTCTATTCTCTCTTTGACATCTGTTTTTTTTTTTTTATAATTACTCATAATAATTATTATTATTTTTTACATTATTATTATTATATTATGTTTTTTAAAAATTATATATAAATCTATTTCTCCTTAATTATACATAGGAAAATTAGGCCTCTAGGAATTAAATAAAGAAACAATAATTGGTAATGACGAGTAATAATTAAATTAAAAGAATAAAAATAAATTTATATATATATATATATATAAATTTATTTTTATTCATTTAATTTAATTTTTGATCGTCATTAACAATTATTGTATCTTTATTTAATCTCTAGAGACCTAATTTGCCTTTTTTTCTTTATTCTGTCTCAATTGGCTAATACTTGTATTATTTTGTTTATTTCTTAGTGGAGGTTTGCCCCAGAATAAAGATTATTTTTCATTCATTCATAGATAAGGAAATTGCTATTAGAATAAACTATAACAATTACTAGAACTTGTGTTCGTAAGGTATTTCCCCAGCTGTACGAAGTATAGAAGTTGTGTAATCGCGGTCAGAAATTGTTTTCACTGGAATTTCATGTTTTCCCGACCCGAAACCAAAAATGTCATTAGTAATCATTTTATTTTTAATAACCCAGTGCCCCCTACATAAACAACAGAACACTTCATAACGGTCTTTTGATACACACAGTACCGGACACAATACAAACTACTTACATACGTTTTTTTTTAGAAACCTTTACACACATACAAACCCAGAAATACGTACTACGTACTTTATCTTCACAACACTTACCACAAAACCCCCCACGAAGGTTGAAGAGGAGATGGAACCGCTACTTACTGCCACCTTGACTCATATTCGTTCTTAATATATATATATACATTTTTTTTAACATTATTTTCCTTTACTTTTATCATCTCTCTTTCCCATCCATAAAAATTGTCTTTCAATTCCTTTTTATTTATTTATTTTTTTTTTTCTGTTCTTGTCCTAATAATTAAGATTTTCGTCCCGAGAACCTATCACTGGGTGGCCTTCCTCTCATATGCCATTCACGCCAACATATCAATACGTACCATCATAGATGCTGGTTGTTGAACCCTAGTAAATACACAATCATTATTTCACAAATATAAAATATTTATAATAGTTTCTTGGGGGCCATGGTGGCCGTGCGGGCTAGAGCGTAGGGCTTTGGTCGCATGGTCTCACCATGGTTTGCGGGTTCGAATCCCGTCCGGGAGTGAGTTTTATTTCGTAGATAGAACTCCCTCCCGGGGCCATGGATGTCTTAAATAATTATATATAACACATTGACATGGCTAATATGCACCGTACATAAAGCCAAAAAAAAAAAAAAAAAAAATTTATTCTTTAATTTTAGTTTTAAAACTATTATTGAAAAAAAGAGAAGTAAATATTTGAGAAAAAAACAAAATTCAAACTGTAAAGTCACTGAATGTTCTTAGTTCAAATGCCAACCTCATCCTTATCTATCTGAATTATTTATATGTAATCGATAAGAAATTCAATGCAAAGTTTTCAACGGAATTTTGACCTCCTGATTCCAAAACAGAAAAAAACAATATTTCTATCTGTCTGTGTGTCATAACTGTAACAACGAAAGTTGTATGAGTATCCAAAAACCTATTGATTTTCAGCCAAATCGACCAAAGGGGATAGGATGATTAGGGGGGAAGTTTAACACAAAAACTCTAATAACTGTCTTTGTAATGAATGTATCGACACAACGTTTCGTATGAGGATTCAGAAAACCCACTGTGTAAGACAAATATTGAGTTTTAGCCCAAATGATCGATTAGCTTTAGAGTGAGCGCAAACATGGTGGTTAATTTGTACCTGGGAAGTACATAGCCGGTGATTCACCGACATTTTTTGTGAAAGTCAGTCAATCAAAGAGACGCCAAAAACTGGTTAATAGGCTATTCCTGAGAGGAACCTTGAAAATGATATTGTTCAAAATTGTATAATTAAATTGTGTTGATTGCCAAGTTCTTGTTGGTATTCTAATTAAGAAGTAGAGAAAGATCTGACTGATTGATAAAGGTACATTTAAGTTCAGAAACTTGGGAGGAATTCGGAAATAAGACGATACTTTGTAAGAAAACTTACTGCCATAAGGGTTTAGATCTGAACTTAATCCGATTAATCTCGTTAGACTGATTAGTAGGCTCAGTTGATTAACTTATATCGAATAAAAGTAATTGTCACCCTGTTTAAATGTGTTGTAATTCACTACGGGTTCTGCATTTTCTACACTAGACTGCAACATAAATCACAATAACGTCAGCATCTTTCGGATGGGACTTGTTAAAGACTCCCTACCTTAGTTGGATGAACCTGGAAAGGCAACATTTAGGACTCCTACTGTAGACCTGAGCTCATGTCCACCAGAGCGCTCTTTCGTAGTAGGCGATATGACCTCGTAGTTAATGCCCGGGCATGAGACACAATAACTAACCAACAACTATCGGAAAACAGACCGAAGACTGGCATTTAGTAATCTTCTGGCATATTTTGGACTCAGACAAAATGAAACCAGTTTTAAACTAAAAGAATTAAAGTATCAATACCAGGAAGAAAATAACTACTAACCAGTCCTTGAAACCGAAGATGGTGGTTAGCTGTTTTGTTTAGGATCGATCGTTCGAACTGGGAGGACAGTCAAGGGAGATACTAATATATCCCTGGGTGTGTATCCCACCGTGTTCCAAGCTGAAGTATATGCCATCCTCGGGTGTGCCTGGCTCATTAAGAGACGGAAGATCAGGGGTCACACTGCGTGCTGTCAACAAAGATTCCAAAATCGTCCTGAAATGTCTTCAAGCATTAGAGTCCCTGGCGGATCAAAATAGAGTAGAGTTGAGATGAGTGCAAGGACATCAAGGGTTTAAGGGCAACGAAAGGACCGATCAGCTGGCCAGGAGCTGACAGAGGACCTATAGGACAGGAACCCTTCTGTGGGATCTCTAAGAGCACCGCAGGGTGGGGGCTCAATACAAAAACCTTGATAACTGATGTATTCCACTTATAGACACAAATTAGTATGAGGATTTAGGAGCCTCTACATAAGTCAACTACTGAATATTAGCTCGTCGATCGTCTGATTTAGGAGGAGGAGCGAAAAGTTAATTGATTAATTCGTCCTGGGGAAGTAAATTGCCGGGGATTCACCGATGACTTTTTGGTTATGTATACAAATTTCGGAATAATATATTATCATAAATAAAATTAAAATATAGCGCCATTGTTAATATATTAACTATAATGAAGAATGAATGCGGACTGTCATTGAAACAAATGAGATCTGGTGTAACGTAAGCCAAACAACATTTGGATGTCTCCATACAGCCGGCCACAATGTCACTGCTCCTGTGATATCTCTTCACCTCTGAATTATTCAACAACGCGTTGACTAATCCAGACATTGAGTCACGCTGGACGTTTTCATTCACTGAAATTATCATAAACAGCTCCTGGTTTTCAAATATGGTGATGGAACAAAACAGATTAAATCCGTGTCAAATGTGGCTTTTGTGCCCGACACAACAACCATGAACATGATATTAATGTGACTGTACATTAAATTTGAATGTTTAGAAAATCATGAAACCTCTACGCAATATAGGGAAGATTACATGAAGGATGTATTACAGAACTCACAACACTTTTATCAAGAAAATTGGCTCCAACTGACAATTGAAGGGTCTATATAACTTTACATACTATGTCATATATTAAATATTAATTATTATTATTATATAAATTCGAGAAAATTGACTCCAAATGACAATTGAAGAGATGATTACTAGATAAGAGGGAACACATTTTTTAACAGGTCAGACGAATAATCCCATTATTGTTTATGCGTAAAAATAAAATAAAGTATTTTCCATTACTCTCCTTTATGCATGATGTAAAGAGACAAAAAAAGATTAGCTCCTCAATGAAATCACAGTACATCTTTTCTACATAACATAAGCACATGAAAAATATACAATAATATTTATTTCCGTTAAACCATAAAATGGTAATTGGGTACTCCATAAAATATATACTTACATCAACCTATATCAAATCTTAGAATACAAACTAATATGAGATAAATAATATATATATATTTTAAATAAGTGATAAAAGGATAAAAGATACATGAATATCCTGGTACAAATATAAATAATCATACATAATACATAGATAAATATTCTTTCCTCAGGTTACAAAAAGCAAAATATATGTGTATATAAAAAAAAAATAATAAGAAAGTGAACATATATATAAATAGATTAACAAATATCACTAGGTATATTGTATATAACTAAAAAAATTTAAAAATAATAACAAAAATATTAAATAGAAGTCACTACGATAGAAATTATAAGATATTAATGGTGATAAATAGCCTAAGTAGTTGTTCGCCCCAAATAAAAATAAACAGAAATTAATGGGAACATCTGCCAAAAATTAATTTTTATTATTTTTTTATCCAAAGCTATAGCTGCAACAAAAAAAATGCACAACCAGCGGCTGGGCTGACGTATAATATACATAAAAGAAATAAGATAAAAAATAATAGAAATAAAAATGACTTGAAAGGCTTGATAGGAAAAACACCCAGCGGTGAACCCTCATGGCTCATGGCACCACTTCAAAACAGGAGATCTCTGAGCCAAACTCTCTTTAACCTTCTTGGGGGGAATTGTAGGCTAAATATGGATTTAAAATTTCGTGAACTTCCGGATTCATGTGTAAGTAAATTTTGGTGAAGAAACTTTGGTATAAGTGACCTGAGCATCACATCCATAGGAAACATTTTCCGAAATACTGGCATTAGAAGGTATAATGTTGGTTGACGCCAGTGTCTAGATATAATGTTGGGTGGCGCCAGTGTCTAGATATAATGTTGAGTGGCGTCAGTGTCTAGATATAATGTTGGGTGGCGCCAGTGTCTAGATATAATGTTGGGTGGCGCCAACGTCTATATATAATGTTGAGTGGCGTCTAGATATTAAATTGGATATTACTTTGTGGTGAAGGACCCATTTATCCTAGATTCTGGTGAAGGACATTGGTTGGATGACCAAGACTGGAGCCTGTGTCACATCAAAGTGTTAAGTGATACCATGTTACTTTGAGTGTGGACTTACGAGATGTTGTTTCAGTCTAAGAGGGCTGGGTGAGGGCCTTCATGGCTCCTTCACCTTATAACCCTTTAAACCCGCCACAACGTCTTGTTTGCCTACCCCTCTCTCTGTGGGCAACTTTCGATATCAAAACCCAACACCACACAAAATCCCTCCAGGGGGGAAGACTATTTTGTAAGCTCTTCATTTTAACGAATTTCTATAAGAACAGCGTATATGCTCACCCGTTTGGTAATATTCACAGAAACTAACAACAAATTTTTATCAAACATGCTTACCTGAAAATTATTTTTACAGTTGTTAAAATTTGTGAATAATAGCAATAATAATATTTATTTCCTTTAAACCATAACATGGTAATAGGATAATTCATAACAATGAATACATTAAGATAGCTTAAAATAGATTCATAAACAGATATTAAATTTCAGAGACTGACAAACATGGAATAGAATTAACAATACCTACTATTAAAAAATAAAATGAACTAAATAAATATTTAAAAATATGAATACAACAATAATAATACTATACAGTAGATAAATAATGGATATAATAAATACAGCAGATACTTTTTAATTTAATTAAAATTAAGATCATTTTTTATAACTTTTCCGGAAGAATGTTCATTTCGGGGGACGTTCTTATGTCCTTTCCTCAGGTCCCAATGTGCGAAATATGGGAAAAAGAAAGAAAACAAAATAACAATAACAGTTATAGAAAAAATATATATAAATGAAAAAATAAAGATAAAATAAATAAACGAAAAAACTTAGAGAAATAAAATATATATAAATATGAAAAATTTATAAATACGAGTATTATAAATATATTTAATATTATTTATATTTAATATTAAAAAATAATGGTTAAAACGTAGACTGACATACCTTAAAAGGATAACTGTGAAGAAACTCTGGCAAAAATAAATTATGTTTTTTTATATTATTTATGAAGAATGAAAAAAAAAAATTCCGTTTCGAAATAGAGAGTTTCCTCTAACATAAACATTTTTAGTTGAAGTTTAAATTATGTTATTGTAACTATTGTCTTCAAAAAGAGGGAAGGGCATTAAATTATTATATGGGTTATACATTTTTCAAAAAGAGAAGAGCAATGTTTAATTATTTGAGGCTCTTTCTTCCTGGTATCGTGATCATGACTAGAATTGTTAAGAGGGAAAATATTTTTATTTTTCCTAATAAACATTACTGGTTCAAATATGTACATCGAAGGCAAAAGCATTATTTAGTTTTTCAAATATTTCTCTGCAGCTTGTTGTTCGAGTAATATTATTTATTATAGTAAGTGCTTTCTTTTGAAGCCGAAAAATGTTAATATATGTAAAAATATCTGTGAATATGTCGCACAACATCCAATTTACGAAAAAAACTTTTTTGAATAAAGAATGATCAAGTTCAGGATACTCAGATCACCGAAATAGGAGAAAATAAGGTGGCAAAATTTTTATTTCGCGCTGCGCTCTTGAATATATTGTTTTTGAGAACCGACTTCAGAAACCTTACATAGTGTGTTCAACTTCAGCCATAAAATGTTCATCTACGTTCAAAAGCCGCGATGTGACGTTCAAAATATTTGTGTACGATCTCCTGAATGTTTTCTTTTTTTTTTGTGGACATAAATCTTTCTTGTTGAAAAGAAAATGAAGTTTTTCATCCAGAAAATTAAGATTAACGGGAAGAGGAAAACTATACATTTTTTGTTGTATCTATTGCTTTCATGAAGTGGGGAAGGGCATTAAAAAAATTAATTACTTTATGAGTTAAAGTTTTTTCAAAAAACGAGGAGCAATGTTTAATTATTCAAAATTCTTTTTTCTTTCTGTTATTGTAATCATGAGTAGTATTGTTTAGAGGGAAAGAATTGAATATTAAAGTTTTAAATATAAACTGCTCTGGCACAGGTAGGATTTTGGAAGTTGTTATAGTGAAGGAATCTTACCGATGTCTCTACCGTTTTTACAACTTACCCCCACCCCTCCCTGGAGTTATTACTGTATATAAAAGAGGTAACAGTCGCTTTCATTGTTTTTCAGTAGAGCGTATTTCCAGTAATGCCAGTCTGAGATGTTGACAGGGGAATGTGATCTGTAAAAACGTTCAAAAAAGTTCGGTTTTGGCCACATGAACAGACCATATTTTAAACCATAATAATTTGTAACCATAATAGCATTCCGTTTGCAATCATTCCTGATTTAGCTTCAAAACTTTCAATACCCACAGACATCATCAGAAAAATGGTCATAAAGAGACCTTGAAATGTGAAATTTCTTTATGAACTCGATATCGGATTTTCATACAATTATAATACGCCCTTATACTAAAGGTGTAAGTACGTAAAAATAGATCAAAAATAGTACATATGAAATCTCTCCTCAAAAACACGATTATATATATATATATATTTTCATGAGATTAATGTAAAACAATTGTCAACATTCCTCACACATTACATTTGATTTTTTGAGTGGTTTTTTGAATGACATTAAATCAAGTGAATATTTTTCAACTTCTCTTCGATTATCTTTTCTAAACATTTCTATCTTTAAAATTCTATTTTTGGCGCGTAATTTCTAAAACGCAAAAAGCTGCATTTTATCCTCCTTTTACTAAAAATGTTATCCCTTTTATCCTTGTGTAAATCAGCCGTTAACACGAAATATGTGCTTGATGAACGTTAATTATTTTATTGGCAATATTATTTATTGTATTATTCATGATAAGTGTTATTTCTAATAAACTATTTTTATCCTCTGAACGTTTAAATTTTCCAATGTGGTCAGGGGCTAAGTGAGACCTACATAACTCCTTCACCCTACAAGCTCCTCTAAGCCATACATCCCCTATATCCCGTTTGCCTATAACTCTCTCTACAGGCAATTTCAAATATCAAGTAACTGTAAAAGTAATTTTTGTAAATTGTAATTTACTATTGCCCCTTAATTTTGATTTATATTATATTATATAGTATACTATATATACCATGCCATTTCTAGACCATTCTTCTATAGAACATTATTGATGTTACTTTATCCATTGATTCACATAGAAATGAGGTACATCGTCATATATATCCAGAAAAACGATAATGTTTTAACTTCACCAGTTATACGAAATATGGGGGAAGTTATAAAGAAATTCCAAGTTTTCCGACTTCCTGATTCCAAAATTGAAAAAATAATTTTCTGTCATCCGGTGTGTGTGTAACTCCCGATAAAATGAATGAATCGACACGAAATTTTATATGTGTGTCCAGAACACTCTGAGGCCGACACACTGATTTCCACCCAAATCGGTCTAAGGAAAAAGATTGATTAGGGTGGTTTAACACAAAAACTCATTGTAAAGAACATATTGACACGAAATTTCATGTTTATATTCAAAGCCCTATAAGAACAACACCTATCAATTTTCAGCGGAATCAGCCGATATTAATGTATCGATATAAATTTTTAAATTTTAATTCAAAACTCTATAAAGATGGCACCGATTACTTTTCCGCGTAATCCGCCGAAGAAGAGAAAGGGCTCGACTCAAATACCCTAATAACTAATCAAATGAATGTATCAACATAAAATTTAGTATGAGGATTCACAAGCAACTATGTAAGTCAAATATTGAGTTTTAGCCTAGTCGGTCGATTGGCTTTGGAGAGAGAGCGAAAACTTAAATTATTCTTACTGGGGAAGTACATAGCCGGTGATTCAATGACATTTTATTTTGGTAAGAAAACAAATATTCAGGCATTGAGAGCCCACACTATGCCTCTTCTCGCTCCATCACAATTCGTCAACTTAAGAATACTATAACATGAAGATGGTTGATTTAATGAAAAGTGATTATTATAAATGACGCTAAAATGAGTATGTAGTACATTTTCGAAAGTTCAATTTCTAACTTCTACTTTGAAAAAATAAAAAATGGGAATTGATTCTGTCCAGAGAGAATTAGTCCTGTCTGCGGAAGAAGAAATAAAAAAAAACTGTTACCTCAACCGCTCCTGAAAGAAATTACATTTTTAATGGCCCTCGTTCCTCACTGTCGTTTCTAAAAATCATTTTAAGGTTTTCAGAGCTCTAGATTACTCTGAGGTAAACTATTCAGATGAAGAAAAAAAAACAGGACAAAATCAATTTTTTATAATTTTTTTTTTATATTTACAAAAACTGTATAAAAATATATACAAGAAAATGTGCTAAGATAGAAAAAAATGATAATGTCAAAATATGAAGGGAAGAGAAATCACTCAGTGGTCAATCACTCCAAGGCACTGAGAAACACTCATTTATGGCTAATCACTGTCACTGCCTGATCTGAGAAGGTCTCTAGGCCATTGGCACTTAAGGCGTCGTTCGGGAAGTGTGGCAGAAGGGAGGGCATGGACTAGAGGATTTATGTGAGTACGTAAGGAGGAAAATAATGTTTTGTACATGGATTTAGCTAATTCCGTGAGAAAGGGAATATTGAAATCAGTGGGAAGGGTTTTGTTGGAGATGTAATAAGGTGCATTGCATCCTTCAAAAATTTTGAATTGCAAAGATTGAATGCGCTGAAAATTGGAAGCTTTGGCAGAACCCCATAGTTCAAGTGGGATGGAAAATGTATCTATGCATCTTGTATACCAAGACTGAAGGGATGTCAGGTGTTCTTGGAGATTGAACATGAGAGAACTGGTTTAGAATGTGGGGAGAGAATAGCAGTATCATCTGCAAATGTATATCGTGAAATGTGGACTTCACTAGGACCAAGGATACTTTCTTGAGGAACGCCGGCATTTTGTGGAGACATGGGAGAAACGGCTGAACCTTGGCTTACGCAGAAGGTTCTATTGGTTAGGTAAGATTTAAGGATAAGGAATAATGTGAAACGGAAGGATCGGTTTAAGTTTTCCACTGCAGGCCAAGAGCCAAACTCGGTCGAAAGCTTGTTCGACATCGAGAAAGGCCGCCGAACAATACTGTTTCTGCTCCAAAGTGGATGCAATAACTTCTACAGCGCCACTGATGTATGGTTGAATGGTATTTCCGAAAGCAAAACTTATACTTGGAGATTATTTTGGAATTTTACACATTTATTTTTGAATAAACAATTTCTTATATTCCCTAAAATTCAAATTTAATCCATCAAATATTGGAGTCTCGGTGCACTGAGAGAATTGAACATTTAAAATAATAATAATTGGATATTTTGTTTGTTATTCGGTGCTGTCTCCAAATTATTCCTTAAAGGAAAATAATTCCGTTCCCTGTCCAACCAATTTATTCCTAACGATCTGAAGCTTTGCCAAAACAAGGAAAATGTATTATAGAAGATGGTCGTTACAGAAGAGACGTCAAGATAAAATGGAAAACAAGAAATAAGCACATATTATCACAAAACTTTTTTTTTCTTTAATCTGAATTGAAGTCAGGTAATGTTTTAGCTTCTGTCAAAAGACTTGAATAACATAAGTTAGTGAATTATGTATAATTGTATCGTAATCCTTTCGCTGTCTGTCCGCGAGTGAAGGCGCTTGGTGAAGTAAATGGGACAAGGAGAAAATTTGGTCTCTGTAGACGAATTTTGAATGTCTGTATGTAAAAAATGTTTCCATATATACGAGGCCACGCCAAATCTTCCAGACAAAAATCATCCACCCCTCAAAAATTGATAAAACGTATTGAAGACGTTCTTGTTTTTTTTTTTTTTTTGAATGCCAGTAAAAAGAATGGTAATGGAAAAAAAAAAAAAAGTAGGTGTGTGTAATTTTATTCCTTATCATCTATCATGCATTGTCAGCTAGTACATAGGACTATAGACTTATAAGATATGCTTTGCAGCTCTGTCGTAAAAATTCAACTACACTGTAATAGCTGTGTGTTTGGCCTCCTTACGTGGATCTCACTGTGACTGCTCCCAGATCGCAGCGGGAATGTGCCGTTCTCCTAGAGTCTCTTAGCTGGGCCCCGGGATAGTCTGTCCGTCATCATGTTGTCTCTCTGGTCCGCTCTGATCTGCCTCCAATTATATGACTGCATATTATGACTACCTATTTTTCTTATTTTTTGTAATTATTTTCTTAAAAAAAAGGGGGAAAAAAAAAAATACACATATATATATATACCTATATATATATATATAGATATAGTGAGCGATACTGCAAAATACGCTAGACTGGCGCTATGACCCTGGCTGTTGCGTGCCAAACAAAAACCCAAATACTACTACTTGAAGACGTTCTTGTCCAAGGTTAGCAAAAATGGCAATAGTGGATGCTTTGCACAAAATCGTCCTAATATACAATTTTGGGAGGCGGGCTAATATTGAGCCCTGAGGCACGCCGGCCAGTATTTTTATAATAATAAAAATAAATAAATAATAAAATGTAATGAAAGTTACTCTCGAAACTACAATTCTCCATAATTCACAAATTAGGTACCTAAGCTCTTCTTGCTCTTAAAAGCCCTTGAAATAAACTTTCGGAGGAAGGAGAGGGGAGGAATGTGTAAAAACGTGGTTGCTATAAGGAATTCCTGCTCTGGCCGCATCACTTTTTTTTTTATTTCTTGTATTATTTTTTTCATTTGTACCAGTTATATCTAATTTTCAGTTAATCACTGTGTAAAATGTAATAATTATTGTGAAAATTTGAGACGACCCTTTGTCATTCAATATCAGAGACGGTAGGCTTTTAGACAATTATCTTCAGTTCAGAACAAACAGACTGGAAGAGAAACCAACTGAATTTCCAATCAATTATGATTAAATGATAACAATGATTCTCCTAGTTAGATCTCCAAACTTATTAGTAAATTTCATGTAATAATTAGTTGCCTACTCATTTTCTGTAATTAAAGCCGTTACTTGAATCAATAGAATGGATCTGAATTTTGTCTACCTCTATCATACAATAGAACAAACTTCAGACAGACTAGTCTGTATATTCTGTAAATGCGCCAAATTGTCTAAGTACCTAGACAATCGAAGATATATAGATGACGAGTAAGCTGAAGCAGTCTCAACTAAACTGCCTTATAGACATTTAGTTTACATTCTTGGGGGCGCTATAACTTTTATCATATTGATCCTATCTCAAATATAAGGACTTGTTAACGATTTAAAATTTTATAAGGAACAATTTTGATAAGAATCAATTTTTCGATAGGACTAACCGCTTCCGGGTATAACAAATAAACGTCTAAAAATATGTGTTTCAGAACTACATTTCAAGATGGTTTTTGGCATGTATCTCAAAAACCGGACGATCTGTAAAAATCGTATTTCATATACATTATGTATTTTAGTATTCTCTACAACTATTACTTGAAAATATTTTTGATTACGTCATTAACATAAGCTGTATCTTTTAAAATGTAGTTAGGTCCCGGGGGGAAAGTGGTCTCAATTTTCGTTTGATTTCGGCCAAAATCTAATCAGACCTAAATTAGAACCAACGTTGAAGTTATTAGCTACAATCGTTTTTGTGGTAGAGAGCTCACAACTTTTCAATGACATACACACACACAGACATCATCGCGAAAATGGTCAAAACGTATTCAAGAGACCTTGAAATGTAAAAATCAATTGAAACCTCGATTTCGAATAGTAGCATGATTACATTACTTGCTTATTACTATAGGTATAAGAAAGTAAAAAAACTATGTACAAAATAATATGATATAACATAATAAGAACAACTGTTCAGCTCCGAGTGCTCCCGGAACACCCCCGCATGATACTGTTCTCATTCCTACAGCTAAATAAAGGTAGTTACCCCTGACTTTGTTTAGCACTGACTAGCAGTGGAGGCAGACCCACAGGAGCAGGATAACTAAAGAGAGGCAACAATGAGGGAAAGACTGGTCACTACCAGCACTCCCAAGGCACTTGTTATCTTATCATAGCATCTCTCGACCAGTCTTCCGGAAGGATCGTCTGGGTGGAAGCTTGATGATAAGGATCGAACAATGGAATTGTCATGGGAGGAAAGTTTGAGAAGCGGGACTTGATAAAGTCGGTGACCGAACGAACTTTGAGATCATTAAAGAAATATTAAAGGATACATTGAGATTATTGCTTGCAGTTTTATCTTCTCAAGCTCCGTTGGAAAGTTTGAGAAGCGGGACTTGATAAAGTCGGTGACCGAACGAACTTTGAGATCATTAAAGGAATATTAAAGGATACATTGAGATTATTGCTTGCAGTTTTATCTTCTCAAGCTCCGTTGGAAAGTTTGAGAAGCGGGACTTGATAAAGTCGGTGACCGAACGAACTTTGAGATCATTAAAGGAATATTAAAGGATACATTGAGATTATTGCTTGCAGTTTTATCTTCTCAAGCTCCGTTGGAAAGTTTGAGAAGCGGGACTTGATAAAGTCTGTGACCGAACGAACTTTGAGATCATTAAAGGAATATTAAAGGATACATTGAGATTATTGCTTGCAGTTTTATCTTCTCAAGCTCCGTTGGAAAGTTTGAGAAGCGGGACTTGATAAAGTCTGTGACCGAACGAACTTTGAGATCATTAAAGGAATATTAAAGGATACATTGAGATTATTGCTTGCAGTTTTATCTTCTCAAGCTCCGTTGGAAAGTTTGAGAAGCGGGACTTGATAAAGTCTGTGACCGAACGAACTTTGAGATCATTAAAGGAATATTAAAGGATACATTGAGATTATTGCTTGCAGTTTTATCTTCTCAAGCTCCGTTGGAAAGTTTGAGAAGCGGGACTTGATAAAGTCGGTGACCGAACGAACTTTGAGATCATTAAAGGAATATTAAAGGATACATTGAGATTATTGCTTGCAGTTTTATCTTCTCAAGCTCCGTTGGAAAGTTTGAGAAGCGGGACTTGATAAAGTCGGTGACCGAACGAACTTTGAGATCATTAAAGGAATATTAAAGGATACATTGAGATTATTGCTTGCAGTTTTATCTTCTCAAGCTCCGTTGGAAAGTTTGAGAAGCGGGACTTGATAAAGTCGGTGACCGAACGAACTTTGAGATCATTAAAGGAATATTAAAGGATACATTGAGATTATTGCTTGCAGTTTTATCTTCTCAAGCTCCGTTGGAAAGTTTGAGAAGCGGGACTTGATAAAGTCTGTGACCGAACGAACTTTGAGATCATTAAAGGAATATTAAAGGATACATTGAGATTATTGCTTGCAGTTTTATCTTCTCAAGCTCCGTTGGAAAGTTTGAGAAGCGGGACTTGATAAAGTCGGTGACCGAACGAACTTTGAGATCATTAAAGGAATATTAAAGGATACATTGAGATTATTGCTTGCAGTTTTATCTTCTCAAGCTCCGTTGGAAAGTTTGAGAAGCGGGACTTGATAAAGTCGGTGACCGAACGAACTTTGAGATCATTAAATGAATATTAAAGGATACATTGAGATTATTGCTTGCAGTTTTATCTTCTCAAGCTCCGTTGGAAAGTTTGAGAAGCGGGACTTGATAAAGTCTGTGACCGAACGAACTTTGAGATCATTAAAGGAATATTAAAGGATACATTGAGATTATTGCTTGCAGTTTTATCTTCTCAAGCTCCGTTGGAAAGTTTGAGAAGCGGGACTTGATAAAGTCGGTGACCGAACGAACTTTGAGATCATTAAAGGAATATTAAAGGATACATTGAGATTATTGCTTGCAGTTTTATCTTCTCAAGCTCCGTTGGAAAGTTTGAGAAGCGGGACTTGATAAAGTCGGTGACCGAACGAACTTTGAGATCATTAAAGGAATATTAAAGGATACATTGAGATTATTGCTTGCAGTTTTATCTTCTCAAGCTCCGTTGGAAAGTTTGAGAAGCGGGACTTGATAAAGTCGGTGACCGAACGAACTTTGAGATCATTAAAGGAATATTAAAGGATACATTGAGATTATTGCTTGCAGTTTTATCTTCTCAAGCTCCGTTGGAAAGTTTGAGAAGCGGGACTTGATAAAGTCTGTGACCGAACGAACTTTGAGATCATTAAAGGAATATTAAAGGATACATTGAGATTATTGCTTGCAGTTTTATCTTCTCAAGCTCCGTTGGAAAGTTTGAGAAGCGGGACTTGATAAAGTCGGTGACCGAACGAACTTTGAGATCATTAAAGGAATATTAAAGGATACATTGAGATTATTGCTTGCAGTTTTATCTTCTCAAGCTCCGTTGGAAAGTTTGAGAAGCGGGACTTGATAAAGTCTGTGACCGAACGAACTTTGAGATCATTAAAGGAATATTAAAGGATACATTGAGATTATTGCTTGCAGTTTTATCTTCTCAAGCTCCGTTGGAAAGTTTGAGAAGCGGGACTTGATAAAGTCTGTGACCGAACGAACTTTGAGATCATTAAAGGAATATTAAAGGATACATTGAGATTATTGCTTGCAGTTTTATCTTCTCAAGCTCCGTTGGAAAGTTTGAGAAGCGGGACTTGATAAAGTCGGTGACCGAACGAACTTTGAGATCATTAAAGGAATATTAAAGGATACATTGAGATTATTGCTTGCAGTTTTATCTTCTCAAGCTCCGTTGGAAAGTTTGAGAAGCGGGACTTGATAAAGTCGGTGACCGAACGAACTTTGAGATCATTAAAGGAATATTAAAGGATACATTGAGATTATTGCTTGCAGTTTTATCTTCTCAAGCTCCGTTGGAAAGTTTGAGAAGCGGGACTTGATAAAGTCTGTGACCGAACGAACTTTGAGATCATTAAAGGAATATTAAAGGATACATTGAGATTATTGCTTGCAGTTTTATCTTCTCAAGCTCCGTTGGAAAGTTTGAGAAGCGGGACTTGATAAAGTCGGTGACCGAACGAACTTTGAGATCATTAAAGGAATATTAAAGGATACATTGAGATTATTGCTTGCAGTTTTATCTTCTCAAGCTCCGTTGGAAAGTTTGAGAAGCGGGACTTGATAAAGTCGGTGACCGAACGAACTTTGAGATCATTAAAGGAATATTAAAGGATACATTGAGATTATTGCTTGCAGTTTTATCTTCTCAAGCTCCGTTGGAAAGTTTGAGAAGCGGGACTTGATAAAGTCTGTGACCGAACGAACTTTGAGATCATTAAAGGAATATTAAAGGATACATTGAGATTATTGCTTGCAGTTTTATCTTCTCAAGCTCCGTTGGAAAGTTTGAGAAGCGGGACTTGATAAAGTCGGTGACCGAACGAACTTTGAGATCATTAAAGGAATATTAAAGGATACATTGAGATTATTGCTTGCAGTTTTATCTTCTCAAGCTCCGTTGGAAAGTTTGAGAAGCGGGACTTGATAAAGTCTGTGACCGAACGAACTTTGAGATCATTAAAGGAATATTAAAGGATACATTGAGATTATTGCTTGCAGTTTTATCTTCTCAAGCTCCGTTGGAAAGTTTGAGAAGCGGGACTTGATAAAGTCGGTGACCGAACGAACTTTGAGATCATTAAAGGAATATTAAAGGATACATTGAGATTATTGCTTGCAGTTTTATCTTCTCAAGCTCCGTTGGAAAGTTTGAGAAGCGGGACTTGATAAAGTCGGTGACCGAACGAACTTTGAGATCATTAAAGGAATATTAAAGGATACATTGAGATTATTGCTTGCAGTTTTATCTTCTCAAGCTCCGTTGGAAAGTTTGAGAAGCGGGACTTGATAAAGTCTGTGACCGAACGAACTTTGAGATCATTAAAGGAATATTAAAGGATACATTGAGATTATTGGTTTTATCTTCTCAAGCTCCGTTGGAAAGTTTGAGAAGCGGGACTTGATAAAGTCGGTGACCGAACGAACTTTGAGATCATTAAAGGATATTAAAGGATACATTGAAGAATTAATTCGTCTACTGCAGTTTTATCTTCTCAAGCTCCGTTGGAAAGTTTGAGAAGCGGGACTTGATAAAGTCTGTGACCGAACGAACTTTGAGATCATTAAAGGAATATTAAAGGATACATTGAGATTATTGCTTGCAGTTTTATCTTCTCAAGCTCCGTTGGAAAGTTTGAGAAGCGGACTTGATAAAGTCTGTGACCGAACGAACTTTGAGATCATTAAAGGAATATTAAAGGATACATTGAGATTATTGCTTGCAGTTTTATCTTCTCAAGCTCCGTTGGAAAGTTTGAGAAGCGGGACTTGATAAAGTCGGTGACCGAACGAACTTTGAGATCATTAAAGGAATATTAAAGGATACATTGAGATTATTGCTTGCAGTTTTATCTTCTCAAGCTCCGTTGGAAAGTTTGAGAAGCGGGACTTGATAAAGTCTGTGACCGAACGAACTTTGAGATCATTAAAGGAATATTAAAGGATACATTGAGATTATTGCTTGCAGTTTTATCTTCTCAAGCTCCGTTGGAAAGTTTGAGAAGCGGGACTTGATAAAGTCTGTGACCGAACGAACTTTGAGATCATTAAAGGAATATTAAAGGATACATTGAGATTATTGCTTGCAGTTTTATCTTCTCAAGCTCCGTTGGAAAGTTTGAGAAGCGGGACTTGATAAAGTCTGTGACCGAACGAACTTTGAGATCATTAAAGGAATATTAAAGGATACATTGAGATTATTGCTTGCAGTTTTATCTTCTCAAGCTCCGTTGGAAAGTTTGAGAAGCGGGACTTGATAAAGTCGGTGACCGAACGAACTTTGAGATCATTAAAGGAATATTAAAGGATACATTGAGATTATTGCTTGCAGTTTTATCTTCTCAAGCTCCGTTGGAAAGTTTGAGAAGCGGGACTTGATAAAGTCGGTGACCGAACGAACTTTGAGATCATTAAAGGAATATTAAAGGATACATTGAGATTATTGCTTGCAGTTTTATCTTCTCAAGCTCCGTTGGAAAGTTTGAGAAGCGGGACTTGATAAAGTCGGTGACCGAACGAACTTTGAGATCATTAAAGGAATATTAAAGGATACATTGAGATTATTGCTTGCAGTTTTATCTTCTCAAGCTCCGTTGGAAAGTTTGAGAAGCGGGACTTGATAAAGTCTGTGACCGAACGAACTTTGAGATCATTAAAGGAATATTAAAGGATACATTGAGATTATTGCTTGCAGTTTTATCTTCTCAAGCTCCGTTGGAAAGTTTGAGAAGCGGGACTTGATAAAGTCGGTGACCGAACGAACTTTGAGATCATTAAAGGAATATTAAAGGATACATTGAGATTATTGCTTGCAGTTTTATCTTCTCAAGCTCCGTTGGAAAGTTTGAGAAGCGGGACTTGATAAAGTCGGTGACCGAACGAACTTTGAGATCATTAAAGGAATATTAAAGGATACATTGAGATTATTGCTTGCAGTTTTATCTTCTCAAGCTCCGTTGGAAAGTTTGAGAAGCGGGACTTGATAAAGTCTGTGACCGAACGAACTTTGAGATCATTAAAGGAATATTAAAGGATACATTGAGATTATTGCTTGCAGTTTTATCTTCTCAAGCTCCGTTGGAAAGTTTGAGAAGCGGGACTTGATAAAGTCGGTGACCGAACGAACTTTGAGATCATTAAAGGAATATTAAAGGATACATTGAGATTATTGCTTGCAGTTTTATCTTCTCAAGCTCCGTTGGAAAGTTTGAGAAGCGGGACTTGATAAAGTCGGTGACCGAACGAACTTTGAGATCATTAAAGGAATATTAAAGGATACATTGAGATTATTGCTTGCAGTTTTATCTTCTCAAGCTCCGTTGGAAAGTTTGAGAAGCGGGACTTGATAAAGTCGGTGACCGAACGAACTTTGAGATCATTAAAGGAATATTAAAGGATACATTGAGATTATTGCTTGCAGTTTTATCTTCTCAAGCTCCGTTGGAAAGTTTGAGAAGCGGGACTTGATAAAGTCTGTGACCGAACGAACTTTGAGATCATTAAAGGAATATTAAAGGATACATTGAGATTATTGCTTGCAGTTTTATCTTCTCAAGCTCCGTTGGAAAGTTTGAGAAGCGGGACTTGATAAAGTCGGTGACCGAACGAACTTTGAGATCATTAAAGGAATATTAAAGGATACATTGAGATTATTGCTTGCAGTTTTATCTTCTCAAGCTCCGTTGGAAAGTTTGAGAAGCGGGACTTGATAAAGTCTGTGACCGAACGAACTTTGAGATCATTAAAGGAATATTAAAGGATACATTGAGATTATTGCTTGCAGTTTTATCTTCTCAAGCTCCGTTGGAAAGTTTGAGAAGCGGGACTTGATAAAGTCTGTGACCGAACGAACTTTGAGATCATTAAAGGAATATTAAAGGATACATTGAGATTATTGCTTGCAGTTTTATCTTCTCAAGCTCCGTTGGAAAGTTTGAGAAGCGGGACTTGATAAAGTCGGTGACCGAACGAACTTTGAGATCATTAAAGGAATATTAAAGGATACATTGAGATTATTGCTTGCAGTTTTATCTTCTCAAGCTCCGTTGGAAAGTTTGAGAAGCGGGACTTGATAAAGTCGGTGACCGAACGAACTTTGAGATCATTAAAGGAATATTAAAGGATACATTGAGATTATTGCTTGCAGTTTTATCTTCTCAAGCTCCGTTGGAAAGTTTGAGAAGCGGGACTTGATAAAGTCTGTGACCGAACGAACTTTGAGATCATTAAAGGAATATTAAAGGATACATTGAGATTATTGCTTGCAGTTTTATCTTCTCAAGCTCCGTTGGAAAGTTTGAGAAGCGGGACTTGATAAAGTCGGTGACCGAACGAACTTTGAGATCATTAAAGGAATATTAAAGGATACATTGAGATTATTGCTTGCAGTTTTATCTTCTCAAGCTCCGTTGGAAAGTTTGAGAAGCGGGACTTGATAAAGTCGGTGACCGAACGAACTTTGAGATCATTAAAGGAATATTAAAGGATACATTGAGATTATTGCTTGCAGTTTTATCTTCTCAAGCTCCGTTGGAAAGTTTGAGAAGCGGGACTTGATAAAGTCTGTGACCGAACGAACTTTGAGATCATTAAAGGAATATTAAAGGATACATTGAGATTATTGCTTGCAGTTTTATCTTCTCAAGCTCCGTTGGAAAGTTTGAGAAGCGGGACTTGATAAAGTCGGTGACCGAACGAACTTTGAGATCATTAAAGGAATATTAAAGGATACATTGAGATTATTGCTTGCAGTTTTATCTTCTCAAGCTCCGTTGGAAAGTTTGAGAAGCGGGACTTGATAAAGTCGGTGACCGAACGAACTTTGAGATCATTAAAGGAATATTAAAGGATACATTGAGATTATTGCTTGCAGTTTTATCTTCTCAAGCTCCGTTGGAAAGTTTGAGAAGCGGGACTTGATAAAGTCGGTGACCGAACGAACTTTGAGATCATTAAAGGAATATTAAAGGATACATTGAGATTATTGCTTGCAGTTTTATCTTCTCAAGCTCCGTTGGAAAGTTTGAGAAGCGGGACTTGATAAAGTCGGTGACCGAACGAACTTTGAGATCATTAAAGGAATATTAAAGGATACATTGAGATTATTGCTTGCAGTTTTATCTTCTCAAGCTCCGTTGGAAAGTTTGAGAAGCGGGACTTGATAAAGTCGGTGACCGAACGAACTTTGAGATCATTAAAGGAATATTAAAGGATACATTGAGATTATTGCTTGCAGTTTTATCTTCTCAAGCTCCGTTGGAAAGTTTGAGAAGCGGGACTTGATAAAGTCTGTGACCGAACGAACTTTGAGATCATTAAAGGAATATTAAAGGATACATTGAGATTATTGCTTGCAGTTTTATCTTCTCAAGCTCCGTTGGAAAGTTTGAGAAGCGGGACTTGATAAAGTCGGTGACCGAACGAACTTTGAGATCATTAAAGGAATATTAAAGGATACATTGAGATTATTGCTTGCAGTTTTATCTTCTCAAGCTCCGTTGGAAAGTTTGAGAAGCGGGACTTGATAAAGTCTGTGACCGAACGAACTTTGAGATCATTAAAGGAATATTAAAGGATACATTGAGATTATTGCTTGCAGTTTTATCTTCTCAAGCTCCGTTGGAAAGTTTGAGAAGCGGGACTTGATAAAGTCGGTGACCGAACGAACTTTGAGATCATTAAAGGAATATTAAAGGATACATTGAGATTATTGCTTGCAGTTTTATCTTCTCAAGCTCCGTTGGAAAGTTTGAGAAGCGGGACTTGATAAAGTCGGTGACCGAACGAACTTTGAGATCATTAAAGGAATATTAAAGGATACATTGAGATTATTGCTTGCAGTTTTATCTTCTCAAGCTCCGTTGGAAAGTTTGAGAAGCGGGACTTGATAAAGTCTGTGACCGAACGAACTTTGAGATCATTAAAGGAATATTAAAGGATACATTGAGATTATTGCTTGCAGTTTTATCTTCTCAAGCTCCGTTGGAAAGTTTGAGAAGCGGGACTTGATAAAGTCGGTGACCGAACGAACTTTGAGATCATTAAAGGAATATTAAAGGATACATTGAGATTATTGCTTGCAGTTTTATCTTCTCAAGCTCCGTTGGAAAGTTTGAGAAGCGGGACTTGATAAAGTCTGTGACCGAACGAACTTTGAGATCATTAAAGGAATATTAAAGGATACATTGAGATTATTGCTTGCAGTTTTATCTTCTCAAGCTCCGTTGGAAAGTTTGAGAAGCGGGACTTGATAAAGTCTGTGACCGAACGAACTTTGAGATCATTAAAGGAATATTAAAGGATACATTGAGATTATTGCTTGCAGTTTTATCTTCTCAAGCTCCGTTGGAAAGTTTGAGAAGCGGGACTTGATAAAGTCGGTGACCGAACGAACTTTGAGATCATTAAAGGAATATTAAAGGATACATTGAGATTATTGCTTGCAGTTTTATCTTCTCAAGCTCCGTTGGAAAGTTTGAGAAGCGGGACTTGATAAAGTCGGTGACCGAACGAACTTTGAGATCATTAAAGGAATATTAAAGGATACATTGAGATTATTGCTTGCAGTTTTATCTTCTCAAGCTCCGTTGGAAAGTTTGAGAAGCGGGACTTGATAAAGTCTGTGACCGAACGAACTTTGAGATCATTAAAGGAATATTAAAGGATACATTGAGATTATTGCTTGCAGTTTTATCTTCTCAAGCTCCGTTGGAAAGTTTGAGAAGCGGGACTTGATAAAGTCGGTGACCGAACGAACTTTGAGATCATTAAAGGAATATTAAAGGATACATTGAGATTATTGCTTGCAGTTTTATCTTCTCAAGCTCCGTTGGAAAGTTTGAGAAGCGGGACTTGATAAAGTCGGTGACCGAACGAACTTTGAGATCATTAAATGAATATTAAAGGATACATTGAGATTATTGCTTGCAGTTTTATCTTCTCAAGCTCCGTTGGAAAGTTTGAGAAGCGGGACTTGATAAAGTCTGTGACCGAACGAACTTTGAGATCATTAAAGGAATATTAAAGGATACATTGAGATTATTGCTTGCAGTTTTATCTTCTCAAGCTCCGTTGGAAAGTTTGAGAAGCGGGACTTGATAAAGTCGGTGACCGAACGAACTTTGAGATCATTAAAGGAATATTAAAGGATACATTGAGATTATTGCTTGCAGTTTTATCTTCTCAGGCTCCGTTGGAAAGTTTGAGAAGCGGGACTTGATAAAGTCGGTGACCGAACGAACTTTGAGATCATTAAAGGAATATTAAAGGATACATTGAGATTATTGCTTGCAGTTTTATCTTCTCAAGCTCCGTTGGAAAGTTTGAGAAGCGGGACTTGATAAAGTCTGTGACCGAACGAACTTTGAGATCATTAAAGGAATATTAAAGGATACATTGAGATTATTGCTTGCAGTTTTATCTTCTCAAGCTCCGTTGGAAAGTTTGAGAAGCGGGACTTGATAAAGTCGGTGACCGAACGAACTTTGAGATCATTAAAGGAATATTAAAGGATACATTGAGATTATTGCTTGCAGTTTTATCTTCTCAAGCTCCGTTGGAAAGTTTGAGAAGCGGGACTTGATAAAGTCTGTGACCGAACGAACTTTGAGATCATTAAAGGAATATTAAAGGATACATTGAGATTATTGCTTGCAGTTTTATCTTCTCAAGCTCCGTTGGAAAGTTTGAGAAGCGGGACTTGATAAAGTCGGTGACCGAACGAACTTTGAGATCATTAAAGGAATATTAAAGGATACATTGAGATTATTGCTTGCAGTTTTATCTTCTCAAGCTCCGTTGGAAAGTTTGAGAAGCGGGACTTGATAAAGTCGGTGACCGAACGAACTTTGAGATCATTAAAGGAATATTAAAGGATACATTGAGATTATTGCTTGCAGTTTTATCTTCTCAAGCTCCGTTGGAAAGTTTGAGAAGCGGGACTTGATAAAGTCTGTGACCGAACGAACTTTGAGATCATTAAAGGAATATTAAAGGATACATTGAGATTATTGCTTGCAGTTTTATCTTCTCAAGCTCCGTTGGAAAGTTTGAGAAGCGGGACTTGATAAAGTCTGTGACCGAACGAACTTTGAGATCATTAAAGGAATATTAAAGGATACATTGAGATTATTGCTTGCAGTTTTATCTTCTCAAGCTCCGTTGGAAAGTTTGAGAAGCGGGACTTGATAAAGTCTGTGACCGAACGAACTTTGAGATCATTAAAGGAATATTAAAGGATACATTGAGATTATTGCTTGCAGTTTTATCTTCTCAAGCTCCGTTGGAAAGTTTGAGAAGCGGGACTTGATAAAGTCGGTGACCGAACGAACTTTGAGATCATTAAAGGAATATTAAAGGATACATTGAGATTATTGCTTGCAGTTTTATCTTCTCAAGCTCCGTTGGAAAGTTTGAGAAGCGGGACTTGATAAAGTCGGTGACCGAACGAACTTTGAGATCATTAAAGGAATATTAAAGGATACATTGAGATTATTGCTTGCAGTTTTATCTTCTCAAGCTCCGTTGGAAAGTTTGAGAAGCGGGACTTGATAAAGTCTGTGACCGAACGAACTTTGAGATCATTAAAGGAATATTAAAGGATACATTGAGATTATTGCTTGCAGTTTTATCTTCTCAAGCTCCGTTGGAAAGTTTGAGAAGCGGGACTTGATAAAGTCGGTGACCGAACGAACTTTGAGATCATTAAAGGAATATTAAAGGATACATTGAGATTATTGCTTGCAGTTTTATCTTCTCAAGCTCCGTTGGAAAGTTTGAGAAGCGGGACTTGATAAAGTCGGTGACCGAACGAACTTTGAGATCATTAAATGAATATTAAAGGATACATTGAGATTATTGCTTGCAGTTTTATCTTCTCAAGCTCCGTTGGAAAGTTTGAGAAGCGGGACTTGATAAAGTCTGTGACCGAACGAACTTTGAGATCATTAAAGGAATATTAAAGGATACATTGAGATTATTGCTTGCAGTTTTATCTTCTCAAGCTCCGTTGGAAAGTTTGAGAAGCGGGACTTGATAAAGTCGGTGACCGAACGAACTTTGAGATCATTAAAGGAATATTAAAGGATACATTGAGATTATTGCTTGCAGTTTTATCTTCTCAAGCTCCGTTGGAAAGTTTGAGAAGCGGGACTTGATAAAGTCGGTGACCGAACGAACTTTGAGATCATTAAAGGAATATTAAAGGATACATTGAGATTATTGCTTGCAGTTTTATCTTCTCAAGCTCCGTTGGAAAGTTTGAGAAGCGGGACTTGATAAAGTCTGTGACCGAACGAACTTTGAGATCATTAAAGGAATATTAAAGGATACATTGAGATTATTGCTTGCAGTTTTATCTTCTCAAGCTCCGTTGGAAAGTTTGAGAAGCGGGACTTGATAAAGTCTGTGACCGAACGAACTTTGAGATCATTAAAGGAATATTAAAGGATACATTGAGATTATTGCTTGCAGTTTTATCTTCTCAAGCTCCGTTGGAAAGTTTGAGAAGCGGGACTTGATAAAGTCTGTGACCGAACGAACTTTGAGATCATTAAAGGAATATTAAAGGATACATTGGGATTATTGCTTGCAGTTTTATCTTCTCAAGCTCCGTTGGAAAGTTTGAGAAGCGGGACTTGATAAAGTCTGTGACCGAACGAACTTTGAGATCATTAAAGGAATATTAAAGGATACATTGAGATTATTGCTTGCAGTTTTATCTTCTCAAGCTCCGTTGGAAAGTTTGAGAAGCGGGACTTGATAAAGTCGGTGACCGAACGAACTTTGAGATCATTAAAGGAATATTAAAGGATACATTGAGATTATTGCTTGCAGTTTTATCTTCTCAAGCTCCGTTGGAAAGTTTGAGAAGCGGGACTTGATAAAGTCGGTGACCGAACGAACTTTGAGATCATTAAAGGAATATTAAAGGATACATTGAGATTATTGCTTGCAGTTTTATCTTCTCAAGCTCCGTTGGAAAGTTTGAGAAGCGGGACTTGATAAAGTCTGTGACCGAACGAACTTTGAGATCATTAAAGGAATATTAAAGGATACATTGAGATTATTGCTTGCAGTTTTATCTTCTCAAGCTCCGTTGGAAAGTTTGAGAAGCGGGACTTGATAAAGTCGGTGACCGAACGAACTTTGAGATCATTAAAGGAATATTAAAGGATACATTGAGATTATTGCTTGCAGTTTTATCTTCTCAAGCTCCGTTGGAAAGTTTGAGAAGCGGGACTTGATAAAGTCGGTGACCGAACGAACTTTGAGATCATTAAATGAATATTAAAGGATACATTGAGATTATTGCTTGCAGTTTTATCTTCTCAAGCTCCGTTGGAAAGTTTGAGAAGCGGGACTTGATAAAGTCGGTGACCGAACGAACTTTGAGATCATTAAAGGAATATTAAAGGATACATTGAGATTATTGCTTGCAGTTTTATCTTCTCAAGCTCCGTTGGAAAGTTTGAGAAGCGGGACTTGATAAAGTCGGTGACCGAACGAACTTTGAGATCATTAAAGGAATATTAAAGGATACATTGAGATTATTGCTTGCAGTTTTATCTTCTCAAGCTCCGTTGGAAAGTTTGAGAAGCGGGACTTGATAAAGTCGGTGACCGAACGAACTTTGAGATCATTAAAGGAATATTAAAGGATACATTGAGATTATTGCTTGCAGTTTTATCTTCTCAAGCTCCGTTGGAAAGTTTGAGAAGCGGGACTTGATAAAGTCGGTGACCGAACGAACTTTGAGATCATTAAAGGAATATTAAAGGATACATTGAGATTATTGCTTGCAGTTTTATCTTCTCAAGCTCCGTTGGAAAGTTTGAGAAGCGGGACTTGATAAAGTCGGTGACCGAACGAACTTTGAGATCATTAAAGGAATATTAAAGGATACATTGAGATTATTGCTTACAGTTTTATCTTCTCAAGCTCCGTTCATCATTTACTATTATTACCTCTTGCAAGCCAAGCAAAACATTAACCCATTCATGATTCTGTTAGGTGTTTTAATCTCTCGCAAATTATTCAAGAAATAAGATCCTGGAGGGTGATAAGGAGTAACTTCAGTATGGAATGACTTTGAGATGGGGAAGGAGTAGGGATGCTGTACGAAAGTGGCTGAGCATAAGAATGTCCTGTTATGGCCTCATCTCATAGTTGTACTTTTTATTCCTATAGTATAAGGAATTATTGTAATCGTGGGAAAATCCGAAATCGAGGTTTCAACTGATTTACACGTTTCAAGATTCCCTGAATCCGTCGTTCACAAGCTGTTGTTAATATTCATAGTCAACTTATAGGGCAGGTACGTCAAGGATGAGGCCGCCGGTAGCTCAGTGGTATGCCTCCTTGCTTACTGAGCTAAAGATAGCGGGTTCTAGACCCGGCCGTTTATTTTATCTAGAAAGTAAAAGAAACATAAGCATGCCGTCTTTCGGATGGGGCGGTATATATATATCTACGGTGGGCTGGTGCATTACACCTAGGGACCTAAGCACTCAGTGCCCTTATCCCTTCCCTGGAAGCGCCTGGCTTCCCCCTTATTATATTACCTATATGCCTATATTTATACTAACTTATACTACCTGACCCAAGTCCTTCATGGAGTGCTCAGTCTCCCAGTTTCCTTAATGAACCTAAGAATGCTCTCATAGTCCAATCTTCTAAAGTCTTCCTCTGCGATTGCATCTCTACCAAAGATGTGGAATCTTATTCGCGCATATCCCGAGCAGATACCCAGGAAGTGTGCCGCCGTTTCATCTTCTTCCCCACATCTATCGCAGGTAGGACTGTCCCTGACTCCCACAGTGTGTAGATGTCTATTGAACGGACCATGTCCTGTGAGAACTCCAGTCAGTTGCCTGAGCTCGTTCCTTTTGAGGTTCAGGATCTCGTCTTTCAGAACCCTGGACTCCCCTCCCAGGAACATCTTCGACTGCCTGCATGTGGTCTTTTCTCTCCAAGTACGCTCCAAAAGGTCCTTAGTCCATTCTTTGATTCGGGTTCGGAATGTCTCCCGAGATACTCCCAGCACCGGTTCTGGCCCCATGAAAGGTTTACTTGAACCTTCCTTGGCTAGTCGGTCCGTAGCGGTAAGGGATGTTCCCGAGCATGTACGATGTCGAAACTCGTTAAAGACCCTAGGTGAATAAAAATTTAGGGTAGGCAAAATTTAGGCCTCCCATAGTAGAGTCTGGCGCTCTTTCGTGACTCTGGTAGTAGGCGATATGACCTCGTTGTTAAAGACCGGATATGATTCATAATAACTAATTGGAGACGTCAAGGATGTACCAACTTACAATATATAGACTCATTTGGCACCCAAAATTGTTGATGTGGGGTGGCGGGATATCTGTAGCACTTTAAAAGGATTCGTTCAAAAATATATGACTATTTTGAAGCTGGCAATAAGGCATGTTTAGTTTTTCGATTTGTGGATCACATCAGAAATTGATGAATTTTTAATGTAGTGTTTGGGCGCGGGGCAGTCTTAATTTTTGTTATTATTTTTTTTACAATGTAAAGTGGCATATTAATTAATAGGACGCGATGAGATATGATTAAAAAAACAAAAATACGTTTCTTTTGAAGTTGGGAGGGGGAATAAATTGTTTTCTTTTTTATCCGGGATTATTCTTAACTATCACCAATGTCGACTATAAAAAACAAAGATAAACTAACCAGACATGAATAACCTGTCAGCAAGTTTCATAATAAACCTTCTAACACATTTCTAAAGTATCTCTTATGACACAAAAATTAATCATGACGAAACAAAATGTAAAATAACCTGACATTGATAACTATCACACAGACTATATAACTCCTTCCCCATCGTGTTTTTTAATCATCATTCTTATGACAAAAAAGCTATCATCGCAACTTGCGAACAGAGCAAATGGTGACAGTAATAATAACAAAACGGGCGACTTTGACCATTTTCGCGATGATGTCTGTCTGGGCGTTTGTGTGTACATGGTTGAAAAGTTGATAGCTCTCTCTCGCAAAAACGGTTGAGAAAGAATACTTCAGAAACAACATTTTCAAGATACAGCTTATGATTATGACCTAATCAAAACTCTTTTCGAATAATAGTTGTAGAGAACACTGAAATGAATAATTTATATGAAATATGATTTTTTACAGGTCTTTACAGGTACATGCCGAAAACCGTCTTGAAATGTATTTTTGAAACACATATTTTTAAATGTTTCCCTGATTTACCCAAAAACGGTTAGTCCTATCGAAAAATGATTCTTAACATAAATGTTCCTTATAAAATTTCCAATCGCTCAGATTTGAAATAGGATCAATACGACGAAAGTTATAGCGCCCCGAAGAATGTAATCTAAATGTCTATAAAGAATATATCTAATTGTAATTTTTCAATCGTAACTCATAGTAACGAACTTTAAATTATGATTTATATATTGAAAGTTTTTTTGAAAAATTATAAAAATTAAGAAAAATATGTGATGTGGCCATTACTGGACTTTCTTATACCAATCACGCTTACAGATCACTCTCTCCCTTCTCGATGATTTTGAGAAGGAGAGGAGGAGACAGAGTGATCTATAAGCATTGTTGAAATATAAAAGTCCTGTAAGGGCCACATCACATATTTTTTTCCCTGTCAGCTGGACCCCTTTGTGAAATCACTGATTAAAGTGTGTGCGTGCGAGGAGCATGTATAAATGGCAATCACGTGTGAGAGCACGTCTGTTTTAACAGAATACAGGGGTAAATGCAAATTTAGTTGCATATTTAGTGAAGCCCACAGATGGCACTCTGTGCAACGAATGATTTTGTCATTTAAAGGGAAATGCAGCCAAATAGATGGAAATTCTATATAAAAAATATATAATATAATTAGGGGGGCGGGGTAGGGTAAGGCTTAACATAAAAATCACAAGAGCTGAAGTAATGTTTGTATATCGACATGAAATTTTATATGTGAATTCAGGACTTAATAAGGACAACACCTTTCAAATTTCAGAATTTCAGCCAAAAGGGGCCAGATTCCCGTGCAATTGAATTTTTTTTTTCGCTTGCTTGAAATCATTAAATAACAATTTATTTTTACGAATTAAGGCAGGATGCTTAATATACATAAATTTTATTTTGCACGAAATTGCATATTTTGTCATAATTAGAAAATTTATTTGTAAGTTTGAAAATGTTGTTACATTTGTTAACCGACAAATGTACAACAGTGGTACAAAATGGCCCATCACAAGCGTCAACGTCCAGAGATCATTTTCCCAACTAGACAGTTTTTTCAGACAAGAATTTTGAAATGTATTTAGTAGTAACTTTTAAAGCATCAAATGCTTAAGTAAAAAATTAATATCAATTTAATTTAAGTCAAATTCTCGGCCTCGAGTAATAAGGAGAACTGTTTTCTATTTAACATATCTATAGTAGGTATTATTTTAATCAAACATTTATACAAAGGGTCTAGTGAGATAAGAGTGCGAAAACTGCCCCCAACGATATTTGGGCAATTGACCGACAGTTTGCACATATAAAAAGAAAATTTTCCTGAAAATTTGAGTTCCCAACTCCCATTATTCGATGGCGGAAAAAAAATGCAATTTTCATTTTTTTTTTTTTTTTTCCTTTGCGGTTATTGCGAGTATGAAACTGTCGATTTCTTTTGAAGTTCTTATGCTTCAAATACACCTTTATAGTATTTTTTTATTATCTTCCGATTTAAATTCGATTTTTCATCGAATTTTCAACAATTCAAAATGGCCTTTTTGAATGTTATTTATGAGTGACACTCACCAAATTTTCACAGAATACGTGTTTTTTATATCAAAATATACCCTAATTTTTATCTATTTTTTTAGTGTGGTGCAACAATGTTCAAAAATAAAAAATAATTTATTTCGGTCATTTCTATTTATATCTATTATATGATATTATGAATTTTTATTAAAATAATGTCGTAAAATATACATAGTTTTTATTTTTGCAAAATACAATATTATTTGTTTCAACATAATTTTATGAAGAATTTTTTTAAATTAGATTTTATATATTTCATTCGAAACTCTGAAGTCAACAAATAGAAAATAAATAAAAAATAAATAAATTGAGAATAACATTTTCATTATTCTGTATACAATTAATATTCAATGATTGACCGTATGTAATATAATAACTCGCGTTATTTTTATACTAATTCAGCATGTTATAATATTATTTTATAATATATTTTCAATAATATTCCAGAATGTCGGCTACTTCCGGAAAGTGCATCAATTGTGATGTTTTTTAAAGAAAAACAACAGGATTCAAAAAAATAATTTCTACACAATCTAATGCGGACGCTTTAAAACAAAAACATTTTCGAAAAAAATTATTTTATAGATTTATTTTTAAACCATACTCAATTGTATCCTGAAAAAAAGAGTTACTTACTTTAAAAGAAAAACATTTTATGGCAAGAATTTATTTTTTGTTGCACATTTTTGCATGTTTTGGCCTTTTTATTGCACGTTTTTAAAAAAAAATTTACTGCACGAAATCCGGGCTCTAATAATCACCCATTCGGAAGACATAAAGGACACGAAATTTTATATATGTATCCAGGAGATGTATTTTCAACCAAATTGGTAGATTGTTTCTCTAGGGAGAGATGCTGAGAGAGGCACGACCTAGGATCAACTGTTATAATATATTTTGACTTTGGCAGTGACATAGCTGTTTATGTAATATAAAGATACGCCGTGAAGCGTAAATGTATTTTCCGAAAGAGTGTTGATACTTCTTAGAGGAGAGCCTGTAACCTCAGACTTGAAGACTTGATACAAGAAAAACCTCTTCCTTTTATGGTATCAAATTACTGAAAAGAGTTTTCCTTTGTCACGTCACTGTAGTTGAGGAACCTGGACGTATTGTTGGAACTTATTATAAATAAACAGTGCTAGTATATAATTTAATTATACTTTTATTATTAGGAAGTATGCTAATTTCATGTCCACTTGTCTCTCACTCAGTTAAAATTCAATGCCAGGTCACAGGGTTGTCAGGTTCATTCCATCACAACTTTATTATTCATCTATTTTTATTTTATTTTTCTTCTATATTACAAGAATATTTCTTATTTTAGTCACTTTTTCTTTTTACTAAAGATTCTATTTTTATTTTGTTGTATTGCTTTTCTTCATTCGTTTTCTTTATTCTTAGGGATTCTTCTATCTTATATGTACTTTATTAATTTTTCAAGTTACTGTCGTGTCCACTCGTATTATTATTGCTGATTAAAAAATCTAACTTACAATAAAAATTAAAAAAAAAAAAAAAAAATTAAAATTAAGAATAGAGAACAAAAAATATTTTTTTTTTTTTTTTTTTGCACTGGAGGGGGAAATGCCAGTCACGCACATCCAGGGAAGATAGCCCTGGATAGTGTGGGGCTCGAGCCGTTTCTCCAAACCCACTAAAAACCCCTCCTTCGCCGATCCTGATTCCCTTCCACGGAACTGACGGCCTGTCATTACTTCGCGGAAGGGAGGAAGGGTGGCTGGTAACGCCCCTTCTTCAGTTCTTATTGCCGCTACTGTTGTTCCTTGTCAGCCCTCTCCTGGAGGGCCAACCCACCCATGATGAGCGCTGCAAATTCGCAGCCTTCATCCCACGACTCCTGGGAGCGCAGCATAGCGTCCACGTAGCTGGTAGCAGTCAGTGGGGCGCCCTTCCCTCCTCCAATCTGGGGCATTTGAGGAGGACATGCTCCGCCGTCTCCGTCTCACCAAGGCACGCGGGGCAGTCTGGTGTTGTTGCTGCCCCGATTTTGTGAAGGTACCCCCGGAACCCACCGTGTCCCGTGAGTACCTGGGTGAGGTGGTAATTCCCCTCCCCATGAGTCCTGGTGAGCCAAGGCTCGACTCGAGGGATGAGCCGATGGGTCCACCGTCCCTTGGTCGACTTGTCCCATTCTTCCTGCCACTCCCTAAAAAAACAAAAAACAAGAACAAAAAATAATAAAGATAATGAAAAATGAATTAAAGTTGATATTTTCATATAAAGTTTTTGTTAAATACTTGTTATTTACAGTTTAAGTACAAAGTGGTTTGACTTAATGTTTATTACTTTGGTTTTATTTAAAGTCATTATAATATTATGTAAATGTATGTTTATGAAAGTATATATATATATTTTTT
Source organism: Aradus depressus (assembly GCA_963662175.1). Classification (NCBI taxonomy): domain Eukaryota; kingdom Metazoa; phylum Arthropoda; class Insecta; order Hemiptera; family Aradidae; genus Aradus; species Aradus depressus. The sequence goes on from OY759222.1 coordinate 25,159,535, forward strand.
TGTTTTGTTTTGCATTTCTCTTGGCTGTATGTATACAAGTAAATGTGCGCATTTATTATAATATTTATATACCTATTTAGAAATTTATTAAGCTGTAATATTCTTACTTTATTATTATATCGGATGTATATTCAAATTGTACCCCAACTCTCTACAATAAGCCTTAATAGGCTTCAATGTAGTAATAAATAAATAAACTATTGCTGATTATGATCTACTAAACGTAGTATACTTGTATATATATATTTACTATTTCTTCTTATTGATATATGTATGTCTAAGATATAATTAATATGTTTAATTATTAACAGCGATGTACAATCCTAGCTGACTGCTCCCCTCCCACACTCAGTCTCCGTATTTTGGGAGGAGGTAGCCTATTTAACATTTGTCTTGTCTCTAGAAGAATAAAATTTGGATTAAAAAAAAAAAATCGTGCGAAAATCCGAGATCGAGCTTTGACTGGAATTTCACATTTCGAAAGTTTCGTGAGCAAGTTTTGAATATTTTTTAATTTTGTAAACGCTCTATATCAATTGTTGACTTCAAATCAGACAAAACTCCGCTTATATTTATGACTTAAAAAAATCCCATAAACCAGCGAAAAAAGAGGTCGGTGAGTCACTGGCAATGAACTTTACCAGAACGAATTAATCAATTAATTTTCACTACCCCTTCAAAATAAGTCCGTTTGCGCTAATATTCAACAGCTAACTTACAGATGAGCTCTTAAATACTTAGAATAAATTTTGTCTTGATGAAATAATTTCATCGGCAGTTATTAGGGTTTTTAAATTGAGGCCCCCATCCTTTCAACGGATATCCCTGGAATTTAACAGGTTATATATTGGGCTTTGACATTAAATATGAAATTTAATTTCGATATATTCATTACAGAAGCTGGACAGTCGTCTGGAAGTAATAATTTAGGATGATGAGGAGCATGCTTGGAATAAAGATACGGAAGGTGAGGCTAAGAAGCCTCCAGAAGGAAGCACACTTGCTGAAGTGGAGATGGGCCGGGCATGTGACAAGGATGAATCCTCGACGATGGGCTAAAGTCTGCACGGAGTGGATTCCTAAAGACAGAAGAAGAGGAAAAGGAAGACCAGGACTGCGGTGGAGGGACGAGATAGTGCAGAGAATAGGGGATGGATGGTGCACAGTGGCCAGCAACAGAGAAAGATGGAACAAATGTATAACAGTATTATTTAGGAAATAACCCTCATTTTTACTTTTTGCTTTTGTTTTGTTTTATTTTATTTTTAAATCAAAAAGTAACAGTTTTACTTAAGAAATAATTTAATTTAATTTAGAAACAATCGTTAAATAATTTTCTTCTGTTGAAAGAGCACTAGACTAGACTCAAAACCTCCAAAAGGAGAGGCTTTTGTTCTAAAAGAATGTCAATAAAGCTATTTTATTTTATTTTTATTTTACATTCGTTACAACGACAGCTATTAGAGTAGCAATTGGTTGGTAGCAGTTTAGTGTAACAGCTAGTCGGATAGCTGTTACAAAGTATCAGGTTGATACAACCAAAGCTGAATCCAGGAGAATCATCTGAATACCGTCCATTGCCTCCTGGGTATTTTTTTGGTGACGGAGTATTCTATTTATTTGCTTCTTCACTCTTGAGTAACTAGAATTGTTACAAGCTGGAGAAAGAATTTATAATTAACAATTCCTGTGTACTCTGTTGACCTAGTTGGTGGAACTCAAAGAACCCTTATCCCTCTGTCTCCATTAAATCTTGAGCATGCCGTCTTTCGGAGGGGACGTTAAGAGATGATCCCAAGCCTGCACAATGTCAAGTATAAAGACCTTTACCCTAGGTGACTAAACCTGGGAAGGCAAAGTTCAGGATTCCTACAGTACAATTGGGCTCATGACCACGACGTAACAACGTTCTTATATGTTAAGTACTTAAGATGTTTTGGGGCGAGATTTCTCATAGAAACAAATGACGTCTTCCCATTGCTTTATTTTTGACCAGAACCTGTTTTCAACGCAACAGCGCCATCATCTGCGGCACATCCTACCCGTACCGCGTAGAGACTAAAAGACTACTGGGCAATAGAAAATAGTAGGGAGACAACATCTTTTATTTCTATAAAAAAGAGCGCTCTGGTTGCAGGCGATACAACCTCATAGTTAAAGCCCGGACACGAGTAACGATAACAAACCTGACGATGGACTAATACCGAAACCGGAAGTTTATTCATAAATATTTCTATGGAATAGCCAGAATGTTAGTATCTCTGTTTCATTCGCAATTTCTGTCCTAGGTATCAAACAAGTTTTTACCTACATCCAAAGAAAAAAAAAGTTAACTAAACTTGTGGTTCAAATGGTTATATAACAGCCACATTGAGGCCTAAACTTCACCTACACCCCTCTGGGCCAAAAGTTGAAAGTTTCCCCTTTGAATTAGAAAGTTATGTTCGAAGCTCACTTTGCATAACTTGCAACTATTTCCGTTCTGACAATATGTAAAAAACTGGTTTGTCTGGTTTTCAAAAAATACTTCACATTTTTATTTGCCTCGAGGAAATTATTTCCCACTTTTTAGCGATGCACGGTTCCCGTATCGTATTTAATCACCAAGATAGGTTTGTAAGTGTACCACCAAATAGAGAAATCAAAAATTGAAAATTTACTTATAAAAAGGATGGGTTAATAGCCTTCAACACAACTGTAAAGTTCAGAGCTGGTATAACTGTCACATGAACTGTCCTTTTTTCCAACCAAATATAAATGAGTCCACAAAAAAATCAGGCACAATTTTAAATTATAAAATAAATAATAAATAAATAATAACTATATATGTAACTATATGTATTAGCTCAAAAATTCGATGCGGAGTGAAAGAATTTCATCTTTTCCGACTCTAAATTCCAAATTCGAAAAAACAAATGCTATATGTCTGTGTATGAACACGATAACTCCCGATAGAATGATTGTATCAACACGAAATTTTATACATTAATTCAGTACTCTATAAAAACGACGCTGATTGATTTTCAGCCAAATTGACTAAAGAGAAACGGGGAATTAGGGAGGCTTACCGTAAAAACTCTAATATCTGCCAAAAGAATGAACGTATCGACACAAAATTTCATATGTGAATTCAAAATCCCACAAGAATCACAAAATAATTTTCAGAGGAATCGGCAGATGGGAAAAGGGAGTTCAGGGGAGGGGGCTCAATTCTTTGACTTTTTAAATTTATTATTTGTTATTATACTCCATTATTATAATACAACCTATTTGTCTTATTGCTCATATCGTTAATGTACAGTAAATATATATTAATTTGTTTTAAAAACATAGTAGGTATACATCAAATTGCTCACGTTCAAAAGTATTTCATAAGAGAAAAAATGTTGAAAACAACTGATCTACAGTACCAAAGGATGTAAAACTGTGACCGTTGACTTACATCGAGAATCTTCATACTAAGTGTATCGATACATTCATTAAATCGATAGTTATCAGGTTTTTTGAGTCGAGCCCCATGCTTTTTTCTTTGCCTGATTTCTCGGAACATAAGTTATAGTTTATAAGAAAACTTTTATAGGGGAGAACTAGGAGCCAACGTTATGAAAATATACACAGGAAATTTAGTAGAAATTTCTGAAGAGCGAGAACCTGTCTGCAGTCTGTTCTCCTATCCCAGACATGCATGAATAGTTGCTAAGCGAGACTCCAATTAAGTGAGGAACATTGTGTTTTGGATGCAACACAAAACCAAAGACAGAGGCATACTGACCACAAAGGGGAGGGGGGGGGGGGGGGGTTGAGGTCATTCGGTGCAATCAAAGCCAACGTTTGGAGCTTGTTAGCTGCATCACTGCTCACCATCAAACAAACAATATCAATATCAATTTGAAGTTTTCCTTTTGAATCAATATTTCCTGAAAGTAACAAAGCAAACCAATTATTTGTTGTTTTATTTTCCTAGCTATACGAAGTATAGGGGAAGTTATGTAATCCGGCAGAAGTTCGTGACACGATGACTCCCGACAGAATGAATGTATAAAATATGATAATTAATGAAATAAACATAAAAATAATTATTGAAAAAATAAAATGAATAATAAATAAACAATAAAATTCTCACTTTTCCTGTACAAATTGTTGCTGGTTGTTAAGTCGCGAGTTGAGTGTGGGTGAATTCGGGAACACGCCGAGACAATCGATAGGAGTCGGCGGGACTCTTGAACTACATGAGTGAGTAAGCAGTTGGGCACCACGCGGGGTGGACTGAGTTGGTTGAGTTGGCTGTTACCACGCGGGTATAAAGTGAGTCGTCTCTTAACAACGAGAGGGACCAGTTGGTCACCACGCGGGGTGGACTGAGAGTCTGGGTCGAGCCAGCACGCGGTGTGCGGAATGGATTCGTCCTTATTACCACGCGGGTATAAGGTGAGTCGTTAGTTACCATGCGGAAGTGAGTTGTTTATTACCACGCGGGTATAAAGTGAGTCGTCTGTTACCAAGCACAGTAAGTGAGTGACTTGTGTAGTTCCCACGCGGTATGGGACTTATTATTGAACAACTGACTTTGTGTTCGTTACCACGCGGTTTTGTAATAAGGGTGTTGTCCAAATATATATATCTCTTGTTCTACTCGAAGTTCTCATTAACCTGTACCCGCCTCCAACATGGTTTTTACCGGGCCGGATTAAAGTAAGTAATACAGTCCATCTTGTTTTATTATTTTCATTTGAAAAATGTCGCGAAGAAAGTCAAATTAGTCGACTTAGAAAAAACAAGACCCCGCGGCACCAGCGCCGACGCCGTAGATCTTCTGCTCCTGAGAAGACTGCACCTCCCGCTACCGCGAACGAATCCACCTGCGACGCCTCTTCTGCGCAAACTGAGCCGAGACCCGCGACTTCAGCGCCTCCAGCCTCTTTGGATGAAGCCTGCAACCCACGACCTCAACGCACCAATTGGCCTACTCATCGTATGCCTGGACGCAAAAGTCGGCTCGGACAGCCGCCTACCACTATACGCGGCGCTGAGATCACCACTCGCACACCATTCGCTACACTGATGCATGTCGCCTCCGCTCCGTTCATGGACGACTTCCGCGCCTTTTCTCGCGATTCGCACGCTGCATGAGCTGGCTGATCGGGAGCTGCAGCGGTACCCGCTCGCGTTAGAAGTGCTCTTGAAGGAGACCTACGGGGACGACAACGCTCCGCCGCAATCCTGGAAGCTGGGACGGATCACCCAGCTCTACCCGGGGCAAGACGCGATCACGCGAGTCGCGGATGTCGCAACGACCACCGGGGTTGTGCGCAGACCCCTTTCGCGACTATGCCCGCTCCCAACCCAATAATGAAGCCGAGCCTTCATGGGGGGCGGGATGTTAAGTCGCGAGTTGAGTGTGGGTGAATTCGGGAACACGCCGAGACAATCGATAGGAGTCGGCGGGACTCTTGAACTACATGAGTGAGTAAGCAGTTGGGCACCACGCGGGGTGGACTGAGTTGGTTGAGTTGGCTGTTACCACGCGGGTATAAAGTGAGTCGTCTCTTAACAACGAGAGGGACCAGTTGGTCACCACGCGGGGTGGACTGAGAGTCTGGGTCGAGCCAGCACGCGGTGTGCGGAATGGATTCGTCCTTATTACCACGCGGGTATAAAGTGAGTCGTTAGTTACCATGCGGAAGTGAGTTGTTTATTACCACGCGGGTATAAAGTGAGTCGTCTGTTACCAAGCACAGTAAGTGAGTGACTTGTGTAGTTCCCACGCGGTATGGGACTTATTATTGAACAACTGACTTTGTGTTCGTTACCACGCGGTTTTGTAATAAGGGTGTTGTCCAAATAAATATATCTCTTGTTCTACTCGAAGTTCTCATTAACCTGTACCCGCCTCCAACACTGGTCTTCTTACTAACTTTTGATTTCTACAGTAGTTTCCGAACAGCTAATAAAAATATCGAAAGTTTAAGACGTGAAATTTTGTAGAAAGTGCACGCATTTAAAAAAATTTCAATTAGTAATTATTTCATTAGGATTTTTTCTAAAGATAATAATAAGATCCATAAACTTTTCCTAAATTTGCAGAAATTGTTCAATCTAATCCAAAGGATTCATTTACTTGATTTACAGGGAAAATAAATAACATAAAATAGAGAACAAATATTGGGTTTATTTAATCTTAACCTACATTATAAATTTAAAAATTAAGTTTGGAAAATAAAAATAGAAATTATTTACAAAAATTATACTACTAACTAATTACTAAAACTCCATCAGTCTTTTTTCTGTGCGGTCATCAAAAATGTATATAATTTAATTTAAAATATATATATATATATATATATATTATAAAATGTTGAATAAAATAATGATTGAACAATTTCTGCTTTAGGAAAATTTGATGGCATCTCATTATTATGAAGAAATCCAAATGAAATACTAATTGAATTTTTTTTTTAAATAAGTGCACTTTCTTCAAAACTGCACGTCTTGAACTTTCGATATTTCTATTAGGGCCTCTTTCGGAAACTACGGTAGAAATCAAAATTTAGTAAGGAGACCAGCAACAATTTCTACAGGAAATTTATTTATTTTATTTGTTTATTTATTATTAATTTTATTATTTCTATTATTATTTTTATATTTATTTTATTTGACATTCCTCACTCATTCAGACTCCTTAACATCTCTCTCTAGACTGTGAACACTGCATCTTAACCGTAACACGACTCTCCTTAGACTGTCTCCGTCTAGTCCAACAGCTGATCGTCGGTTCTCCATTCATTGGTTGTTCACCATTCGTTTTTAAACAAAATACGACTGGTCCAGTCTTTGTTAATATAACTAATTAATTTACTGTTCTAACAGCTGTTTTTTTTTATTTAAAAAACTAAATATTTTAGCTGTTAACAAAAAAATTCAATACTTCGGGGCGATTCTCTTCTTTAAAAAATAATAAATAATTTAGGGGTATTTTAATATTACAATGTGTGTATTGTTTGCATCACAAGACACACAATTTTAAATGTGTATTTGGAACTCTCTAAGGACGAGACCTATTGATTTCTTGACACAAAAAGTTCAATAAAAGCTGTATTGACAAGAAATTTAATGTGGAAATTCAAAATCTGCTAAAGGGAAGAGGGGAATTGGAGGGGGTTGTTCCGAATCCAAAATCCCAACAACTCCCGTTGTAATGAATGTATCATCATTAATGTTAGTATGAGGATTCAGTAGCCATTTCGTAAGATAACTATATATTGTAACCACATTTCCCCTTCTTGAGAGAGTGTGTGTGAGTGAATTTAATTAATAAAATATAAAAATTAATGTCGAAAATTAATAAAATCGAAAATTCTTATATCGCGACTTTAAATGAAAAATGCCTGGATAGCTGGGTACACACCTCACGGGAAGAACGGTTACAAGTTTCTAATGTGTAGTTGACACCAGTAATTAACTACTGTTGCAAACTTGAAGAAACATGAGTGGGGGGGAAATGGAATGAATCAACTTAGAACTGTAACATATTTATTTTAATGCGAACACAAAACAACATATTTAGAAACATACAGAAAATTTAAGAATAAAATTAAAATATCATTTACAAACAAAATGGGCCTATGTCGGAAAGACTGAATCGTTTCTAAAAACATCTATCTTAGAATCGATATTACAGGTACCTTGATTATGATATCCCTGGCGAAGATGGTGCGATCAGCTTTATCTGGACATCCTGCAGAAATCATCCAATCACATAGTCCTTGAAGATCTGTCTGATTTCAAGGCTACATTAGATGTTACATTTTTCACTGGCTTTACACCGTCCGAAATACACTATATCTCACTGACTAGTTCGATGTGGCCTGAACGGCCCAAGCACTAAGAAGCAGTGAATTCACATATTTAAAACTCAACTGTAAAATCTAAAAGAAAGATATAACTGACGTGGTCTGTCTGGCCCCAACTCTCAACGTAGACAGAAGAAGGACTGCTCTCTTCCCAGGCACAACTCTTGATTTTCGTGGGGATGGGGATGGATCCCGACATCTTATTGGCTGTTTGTTCCCGCCTAATTCACTTCCAGCCAATCACCGGTTGCGTAAGCCTCTTCCATGAATAGCAGCTTGCCAGCCTGCCTTGGTCGTTCAGACAACTCCGGATGTAACCAATTATCTAGCTTCCTTCCTCTCCTCTATATCCTTTGTTCCTTGTTTTCGCTCCTAGCGATCGCGATTCTCTCGCAGGCATCGCTAGCTCCGAGAATTAATCTTCTTAATAGAATCCTCTTTAAATCAGCTCCATCCGCCAAGACGTCTAAAGCGGGCATGGCAGAGGGACCTGCTCCAGGACTAGCCTGGACTCCTCTTCGGTCACGTACCTCAGCAGTACAGCGACACACTTGCCACAGCACATCATCACACTCACTATTGACAAATGTTGTCGTTGTGAATATGTAAATAAATAAATAAAAAAAATCAGCTCCAAGTGGCCTCGATTCGCTCGTAGTGTCACTGGTCCTTGCTGTATAATAATAATAATGTCTATAGGGTAGACATGCTACAATATATATGTAGCCTAAATGGTAAAGTGGTTTTGAGGAAAGAGCTAAAATATACATACTTCGTGCTGGGGAAGTACATTGCTGTTGATTCTTTTTCACGGTACCTCTTTGATGAAGTTCGCTTCGTTTTTATTCCGCTGCCGAAGGGTTCAATCCAAGATTTTATCTATTATTTTTTGACAATAAAAATTTATGAGAGGGATAAAATCTTAACGTTCTCTGTTTTACTACTATACAGTTATACGATTGCAATAAAGAGAGCCACCAACAATACTCAGTTTAGGTGTAACGTTACCATTTTAGTTGCGGAGCAAACTTCAGAAACATGAACATGAACTTCAGAGAGTGACTGTAATAATATAACTGTTAAGGGCAGAACAAAACTTTAGTGTACATTTTGGGTTATACAAACGTAGATTTAACTTCACTCTCAGAAGCCTGGAGCCAGGGCTGTGCAACGCATATTGGCCGCCCGTGCCCAAAAAACGATAACGCCGCCCCCCCTCCACACAATTAAAAAACCCGAATGTTTTCTCCTTTTCATTTTGAATAAGTTAATGATTTTTAGGTTAGGTTAGGTTTTATGACTCATGCCCGTGCTTTAACTATGTCATATCGTCTACTACCAGAGCGCTCTTTCGTCACTCTGGTGGACATGAGCCTGATTCAGTCCTAAATTTTGCCTACCCTAAATTTTTTTTCACCTAGAGCAGGGGTCTTTAACGAGTACCTGACATCGTACAGGCTCGGGACCACCGCTTAATGTCCCATCCGAAAGATGGCGTGCTTGTTTATTTTACCTCCCAGATAAAATAAACTAAGGGCCTCGGTCGGGTTTCGAACCCACGTTCTTGAGCTCAGAAGGCAAGCATGCATACCACTGAGCTACCGGCGCCCTCTAATGATTTTTAGTTTCCAAATAAATAATTGAGCAAGGAAATTAACAATATGTGTAACGACAACAATATTTGATTTTCAAACATTATATTATGAACTATTAAACATATTACCTATGTACATAATAATGATAGGTAATAAAATACATATATATGTAGGTACATATAAAATTTAATTTACATAATAAACTTTGATATATGTTATATTAAAAAAAAAAATAATAGGTTGTTTTTAAGAACACGTCAATTTTTTTCAAATAAAACTAGAAACATTTATCATGGATAGTTATTTATTAAATAAAAGTAAACTGTAATCAAAGCATGGCTCTTCTGGCCTTAATGGAAGCAACATTTTCTACAGCACGTTTTGTGTCAATAGAATTAATTAAAGAGATCACTTTCGATGGATAATAATGAAAGACCCATATTTCCCTTTTTTTCCCCATCTCTTCAAATGAATTTATCTTGCTTTTCCCTTGGTTTTGGTTTCTTTTTGTTCTCTATATTTGGCTTTAAACATAGATTTAAAATAAGGAAAAAAAAAATTAGGGCGGCCGCCCCTATTAAGGGCTTAAATTTGTCCGCCAGTGTGCCTCGCACGCCTTCGCCACCGGGTCTCCACGGCTCTGCTTGTTGGGATTTAGGAAAACAATAAAAAAAACGACTTATATAAAACGCAATACTCCAACCTATGTGGACTTACAGACTTGAACTCTGCATTCATCAGTCTTCCAATTTCCAGCGCATCCAATCCTTTCAATCCAAAATCCTTCGTAAAATAACCAATGCTCCTTATTAACTCTTCACACTGACCTTAACGTACCTTTTGTCACCGAAGTCGCTAAATCCAAGTATAAACAATTATTTTCCCTTCTTAGTTCCCATAATAATCCTCTAGTCCGTGCCTATTCTGCCCTACTTCCGCAACGACTTAAGCTTCAATGGCCTAGAGACCTCCTTAGCAGCAGCAGTGACAGTGATTAGTTACAAATGAGAGTGACTAGGGAGGGTCACCACTGGGTGATTTCTCCCTTCTTGACATTTTGACATTGCCATTATCTATTAGCATATTTGCTTGTTGTATTTATTTTTATACAGTTGAAAAAAAAAAAGAAAAAAAGTAGCCCTTATGTAAGTCAATAATTGATTTGGAGGACGAACAAAAAGTTAATTGATCAATTCCTTCTGGGGAAAGTATATTGCCAGTGATTTTTTTTTTATGTGAAATTGTGTTAGTTAGTGAGGAGGTTAGCTCCCCAGTCTTTCTTCTGGTTTGCTCTCATTGTAGCCCCTACGCTTCGCAGAGTCCTCCCTCAGAACCTCGGTCTCCTGGGGTTTTGTTCCACAGTCCTTCTCTCCCTCCTACACTGGCATGTGTTTGACATGCCTTCACTAAAGCAACTCCCCTTTGTTCCAGTCTCTTTGACCATCCTTCCCCAGAAGATCACAATGACTTCACTTTCTACCCTTCTGAGAAATACCATTTCGGCAAATTTCCCGAAAAGAGCCCATTAAAGATAGACTTCTGAAGCTTCTCACTTCCTTTGTTGAGAAGTTGACTCAACTTGCTCAGCTAGGAAGTGGGTGAAGCTAATCTCCATTGATGTAGTTAGTTATCGCCTACTATCAGAGCACGGTGGACATGAGCCTGTCTCTACAGTGGGAATCCTAAATTTTGTCTACCCAGGTATATTCATCTAGGGCATGTATGGGCAACCTTTGACATGTTGCGGGCCAAACTTTAGTGTGCAAATACGTTCGCGGGCCGCGTAGATGGTTCAAAATAAAATAACGTCGGACTTTAAAGTAGTTTTCATAATTTTTAGCGATACATATCAGACATGAAATAATAAGACAATGTTATTATAATACAATTTATTAAAATAACGAAATGAAATGAAAAAAAAATAGGTACAATATTATAATTAAATCGTGAAATTTGGAATTATTACAAACTACGAAAGTTAAGTAGCGACACCGAAATCAATGAGACACGAGCTTGAATTTGGGAAACTAATCCATTGATGTTTGGATTAATTCCACTGATACAAAGACGTAAAGAATTTTCCAAATTATCTTCAGTGAGCCTTGTACTGTAATTGGGTTTTTCAAAATGTCTTTCGGGCCGGACCAAATCTTACAGCGGGCCGGTTGTTGCCCACATATGATCTAGGGGAACGATTTTTAAATCTGCTAAGCAGTGCACAATGAGACAAATAAATCTTCTAAGGCCAACACATTACTTTCATATTTCCGGTATAAGTATGAAATGGGGATGGGAGAGTGATCTGTACCAACGTGGTTGGTATAAGCAAGACCATTATAGGCCACTACAGATATATTTTTTTAAATTAAGCTTTTCATAATATCTCTGGAGAAAGAATATTTTTAAGAAAACGTTTTGTCAAAAATATTATTTCTATTTATATGGCCAACATAAAATTAAAGGATGTCTCTTTTAACAAGGAATCTGCCATTCAAGAAGACTTAAGTCAGGTTCCACTTAAGTTCCTTTACCTGACATCTTTCTTAAGTGCTTACTCATTTCTGAAAATCAGAATGCAGACACTTTCACTGAAGATGACAACCTCATTTACGAATAATATCAAACCTGAAATTATTATTATTATTATTATACAATCTATGTAAACATTAACAATTTAGTAAAAGTTCAAAGTATCATTAATTGAATAATTCAGAAATAGGGAGCGCAGTTATTTATTTATAAAAAATGGCAATACTTTCCCCAGCAGCTTTCCCTCCAAAACCATACCAGTTTGTCTTCTCTAATAAATTTTAAGTCGATACATTCAATAGGCAGTAATTCGAAGTTTTGTGTTGGCCGAATTGGCTGAAAATTAATAGGTGTCGTCCTCTGGATACACATATAAAATTTCGTGTCAACATTCATTCTATCGGAAGTTATCGTGTTCACAGACAGACGGTCTTTTTTTCACATTTGGAATGAGGGTGTTGGAGAACATGGAATTCTGGTGAGAACCCAATATCGAATTATGAGCGATTAAATAACTTCCCCTATACTTCATATACGAAGCAATATAGATGGCGATATAGCTAATGAAGGTAAAGAAGTGTTTAAGTTAATTTTGATTCATGCCCGGGCTTTAGCTACTACCAGATCGTTCTCTCGTCAATCTGATGAAAGTGGAATTCTCCATAAAAAAAATTACATAGGGTAGGACGGCACCATACGAAGGACGGCATGCTCCCAGATAAAAAACCTAGAATCTCGGCTGATTTTCGAATCTTCTATTTTGAGCACAAATAGGCACCTCCAAACTACCAGCGCCCTAGTTTCATTATGTTGAAAGGTATTTGTTTCTTTAAATCTCTTTGCTTCCAGAAAATAAAATAATTCTATTTGAACTCTAAACAGCCTAATATTGTTGGAAGGAATTGCGTTTACTGAGAAAATAAGGTTTGGAAGTTTGAAGAAAAAGATGAATTCATATTAGCCATGCCTCTATAACAGAGTTGTTGGTTATTTACAGAACATCCGCCCCGAAAGGGAGTTCTATCAACGAAATAAATAAACTCCCTGGACGGAATTCAAACCCGCAACCATGGTGAGACCATGCAACCAAAACACTACGCTCTAGCGTCATCATGATACCTCAATGTTCAGTTAAAACTTTGTGAAAGTCCAACAATAGTTTATAAGTCAGCCTCCACATATACTCTTTTACACTCCTTGGGCGCCGGTAGCCAGTGGTATGCGTGCTTGCTTACTGAGCTAAAGATCGAAACCCGACCGAGGCCTTTCAAGCACGCCGTCCTTCGGATGGGACGTTAATAAGCGAAGGTACTAGTTAAACACCCCTACCCTAAATTCCACAAAACAAGTCAAAAATTCCACTATATTTATATAAAATACACAATATATTTCGCTGGTTAGAGCATTGTCAAGTGTACAGAATACGGACTTATGACTGGTTTACATAATGAACTTGGGGAACACTCGGAACTTTAAACACATTTTGTTGAACCAGATGTTCTGCAAAATTATTCTTTGCTTGAGGTGGAGTCTGTAATAAAACAATTTCTGGTCAGCTAGATATCCTGTACACTTGACAATGCTCTAACCAGAGAAATATATTGTGTAATTTATATAAATATAGTAGAATTTTTGACTCGTTCTAAGTGTTTTATTCAGTAGTATTTACAATGAACTTCCAAAAGATCTCTGGCGAAAACATCTCTAACCCCTACCCTAGGTGAAAAAAAATTTAGCGTATGCATTTAGGACTCCCTAATATGGTTGGGCTCATGTCCACCAGAGTGAGGAAAGAGAGCTCTGTTAGTAGGCGATATGATCTTGTAGTTAAAGCCCGGGCATGAGTCATAATAACTAACATAATACTCTTTTACTCCTTCGGTAACTATACCGATATTTCATTGAAATAGACCTGCATTCTTAAAGCAAGATACCGCTTGTATTTATGACCTAATCAAAGATGTCTTCAGATAAAAGCTGTAAAGAAATTTGAAAGAGACTTCTTGTATACAACACAATTTATCGAAGGCTGCTCGGGATGTGAGGTACATCCCGAAAACTGTCGTAAAATGACAACTCCAATCCCATTTTTTTTTTTTTTTTAATTTCCTTGATTTACGCGAATACATTTGGACCTATCGGAAAATTGGATCTTACAAAAATAAGTTATAATGCTCCAAAGAGAGTACAATATAGTAAATAGTTCAAATGTTTAAATTTTAACAGATGACATTTTAAAATATGTTTTAAGGATTTTAAAAAAGAAATGTGATGAGCTCATAACAGGAATTTCTTATACCAACCCTGTTTTTACTGACCCCTACCCTTTTTCAATCCATTTCAAACTGACATTACTGGGTACAAAAAACTTCAGAATTATACTATACTAAGAAACAAGGAAAACCACAGATACAAACACATTACTTTCTTATGCTTAGTAATGCATAAATACATAAATTTGAGAGGGGAGAAACTGTAAAAGTTTGGTTGGTATAGTGAAGTACTGTTTTGGCCCCATCATATGTTTCAACAGTTGCTCAGAAATCTGTTTGATTATACTTTTTGCTATCGAAATAAGACAGGAGGTCGCAAGGACAGACATCGTAAAAGAGCAAGATCAAACGAAAGGCAATTTTGGAGTACCGTAATTTCTGCAAAGGTTAGACAATAAAGGTAAGAAGAGTCACTTAAAATGGATAGTGCCTTTAGATGTGCTCTTGATTAATGTTGGTTACCTTGGGTTCGCATCATAAAGTTTCCAAGGAGTAGGACGCATAAAAAGTCCAACTTCCTTTTTAACCTGCACTTAATGGGTAGTTGAGGAGCTTTAATTAGGGTAAAGAACACTTCCAGAGGGTACATCCATTCTTAGCAGACCCTCAGAATGGGGTAAAGGGAAGATTATGTAATGTATTGGTAAATAAAAGGGTTTGAGTTTCCTGGGAGGTTCACCTTCTGGTAACTTTATTTAGGTAAATACACTCAGAGGCTGATCCGATATTTGCTCTGCTTCCTCGTACCTGTTGAAATGTTGGGAGATAAAACGAGTTTCGCCTCATCAAGTACACTCAGGATACTGGATATGGTCGAAATATCTTCTGTGCATCAAAGAGGCCATTGTAGCCCTGCTTCTATAGCAAGTTTTTGGCCATCCCTTCAAACGAGTCTCACACAACTGTTCAGTTCCAGACAAGCCTCCCACACCTATTACAGCTCCAGACAAGCCTCCCATACCTCTTACAGCTCCAGACAAGCCTTCCGCACCTATTACAGTTCCAGACAAGGCTTCCATGCCTCTTACAGCTCCAGACGAGCCTCCCGCACCCATTACAGTTCCAGACAAGCCTCCCATGCCTCTTACAGCTCCAGACAAGCCTTCCGCACATATTACAGCCTTAGACAAGCCCCCGAACTTGTTGAAGCTCCAGACAAGCCTCCCGTGCTTATTACAGCTTCAGACAAGCCTCCCGCACTTATTACAGCTCCAGACAAGCCTCCACACTTATTACTGCTCCAGGTGTACTAAATAACGAATTAACGTTCCAACTACACAACGAATATACGATAATAATCTTAGCAAGACTTATACCAACTTCTTCGCTAATTGTAATATATACTTGTGTACACTATCATAACAATGGCATATATACATTTATTAAGACTTCCATAGTCTTCCTTATATACACGACAGGTTAAGGGACGGAACACTAGGGTGCGAGAAGTCAGAGTTCACACAAGAACTGAAATTTATCTTAGACGAAATTTAATAAATCCGATTTTTGAACTTCAATTCTAAACATCTTGTTGAATTTTCAAGGTAGTTGCGTACGTTTTCTTTTCTCCAACTTAGTTATTATTCCCCTCTTATAATTGCAAAATCAACAAAAAACTGTAATAAATTTTCATTGACATCTCATAATACTATGAAGAGTATTTCATTTGAAATCTCTTTTGTATAGAATAGTACTGGAGATGTCCTATTGTCTGGTGCAACGAGCCCTGCACCAAACATGACCAAAGCCACACTAAATAAAGTGAAATATGCTTACCTACAGTATGCAATGTACACTTTAATTAAATTCTCTATTCTGTTTCAGAGAGCAGACGGAACATCTCGACCGTAGAACATCTATGCACAACACTACATAATCCTTCCTCAGCCTCACCCGATCAGTCTGACATTTTCATCTGGAATTTTTAATATTGGTAAAAAAATATGTTGTAAATAATACATGTTATACTATAACTGCATTCAGAGTAACTCATTTACCCGCCACTGATTTTTTTAAATTTTACTGTACTAAGGTTCAAAATGTTTATTTCTTTGGATAAATTATATGAGTTCAAAATGCAATATATACTTCAGGAAAACCTATAAGGCTTCCACAAAAGAACCGACCGGAGGGCAACATTGTTATTATAAATATTATGTATCCGAAGGAATACATTTTTGACTCTCCCATCAATCACATTAGTGAAATAGTACATGTTCTCCAGAAGTATTGTATTTGTATTTGTAACAAATCATATCAGGACCTTTCGTCGATCGACGACGGTAACAAGTTCCCCTAAATTTAAAAAAAAAAATCAGTCGAGGCTAAATTGTGAGTAAGTACCCCTCATTCTTACATATTTAATAATAATCATGATTTTTTTTTTATGTATCCAGTGTAATTTAAACCCTAGAAATATTCTTTATTACACAATACCATGCCAACTCGACATGGCATGACACATGACCACCTCGGATCATTGAAAATGAGTGATTTTCAGGCAGAAGGCATCAACATAAGTCCAAAAATGCATTAAAATAATTGGAAATAATTGATCACTACTTAGTAACGGCGGTTTTTTTTAAATGTAAATTTTATGCGTTTTGAAGTACGATTTTTTTATATTTCGTTTCAAGTAACTAATTCGTTTTAAATCAAATGAAAAAAGCATGTTTCTTATAGGATTTTTGACGTAGATTACGAATCTCGCGTCAAAAGGTTGATTTTTGCCAAACCAAACTCCAAAAAATGGCAATATTTCAAAAAATCGATAAATGTGAATATATCAAAAACTTATGCCTAAAAATGTTTTTCTATACCGCCATTCTACTCCTATAGAGTCATACTAAGCTGCCAATATCATTTTTTTTTGGAGAATCACATTGACTGATTTTAAAATGTAAATAACCGAATTTTTAATCAGCATATAAAGCTTTTTTTGTGGTTGTACTTTAAATATGCTGCTTTTATTGAAATATAATTTTGTAACTTATTAAAATTATAACAAAATAAAATTGTATAAAACAATTCATTACCAACAAAAATATTTGAACATGAATTTAATTCCTGGCATTTCATATGAAAAGTGTATTTTGTTTTTCGATTGAAGAGCGTAAAAATATATTTCGAAAATACCAAAAATCTATTTTGTTTTATTATA
This sequence comes from Aradus depressus, assembly GCA_963662175.1. Taxonomy (NCBI): domain Eukaryota; kingdom Metazoa; phylum Arthropoda; class Insecta; order Hemiptera; family Aradidae; genus Aradus; species Aradus depressus. The sequence goes on from OY759222.1 coordinate 25,176,942, forward strand.
TGGGTAAAAGTTATGGTTATTTACATGTTAAAATCAGTCAATGTGATTCTCCACAAAAATTTGATATTGGCAGCTTAGTATGACTCCATAGGAGTAGAATGGCGGTATAGAAAAAAAATTTTAGGCATAAGTTTTTGAGATATTCAAATTTATCGATTTTTTTAATTATTGCCATTTTTGGGGGTTTGGTTTGGCAAAAATCAATCTTTTGACGCGAGATTCGTAATCTACGTCAAAAATCCTATAACAAACATGCTTTTTTCATTTGATTTAAAACGAATTAGTTACCTTAAACGAAATATAAAAAAATCGTACTTCAAAACGCATAAAATTTAGATTTAAAAAAACCGCCGTTACCAAGTAGTGATCAATTATTTCCAATTATTTTAATGCATTTTTGGACTTATGTTGATGCCTTCGGCCTGAAAATCACTCATTTTCATTGATCCGAGGTGGTCATGTGTCATGCCATGTCGAGTTGGCATGGAATTACCCATATGGTATACCATATTTTATATTAATTAACTAATCAGCTGTTTCTATTAGTTAGTGATTGTGATGCCCGGGCTTTAACGACGAGATTTAATTTTTGTCCAGAACCGGTTTTCACCGCAACAGCGACATCATCAGTGGTACATCCTACCCACAAAGTTAAAGGAGAACTGGAATGCAACTACAATTCAAAAAAATATTGGTATAGTTACTAAAGGGGTAAAAGAGTATTAAGTTATTATGACTCATGCCCGGGCTTTAACGAAGTCATGTCGCCTACTACCAGAGCGCTCTTTTGTCACTCGAGTTCTAAATTTTGCCTACCCAGGTTTATTCACCTAGGATAGGGGTCTTTAACGGGTACCTGACACTGTACGTGCATACATTTTTATTTAATGTATCGGTTGGGAGGTGCGACTGGCCGTTTTCAACCTACCTAGCTAACGACCTAGCCAGAAAATGTTTTATTTTTTTTAGGCCTCCCCTATTAACCCTAGGATACCCTATTAAATATTGTCTGACATCTACCCCCCTCCCCTGAGATATCTGAGAAAATATTGAAGCTATACTCCTGAAACTTTGCACAAAAGTAAATAATGATTTGTGAAGTCTGGCAAAAAATCATTTGGGCAAAAATAATTTGATAAAAAGGAAATATAATAAGCGAAAAAATATAGTATTTTCCTATTATGAGTTGTAGACATGATGGTGCTTATAGGAATTATGAATTTAGATATGAAATTGTCTATACATTCATTACAATGGCAGTTATTGGAGTTTTGACCGATTTGCTTAAAAATCAAAATTTGTCGTTTTTAAATTATTTAAAATTTTGTTTCGATACATTCATTCTATTGGGAGTATTCGTGTTCACACACTCACAACACACAGGCAGAGATTTTTTCTTTTTTTTTTTTTGAATCAGGGGGTCGAAAAACAATAAATTACGATGAAAACTCAACATCGGATTTCTGATCGAATAAATAACTTCCCCTATACTTCGTACAGTTGTGGAAGTAAAAACAAATTTTAAAATCGGTATTCAAAGCTTTTCAGCAGTAAAATATGGAGATATAAACTGACATGTTATTGATAATACATTTTGTTATTGAAAATCACTTCAAATGCAATTTTATATGAAGTAATAAATCTACAATAAACTTTGAAATAAGGCATGGACACTATGTTCTTTACAATACCATCTGTAATGGCGTTCTGTAAAGTTCCGTTGTAAAGTATGCATTAATTCCCATTTATATTTGAGGAGTTTGGAGCCAGAGCCGACCAACCCACAATTTTTCGGAAAATGAGTTATTACCATCCTGATGTTGACATAGGTTCCCTTTTTCAAAACCAGTGTGGATCACTTAGTTTCTTCACTTCAGTGATAGATAGTAGCACTTTAAGTTTAGTCCACAAGTATTTTGTGCATATATTTTCAAAGTCACAATGGATCATACGGCCTTCAAAAACTTTATAGAACACAAAAAGGGATCACTCATCCAATACTATTCCAAAATTTCAAATATAAATAAATATTTGGGGCCCATTTATGGAGATAAACAAAATGTACTCAATTTTCAATTGCCATTTTCTACCTGTTCAGTTTCAACCAGTTGGTCCGCTCTCGCTCCAAACTCCTCATTTATATTTTACTTGTCCAAATACAATTGTACATTTCTTTTTTAAGAGGCATTCGTCAAGAGACTTAATGCAGTGAGTTTTTACATTAACTGATACAAAAAGTTTTAAAAAACAAACATTTTATTTAAATGTTTGAAAATATCTTCTTTTTCAGCTACACTGTAACTCTTCATATTCCATATTGTTCCAAATCTTACATAAGTTTTCACTTTTTCTTCCCGATATTTTGAGCTTATTTTTCAACCCCATCTTCAGTTCACAATGTACCTAATAATCAACTTGTAATGAAGAAGGGCCGTAAAATCGAACCAAAGAAATATCGGGGAAAATGAAAACATGAAACATCTAATATATTTATCAAAATTTTCTTTTGATCTCAATGAAAGATAAATTAAAGATTCCTTCTGAAAGTCTTAAGCCTTCAATAATTTTAAGATTATTCTGTGATCCAAAGATAAGCTGTGTTGTAAGATTGAAGTAAATTTTTATCAAACTTGTTAAAATAAAAATAAAATGTTACAGTTCTTGATGGTCCATTAAGGAAAATTTTTCCTTATTGGCCTTATTATGGACGAACAGTTTAATTTTTTTTTTTTTTTTAAAGAATGTTTAATGGTAATTTACAATTGGTAAATCGAACAATCAGTAAACTTTTGTGGTAATAGGTACAAGAGATATTCGGGGTTGGCCTTCGGTATTTTGTTGGAGACACTAAGGGCAACATTTGTTTGTTTACAAAACCTCCTTCATCAAGTGAACATTGAACTGGTTTCAAATCAAGTATATTCTTCCTCAACATCATAAACTTATATTTTTGGATGTAATTTGGCACAGTGGAAGCAGAGATGAATGTTGCGGTAGTGAATCAGGGCAGAGTTGTTGAAGTGGATCAAACATGTACCTATGTTTCACATGGACAGCCAAACTCCATTTCAACTTAAATTTAACGTAACTTTAAATTTCAATATTTCCTCTCCCAAAATTCTTTTTTTTTTTTTTCTTACACTGTTTTATACATATAATTTCTTTTGTGTTGGGTCTATTGACTTCAAATTTTGACTGCTTACAGGAAACATCAATGAAAGTGGTTCAGAAGCTAAACAGTATAAGCAAAAAAATTAACATTTTTTGGGAGAGGAAAATTTGAAATTTAAGGTTACAAAATATAAAATTTACAATAATAATAATAATGGAGTTTGGATGTACATCCATGTGAAACAGACATGTTTGATCCACTTCAACAACTCTGCCCTGATTCACTATCGCAGCTTTTATCTCCGCTTCCACTGTGCCAAATTACATCCAAATATATATATATATATATATCACACCTGAGATTTTGGGTTTTTTGACATATGACGTTTTGCACTAACAGTGACGATATACACGGCTTAGTGCAGGGGCAGTAAACCTTTTTTGTACTTGTGGGTGGCATTATGACGTAGGCTTTCATATGCTGGTCATATAACCAAACAAATTGAGTTAAATAATTTCTAATTTAAATAATAAACACTATATTCATGTATCGTTAATAATAGTTCAAACTGTAATATTATATACAGGCTGTTGTTTTCGTTTGCTTATTTATCCATTACTTTAAAATAATACTGGACATCCCTCACAACCTTCGAGTATGCATTTGTTATTGAGAATAACGACAAAATGTGCTCAGTTAAAAACAAATTCAAGCTTTAAGACTTCAGTTTCCAAATTTATTTATTTACATATTTTATTTTTGCTAAAAACAAAAATTAGTCTGCCTTAGCTGATAAAAGAAAAAAAAACATGAACCAAGTTTTTTTGAACCTGTAATCAATTTTTGTGAAATTCTTAACAGCCCTCTCGGAGGGGTGGATAAACTCATGGAAATTGTTTATGATTATTTTCTGTACAAAACTGACCTACCACATTTTCTAAACTATAAACTTGTATAATCTTTTCTATTACAGAAAATGTGACATTGGGGGGCGTAAGGTCGACTTCAGAGATGAAATATACATATATTATGATATTGGTACCTAACAAGTCACTTATTATTATTTTGAACTTGAAGTCTCTTTAGAGCAAGCTGGATAACAGTATAACTCACACAGTTACTTACGTTTAATATACTAATGAGTCTATAAAATAGTATATAACTTATATTTGATCTCAGAAGAAACTACGAAAGGAAAGCGACCATAAAGAAAAAAAATGTAAATAAATACAGATTACAAATTTCTGTGGTTAAATCATTATGTTTTTTTTTTTTTTAATTGAGTTATTTGATTTCAGAATTAGAAAGCTTACAAAAAAATAAATATATATATATACAATTAATTTTGAAGAAATAAACATCAAAAAAATTATTGTTAAAAAATGTATATTATACATATTCTAATTTAAAATTTTATATTTATTTATTTTATATACTTATTTATTGTATAATCATTATGTATCGTTGATCTAAATACATGGGGATAGTTGTTTTCCTAACTTTGGTGTAGCTTTAAAAATAATTGTTTTTTATTGTTTTTAAATATTTCACTGTAAATAATTAATTAGGTATATTGACGTTTAGTTGTATATTTATCCTATAATATTATAATATAAGATATTTTATAAGCTAAATTATTATATTTAATATGATGTATAGAGTAATTGTATATTGTATTTAAATGTTTAGTCGTCATATAAATATATATCCGTACGTACAGGATGTTCCAGGTTGAAATAGACGTACTTGGTACGGATGGTATAAGGGGTCCCAAAATATGAAGAAAAATAGAGAACAGAGAGAAATATAGATTCGCAAATGCGTTTTTCAAGACCTACAGACAAATAACCACACAAAACAATGTTTTTTTGAACATTTTGCTAAATATTTCTACTACAAGTCATTAATTCATAATTATTCTTCAGTCCAAAGCAAAGAAAGTAATTTTGCAAAAGAGGGGTTATGTTTAACTTCTTTTGAGGCACTTCTGAAACATCTTTTCTTATGGAAAAAGGGATCGATTTTTACCCAATTTTAAATTTTCAGAAAAATTTAAAAAAAAAAAGTGAATTAATTTTTTTTAAATATTTCTCAAGATATGGCGACGCTTGAAATAGAATATTCCACGCTTTATAATAATCAATATTTAATTCTAAAATTCGAAATTTGATGTCAAACGATGTGTCACTTGATCATTTTTTGCCAAATGGTGGTTTTAGCCAAAACTTTTTTTGTGCATTGAATGGAAGTGGAGATTATTTTTAAATAAATATTTCATTTCAAAGCGTAACCATTTTTTGAAACGATGAAAAATATCAAAAAATATTATTTGAGAAGGTATCGATACTTTCTCATAACAAAATATTTTAGAAGAGCCCCCCTCTCTCAAAAAGATATTTCAAATCTACCTTTTAGGAGGACCCCAGTAGCTCTAGTCCAAGATCGCGGGTTCGAAACCCAGCCGAGGTCCTAGATAAATAAAATGTAGGGTAGGCACAATTTAGTAGGTGTCATGCCCTCGAAGTTAAAGCCCGGACATGAGTCATAATAACTAAATCTACCTACCTTATGAGCTGTGAACATGTTTGAAAAATGTTGTTTTTGTGTTTCATTCAGTTGAAGAACGCATTAGCGAATGTTCATATGACGTTTTTATATTATTTTGGAGCTCCTTACACGATCCCGAATTTCGCCGTATCTGAAACATCGTGTATACACGCATTTGCTGCCCATTACGCTCAATATCGTATATGCTTCTCTGTGTATAATTTTCAACATTTATATTGTATATATAAATTATTGATATTGTGTTTTACCGTTATGCAAAATATAAATTGATGATTTAATTTAAAATGAATGAGTGAGTGAATTTGTTGCTTGTTGGTGTTTGCCCTTTTTTTGTATGAAGCATTCAGCTGCTTGAAAATATTATTTGTAAATTAATTTGTGTATATATATTTTGTGTGTATTAATTTTTGTATAATAAATAATCAGGATTATAAATAAGACCCTCATTTATAGCTTAAGTTGTGAGCCCACTTAAGCTATTGTGAGTTGATGAATGTAATATGTAAAGTGAAATGAATAAAAATGTTAAAATGTGTTTTAGTTTTTCAAATTCTCCTTAAAATAATGTATAATCTTGCGTTAGGTTGGCGGTGAATCACCGGCAATGATCTTCCCCAGAGCGAATAAATCAAGTAAGTCCCTCCATCTGTAATCTATTAATCGATTTGGCTGAAAATCGTCTTACTCGAAGACTTCTTAATCATCATTCTGTAACAAACCGAACAGCTTAAATATAATATATTAAATTAAATTTTTTTTTTTTTTAATTTCCACAACTCAGTTTAATTCTGTCAAGCTCATACAAACACCAAACATCAATAACCACAATTAAACACCTCCATCTTGGTCCATGCAGTTTAAAATACTAAAGATAGCGACCCCACGCTTGTTCAGGCATCTTTCTTAAAAACAAAAATACTTGATAACACTTTTAGTTATCTATACATATATAAGTTATATGTATATATAATGTTGTCAATGTTCTAAAAATACCTTGATAAAGTCATTAAATATATGAGTGTTTGAGATGCAAAGCTCGCTTCGTTTCACTAATTGAAAAAATTGAGATGACAGCAGATTCTAAAAGATGTTTTGGCGCTTTATAAATCTAAAACATCAGATTGTATTAAAACTTGTTCTTTCCAATGGTTTTAGGTGACTGAAAATTGCAGTTAGTATCAAAAGTGGTTCGATCCATGCATGTTTTTTGCGTTTTCTCAATATTCGGTTAATGTGTAACGAGCGAGTTTAGCATCTCACACACTCATATATATAATATGTATATATATATTATATATATACATACAGTTACTTTAAAACAGACGGCTATACAATGAATTAAAACTAATAATATGAATAAAAAATACATATAATTCTAAAACTAACATTAATGGAAATTCCTGGATTCTTTACAATACTAAATTTCGTGTCTATAAATTCATCATATCGGCAGTTATTAGGGTTTATAAATTGGGCCCCCTCGCCTTCCCATCGGCCGATATTGCTTTAAATTTGACAGGTTATGTCCTCATTTGGTTTTGACTTTAAATATAAAATTTCATGTCGATACATTACTACATCGGATGTTATTGCGGTTTAAGAATTGAGTTTCCTCTGATTCCCCCATGCCTTCTGCCAAACTGAAAATTAATGTGTCGTCCTTATGGGGTTTTCAATTGACATGAAATTTTGTGTCGATACATTTATTACAACGGGAGTTATTAGAGTTTTCAAATTAAATGTATCTATAAATAGGAGAATGTATATAATAAAGAATCTATATAAATATGCAGAAATAATAAAAGTCGACAGAGCATAGTCAATTAATGGTTGACTATGAAAGAGAAGAAAGGATGCCCAGACAAGGTTAGAAAAAAAGAGGCTTAACAGAAATAAGTGAGAATACACAAAAACAAAATAAATGTATACCTAATAGAAATATATGAAATGAATAAAATGAGTATAAAGTTTATGTCAGAATAAATTATCGAAAATTTAGGAAAAATAAAATGAAAAAAAAAAAAAAAAGAATGATTAGGTCTACTTACAGTAAAAATTTGCTAAATCCTTAAAATTTTGTCAATAGCATGTTCTAAAATTACCTGGATTAAGTAATTTTAATATTATTCAGTCAAATCAGAGTAGAATCTGATTCTCTCCTGCAACATTACCAACATTTAATGTTACATCTATATCCATACTGTTGTAAATGTTTTTGTTTACTTATCATGATTGCAGACCTACAATAAAAAGTAGGCTAAATTATCTCAGCAACTTGATCTTTCTATTAATAATATTAAACAAATGATAAATTTGGTAAAACCGAAAATTGGATTCCTTTAATTGTGATTATTCTGAAAACGAAAAAGTAACCTCTTACTCCTCAACCGATATCGATACGATAGATAATATTTTAATATCGATTTTTCATCATTTATATTCTTATATTATCTCTTAATTTTATTTTATTCACTTTAAATTTTCATTGAACTAAAAAAAAAATCTTGAATATTGAATTAATCTTCAGAAAAAAAAAATTGAATCGCTTTCCTTGAGGAAAACGAACCCAATTACAGATGTTCAAACTGGCAGACTCAAAAAAACCATATACAAATGGAAAACAGGTTTTTATTTTTTTGTTAACAATGTTCGGTAACAAACAAATGCGAAATTGAATCTTGGCGACAAAATATTATTTTTTGACAATGGCTGCTATGGCTGTTTTTTGATCCAAGCTGAGTGGCTAACATATTTTTTTCTGTTTATCCAACGTCGCCCCCCCACCAGGATCCTTACAATAAACACAATTCTTTCTCTTGGTTGAAACCTTATTTCGTTTTTTCTTCTAGAATCCTTCCACCTTTTTTTTTTTTTCTTCTTCTTCATAGTGTAAGAAGTTACAATTTGATGAGGACTCATAAAAAAGGGAAGGAATAAATAAAATGAACTTATTTTTTAAAATATTGTTTATTAATAAAAGAAAAGAAAAATATTAAAGATATACAAATGTTTTCAGCATTACATCGTCAATTTTAATTATAAACTAAGACAGTTTGCTTAGTGCTAATCATTATTAAATATCCTAAGATATCAACATGGAATTACCCGTGCCAGGTAGGGATTTGTTGGAAAAATAATAATATATATTATATATATACGCCAATACAGGACCTTCTTGTACCTAAGACGTAGTTACATATCACGCTCCCTTCCATTCCCCCTCTCAAATTCATTTCATATTGCCATTATCAACTATATAAAAGTAATGTGTCTTGTCAGTAGCTCTCTTTATTCCATTGAACGGCGTATTCTGAGAGTTAGAATAATGCCAGTATGAAATGAGCTTGAGAGGGGGGGAAAGTGAAGGACAGTGATCTACACAAAAGTTGTTGTTGCCAAAAGTCTATATGAGAGCTCAAGATCGCGGGTTCAAAACTCGGTCGAGGCCTTGAAGGGTTTTTACTTGGAAAATGAAAAACCCCTGAGTTTGACGTCTTTTGAATGAGACGTCAAACGATGGTTCCTATCCTGTTCGATGTCAGATACTCGTTAAAGACCCGTAAATAGGCAAAATTTATGACTCACACAATGGAGTCGGGCTCATGTCCACCAGAGCGAAAGTAGTAGGCGATGGGATATCGTAGTCACGATAACATAATTTTTTTATTCTTTTTAATATAAAAAATTATTTTAAAATTCTTTGCTAAGTATTACAATTTAAACTTTTATATTCCTTTTTTTGAGGAGCTATTATTTACATTTTATTTTCATTATTAAGTTCCTAGAATATCCGAAGGATAGACCTGTGTTTGTGTTTGTACGTTTGTGTTTGTGTCTGCGGACAGAAGGAATAAATCAAAAATTTCCCCGCCAATTGGGCGACGGGACCGTCCCAACACTACTATCTTAATATTCATTTAAGCAGTCAACAGGATTTATTTTACTTCAGAACAAAAAACACAGCTGAGTATATCTATACACTAAAACTTATTATTTTAATATATCTATAATAATATATTTTGAGGGAGCCAATAGCTCAGTGGTATGCGTGCTTGCCTTCTGAGCTCAAGAACGTGGGTTCGAAACCCGATCGAGGCCCTTAGTTTATTTTATCTGGGAGGTCAAATAAATTTAAGCATGCCATCCTTCGGATGGGACGTTAGACGATGGTCCCGAGCCTGTACGATATCAGCTACTTGTTAAAGACCTCTGTCCTAGGTGAATAAAAATTTAGGGTAAGCTAAATTTAGGACTCCCACAGTAGAGTCGGGCTCATGTCCACCAGAGTGACGAAAAAGCGCTCTGGTAGTAGGCGATATGACCTCGTAGTTAAAGCCCGAGCATGAGTCATAATAACTAACTAAGATTCAGGATGATTTTGGTAGTTACACCATCCTCAGACACTTTACAAGCACATACAATATACATGAACAATATAACCGTATTATGTATTTTCTAAAGTTATATAAATATGGAGTGAAAGCTTCACAAATAGTAGAATATCTGTCTAAAGACTTGGAAAATGGTCCATTTATATGTTTATAAATATAGTTAGAGGTTAAAAGTATTAACCTTTCATATTAGGTTAGGTTAGGGGTTAGGTTTTATGACTCATGCCCGGGCTTTAACTACGAGGTCATATCGCCTACTACCAGAGCGCTCTTTCGTCAGTCTGGTGGACATGAGCCCGACTCTACTGTGGGAGTCCTAAATTTTGCCTAACCTAAATTTTTATTCATCTAGGGTAGGGGTCTTTAACGAGTACCTGACATTGTACAGGCTCGGGACCATCGCTTAACGTCCCATCCGAAGGACGGCGTGCTTAAGTTTATTTTACCTCCAAGATAAAATAAACTAAGGGCCTCCGGTGGGGTTACGAACCCACGACCTTGAGCTCAGAAATCAAGCACGCATACCACTGAGCTACCGGCGCCCTCATATTCGCTTTCATATTATAATTATTCTTGTTTTTTTTCCTAGTTTGGCAATTCTGGTGGTCCCTTGGTGAATCTGGACGGTGAGGTGATTGGTATAAATGCCATGAAGGTGTCATATGGTATATCTTTCGCCATACCTATTGACCATGCCAAAGATTTCCTTAAAAAAACTGAGGACAGGAGGAAAGGTAAATACTCGTCAAAAGGTACTTAACCTAACCTACAATAATATAACCTTCAAGTACATGAAAGTTAGTTATTGCGACTGGTCCTGATTGTAAGGCATGCCACTAAAAGTATGCCTTCTCAGGAACAAGTCAGGCCCTGAGTATTATGACCTAATGGTATGTGTAATAAAGTTCCATGAGATCTTCCGAGCTGGGGCCGAGTATGGACCAAAGTAGGATATCCAGACCCTTTGAAATATTAAGTAGCATCAGATCCAGATGAGAGCCACATTAGGACCAATACTATCGAGACCTTTAAAAATATTAAATATCATCAGGCCTTCCCGATTAGAACCGCGTTAGGACCAAAATAACATATCCAGATCCCACGAAATATTCAGTTTTTACTATTACATTTGAGGAGCCTAGTATCAAAGAAGGACATGTCGATGTTAGAATCGATATATGAAATATATTGATTTCAAAACAGACCAGAATCACCTTCAAAATTAGCTCAAAGTTTGGTGTTGAGATCAAAAATTGGACAAGTCCATTTTGAGCTGGTTTCAAAAGCGACCAAGTCCACTACCAACCAATCAGATGTAGGCATTCATCTTCCTCGTACCCATAATGCAATAGCAAGTTGAGTCATTTTGTTATCAGTGGGGTTTTGAACTTTGTGCTTGCTTCAATGTAGTTTTTCCTATTTCACTAATTTATATATTTTTAAATGTAAGTTACAGTTTCACCAATAAAAAAAATTATGGTACTTTTTCAATATTCAGGTTTCAAAAGCTGCCAAGACCAATGTTTGATTTCAAAAGCGCCCCAAGTACATTTTTCTAAAGCAAATTTCGACAAAACCATTTATTTTTCGTTCATAATGATTGTTTTAATTCAGTCGTAAACGTTACTTAGATCCGTTTGAAACAGTTTTTTGGGCCTCCTGTAAAAAAATCAAAAGTGTACTGAAAAGTGTACTGTGATGTATAAAAAAAAAATACACACATTAAAATGATTAAATTATTAATATTAAAAAATTAATTATTTTTATTTTTCTATAAAAAGCAAATTTCTTTTAAAACAAATGAGTAAAAAAACAAAACACGGTCATCAGCTGTTTTTTAGTGTGTGGAGAAACCTGAGTCGAGGCCTGGGGTCAATGGAGACGGTCTGAGTGAAGATGGACAGCGGTGTTTAGACTTAAGTTGTGATGAATTAAATAAAAGTGAATTGACGGTGAAATTGATCCGCAAAGAAGGTACTGTTGTTTATTTATATGTACAGGATATATGCCCAGAAATATATAACTTAATTTTAAAGAATGGCCAAAAAATATAAAACAGAAAAAAGATTGAAATAGTGTTAAAAATTTAGTTTGTAAGATTTATCTTTTGATTTTTGTTTGTTTCAAAGTTTAGTTTTTTTATTTAATAACGTAGATGATTTAAGAAAATAAACCCAAATTATTTGTTCTCGTAAATTCTATTCTATTAATTTTCCCTGTTGGCCCAGTAACATTATTTGAAAAACCTTTGGATTAGATACGTATATATTTGAAAAATTTAGAAAAACATGGCATCTCTTTAGAAATCAAATTGAAAAGTGTTTTCATTGAAATTTTTTAAAAATTTACGTACACTTTCTTTAAAATTGCACGTCGTGAACTTTTGATACCTTTTTAGGGTCCTTTTCGAAAAACTACTGTAGAAAACAAAATTTAGTAAAAGAAAAAAGGAAATGTGGTAATTTATTGTTTTTTTAATTATTTATATTTTTTTTATTATTTCAATTATTATTAATTTTACTTATATTTTTTGATTTATTTTAATTTTACATATACAATTTTTTTTTTTTACCACAGAACATGTCTGACTTTGATACTCCTCCTATAGAAAAAAAAATTCTAAACAATTTCAGAGAAGGCCTGGACTAGGGCAAACAGATAGTAAGTAAAAATAATAATTATTAACTTTTTAAATAATTATTAGTAGAAATGTAAATATACAGTTTTTTTTTAAATAAGCCATTTCTGGTTAATTCAAATTCAGTTATAAAATTAATTAAATGCAAAATTTATTGAATTTTTTTATTAACTTAATTGAATCCCAACCAATTCCAGCAGGTATTGGGCGTACAGCTCATCTAGTGTGGCATGGTGTAATTCTCATTGTTCGTGTGTTGAGGTGGATCTAAAGGGCTCTTATTGAGATGTAAGGCGGAATGAGGACTGACAGGGCTGTCTCTATAGACAGAGACAGGGCGGATGTATGGGGACGGAATCACTCCTAGACACCCATCAGACCAAATGAATTTGATGCAAATCTAGCGAACAGAGAGTGCTTCACCATTAGTTGTACTTCTCAGGGCTACAATTATGCAAATCTAGAAGAACCTCAAGGAAATGCAGTTTATAAAAAAAGTCGGTGAATCACCTGCAATGTACTTCCCCAGAACGAATTAATCAATTACCTTTTCGCTCTCCCTTCAAAACCATTCAACCATTTGCTTTAATATTCATTATTATTTTTTTTAATTTGGTATATGAGGAGTTTGGAGCCAGAGCGGACCAACTGGTTGAAACTGAACAGGTAGAAAATGGCAATTGAAAATTGAGTACATTTTGTTTATCTCCATAAATGGGCCCCAAATATTTATTTATATTTGAAATTTTAGAATAGTATTGGATGAGTGATCCCTTTTTGTGTTCTATAAAGTTTTTGAAGGCCGTATGATCCATTGTGACTTTGAAAATATATGCACAAAATACTTGTGGACTAAACTTAAAGTGCTACTATCTATCACTGAAGTGAAGAAACTAAGTGATCCACATTGGTTTTGAAAAAGGGAACCTATGCCAACATCAGGTTGGTAATAACTCATTTTCCGAAAAATTGTGGGTTGGTCCGCTTTGGCTCCAAACTCCTCATTTTACAATCAGTTATAATATAACTATGAGTAAATTTGATAACAGTGAGTATGAAAAGAAAAATAAATAAATAAATAAAAAATTACAGAAAAAAAAATAAAATAAATAAAAATAATAATAATAAATACAATGGCAATATACACAAATTAAGATAAAATATATACAAAATAAATAATATATACAAAATATGTACAAAATAATTATAATAATAAAATAGCTTTCAACTCGAGATCCCTCGAAACACCCCCGATTATCTGCCATCCCAATTCCTCCAACTTAATGGAGGCAGAGGAGGCACACAGGGGGCTGAGTGATCCCCCCGCCATCTTGTTCTACGCTGGAGGTAGATCAAGAAGGAAAGAAGAGCTGAAAGTACGAGTTCATGAGGGGAGAAGCTGATCACTACCAGCACTCCCAGTTATATGTGCTATATTAACCTAGCAGGTCTCTCGGCCAGCACCGCCTCAGCCTTCTGGGAGGATTATCTGGGTGGGAGAGGGAGGACAAGTGTCGAGCGACGGAATTGACATGGAAGGAAAGGTTAGAGTGGAATTTGGAGAAGCGGGACTTGATGGGGTCAATAACATAGGGGTTTTTACGGTCATTATGGAGGGTAAGGTTGGACACATAGAAGGGTGCATCGACAATTGTTCTTAGGACTTTGGATTGGAAGGACTGGATACGCTATATGAGGAGTTTGGAGCCAGAGCGGACCAACCCACAATTTTTCGGAAAATGAGTTATTACCATCCTGATGTTGGCATAGGTTCCCTTTTCCAAAACCAGTGTGGATCACTTAGTTTCTTCACTTCAGTGATAGATAGCAGCACTTTAAGTTTAGTCCACAAGTATTTTGTGCATATATTTTCAAAGTCGTAATGGATCATACGGCCTTCAAAAACTTTGTAGAACACAAAAAGGGATCACTCATCCAATACTATTCTAAAATTTCAAATATAAATAAATATTTGGGGCCCATTTATGGAGATAAACAAAATGTACTCAATTTTCAATTGCCATTTTCTACCTGTTCAGTTTCAACCAGTTGGTCCGCTCTGGCTCCAAACTCCTCATATTATATTACCATTTTGCTTTATATTGTAAGTTAAAATAATACAACTACAAAAATGAATTATAAAAAACTTACATGCACAGATGAGTAAAATAATATAATTCCATAAATATTTGGGTTTAAACATAAACGAAATAAAGAAAATATAATAGTGAGAAATTAAAAAAAACTAAAGAATGATTATATATAGGTACATAGTGTATGTAGATAATAAGAGCTATATGATATAATATCGAAGTACAAGAAGAAATTGAAAAGCGTACATACTATTTTTAATAAAAATTCACAATATATTAACTTAGTGACGTTAAAGGAGGTTAAGTTAATAATATATAATTATAGTTTAATAATAATGGTTAATAATTATGAATTTTTATTATAAAGAGTACCGTAAGCTTTTTATTTTTCTTGTATTTTGTTGTTATGTCATATATGACGGGGTTAGAAATAAAATGGTATAAGTGGCATTTTTAAAACATTGAAGAAACTGTGCATTAAGTTGTTAACTGATTTAAAAAATCTATAATTTATCGAAACCGGAAATATTTTGTCTTCTGCTTTTATGGTGAAAGTTGCTGTTAGCAAACCATAAAATTGAATAAAAATCTTAATTTCAAGGTCACTATTGATATGTTTAAGTTACTTGTTCATGTCACCAAAATGGAATAAGTGATTTGCCACTAGATCTCAGCACTGGCTAGGATTTCACTTGAACAACTTTTTTCCTGAACAGAACTATCATTTTTGTATCCAATTATGGACTTAACGAAAAATTGTCGAAAATGTCACTTGGACCATTTTGATTCTAACCCCGTTATGTCCCTTATCATATATATAAAGCTGAAAATGTCTGTGCGTTGTACCGCTATAACACACGAACGGCTTGATGGATTTGATTATTTTTTTTTTTTAATTTGTTCGTTATCGTCTGTGGAAGCTTATAGGCGTATTAGTACCTCAATATCTGGTCCATCCCAGCATCCATCCACGCAATCTTTGTAACTCAAAAACCACTGCAATGATTAATGAGGAATCTTTTTGAATAGATAAGTTTTATCTACCGGAAGGTTAAGGTCTATTTTTTAATCAACTCCTGATCCATCCCAGCATCCACTCACGCAATCTTTGTAACTCGAAAACCATTGCAACGATTAATGAAATCTTTTTGAATAAATTAGTTTTAGCTCCAAAGCTAGCGTTACTACAGTTGAAGGACTATAACTTATTCCGTATGAATAATTGAAAATTATAACATCATGAATGTACTGTCGAGGAACTGAATAGCCTTATAGGAGATATTGGGAGAAAAGTCAAAGTTCCCCGGGCAAGGCCGGTTATTACTGCTAGTTTCTTATATACATACTATTTTTTTAAATTTTTTCAAACTCAAATATTTGTAAAGCGTCTCTTGAAGCAGGACATGGTTTTTAATTATTTTATTAGCTTTCCACTATATCAACAAATTGCAGAAATTTTTTCTGACATAAACTACATACCTGTTTTGGCATTACACCTTTGTTAGGTTTAGTTATAAACTAAGACATTCAACAGGAACAATTATAACCTCTTGTTGCTCCGAACGAGTCGTTCTCACCCTCTCTACGTTCAGGCGGGTGCCGAGAACAAGTGAATCCTTTCCAGGGACGGAAAGCTGTTCCTTTTAGCTAACTTGACAAAAAACATGTTTTTGAGTTATTAAACTACTTTAAGGGCTGAGTGGAGTTTAATCGAGTTTGCGCTGGAACGAAATCGGAACGGAACTAACAAAAAACCATTCCAATTATTGAACGGAACGGTTCCATAGTTTCCAAAAGTTCTAGGAAAAAAGTAATCAACAAAAAGCCCAAAGCACTAAAGTTTTTTTTTTTTTTTTCATTATTTTAAGATCTCACTTCTCCAGAACTAGTGAACTAAAAACTAACAAAATATTAGACACTGGGGTCTATAATTTGAGATGTGGAGTCGAAGTGAGAAGCCTGCGTGGTCAGAAGACATATAAGAACTACATGTGAGGCTAGCGTGCGGTCCGTCTCAATGGTATCACTGGAACCAACCCAGACCACAACCTAATTTAATTACAAACTAACTTTATTTTCTCACTAACTCCACGCCGGCCATGAAAAACTGGCAATTCCTATATTAGAAAACTTCTACCTTTAACCATAACTGGAATGGATTTAATAAAAAATGTGAGAAAAACAATTTTTTTTAATAGCTTGGTATACATTTATTATATATGTACTGATAACAATCAATGTCTGATAGAGATTGTGAAGGAGAAAGAAATCGTAGGTAAAGTCAAGGCTGTCATCTTTGTTTTATTCCATATATACATATATATTTGTATTTTAATCAGCATTGATACTATTTCAAAATTTTCTTCTATTATTAAGGTTTAAATTTGAGACGAAATTTTATGTTTTTAAGACTTTACTGTTCAGAAAGAAAGGGACGGAAAAACCCCGTGGGGAGAAGGTACAGTTGGGAAGAACAGCCCTGCCTGCTCGTGTGGTGGCGTCGAGACTGCGGAACACGTAGTTCCCGAATGCCCGCTATACGACGGGCCCAGGACGGCGCTGATTCGCCGGACAGGATCGTACCTGGGACTGGACCTGCCGGGACTGATGACGGAAGCTGGCTACCTGGCTTTTGGTCGGTTCGTCTTCTCCTGGCGGAGAATCAAGAAAGCCTCCTAACCCGGTGTCGGGGGCCCCCCCGACTGGCGTGCGGCGGCTGCCCCCGGCTCTGGGACGCTAGTAGAACAGAACCCCGAAAAGATCCCGAGTTCACTCGGCGTAAAGGACGACTGTGGACCGTAGCCATCGAGCCGGTCCACTGCCGAAGAACCCGTTTCCCAACGCAATAGGGTGATGTGACCGACCCCTCCTCAGGGGGTCAGAAGCATCCAAAAAAAAAAAAAAAAAAAAAGGAGAAGGTACAGTGAACTTTAACATCATCTTTAGCAATACCGAAAGTATTCCCACTTATTACATATATCTTGCGAAATAGACAATATTTTTAAAAAACATACGTTTTTCTTTTTTTTTACTTCCCCGACAGGGGAAGTTATGTAATCAGTAAAAAATCCCGTGCGGAGTTTTCAACGGAATTTAGTTTTTCCGACCTCTAGGTTCCAAATATTTTTTTTCACATCGTATAAATGTCTATCTGTGAACACGATAACTCCCGATAGAATGTATATAGTAGGTAATAATATACACGAAATTTGATACGTGTATACAGAACCCTCTAAAAAAACCTTTAGTACGCCGTCCTTCGGGTTGGACGTTAAGCGATAGAGTCTGTACGATGTCAGATACTCGTTAAAGACCCCTGCCCTAGGTGAATAAAAATTTAGGATAGGCAAAATTTAGGACTCTCACAGTAGAGTCGGGCTCATGTCCAACAGAGTGACGAAAGAGCGCTCTGGCAGTAGGCGATATGACCTTGAAGTTAAAGCCGGGACATGGATGAAGAAAATAATTTCAGAGGGGGCAGGAGGGAGGGGAGTGATCCGTAAAAATATAGTAGGTATAAGCGAGTCATTTTACGGTCACATCAGATATTTGTCCTTTATAACAAAATTGCCGAACTTGGAAACCCATATTTGGAAGTCATGGAAGGACTGCATAATCGGACATAAAAAAAACCATTCAGCTCTCTGACTGCCTATAAAAGTTTGTGATGACTCCACAGAAGGGGGGGCCATTGTAGCACCTGCCCCGGCCCATTATATGGAGGCCAAACTCCATCTAATGTCCCAAGGAGAACTCGAAAAGAGTAATAAGAAACCGATTCTGAAAAACAATAATACAGATAGATATATTGTTATTATACAAAATAATATATGGTATATGGCAATGGGTGGGGCTCATTACTTACTTTACTTTCCCTGGCGCTACGGTCCTTGTAGAACCTGTGCCTTCGCAACGATCTTCCGCCATTTTTCTCTATCCTCGGCCACCCGTCTCCATCTCACACCCATCGTTCTGAGGTCGTCCTCCAGCCAACGTAAGCGGGGTCTCTTCTTCTTTGTCCTCCTCGGCAATCCGTCTGGCTCCATCCTCTGTAAATGCTGCAGCCATCGCAGCCGCCCCTGCTTCACTAAGGCCACCAGGTCCGGGCTCTTGTACAGGTCCCTCAGCTCCCTATTGGTCCGTATCCTTCATCTATTCCCCTCTGGAGTAGGGCCGTATATCTTCCTCAATGCCTTCCTCTCCTACGTATTGAGGAAGACTTCGTCCCTTCTAGTCTAGGTGGAGCTCATTACATAATACATATTTTTATACAAGTTACAGTAGCACTGCAGAAGATAAGTTTTTAAAAAGAAACTTTATTGAAGAAAAACTGACAAAGACTTATATACACTAAGTACAGAGAGATCTTCACACTTCGGGAGTCAGGGATGTACTGATCTGTCTGGGAAAAAAAAGATGGGAACAAGTAAAGGATCTAGTTAGCAAATTCTAGGAAGATGGCGGGAACTACAAGAGAAAAGGGCTTACGAGATCAATAGTTTTATATGAGATCTGCAAGAAGTGCTACTGTAACTTATATATAATATATATAAGTTACAGGCATTATATATATATAATACACATTAATAGACAATATAAGGAAATAACGTATCGACATCAAATTTCATATTTGAAGTCAAAACCCAATGAGGACAAAACCTCTGAAATTTCAGCGATATCGACAGAAGAGAAGGGGGGGTACAGGAGTGGGGTCAATTCAAAACTATAAAGAAAACACGAATGTTTTTTATATTGTCTATTAATGTGTATTATATATATATATATAAGGCATTATATATATATATATATATATATATAATACACAAGTATAAGGGTCATTTAATATAATGTTTTATTGTTTGAAAGCTTATTAAATGCACAAGTTTTCTGAATAAAAATTAAGATATACAATAAGGACATTTTTTTTTTTAAAACTTGAGCTACAGTTTGCCAAAGAATTTCCGAATTACACAGTCCTTCGGTTTATGCTGCCTTTAAACTGTCAAATTCTGTCTGAAACTAGAGATTTTTCCCCTCTAACTACGACTTTTAATGATTTTCAGCCAAATAGACCAATGGAAATGGGGAGATTAGGAAGGATTAACACAAAAAACTTCAATAACTGCCGATAGAGTGAATATATCGACAAAGCCATTTTATATGTGTGACCTGAATCCCATAAAGACGACAATAACTCAGCAGAAGGGATAGGGGGATCAGAGGGGCTCAACTCAAAAAACCCAATAAATAACTGCCAAGAGAGTGCTGGTGATCACCGGATTCTCCCCTCACACCTCTCTATCCTTTCGACGCCCCGCCTCCTGGTCTTCCTCCACTGCTGGACAGTGGATGGTTGGGCAGTGTGGTGGGAGGGTCAGCGCTGGTCTCCTGCCTCCTCCCCTCTCCACTAGTTGGAGAGTGGTATATGGCAGTGTGCGGGAGTCCTACTGGTGCTCTCCTCGTCCAGTTTCTTATATATTTTTAATTATTTTATTTAGTTATTTTTATTTTTTTTATTTTTTATTTTTTTATATTATCTTTCATTTTATTATGTATTCTGTTTATTATTTTTGTATATGTTTCCTACTATTTTGTATTATTCATTTCTTTTTTTCCTTCTTATTATGTTTTAAATATTTTGTATTACTTATTATTTTATCAAGTCATCTTAGTCATCACTTCTGCTTATTGTTATTGTTTATACAGATTGTAGAATATATAAAAAAAAATATATATATAAAAATAAAAAAAATAACTGCCGATGTATTAAACGTATCGACATCAAATTTCATATTTGAAGTCAAAACCCAATGAGGACAAAACCTCTGAAATTTCAGCGATATCGGCACAAGAGAAGGGGGGGTTCAGGAGTGGGGTCAATTCAAAAACTATAAAGAAAACACGAATGTTTTGTATATTGTCTATTTCACAAGATATATAAAATATATGGGAGAACTTTCAGTATTGCTATCATCCTCAGCCACGACTTAACAAATACTAAATGGAAGTTCAACTATTTTTACAATCTAACCGGTAGGTAGGTACCCTTACTCAGCCCCCCATGGGGTTTTCTATCCCTCCTGTACCGTTAATTCTTCAAATATGTGAAACATCGAAAACGAAACAGTCCCAAATCGAAATCCCAATAACAAAAACTCCGAAGCAGTATGGTATACATCATATGTGTATTTTAATCAACCCACACCATTCCAGAGCCTCCACCACTAAGACCCAACTCCGAGACGAAATCTCATATCCAACGCTCCACAATTATGTATGCATACATGAAATAAATCAAAGACTAATAAATATACAAATGAAAATCAAAAATATAAAAAAAAATAAAATACATAGGTTCTTGAGAAAGTAAGTACGTATACACAGAGACTGGAGGATTATATTATTGGCGATAAAAGGGGTGAATATGTGAGATTGGTCTGATCGTTCATACAATTACCTTTTTGTAGCTCTGTTTATTTTCAGTTGTTCCAGAGTACTCTCATATATTTCATATATCTTGTGAAATAGACAATATAAAAAACATTCTTGTTTTCTTTATAATTTATTAAGTTTTTCACAGTCTCTCTGCAAAAATGTTAAATATCACTCTAAAAACTGCCGATGTAATGAACTTATCGACACATAATTTAATGTAAGAATTTAGAAGCCCATATATGAGTCAAATATTGGATATTAACGCAAACGAACGACTGGTTTTGGAGGGGGAGCGAAAAATTAATTGAATGATTCGTTCTGGGGAAGTTCATAATTAAAAGAAAAGGAGGTATATTATTGTAATAATAGGATATAAAGCCTCCATCTCCATCACAGCTATAATTAATAAATTAAATTTATTTATCTAGCTAGTAGCTCAGTGGTATGCATGCTTGATGCTGAGCTCAAGAACGTGGGTTCGTAACCCGACCGAGGCCCTTAGTTTATTTTATCTGGGAGGTAAAATAAACTTAAGCACGCCGTCCTTCGGATGGGACGTTAAGCGATGGTCCCGAGCCTGTACGATGTCAGGTACTCGTTAAAGACCCCTACCCTAGATGAATAAAAATTTAGGGTAGGCAAAATTTAGGACTCCCATAGGTAGAATCGGGCTCATGTCCACCAGAGTGACGAAAGAGCGTTCTGGTAGTAGGCGATATGACCTCGTAGTTAAAGCCCGGGCATGAGTCATAAAACCTAACCTAACCTGATCTGAGGCATATTATTTACGAAATCATCCCATAAAAGGGATCGTTATAACTGGCATACTGTATTGGGTTCGATGCCTAGATTTCCTGCGAGAAAGATAAATGTATTCAAATCTATTCAAATTTATGAATGCATTTGGAAATGGATAATCGAGACCCAGGTCCCTCCTATCTGAAGCATCTCGTATCTGTCATGGGCTCTCCCACTCAGCCTGAGTACATTTCACCATAGCGGCCAATGGCAGGGAGCAAAAAATTCGTCGGTGAATCACCGGCAATGTACTTCCCCAGAACGAATTCATTAACTTTTCGCCTCCCCTCTAAAACCAGTCGAACGTTTGCGCTAATATTCAATAGTTGACTAAAATAGAGGCTCCTTAATCCTCATACTATTTGTGTTGATATATTCAAATCATTGGTAGTTATTGAGCCCCCTCCCCTGAACCTCGCAATTCCTTCAGCTGATATCGCTGAAATTTGGGAGGATATCATTGGTTTTCAAATATGAAATTTTATGTTAAAATATTTATTAAATTGGCAATTATTGGGGTTAAATGAGTTGAGCCTCTTCCATTCTACTGATTGTGCGGAATATTAATATCTTCCTTATGGGGTTTTAATTTCATATATGAATTTTTGTGTCAATACATTCATTACAATGGCAGTTATTAGACTTTTTGTGTTAAGCCTCCCCTTAATTCCCTCTTTCCCTTTGGTCAATTTGACTGAAAATATGTGTCGGTACCGGGTTCTGGATCCAGATATGAAGAGAGACATTTTTTTTTCATATTTGGAATCTGGAGTTCGGAAAAAATTAAACTGCTATCAAAACTCCGCATTTTTTTGTCTTGTATACACGGTTGGAAATACAGTCAACTCTGGATATAACGAAACTCAAAGGGCATAAGAAAAAATTCGTCTTATCGAGTTTTCAATATAATAAGTGGGGTTTCACACCAAAGCCGGGCCGAGCCGAGCCGAGCCGGGCGGAAAACGCTTGAGCGCTAAATACGCAGGGTTTACATGGGAGTATTCAAACCAAGGCCGAGCCGCGCCAGGCGAGGCCGAGGGGTTTTGAGCAGTACTACCTACCGCCAATTCGAGTGTTTTCTGCCAAGCGGTTTCTTCCGTCATTCAGTCTAGTTCGGTGTTTCAGCCCAGTGAGTTACATCATATTGCGCAATATATTGTTTTTTTTATTGTTTCAAGTGGTTTTTGTTTTTTTAAGGATATAATGAGTGTTGACATAGAAATATTAATTAGTTCGATTCAAGAAAGACCTGCGTTGTGGCATCAATCTAACAAGCAGTACATGGACAGGGTTGTGACAATAAATCTATGGAATCTATCTACGAACTGTCCATTAGTCTCGTTATCTTTATTTATATGGTGAGTCCAGTATCGCCTTCTTCCTCCCACACATTCATCATCAAGTGATGAACTATCCAATAACATCATCATCATCAAAGTTGATGACATTATTTTGCACCACGTTTCAACTGAGACTCAATAGGAAAGAAGCACCTCTCACTACAAGGCTAGAAAACCTACTGAGAGCAAATCGGCTTCGGTGCGAACGCAGGCAGATTCCGCTCGGCTCGGCTTTGCATCGCTTCGCCCGGCCCGGCTCGGCTCGGCTTTGGTGTGTAAGAAGCCTTAGAGTTCGTAATATCGAGTGAACATCAAAACATTTCGTATTATCGAGAGGGGTTAAAAATGTAAAGAAAACCATAATAATACTATTATACATTTTATTATTTATGTATTATACATTTAATAAATTCTGAACAAAAATAAAATTACATATATGTATGCATGTACATATGTATTTCCAAAAAGTTAGTATCTGTTAAAAAAAATCTGTAATTTTCTTAAATATTATTATTATTATAAACATCGTTGTACTCACTTTCACCAAATGGTTGGGAGGATTTGCACATTGACCGGTGAGTGTGTACATTAGTCACTCTACTCACATTTACCATAACATATACATAAACATTTATATTGTCTAATCCCATAATATATATTATATATATATGTGTGTGCGTCTGTGAACATGATAAGTCCCGAAAGACACAAAACGTTTTATGTGTATCCAGAACCTTCTAAAGACGACATCCATTGGTTTTCACCCAAATCGGCCGGAGGAAAGGAGGCATTAGGGGGAAGTTTAACACAAAAACTCTTATAATTGCCGTTGTAATTAATGTATTTACGCGCAATTTCATATGTAAATTTAAAGTCGTATATGGACGACACCTATTATTTTTCAGTATAATCAGCAGTAGGGGGGGGGGGGGGGGGGGGGGGATCAGAGAGGAGGTGGGCTCAACTCAAAAATTCAATACCTGCCGAATAATGAATGAATGAATGACACATAATTAGTATGAGCATTCAGAAGCCACTAAGTAAATATTGAGTTTTAGCCCAAATGGTTCATTAGCTTTCGAGGGAGAGCGAAAACGTAATTTATTATTTAGTGATGGGGAAGTACATAGCTGGTGATTCATATATTTTCGGATACTTTCTATGTACAGTAGAGTCCAGCTAATCTGGACTAGTTGGGACCGGACCCCGTCCGGATCACCGAAAGTCCGCATTAAACGGAATTTGCTCTAAAATGCACATGATAAATATTTTTTTTAATATTAGCGTAAATATTTAGCGCGCCGTCTTCTTTGTCGGCACATTTTCATCGTAGCCAACTGAGTAAGTCAAGTCAAACTCTCTTTCTTCCGGATTAACAGGATGTCCGGATTAGCTGGACTTTACTATAGCTGGAGATGCGAAAAATGCGAAAAAGTATGAATGCGGGAATACGAGAGGCCGATATTATTGTCCTCAAGAGAAAGGATAAGTTACTGTTAAATGGACTCTCCGAATGCCGTCAAGTGTTACATCCCCTGTCCTGGATTAAATACTTAAAGGACGGAAGAAAAGATTTAAACAGCTTTAGAAGACAGTGGAGGCTGAGTGTACTTTTAGTGAGGCGACAATCACAGAATGAACAACTAACCAAGCAACGCGCTCTGAATAAACTTATGTTATCTAATTTTACCACAAGACGACACTTTCCCTAAACGGGTGTTAGTATTCTACTAAATTTTTGCTCTCCCAAACCAGTGGTTCTTAAACTTTTTTGAACTCCAAATCTACGCAAAATAGATCTAGACACCTGTCTATACCAGAAGACTTAACATTAAACTTTCAAAAATAAAGAAAAACTTATTTTTTTTTTAATGCATTGTCTATTTGACGATTCAGTATTTTTTGAGTCATGACTGAAGATGGTAGCAATACCGAAAGTACTTCCATATATTTTTTGAAATAGACAATATATTTTTTAGAACATTCCTACTTTTTTTTAGTTTTTATTAAGTGTTTCACAATATCTCTGCAGTTCCTCATTTCTCTATTTTCCAATTCCATCAATTATAATTGATGTACGTAAGTCTTCCATAGCAAACATTGTGAGTTGCTCACTTCTTATCTTCAACACAGAAGGGCGCCGGTAGCTCAGTGGTATGCGTGCTTGACTTCTGAGCTCAAGAACGTGGGTTAGAAACCCGACCGAGGCTCTTAGCTTATTTTATCTGGGAGATAAAATAAACTTAAGCACGCCGTCCTTTGGATGGGACGTTAAGCGATGGTCCCGAGCCTGTACGATGTCAGGTACTCGTTAAAGACCCTTGTGCTGGATGAATAAAAATTTAGTGTTACTCAAGCCCGGGCATGAGTCATAAAACCAAACCAAACCAACATAGAGAAACAGCTGATAAAGATGAGAAAAAAGATACTGCCTTCTGAATAGGGGTGGGACGGTACAGCTGGAGCAGTGACGTGTCACCTAATCTCGGGCCGGAGCAGTTGCTACCTGCTCCATTGGTTTGAAATTACCGGTACAGTTTGGGGCAGAAGCAGTGGACACATGACCTTGGGAGGGAGGATTTTCTCAACGATCTCTGCTCCTGTTCCGCTGTGCCGGTACTCGGATCGAGATCGCCGTCACTTTCCAGTTTCCCCTCCTGTTTTTTTAGGATCTGTGACTGGACAATCCGAAACAAAATGCCGCTTGGCGGAAAAAGCGCGCCGATTTCAAAATCCCCTCCTTCCTTCATTATTTTATTTTCCTTTAACTGAGTTTTATGACATGCTATGACATAAAAATTCAATCCTCATGCGGTTATTCCTATATCAGTACCGGTACCTGGTACTGCAGGTAGAAGGGAGGGCATAATATAAATTATTAGATTAATATCTAGAAATAAATGTGTTATTATTATAATTATGTAGCAATAACTATAATTAAATTATAAGAGGTAGGTCAATAATTAGTAATATACACTCAGTTGTAATACAGAAATTTATTGCAATGGAACAAAGAACATAAAATAAAATAACCAAAGAAAATAAAATAAACATAATATCATTTTTTATTAAAGTTATGATTTAAAAATAACAGCATTCTTGCCTTCATTTGTGATAATTGGGTTCTGTGACTGTCACTGGACCGGTTAATTGTCACTGCTCCAACGGCGTCACTGGAGCAGTTGGACCTGTGACAGAATTTTCCCGGACCGGCACAACCCTACTTCTGAATAGTGATAATAGCATTTCTTAGTTACAATAATTGCCACACCAAGCACTAGTTACGTTAAACACCTTATTAATTTAATTATTTTTATTTTCAAAAACAGAAAATTATCGGATAATAGATACTAATACAAACAATATCAGAATTGCATTTAGTGAGAAAACGGTTTGTGATACAGCAATTTTGGTGTCATTTTCGAATTCAGCAGCCCAAAATACAATGGAAAGGTAAAATAATGAAAACAGTTTATCCCATTTCTTTTTTTTTACTTATATTTATTTTAATTTTATTTGTTTGCCATATTTCCTAAATTCTATCATAATAAAGATTTTACATACATATATATTTTTATCATTCATTTATTTGTTTGTTTTTTATTATTTTTCCTCTTTCTCTTCACATTTTTCCGGTTTATCCCCTAATTACTAAAGTTAATTTTATTTCAATCCTAGCATGGGCATCCTTCTTTCTCTTTTATAGTTAACCATTCTCCGTAGATTTTTATTAATTTATTTTATTTTATTCATATTTTATAGATTATTATATACATATGCTTTTCTTTATTCATAAATAAGCGGCCATGTTAATTTTTTATTTATCCATGTATATATTATTGTATAGTTTTTCTCCACAGAATCACTAATTTATTTAGTTTTGTATTTATTTCTTTGTAAGGCATACTGATGATTTATTTCATTGTTTCCTTTTATTTTTGACTTTGTATTATTTATTCTTAGGGGACCTCGGTCCAAGTTTAAAATTTTTTCGCAACCGCACATAGTTAGAGGTTGGAATGACAGCATTATTCATGGATACAGGTGGACAGTTTTGCCTTCGAAGAGTAAAGTTAATTTGGACACATTGTCCATCTTTCGTCTTATTGCTCCATCACATCTGGAGATCTCAACTAGATGCTCTTGCAGGCTTAGGAAACGCGTTACAAAGATCAGGATCTGGAGCAAGGATGGCTGCGTTATCCAATGGTTCTAGGGTGTGTACAATACTTCCTAGTACTAGAGGTGTAAGAAAGAAAACTTGAAGGGTGAGTCTGTTACTTTTCTGTCCGTTCGAAAGAAGGGCGAACCAACTTGAACCTCATTGGTCCCGGATTGAACAAGATTGATAGAGGTTAGGCCAGGCCAGGGGGGAGTTTAATCAAACGAACCCGTTCACACTGTCAGCCACAACATCCCCTATCTGTCTGGGTCATGTACTTCACCTGTCTGTAAGCATATAATGGCCGTTGTAGGCTCTCTCTGGCCATACTTGGTTTTATCTACCCATCATTATGTAGAATATTTCATGTGGCCATTTCAGGACTTTCTATACCTACCTTTGCACTGTTTCCTCCTCTCTCTTCTCAAGATCATTTCATATTGCCATTACTGGATATATGAAAGTATCGTAGTGAAGTTTTATTTCTTTCATTGTACAACATAATTCTCAGAATGACTTTTTTATGTCTTTAACCCTTAACAAAACAATTGGTTACACTTAAGAACAAATGAAAGGGACAAACAATTGCAGAAATAAATAAAATATATTAACTATATTCTATATACTAGCAGTAATACCCGGCGTTGCCCGGGGAACTTTGACTTTTCTCCTAATATCTCTCGTTCGAATCCATTTCAATTCTTCAATAGTACATTCATGATGTTATAATTTTCAATTATTTATATGGAATAACGCTTATAGTCCTTCAACGGCAGACATCCCAGCTAGTAAGTTTTTAGGACCCCTGGGCACCATGGCTAGTACGCGCCATTCTTAGGCGGAAACTACAGCTAGTGAATACTTAGCAACAGTGCGTACTTGAGAACGCTTGTGATCACCAGATTGATTAAAACATAGACTTCAACCATCCTGGAGCTAAAACTAATTTATTCAAAAAGATTCCTCATTAATCATTGCAGTGGTTTTTGAGTTACAAAGATTGCGTGGGTGGATGCTGGGATGGACCAGAT
This sequence comes from Aradus depressus, assembly GCA_963662175.1. Lineage (NCBI taxonomy): Eukaryota > Metazoa > Arthropoda > Insecta > Hemiptera > Aradidae > Aradus > Aradus depressus. The sequence goes on from OY759222.1 coordinate 25,205,510, forward strand.
ATTGAGGTACTAATACGCCTATAACCTTCCACAGACGATGACGAACAAATTTTAAAAAAAATTAATCAAATCCATCAAGCCGTTCGTGAGTTATAGCGGTACAACGCACAGACATTTTCAGCTTTATATATATAAAGCTGAAAATGTCTGTGCGTTGTGACTATATGATTACTAGCTAAACCCGTCATGCGTTGCAATGACTATTTTTGTAATAAAATAAAAAAATTAAAATTAAAAGTTGTTGTACATAACCCATAAGTTTGAGCGCAATAGCTTCGACAGTTTCGCATCTTATAAGCCTCACACAGATGGACTTTCATTTTTATATATATAAAATTTTTAAATAATAATTAAATTTTGTTTTTATTTTTACTTTAATGATAGTAAAAAATATTATTTATGTAATGACATTATTCTAATGCTTTTGGATACACAATATTTTAAGTTGTTCCATCAGGTGCATACACATGTAAATCTGATGGTTTTCTAACACGTTATTTAGTTTCATAAGTTTTAATTCCATGAGAGAATGCACAAAAGGACTTACTTCACTCTTCCTCTCAACAGTTATGCCTATAAAGATTTCGTAAAAGATGTAAGTCAAGAATACAAAAAAAATTACTTACACCACTATGACTTTAAACCATTTATATTAAATATGTTTATATGTATAAATAATAATAATTAATTATGTTTTAAATTTTCACTCCAAAAAGTTTTTGTAGTGGGTCCAAATCTAAAATGGGGAGAGATAATTTTATATGCGGCCCGCGGGATTATTATGCATTTCCAAAGTTTGGGTTGGCCAGGGGTGCTTTAGGACATTTTTCGGCATAATCTCCACAACCGGACCTGAGAAAATTATATTTTTTATAGTGTATTTTATAGTCTTCCCTAAATTTACTTGAAAAGCGTTTTGAATGGGTCATAAATATAAGCAGTATTTTGTAAATAGTACTTAGGTCTTGAAGTAAATTTGTCTCAATTTTTGTCCAATTTCGACCAAAATCTAAGTTGGAACATGTGATTTCTACATTCCAAATTTCAAGTTCGAATGAATATATATTGACACAAAATTTTATATGTGTATCCAGAACTTCCAAATAACGATCCTATTGATTTTCAGCCAGATCGACTGAGAATACGGAGAATCAGGACAACTTAAGAACTAGTTATTAAACTGCAGATGTATCGACAACTTTAGTATGAGGATTCAAAAGGAAGAAGAAGTCAACTATTAATTTTTAGTCAAAGCAGTCTATTGGTGGTTTTGGAGGGAGAGCAAATACTTAGTCGATTAATTCCTATTGGGGAAGTTTATTGCCGGCGATTGAAGGCATTTTAATTTATTTTTACTTTCCCATTTTCCATTAAAGCTACCTCTGTTGGCAGAACTTTGTACTGCTAGTGTAGACAATATCCGCTAGAATTCAGGCTCTGCAGGATCAGTCTTGAAATGGTGCCGTGAGAGCTTTCTCGTGGACTATTCTGGAAGCTTTTGTAGAGAAAAAAATTTGGATATCAAGAGTATATAATAATTACTCGTATTCTATTAATTCTATCTTCCATATGTATATAAAGGAGACATCTTATTTAATAAAATTAATATTTATTGTTTTCTGTAATTATTTTCATATTTGGGTTTCATAGCTATTTTGTTTTTACTAATTTTACAAGAGAACTTTTTGTATATCCTTTTCGCTGTAGTATCAAAGAAAAATATTGGGATCAAATAAAATTTTCGCATCTATCTGTGATGTAATATACACGATAACTAATTATAATGAGTTTTAATTCCATAAATTACTATTTTAAATACTGAAAGAATATACTTTATGCTTGTGAGTGTTGACTTAATATTTCTGAATCAAATAACACTTTTTACTTGCACTGCTTATAAGAATTATAAGGGAAGTTATGTAATCGGTCAGCAATTCGTTTTTTTTTGGAAGTGAGTGGTCAATTTTTCCTGCACTATATCTCGCGAATGAAAAATGATATCGACTCCGCTTTGGTGCCAATCGAAGCGTGTCAACGTAAATATAATCTGAAAGAAGTTATTTCAAATTCGGTCATCAAAAATATTGCTAAAAATGTGGATTTTAGAAATGCTTGAAAAAAATTTATCCCATCTAATTTGTTCTGGTGGCAATGTAGCATCCTTTAGAGCCAGATTTAAAAATAGGCTATATGGCGTCTGAAAATTTTGAACGGGAGGGGGGTTATGAGAGGGGCTAGGCATAAAAATTGTTCTAGCTCATTAACGGATAATCGGATTGTCATGAAATTTCACATGTAGTATTCTTAAGAGCCAATATAATGAGATATAGACGTATCTGGCGTCACAAAATTCTTAAGGGCAAGGGGGGTTGTGAGGGTGTTAAGCATAAAAATAAGTGTAGCTCATCAACGGATGATCGGATTTTAATGTGTATTATGATGTGTATTTTAACATGTAGTATTCTTAAGCTAAATTGAAAAAAAGGGTGTGTGACGTCTCAAAAATCTTATCGGGAGGGGGGACTGGGAGTGGAGGTTCAGCATAAAAATAGTTCAACTTCATTAACGTATTATCGGATTGTCATGAAATTTTACATGTAGTAGTTTTAAAAGCAATATTTAAAAAATAGGTTATGTGCATTTGCATATAAACTAAAAATCTATCTAATGATTAAATTCAATTAAATGAATAAACAATTTTGTACTGAATGAAATGCCTACTTTTGTGATATTATTAATGATATTGATACCATGCTGGTGGACCTCAAGGGCCGCACTTAATTACAAATACCACCTTTGTAGAGTCGTAATACACGGCTCAGTAATTTCCTCTGATTTAGGGTGCAAAGAGGCAAAACATACACATCCAAGAACCTGCACACATCCGAGAACCTGCTTGTTTTTTTAAATATTTGGACTCTGAAGGTCGGAAAACATTAAATTCCGTTGAAAACTCTACATCGAATTTTTGAGCGATTATATTACTTCGTATATCTGTGGGAGTAAAAAGACAAAACCTTGAAAGCAGGTTTACCACAGTTGTACCTTTCACAGGCAGGAAATTGGAAAGGTGTCCCTGTTACTGACAGATGTGACAAACAGTTCCCTGCGACAACATTCTACGATAGCTACTTACATTCTTACCTATAGTACAAGGAAGCATTGTAATGTCTCCTGAATACGTTTTGAGCATTTTCCCGTAGATGTCTGTCTGTGTGTGTATGTGAATGGATCTGAGTACGAACAGATAAACGATTCGGAATGAAGAATACATGCGCTAGGGTCTGATAAGATTTTGCCCGAAAATTGAGACCTAATTGCATTTTACATGATAACACTTATATTTATGCACTTATCAAAAATCTTTTCAATTAAAAGTTGTAGAGAAAACAAGGAAGACAAATTTTTTATACAGTATCTTTTTTGATCGTCATTTTGAAACTTATTTTTTATTAATTTGCTTTATTTAACGAGTTAGCCCCTTTGAAAAATGTTTATATTTCCAATCGCTAATATGTCCTCAGGTTTAAGATGAGACAAATATTCTAATACATAATAAAAATATTCTAATCGTGTTATTCTCGAAAAAAAAAAAAAAAAACGTTTTCAGTTTCTCTTAGTGCTAATAGACTACATACCAACGAAATACGGGGAGGGGAGGGGAAAGGGGGGATAAAACTATGTTCTTCTCGGTGACTAGACGAACATATGTAATTGCTGAACATAAGAACAAAATCGGATCGAAGTTTTGTAAAAAATATTTGTTCTCGTTAGATCAAAACAAGGCAGTAAATTCAACTTTCAATAATTATTTAAAATTACTATTATTACCTGAACCTGCCAGCCTTATGTCTGTTACTGTTAATTTGATAAATCTGCTATTATGTATAATCACCAGTTATTTTATATAATAACCAAAAAACTGGTTAATATGGCAAATTGAAAAAAAAATTATTACTTTATCTGGTTATTTTGTAAAATATCCAACGTGAACAGTTAAAGTGATTAATTTAGTTGAATTTACTAAGTTAACTGGTTATTTTGTATAATAGCCAAACTAGCGTGGCTATTATACATAATTGTTGCTATTATAAATAAATAAGGTAGGTACTTATTTATTTGAACAAATAAAGATTAGGTACTTATTAATTAGCTCGACCACACCTCAATTTCCATTGTTGTAAGCTGTCTAACAGCGATAATCATTCATCTGGGTACATAAATTCCTAAAACAAACATAAATCGAAATATTACAAAATTTGGGGGCGTATTTGCCGGCGTTCCGCCGGCGGGACGATATATCTGCCCCTCTCGTCGTTCTTATATTTGAAGTAGTACAGGTTCTAGCTTTAACATACACTTTACCCGTGTAAAGCCACAGGTTTTCAGCTATTATGCATAATAGCCAGTTAATATGATTAATTTGTGACAAAAGTAAAAAATGTATCATATTAACAAGGTGAGTTTTATATTATGTATAATAACTGGTTAATATGATAAATATTAAGAAACTGTGAATAATTTGTCATATTAACCAAGAACGGTAGTTATTTTGTAAAATAACCAGTTATTATGTATAATAACTAAATTTATCAAATTAACAGTAACATGTCCATCTTGACGCCCCTCTAAAGTGCATTAACTTAATAGCTCAAATTAGATTGGGCGGCAAGCATTTTTCTAAACTTAGTGTGCCAAACGTTTCTATTAAATTTAATAACCAGCCTAGTTGTAATATCTGTGGTAATAAAACTGATGATATGTACAATTTTATTTATAAATGTCCAGTTATTTCAAGCATTAGAATTTTTTGGTAACTAAGGAGATGAAAATAAAATAATTAATGAACTAGTAACCTCTCAGACAGTCCAACAGTTGTATAAATATAGTAACTATATTTCTCTTATTGCCAAATTAAGACATTTTTTATTATTTTCATGAGGTTGTTTGCTAACATATCTATTATTAATATTCATGTTATTATATTTACATATCCATTTTATTTTATTTCTGTGATATATAAATCAATATTTATGATTGTATAATTTCAGTGTGAACACAACCCCTATTGTAACGTTGATTCTTATACAATAATAATAAATAAATAAATATGAGAATGTTTATGATGATCGGCAAAAATGAAATATCTATTAAATGATAGCCGGTCAAACTTTCTTGTGTTACAAAATACCGTCAGACTTCAATCGATAATAACTACGAGACTAATAATACGATAACAACGGTTGAGGTCACAATAGATAGAGCATGTCTGTACGTGTTTGTTTTGTCTGTGACGTTATCGGGCTAGTGTGGGCGCCGGCGAATGATTGTTGCGAATTAGCGTTGTGTAAAATTAGAAATTAGTGTAGCGTGATAACGCGTTTAGATAGGACGTAGATTTGGGTTTTATTGTAAAGAGCTTGAGGAGCACTACAAGGACTCAAAGTGAAAAAATAAAAATATTCTCCGAAATGTGTGTAAAAATCGGTATTAAATTGAAAATTGCTAAAAAATTAATGATGTCTCATATGAATCGTAAATATGCGCGGAATTATAGAAAACGCAAATTAGAGGAAAGCTCGCATCAAAAGGAATTTAAAAAACCTAAAAAGTCTAGTGCCGAGCAAATGCAAGAGCTATGGCATCATCGAAAAGAAAATGAAAAATTATTTTATCCCGACGTTTTCACGGAAAATCTACGGCGTGGACCTTGACTACGCCTTAATGTTTTTTTAATGTCCTCACTGAATCACTGGGAATATACTTCCACAGCACGAATTGATCAATTATTTTTCCTCTCTTTCAAAAATCAATTGACCAAATGAGCTAAAAAGAACCTTGGAAATTATTGAAGGGGCGAATTACAAAAATTATAATAACTATTTTTGCCCAAACTGATTTGAAGGGAGAGTAAAAACTTAGTTCATTAATTGACACTGGGGAAGTACAACGACTTTTATAATTTAACTCCATTTTAGCTCAATTTATTTGAAAATAGCATCGTTACTAATACTAATTCGGATTAAGAATGAAGCCATGTACAAATTGGATTTGTTTTCTTCTAATTCCGTTGGGTATTTTTCTTCATAGTTAATATTCAAACCGCATCCTCGAATTTCTTCCCCCTTTTCCGTCACTCCAAGAAAAAAAAAAAAACTACCAGAAAGGCAAAAACTCTGATTACAATTTGATTTACACAAAAGTAAACTTTCCTTTTTACTACTTTTTTTGAGTTTGGTTTCTTACACAGACACAGAATCTTCTCAACTAATTATAACATTATTTCTCCCAACTTCCTTGTGTCCTTTACAAAGAATATCTTTTCAAGAAGAGAACTTATTTGAAAAATATCTTCAGAGTTGTTTTAATGAACTTGACTTAAGTTGTAGCTACCTAATCTTTTATCAAAGTTAATATTGTTGTTTTTGTATTGAAAGTTTGAAATTATGTTGTTTTCAAGATGTTTTTTGACAATTGAAACTTTTTTATGTGTCATGGCTGTGACAATTTTAATAATTTCCTCACAGTTAATTTTGTTTCAATAAATTCATTATATCACCAGTAGTTAAGGTTTTTGAGTTGTTAAGGTTTTTGAGTTGAGCCTCCTCTTTGATCCCCCTTCCCTTCGAATGATTCCACTGAAAATTGATTTGTCGTTCTTACATATGAAAATTTGTCTCGGTGCATTCTTTACCAGGGCAGTTATTGGCGTTTTTGCGTTAAGCCTGTCCCACTAATGTCCTTCTTCCCTTTGGTCGATTTGACTGAACATCAATAGGTGTCGTTTTTATGGGGTTCTGTATAAAGTAGAATTTTTGAGTCGAGACGCCCCATTTGATCGACTGAAAGTTGTCTTCTAACCGCTGTGCTGTGTGGGTAGGATGAGCCACTGATGATGACGCTCTTGCGTCGAAAACCGGTTCTGGTCTAAAATAAAACAGTGGGAAGACAACATCTTTTATTTCTATGAAAAATTGTTTATGTTAGAGGAAACCCTTTACACGGAAACGGAATTTTATTCTCACTGTTCAAAAATAATAAAACAACCACAATAAAAAATCGCGTTTTTTATATCCAAAAACATAATTTGATACAAAGCTTTCATATTTTTATTTTTTGGACAGAGTTTCTCCACACCTTAAACGTCAGTCGAATGTACATTGTGTTTAATCATTATTTTTCACTACTTGGGTACTAATTTATTTTATTTCTTTTGGTTTATTATTTAATGCATTTTTATTATTTCTTTTATTTTTTATTATTATATTCAGAAAAAATATATTATTATTTAAAAAATATATATTATAATTTTATCTTTATTAGGTACTTGTTTTTATTATTATTTTATGGATCTATTTATTCATTTTTAATTTTTGATTTATTTATTTATAATTGTTTCTATCATTGTTTTCTTTTTCTTTTCTGTATCTCGCACATTTGGACCTGATGAAGGGACGTAAGAACGTCCCGAAACATCGTTGTGATAAAGACACTTCCGAAGAGTTTCTAAAAATAGTTATTTTAATTTTGATTATATTGAAAAATGTATGTACATTTTTTAAATGTATCTATGTTTTAATATTTTTTGTGTACTCATATATTTTTTGGCATTTATTTATTCAGTTTTTATTAATTTCATTCTACGTTTTTTAACAGTTTATTACTACTAATTGTACGCGTGTTAGATTTAAGTAGTTATAAATCTAATTTATAAGCTATCTTAATGTATCAATTCTTTTGACGTATCCTATTACCATGTATTGGTTTAACGGAAATAAAATTATTATTATTATTATAACTCGATCTCGGATTTTCGCACCATTACAACACATCGTTATATTATAGGTAATAATAATAATAATAGCCTTTTTATTTCTTCTTTAGTATAATAATATAACAATAGTATTACTAGATATGTATATGAATTTGAAACTAGGCCCATCTTTGGGCATAGCCCTCTCCCATTTTCTTCCATGCACTCCTGTCCCAGGCCGATCTATGCCAGAGACTCCCCACTATCCTGTCCAGATCGTCCCGCCACCGCGCCAGTTGTCTTCCTCTTCTTCTCTTCAGGTATATCGGGTACCACTCTGTCATCCTCTTGGCCCATCTTCCTTCTTCCATCCTTGCCACATGTCCTGCCCATGTCCACTTTTGTTGCAGCACCACTTCCTTCACGTCCCGTACTCCTGTCTTTTTTCTTATTTCGGAGTTTCGTACTCTATCCTTCTTCTTAATTCCCAGCATGCTTTTCTCCATTGCTCTTTGAGTAACCTCTAAGCTCCTCAGCACATCTTGGGAGAGAGCCCAGGTTTGGGATCGGTACGTTAGACAAGGAGTGATGCAGCAGTCGAACACCTTTTTCTTCACGTCCATGGCCATTCTGCTTTTGAAGATATATTTGTAGGACCAATATTGCTTCCATCCAAGTGCAATTCGCCGATTTAATTCCTTTTTTAGGCCATTCTTGAATGAAAGTAGTTGTCCTAGGTAAACGGCTTCTTCAACCCAGTTTAACTTCTTCCCGTCCAGACTTATTTCTTCCGTTTTCCCATTTGCCAGAATGACTGTTTTTTGGAAGTTTATTTCAAGTCCTGCCTTTTTCTCAGCATCATTCAGCTCACTCAGCATACTCGATAGCTCCTCTGGGGTATTAGCAAAAATAACGACGTCATCAGCAAATCGTAAGTTGGTAATTTTCGTTCCATTAATATTGACTCCGTATTTTTCCCAGTTGATATCTCGGTATACTTGCTCCAGTATGCAGTTGAATAGATCCGGGGACAAAGGGTTCCCTTGTTTTACTCCTCTTCCCAACTGAAAGTCCGGACCTGGCATTTCTAGGGTTACTCTAGATTTGCTGTTCAGATACCAGTTTCTTATTATTTCTATCATTTTGTGGTTCACCCCTTGCCGCTCCAGACTTCTAAAGAGAAAGTCGTGGTTGACTGAGTCAAAGGCCTTTGAGTAGTCGATGAAGGCCATGTAAATATCTTTTTGATATTCCTTACATTTCTCGATGAGCTGGTTCACTGCGTGAAGGTTGTCTATGGTGGAGTAGCCTTTTCGAAATCCGGCTTGCTCAGGTGGTTGTTTTTCTAAAAGAGTTGGTTTTATTCTCATCTGAAGGGCTTTTGAAAATGTTTTATAGTTCTATTATAGGTATAAGTAAGTAAACAATTCAGAAAACTTAATTTTGTATAAAATAGTTGATAAGGAACAGAATCAGCTATCTGAATCTGAATAACTAATATTCCCCTTGTAAACGTATCAACATTTGGTTGCCTTAAACTTGCCACACCTGGTATGGACAGATTGAATATACAAATGTATGCATAAATTAATCTATGGATCGGTACGTGTTGAGATGTGTCGCCCCCGGTGTACAAGTGCCACTTGTCTGGACACATGGGCTGGCTGCATATTAACGTGAACCGTCCACTTTATACATGCGTCAGACGGAGAATCATTTGAATTTTAAAATTGTCCTGTTCACCCTCTGGGCTTCCCCGCTCCGTACAAATTTACATTTCTCCCAACGAGAGTCCCCCCCCCCCCTCTCTCACCGATAAATCTTCATTAACTAATGTGCCTAGTTTCACAGGTTGTAAAATAAAATACAGTCTGACCTCTCACAGATTTTATTAATTTTTTTATGCCCTTCTTTCCTTTGGTCGATTTGACTGAACATCAATAGGTGTCATTCTTATGGAGTTCTGAATACAGTATTTGAGTTGAGATGCCCCATTTGATAATCTCCTTTCTCTTTGCCCCTTTTTTTATTGTGTCGGTTTGTTTTTAAATTTTGTTTTTTGTTTTTTAGATATACTCCTTATAGACATTTAGTTTACATTCTTCGGGGCGCTATAACTTTTGTCATATTGATCCTATCTCAAATCTGAGGACTTATTAGCGACTGGAAATTTTATAAGGAACAATTTTGGTAAGAATTAATGTTTCGATAGGACTCGAAAACCGGACGACCTGTAAAAAAATAATATTTCATATAAGTTATGTACTTTAATATTCACTACAACTATTACTAGAAACGATTTTTGATTAGGTCATGAACATAAGCTGTATCTTGTAAAATGTAGTTAGGTCCTGGAGGAAAGTGGACTCAATTTTCGTTCAAATTCGGCCAAAATCTAATCAGACTTACCCTTGAAGACCCCCCCCCCCCCCCCAAAAAAAAAAAAGAAGCTTTTCCCACCAAGGTTTGAGTAAAAAAAAGAATGAACAAAAATTTTTTTTTATTGTGTCGGAGTTATCGTGTTCAAAAGACAGGCAGACATTTATATTTTTCATATTTGGAATCTAGGGGGTTGGAAAACATGAAATTCCTTTGAAAACTCCGCATCGAATTTTTAACCAATTATATAGCTGCGGAAGTTCCAAAAAAAAAAAAAATCAGTTGTCAAAATGTGTTCAAATGAAGGAGTATTGATGGGGGGACAATAGTGAAGGGATTATGGAAAGACGGTGGTAGAGGTAAAGTGAGGTGGGAGGTGGGAGGAGTGAAATCTGTGTGGGACTTTGGTTAATTGAAGATGGCGGAGTCTGTTGTGAGAGAAGACTGTATGATTGGATTATGATAATGGGACGACTAAAGGCACAACTTGATTGAATGGAAACTGTTATCAAAGTGGGTTCTTCGTCTCTTCTTATTTCAAAACTCACTTCTTCCTTCTCGTATCCATTATCCCACAGCTTCCAGCTTCTTCATTCCATCTTCTCCGAGACGAAGAAGAAACCCAGCCCCCTCCAAATATCACATTGTCAAAAAAAAAAAAAAAAAAAAAAAAATTCAGGTTAAAGAGATATACTCTCAAGAATATGGATTTAGAAAAGAAAATATATGTGATGTGGGAAGAACTTTATTATACCAACCATGTTTTTACGAATCACTCTCCCCCTCTCGAAGATCTACCTATAAGAAAGTGACTCAAAAAGTAAAGAAAAAACATAGGTTTTTTAAAAAAATATTGTCTATTTCACAAAATATATCGTCGGCCTAAATGTGATACCTTGTAAGCGAAATTTTTCCAAAAATCTTTTTTTTTTACAAAAAAAAAAAAAAACGAAAAAGCTATTGATCTAGGGGGACCTCGTATACGACATAAAACGAAAAATCATGAAATACGGTTTGAAGAACCGTACTTGCGAAAGAAATGGGAATAAAATTCTGGTGAAACCTGGTAACTCCGTCAAGTTAATTCTTTATTTGGATTTGCAAACTGGCATAAAAAGAATTCATGGCATGCATATACATCTCACTTAATACAAATGTCAAAAAAATTTAGGTTTCCTATAAAGAATATTTTTTTAATCAGTTTTTTTGTCTCTCCTGTTGGCTTTTTGCACTTACGAGGTATCACGTTTAGACCGACGATATATAATATGAGTCTTTCAGTATTTTCGGTATTGCAATTTTTTTTTGTACTCCCATATTATAGTTAGTTATTATGACTCATGCCCGGGCTCCAACTACAAGGTCACATCGCCCACCACCAGAAAGCTCCCTCGTCACTCTGGTGGACATGAGCCCGACTCTACTCTCGGAGTCCTAAATTTTACCTACCCTAAATTTGTATTCACCTAGGGCAGGGGTCTTAAACGAGTACCTGACATCGTACAGGCTCGGGACCATGGACGGGACGGAGTGGTTAAGTTTATTTTATCTTCCAGATAAAATGAACTAAGGGCCTCGGCCGGGTTTTGAACCCATGATCGTGAGCTCAGAAGGCAAGCACACATACCACTGAGCTACCGGTGAATTATTCATTCCAAATTCAAATTCATAGCTATAATCTTTTCTGCGTTAGACCGCTCACAATGTTCCAATCACATACACACACAAATCATCGCGAAAATGTTCATTGGTCCTTCAAACGTAAAAATCCGTTGAAAATTAGATTTCGAATTTTCGCAACGATTACAATACCTCCTCATTGTATAAGAAATTAAAATATAGAGTTGTACGAGAATCATCAGCGATGTATTTCCCCAGCGCGAAATAATTAACATCATGTTCTCTCTCTGAAGCCAGCTATACCGATTTGGTTTTTTTTTTTTTTTTTTTTTTTTTTTTTGTATTTATTTATTCAAAGCCACAACTATGCAAAAAAAATGCACAACCAGCGGCTGGGCTGACAGGTAGGTACTATACAAAAATAATAAAAATAAAATAAAATAATAAAAATAAATATGACATGAAAGGCTTGAGAGAGGAAAAACACCCAGCGGTGAACCCTCATGACATCACTTCATACCAGGAGATCTCTATGCCAAACTCTCTTTAATCTTCTTGGGGGATTGTGGGGTAAAGTACTTAGGATTTTGCGAACTTCCGGATTGGTGTGTAAGTAAATTTTGGTGTAGAAACGTTGGTATAAATGTTTAATGCTAGTGTCTATGGGTGTGATGTTCAAGTCGCGGTGTAAAGTCTTGTTGCTAACGTATGGTGGGCATTGCGTAATCAGTCGGAGAGTCTTGGATTGAAATATCTGTATTCTTTTGATGTTTGAAGTCTTGGCTGTACCATATATTTGTAAGCCATAGGTCCAGAGAGGTCGGAGAAGATAAGTATAACAATTTAATTTTTGTCGAGTAGATAATTTAGAACGCCTATTCAAAATACTGTACAATAGTCTAAGTCGCCGGTCTAGTGTGAGTCGTGTCGTCCGAGTGTGAGGGTTCCAAGTCAGCCTTCTATCGAGGGTTAATCCTAAATATTTTACGGAAGAGGTATGGGGTAATGGCTGGTTTTCAAGGAATACTGGGGGACAGTCACCACGGCGGAGAGCGAATGTTATGTGTTGACATTTTGTGGTGTTAAATTTAATTTTCCAAGATTTACTCCAAACTTCAATTTTGTTGAGGTGTTGCTGTAGTATGAGTGAAGTGGTGTGAGGATCTGTGTGAGAGGCTAAAATGGCGGTGTCATCTGCGTATGTGGCTGTTAATGTGAGAGGGTCGGTGGGTAAGTCGAAGGTGTACATGGAGTATAATAGGGGGGCTAATATTGAGCCCTGAGGCACGCCGGCCAGTATGGGGTGGCAGGAGGAAATAGCTGAGCCCTGACGGACGGCGAAATACCTATCCGTTAAGTATGACTGGAGAATAAGATAATATGTATGGGGTAGGAGGGGTTTAAGTTTATATAGAAGTCCCGCGTGCCAGACCCGATCAAAAGCCTCCGATATATCCAGGAATGCCCCGGCTGCATAGAGTTTTCGCTCTAATGCAGACGCTGTGTAGTCGACAACTCTGTGCAGTTGGTGGGTGGTGGAGTGAAAAGAACGAAACCCAAACTGGTGATCGGGAAGATGAAGTGAAAGGATAGAAATGAGGCGTTTATAGAAAAGTTTTTCAAAGATCTTGGAAAGAAAAGAGAGAAGACTGATAGGTCGAAAGGAAGAAGGGTCATGCTCAGGTTTGTTTGGTTTTGGGATCATGGTGATAACAGAGTACTTCCACTGAATGGGAAAGTATGTTGTACGAAGTATGGAATTGTACAGAGTTGTCAGAAATACAACAGCTTTCCGAGGCAGCCGCTGGAGAATCTCCGCTGTTATCAGGTCATAGCCCGGGGACTTCCTTCTGGGGAGATTTTTAATTTCGTACTGAACTTCGGAGGGTGTGAAGGCTTTTGGTGGGAGGGAGATAGGAAGGGGTGTGTCTAAGAAATGGTGAATACGTGATTCATGAGGGATGTCTGAAAGATCGTGATTAGGTCTGAAAGTAGATGAGAGATGCGCAGCAAACAAATCGGCTTTCTCGTCGTCCGTCACGGCCCAGGATCCGTCGTTCTGTCGCATTGGCATCGACTGAGATTGGTGTCGGAGAAGTCTACGGGTTCTCCTCCATAGGCTGCCATCCTCCGCATTCAGATTGGAAAGGGAGGAGTCGTAGTATTCCCTGTTAATCAGTCTGATTTGCGTCTTCAGGTCATTGCTTAGTCTGTTGTATGTCCGTCTGTCTGATGGTAATCTCGAGGTCTGCCATCTTTTTCTCGCTCTCCTCTTTTCTCCGATCAGCTCACGGATGTATGCAGGGTAGGAGGGGAGAGTCGGATGAGGACCAGTGTTTGTTGGTAGGACTGCTTGCCAGGCAGCCTGCTGTATGGATACGGTAAGAAATTCCACAGCCTCCTCTATTTCCTCTCCCGTCTTCAGTGAATATGGCACGGACAATGTTGTCTCCAATTGCTGTTGGAAAAGGTTCCAGTCCATAACTCCTGGCGTTAGACTTGGCCTCGTTGATTCGATCTCAATCTCCGCCCAAAGAGTGAGATGTACTGGTGAGTGATCCGAGGAGAGATGAGAGCAAGATTTAACATCGTATGGCACACCTCGCAGCCCCTTCTGTATGAAGAAGTCTAGTAAGTCCGGCAATTTGCGTCTTGAGGTTGGCCAGTAAGTCGGTGAGTTTGTCGAAATAGTGTCTAATGAGAGCTGATTAACAGAGGAATACAGACTTCTGCCCCTAGGGGTGCAAAGGCGCGAACCCCATCGCTGGTGTTTGGCGTTGAAATCGCCCCCAGCGAGGAAACATGCGCCCAGATCCCTAAAGAACCGGACGAATGTTTCCGGCCTTATGGCGTGCCTCGGGGGACAATATACGGCCACGAGTGAGATTTTCCTGTTTCTGGTGTGTAAGGATATAGCTGCCGCTTGTATGTGTGGTGTGGTATGTGATGGTAGTGCATAGTGTTTAAGGGATTGTTTTATTATGACAGCCGCACCGCCGTGGCTCCTGTTGTCTGGGTGGTCGGCTCTATACACTTTGTAATTTTGAATGAAAAATTTAGATTTAGTTGTCAGGTGGGTTTCCGAAATGAGGGCTACGTCAATTCTTTTTTGATTCAAAATTATTTCAAGCTCATTTTTATGTTGTATTATGCCATTGGCGTTCCATAGAAGGACTGTCAAGGAACCCAGTGTGAGAGTATTAGCGGACATACTGGGAACAAAAGGTTTGGGTAAGTTGGGATAGCTGGCTAAGAAGATTAAAAAGAGGTTGGACTATCTGGTTTATACCTGATATGAAGTGTACCATTTGAGGTGGGAGGCCATTTGCTGACCACTGGGTGTTGTCCTCTCTCAGGCCTGCCGAAATGTGTGGAGGTCTCTGAAGGGGAGGTGTCTCGGTGGTGAGGTTCCTGGCGGTGGCTGCAAAGGTCTGCCTCAGAGGAGGTGGTGGAGGGGCGGGCCGCACCAGAGAAGGGTAGATCGCCTGGTCCTGGTGGGATGGAGGCGCTGCTGCTGGGTTTCTCGGTGGTTGTGGTCTACTGCCCTGTCGTTTGAACTGCAGTTCTTTGTACACCCGGCATCCCTTGTAGTTGGCCGGGTGGGATTCCTGGCAGTTCGCGCAGGTGGCTGGAACAGTCCGGGGCTTGTTGCAGCTTCCCGAAATGTGTTCGCCGCCACACCGAACACAACGATGTGTGTGCCTACAGTAACTCTTTGTGTGCCCGAAGGCCTGGCAGCGAGTGCACTGTGCCACAGTGTGCTTCTTTCTTGGCTCCTCTATTTTAATTTTTGTATACAATAAACATTCAATGTCATAAATTTTTTCATTGTAGCTGCCAGGCTCTACATCAACAAAGAATAATGGTAGTGGCACTTTGTATCTCGACCACACATTAGTAATTCGGGTGGCGACGAACCCTTTCTCTTGCAGGGCTCTGTGTATAGTGTTCACACTCGTGGAGGGATGAAGACCTCGGATGACCACTCGAGGCACTTTGTCGTTTGGGTTTTGGTAGGTGTGGAAATTGGCATTATTTCCTTCGAGTAGGTGGATGAAGGCCCTGTATGCCGTCGGCGTTTTGGCATATATTGTTATGCCCTGTGTGGTAGTCCTCAAGGAGAATGACTCCAATCCTCCTTCTTTTATTAAAATTTCTATTAGGCTGTCGTAATTTTCGACGCCTTTTAGGTAAATAGGTGGAGGCTTTTCAGCTTTTGTAACATTATTTGTTTTTTCTGGCTCTTCAATAGCTGATGTCTCCATGTTGGTCAGAACACTAAAGCTATTTGCTACGGTGGTAGGGGTGAGGTGCTCACCTGACTGTTTGGCTACCTTGCGTGGGTCTCTGGACGTTGTCCCGCTTCTCTTCCGGCCCACTACTGACTCCCAGGTCGCTCCCAAGTTGGATGGGGCTTGTTCCATGGCTACTGTGGTGCTGGTGCTAGGACTAGCAAGGGCCCCAACTGGGGTTTCCTCACTTCCCGCCACCATTAAGTCCGCACAAAATCACAATAATTAAATAAAAATAGTATTTGTAAAGGTTACTTTTAACACTTTAAAGATAAAGAAACCATAACGAAATGAAAACGCACAAAACTCATGTCTAGAAAAAAACGAAACAAGAACTATATACAATAACTATTTACACACTTTGTTTTTGTCATTAAGCACTGAAAATAATAAAAAATCTAACGGAACAAAATATTTACTTTTTCTCAAGTTGGTTGCCAAACAGCTGATAATATTTTTTCAATAATAATAATAATAACATTTATTTGGACCAGCAAAACAAGATGCTATACACAAATATATAAAATAAAGGATTTAAAATAGAAAGTCTTGGTACAGTCTTTGTTTGAGTCGCCTCCCAGGAGTAGGCGCTCCTAGACTGTAATGTACAGCCCCGGAACAATACACAAGGGCTTCGTGGTGATTCTTCACTAGTTTCTCGATGTGAGCTGCAAAAAGAGGAACACCCAATTCTTCGTGGATTTTGTGATTCCTCACAAACCAGGGTGCGTTTGTTGCTATTCGGAGTACTTTATTCTGAAATGTTTGTAGTCGTTTAATGTTAGTGCTGCTGGTACCGATCCAGACTGGACAGGCGTATGTTAGAAGTGGAAGTAGGAGTGTCTTGTATAAGAGAATAGTACACGTATGTTTAAGTGGCGTGTTTCTGTTTATGAGAGGGTAGAGGGTGTTGAGTCGTGAATATGCTAGCTGTAGTTTTCTGTTAATGTGTAGTTTCCATGTGAGTCGTGTATCTAAAAGTACTCCAAGATAGCGCACACCCTGGTCCTTAGGATTCCAGAGAATGGGGAGGTCATCAATTTGCAGCTGACGTATTTTTTCAATATAAAATTGTATTTATACATTTATTCCAGTTAACGAACTTTATACGTCTGCAGAGAGCTATAAAGATATTCGTTTGCAGAGAGGTATAACAATATTAGTCAGCAGAGAGGTATAAAGATATTCGTCTGCAGAGAGGTATGATTTGGTTTTTAAAATTAAAAAAAAAAAAAAATGTCTTACTCAAGGTCTCAATGATAGTTACTCAGGTTTTTACCTTGACCGATTTGGCTGAAATTTTTTGAGAATTTTCTTTAAAAATAAATTTTAAAAATATTCTGTAGAGTGTGTCGTCGATTTGATGACTACATCTCTTTATGTAAATTTATAGTATTTTTTTTGGGGGGGGGGGGGGGGGGGAGGGGAGTAACGTTTCAATTGATAAAAAAATTAATTTATATTATATATACAGGGGACTAATAGATAATAAAAATGAAATGTAATATATGTAGTTATTGTGTTAAAAAAGTATAAAAGAAAATAGAAATGGCTGAGGAGAATAAATAGATTCTAAATAAAATAATATAAAAAAAGAAATAATAGATGCAAAAATCAAATGAGCAGTAATAAAACAATGGCAGACGGAGAGACTTGAGAGGAGTGTGTGTGTCTGTGCTCGACCCAGGACAGTTAGACAATACGAGTGTTTAATGGTCAATGTCATGAAAAGGTAGTGAGTTTTAAAAGGTACCAAATCTATAGATGCTGGAAGATCTGTTCCTGGACTATCTGTGAGGATGGCAAAACGAGACAACCTGATATGAAAATATAGCCGCGAGGAAAGTATGGTTGTACAAGCGTTGTCCCCCGCATCGCTGTACCTAGATTGAATTGTGATCCAACATCATCACACTTGCAAGGAATAAGACCGCAGGTAGAAAAAACAATTCTAAATAATCAGATATTAAACTTTAAAAATAAATAAAGAATTTTTATAAAATTATAAAATTGTGGGTAGAGCCAGATAAGAAAAATAATTCATAATTTTTATATTTTTAAATAAAAAATATAAGTTGTTGTTTTACTATATAAAGTTTTATCATTGTTGTTATAGTTATAGTAAAGAGATTATCAACGAAACTACCCTATTTAATGGTTAATTATGTAATGTAGGCAAAAGTTATAGCTGAATTTATTATTGCTTGGATATTTTTAATTAAACAAGAAAATCTTATTATCATTACAATACACGTTATTTGTCGATTTATTCATGCTTTTAACTGGGGCGACAGAATAAAAGACGTCTTCCTTAACCTATTTCAGAAAAAAAAAAAAAAAAAAAAAAAGTATGATAGATAAGAAGGAGTACACAGCTTTAAATGTATTTTGGCCAATGTTCTGCCTTATATTCAGTTGAAATGTAATTATTTTAATGAGATAAGATTCACGCTACTGATTTTTGTATCCCCAAATATATGCATTAATGGAATGACACAAAAATGTTTTATCTACTTTTTAATAGATGCATGTTGGACACGACATGCGCCTAGTGTAAGTAATTCATAGTTACAATGAGTTATAACTCATATTAAATATGTTTCTTGAAAGTTTTGTAAGAAAAAGAGAAAAGTAATTCGTACATGGGCAAAAAAAACAACTCATTTGTGGAGCCGTTTGAGCTAATATAATAATAGTTGTAATAGAAATAACGTCGAGAATACATAGGGGCTAGTGAATCGGAATTACCTCGACATAAAAAATCAAACATGAAACGCTAAGGAGAGGAAACTCATGCGTACAAGTCAACTTTGAGTTTAAGTCGGTGTTGATGCATTAGCTGCTGTGTGCTACGTGTTTGTATACGGTTTTCGCGTTAAAATAATAGGTTTGGTTATTAATTTAGTACGTTCACTTTTATTCTGAGTTAGTGTTTAATAGTTAAAAATGCCAAGAACTTCAACGGAACGTCTTCGACAATTCCGTGCAAGCCAAAAGCAAATACAGCAACAAGAAAGTCAGGATAAAGGTAATTTTTTATCACAAACCACTGCAATGGTAACATTTGTAAATAACAGTGAAGTAGGTAGGTACCAAATCAATAAAATATATATATATATATATTAGGGTGGTCGTTAATAATGCAAGGTTCAAATTTTAACGCTCTCAGCCAAAAATCTCGATCAACATGATAAAAAAATACGATTGGCATTATTCCGGGCCCATAATAAATGATTTAACCCGTGCCGGCAGAGGAATCAAATTTTCCGTTTATTTTAAATGGCGTTTAGTGATGTTTCTGGTTTTTGTTCTATAACTATGAAACTGTCTATCGTAAATCTCTGAAAATTTGTACACTACTATTTTTGAAGTTGCTGAACACGAATATTTCATCAAAAGTTATATTGGTCAAGTCAAAACTGTCAAAATTGGCTTCCGAATTTGCGAAAAATATTTTTCGATTTTTTTGATAAATAAAAAATCTAATTCATATAATTTTTTTTTCTTTTCAATTTGAATTCTATTTTGCAGCTCAAAATGTCGATTATATGCAAAATAATAAAATGCGAGTGAAAATTTGAAATTCAACCGCTTTTCGATGATTACGCGATATTTTCAATTTTCAATGTAACAGTTATTAGCAGATTTGTATACGAATTTTGAAAAGTTAAAATGAAATAAAACATTTAATACTGTCAAAAGAATGATACAATTCCTTTTAACTACATATTCAAAAAACCTGAAATATATGTAAATTTCTATAACGAATTTCGACTAATTTAACTTAATTTTTGATGAAATATTCGTGTTCTTCAAAAACTTCAAAAATAGTAGTGTACAAATTGTCAGAGATTTACGATAGACAGTTTCATAGTTATAGAACAAAAACCCGAAACATCACTAAACGCCATTTAAAATACACGGAAAATTTGATTCCTCTACCGGCACGGGTTAAATCATTTATTATGGGCCCGGAATAATGCCAATCGTATTTTTTTATCATGTCGATCGAGATTTTTGGGTGAGAGCGTTAAAATTTGAACCTTGCATTATTAACGACCACCCTAATATATATATATATATATATATATATATATATATATATATATATATATATATATATATATTTTTTAATTTACAAACAGATATTTACAACTGTATAAAAATATATACAACAAGCAAATATGCTAATAGAGAGATAATGTCAAAATGTCAAGAGGGGAGAAATCACCCAGTGGTGACAGTCAATATTAATATATTCATAAAGAACATACACGGTGAGAAGTTACTGATAATTATTAAAACATTAACTGAGTTTTTTATACAGATATGCCTGACTCAGCTCAGTTTTTGCAAACAGCAGAATGTATTGCACACCTAGTTTATTAATATTGGTAATTTTATGTTCATATATTTTTTAATATAATATTTTTTTATTAAGTATATTGTACACTGTTATGGAAAGATTAAGAAACAATTCACTATCTCAATTGGTCAGTGAAATAGAAAGATTAAGAAACAATTCACTATCTCAATTGGTCAGTGAAATAGAAAAAATAAAGAAAATAGTTTATTAGTATGAAATATAAGACTGGGGCTTTGTAAAGTTGGTGTCTGGAACAATGGTTTGACACAAAGGCCTCTTTGGCTGGAGCCACCATTCTATGGAATTAATCTACCATAACAGGAACAGGGCCACTACACAGCAATTCAGGAGAGAGGTTCCGGCATTATCTACAGCTGTGGGTCTCAAATAGCTCAAACTAGAGGTCGGAGTATGGGGTCGTCTCAATATCAACGTTAGATAGAGTTG
Source organism: Aradus depressus (assembly GCA_963662175.1). NCBI lineage: Eukaryota > Metazoa > Arthropoda > Insecta > Hemiptera > Aradidae > Aradus > Aradus depressus. The sequence continues at coordinate 25,226,367 of OY759222.1, forward strand.
AATCCTGAATCTAAAGGGTACTCCATCAACGAAAAGACGAAATTTTAGTGATTGGAGGAAATGAAATTCTGAGTAAAAAATGTTCCGAAATTTGAGTTAACGAAATTTTACGTTTCAAGATCCTCTGAACATGTTTTTGTTCATTTTATGGATGATATATAGAAGTGAACTTAATATCTGATATGGAGAACTTAGATCTTATTAGACTTCGGCCGAGGACAGATGAAAATTCAGACCAGAAAATTAAAGTTTTGCGGGATCCATACTAAAAACCTTCTGGAAATGGATGCCTTGAAACTCACTTTTTTGAATGTTTGCTCAATTTACGCAAAAACTCTTAGTCCTATCGAAACAAATATCAATATATAAATGTTTCCTATTAAATTTTCAGCTTTCAGCATTTCTTAGATTTGAGATAGAACCAATACGTGCAATGTTATAGCGCTCGGAAAAATTAACAAATTCGTGTAGAAAATAGTTCAAAAGAATTCATTGTCACTTGAGAAGATACTTCACATATACACCATACTAAAACCCATCTGGACTTACGGTATTGAGATATGGAGATCCACCAAAAAATCGAACTCATATCGTAGTCATTATAATCCATTATACTACTCCAAATCGCCAATACACTTTTTTCCAATCTCACATTGCATAATGACCTTATCATTCCATTTGTACCCTCTGTTATCAGGACATGCTATCATCATGTTCACGACAAACTCCATCATCACGTCAATTATTCACAAACAAACTCCCCACAGACGCCTTAAGCGGGCATGGCAGAGAGACCTGCTCCAGGATTAGCCTTCACTCCTCGTACCTCAGCATTACAGCTGTGCTCATGTTACTTGCTATTGACAAGTTATATGTTGTAAATATGTTAATAGATAAAAAAATGTTTTAATTATTGGTAGTTGTAGTTCACCGGCTATGTACTTCCCCAACAAGAATTAATCAATTACGTTTTCGCTCTCCCTCCAAAGCCAATTGACCGTTTGGGCTAAAACTCAATATCAGACTTACATAGTGGCTTCTGAATCACCGGCTATGTACTTCCCCAGCAAGAATTAATCAATTACGTTTTCGCTCTCAGCCATGGTCTTTCCTCTTTCCGGTCAGTCTGGGTCTTCCTCTCGGGAACCCTGTTGGCCGCCTCCATTTTCCGTGATCCTTGGTCTTCATTCATTCTGATTACATGACCGAACCACCCGAGTTGCCTTTTCTCTATGATGTGCTTCAAAGGGTGTATCCCTAACTCTTCCCTGATAGTTTCATTTTTCACCCGGTCTCTTCAAGTCTTGCTGACAATTCTGCGGAGGAAACTCATTTCTGCAGCGGTCACTTATCGCCAAGCTGGCATGCTGGTCCAGGACCGTCCAGCTCTCACAGATCTGGTACACATTACTTGCTTTCTGTACTCTGCTGAGGACCTCCTGGTCTACTTTACCGCTGCTTTTCATCATATCCCAAGGTAGGCATACTCGTTGTGCCGGATTAGCCACGTAGCAAGATGAGCAAATGCTACGGGCCCCGCGAATTGGGGGGCCCCGCGCTCCAACGCCTGTCTGACCGTAAAAAAATATCAATTTAGATTGGAGCGTAAGAATATTATGTATGCCTTAAGCGCGAAGCGCTTAGGCTATGCTTTACTCCCACCTAAAAATCTAAAACTCGATTTCGTCACGTTAAATCTAATCTGAAATTAATCATTTACATTTATATGGTATATCTTTAGAATCGTGTTTCCCAAATGTAGAAATTGCCTTGCGCATTTACTTGTCTCTCATGATCACTAACTGCAGTGGCGAACGTTCTTTTTCAACATTGAAACGTATTAAAAATGAGTTAAGGAACACGATGGGCCAAGAACGTCTTAATCATCTCACTTTGATGAATATAGAGCATGATTTGCTTAAAGAAGTCGATAGTGTAAGTGTTATCTCTAAATTTCCCCATATTAAATCCAGAAAAGTTTATTTGTAACAGTTTTGTTTTATTTAATACCCTAAACTTGAGAACCTAAAGCAAACCAAGGGCCTCTTGACAGAATTTGCTACAGGCCCCTCGCTGGCTTAATCCGGCACTGCATACTCGTCAGCGAGTCGCATTGCAGGCTATATGTATATTGCCAGTTTGATTAACATATTTCATCAATTTTTTAAACCATATATATATACAGTGAAACCTGGTTAATTGGAATCTCAAGGGACCAAGACATATGTACCAATTATTGAGGGTTTCCAATAATCCAGTTTTCCAATTAAGCAGGTTTAAAATTATAGTTGTCTCATTTACAGAGGCCCCCACCCACAGAATTGCTCTCGCCACAAACATTTTTGAATGCGATATCGTTTCTTTTCTTAAATCCCTGCAACCACCCATTACTGCCAGAAAAATTATCAATATGGAGCTTACTTGCAAATTCTTGAGCTTTCTCTTTAATCATTGGTCCGCTTATTGGAATGTTATTATTCCGTACCTGCTTTATCCATGTACAGAGACACTTTTCAACTTCAGGATACTCTGCTGCTCGTATTCGTTTGAGTTTTCCTTTTCCATCAATACACTGAGACCGAATTTTCTCGTTGGTTTTAATAATTCTACACAGGGTTGACTTTGGTATGTTATTCTCCCTACACAGTTCATCACGCGACTTTCCACAATCATAATCTGATAGAAGTTGTAATTTTTCAGATACTGATAACGTTTTATATTTACGTTTGGACATTTTGTATACTTTTATTCCCTTGTTTTTAGGTCAAAACCTGAGATAGTACTGGCAAACAAAGCATGCGCGAAATGTATGTAAACAAACATGTCAAAACGTGTTAATACCTGATTAATTTGTCTCATTTATACAGGTAATTGAGCTACAGAGTCTCAATTATAGAGGTAAACATCGGAAAAGTCTTAGAATTCAAATCTCATTTAACCAGGTTCAAAAAGTCCCATTAACAGAGGTAATTTAATGAAAAAGAACCGGGACCTCATTGCAACTCTCAATAATAGAGGTTTCTCATTAATCCAGGTCCCACTTAACCAGGTTTCACTGTATTTTTGTTTTAGTTTAAATTTTGTTTTATACTCGGAGTATATATAAGAGCGAAGACCTAAGTTGTTTGATATATAGCCTCGGCTTGGGCCATGAATAACCGGCAGAGTAATTGAAAAGAAACAATAAATCGTGGAGAGAAGTTAGGAATGCCCCCTAAGGCTGGCCGGTCTTGCTCTGTCTTAGTGTCGCTTTTCTTCAGGACGCTTTTCAGATAGATTGGTTTCCGCGAGCTCTCGTACTTTCTGTTCAAACCTTCTCTTCACGCATTTTCTTTTATTCCCTCAAGACCTTAGGCTATAAGATTTATTGAAAAACCAACAAGGTTGTTTTTTTTAGTCCTTCAGATATACGAAGTATAGGGGAAGCTATTTAATTGGTCAAAAATTCGATGTGGAGTTTTCAATAGAATTTCATGATGACACACTGATTCCGAAATTGAAAAAAAAAAACAGGTGTGCCTCACCCAGATAAGCGCACGGTTGAAGTGAAACTTCTTTCGTCTTGATTAACCATGCGAATTCAATAAAATATATATATATATATAGTCAGGTACTCGTTAAAGAGTATAATAAAAATTTACAGTAGGCAAAATTCAGGACTCCCATAGAAGACTCGGGCTCGTCTCCACCAGAGTGACGAAAGAGCGCTCTGGTAGTAGGCGATAAAAGCGATATGATAGAAATATTGTCTTAAATGGGTGATTTCTCCCCTCTTGACATTGCCATTATCTCTCTATTAGCATATTTGCTTGTATGTATATAATATAGCTCCAATAAGCTGGATCTTTAACACATTTAACATACCTTAGACTCACTGGGAGCCCGGCTCATGATTCTAGTGGTGCTTTTAATTCTATAGGGCTTGAAAGTGACGCCTCAGTTAATTGTCATTTAGCAAAAGACACTAAGCACTTCAATCGCCATGAACCGTTTAGCCTGTACGACTTAACACTCCGTCTACAAGACTGCAGAACATGTAATATTTTTTTAAATTTTTAAGCCGATAGAAAAAAAAATAGATAAATTGTAAATTTTTTCAACACTTACATTATCAAAAAAAGCACAATTTGTTCTGAGTCGAATTCTGGTCTATTGGTGAGATAATTGTGGAGAAATGTTTGCCTGCGGATACACAAAGATGGACAATAGAACAAAAATTGACAATAGAACAAGGTTGTCATTTTCGTCTAAAGTACAGAGCCTGCAGGCACTTTCACGAGAAAACTCATATCTAAACCCTCCAAGTAGTATCCTAAAATTTCTATTGCTATTGTGAATTCGTTCTCTTAGCCGAATTTAGGATACCATAAAATCCAAAGCCTCTGACAATCAGGGATCGTTACTTACAATTTCTTAATGATGTTGGCTACATCAATTATAATTGATGGAAATGTAAAAACTTTACCAGGGTTGCTGGAACGTTAACATAATATAATATATACATACAAGCAAATATGCTAATAGAGAGATAATGGCAATGTCAAGAGGGGAAAAATCACCCATTTAAGACAATATTTCTATCATATCGCTTTTATCGCCTACTACCAGAGCGCTCTTTCGTCACTCTGGTGGAGACGAGCCCGACTCTTCTATGGGAGTCCTCAATTTTGCCTACTGTAAATTTTTATTATACTCTTTAACGAGTACCTAACTTATTGTCTATATGGTGAAAATTGTTACTAAAATAATGTTAACGCGTCTGGCAAAAATGAAACGTCAAAATGAAAATATTTTTGACGACCAACAAGGAGTGCCGAAAAAAATTTCTTCCAACCAAAAGGTAAGTGGCAGAATATTTTTCGGGTTATATTTCTAAATGACCACAATTTGACTTTTTTATTTTCCAATGTAAATTAAACTTTCATTTTATAAGTAAAAAAATGGAAAAACTATCTCCTTTCAATAATGTTAATAATAATAATAATAATGTTAGTGATAGTTCTATGTAAACATTTAATAGATAAAAAGAAAGTAATTCCGGGCCTTCTGGTTTTTTCAAGAATATTACGTTTCATGATGTTTCCATTACATAATTTGACTTCTTTCATTGTAGATAAAAACCTCTGACAGAAAAAATAACCAACAGTTGTGTTTTAGTTTTTGAGATTTCTTCCATCAAGAAGTGCATATTTCAGCGGAACGACACATATATATCTTGTACAGGCACGGTAGCACCGTATGTATTAATTCCGAAATTAAATTCCCTTCAAGACATCTACTACCTAAATACATGGGTACCTAATTAATGTACATTATGAATTTAATTTCAATTTCAAACAGTAAATTTGTCAAAGTAAGTTGAGTAAGTCGAGCCAATGAAGTTTATAGCGGGAACCTCTTTACTAACATTGTTATAAAGTTAGCAATTTCATTAGGCACAGCTCTATAATCGTATTCTTGCCGAACCTACAATATTAATAAGAAGACTCATTATCAGTCGCTCTGTAGCTAGTTGTGTTCAATACCGAGGTAGCATGCTTGCCTACAAAAGATTGCGGGTACGAAACCCAGCCGAAATCTTGTTTTCCGACCTCGAGACTCCAAAAATTTTATATGTGACTCCAGAACCCTCTAATGACGACTTCTGTTGTTTTTCTGCCAAATTGACCAAAGAAAAGGGGGGGGGGGGGGGATTAAGGAGGAAGCTTAGCACAAAAGCTCTAATAACTGACGGTAGAATGAATGTATTGACAAGAAATTTTATATGCGTGACCATAACCCCTTAAGGACAAAACTTATCGATTTACATATCGAATCGGCCTTAAGGGCAGAGGGATTAGGGAAGAGGTTTAACGCAAAAAGTCTAATAACTGCAGTTGTAATGAATGTACTGACACAAAATTTAGTATGAGGATTTAGGAGCCTCTATGTAAGTCAACTGTTGAATACTAGCGCAAACGGTCGACTGATTTTGAAGGTAAGCGAAAGGTTTATTGATTAATTCGTTCTGGGGAAGTACCTTGCCGATGATTCACCGACGACTTTTTTGTAACTCATAGCAACATATTTGTTTAATATTAGTCGTTTTTTAATATTGAAAAGGGTAAGAATTAAAAAAAAATTTTTATATAGGTTAGGTTTTATGACTCATGCCCGGGCTTTAACTACGAGGTCATATCGCCTACTACCAGAGCGCTCTTTCGTCACTCTGGTGGACATGAGTCCGACTCTACTATGGGAGTCCTAAATTTTGCCTATTCTAAATTTTTATTCAACATTTTAGGAGTATCTGATATTGTACAGCCTCGGGAACAACGCTTAACGTCCCATCCGAAGGACGGCGTGCTTAAGTTTATTTTACCTTCCAGATAAAATAAAATAAGGGCCTCGGTCGGGTTTCGAACCCACGATCTTGAGCTCAGAAGAAAAGCACACATACCACTACCGGCGCCCTCAAAATTGTTATGTATGTATATATATAATATATATGTGATGTGGCCATAACAGGACGTTCTTATTCCAATTACGAGATATAAGTTATTCTCAGAAATACACTGTACAGATAAATAGAGAACACATTACTTTCATATACCCAGTAACGTCAGTATGAAATGAAATTGAAAGGGAGAGGTTGGGGAAAGTGATCTGTAAAAAAGTGGTTGGTATAAAAAAGTCCTGTTATTATTATTAATTTTATATAAGTTTTAGCTTGTCAATCTTCTGAATTTGATAAATAACATGCTCAATCTAAATCACTGAAATATGGTTATATATGAAATATGGTTAAATATGAAATATGGTTAAATATGGTTATATATGAAATATGGTTATATATGAAATATGGTTATATAGGATCATTTCACATTTCAATAATGTTAGTTTAAGAATTAAAATTATATATATTGTTTTATTTATATTATTAGATTTAATTCATTTTAGTGTTTATTATGTACAATATACACATCTGACATGCCCACCTCCATCCACACAATGACAGCTACATACGCCGATGACACCGCCATCTTAGCTGCTGCTGAACTTCACATACACGCCTCATTTACACTACAACACCATCTCACACAAATCGAAAACTGGTGCAACACATGGAAAATAAAACTTAATACAGAAAAATCACAGCACATCACATTTACACTTCGACGAGAAATATGCCCCTTCGTTTTCATCTAAGACAAGCCCCTCCCTCAAACTAATACTGTACGATACCTAGGACTGACCTTAGATAGAAGACTGATAGAACGACTCAAAATACTCTATGGACTTCTAAATAGACGATCAACATTAGACATGACACAAAAACGGAACTGTTACACTTACTTACTGAGACCATTATGGACATACGGATCACAGATATACGGTTCAGCAAAAACATCCAACATCAAAAGAATTCAGGCGTTTCAGTCAAAAACCCTCAGTCTGATAACACAGTGCCACCCAACAATAAACAACAGAACACTTCATAACGACCTTATGATACACACAGTACCCGACACAATACAAACTACTTACATTTTAGAAAAATTTACACACATACAAACCCAGAAATACGTACTTTATCTTCACAACACTTACCACAAAACCCCCATGAAGGTTGAAGAGAAGATGGAACCGCGGCTTACTGCCACCTTGAATCATATTCGTTCTTAAATTTTTTTTTTTTTTACATAATTTTCCTTTACCTTTATCATCTCTCTTAACCATCCATCAAAATTGTCTTTCAATTCCTTTTTATTTATTTACTTATTTATTTATTTTCTGTTCTTGTCCTAATAATTAATATAAATTTTCGTCCCGAGGGCCTACCACTAGGTGGCCTTCCTCTCACATGCCCTTCATATCATAGATGCTGGTTGTTGCACCCTAGCAACAGTTGTATCTTTATAAATAAAAGACAAAAAAAAAATTTAGAGTTTTATTGTAGGTATACATGCTTCTCAAGGAATTACTTATATATATATATATATATTTTTTATAATTTATTGTATATACATTTTTTAACATATTTCAATAATTCCTAATGTTTTTAAGTGTTATAATAGTAACATAAGTTTATTGAGATATTTATAAATTTTGTTGTATTATCATGTATTATTATCTTTTCAAAAGATGGCCGTCCAAGCATGGGGACGCTATTTTCAGTATTGTTATGATCGTTGACAGAGGAGTATTATTATAAAGGTTGAACAAAGGGAAGTTTGTGTTATGATTATTATTGTATGAGGTTGATAAATAATAACTGAGTTCTGAAAATTACTAGTTTTGTTATATACAATTTATTATTCTGTTTGGCGCCTGAAAAAAATATAGTAAATATGAGGTTTGTCAGATATTGACCGCTAGTTTTCAATAAACACCTTCATAATTTCTTTTATTATTTCTATTTGGCAGAGAGAAAAATATCTGCCTTGAGTGTGCAAAGAATCGTGCGGACTGTAAATTGTCCAATAATCACTTTTATTACCACTTGCCCGAATATCATAAACTGAGACAATGGCTCTCATAAAAAGTCATCTTTATGGCTTTCTTGCAATAAAGACAAAAATGAGTGTATTGATATTTAATGAAAAATATTTATATTATTTAGTTTATGTGCATACGTGTTTTTGTGGGCGTATCCAGCAATTATTGAAGGGGGAAGGGTTCAAATTTCTACGCAAATCACTTTCTCTATAGTCGAGTAGACTATTCGAATACTGATTTGCCAACATAGATATCATTTGAGGGCGCCGTTAGCTCAGTGGTATGCGTGCTTTCCTTCTGAGCTCAAGATCGTGGGTTCGAAACCCGGCCGAGGCCCTTAGTTTACTTTATCTGGGAGGTAAAATAAACTTAAGCACGCCGTCCCTTCCATGGTCCCGAGCCTGTACGATGTCAGGTACTCGTTACAGACCCCTGCCCTAGATGAATAAAAATGTAGGCAAAATTTAGGACTCCCTCAGAGTCGGGCTCATGTCCACCAGAGTGACGAAAGAGCGCTCTGGTAGTAGGAGATATGACCTCGTAGTTAAAGACCGGACATGACTCAAAATAACTAACTAACATAGCTATCTATCCTCTTATCGAAAACGAAAAATTATTTTGATTGTTCACAAACAAAAAAAAAACTAATCATATAAAAGTCATATGTCCGGGCTTTAACTACGAGGTCATATCGCCTACTAACAGAGCGCTCTTTCGTCACTCTGGTGGACATGAGCCCGACTCTACTGTGGGAGTTCTAAATTTTGCATACCCTAAATTTTTATTCACCTAGGATAGGGGTCTTTAACGAGTACCTGACATCGTACAGGCTGGGACCATCTGAAGGACGGCGTGCTTAAGTTTTTTTTTTTTTTTACAATCCAGAACCCGCGATGTTGAACTCAATAAGCAAGCACGCATATGCCCTCCGCTTTATTTCATGCTTCGCTTTCATTTTTATTTTCTTGACAGAGGTCCTTCTCCAATATCCTATAAGCTCATGAAATTGTATATTTAAATTCAAAATCTCATAAAGATGGCACCTGTTAATTTTCAGCAACATCGGTCGAAGGGAAGGGGTGGACCAGAGATGGCGGGCTCGACTCAAATACCCTAATGCCGATGTAAGGGATGTTTTGGCACAAAATATAATATACAGATTTTGAAGCCACTATTTCAGTACAATATTGAATTTCAGGCCAAATGGAGCAAGGGCGAAAATTTAATTGATTAATTCGTGTTGGGGGAGTACATAGCCGTTGATTCACCAACGAAATTTTTTTTCTGTTTTTTCTGCTTATAGAATTTTTTTCTTAAACTCCTGGAATATGCAGCTGTTAATTAAAAAAATATGTACAGTATACGAGTTGAAAAAAAAAAAAATAATGAGAAAAATGTATTGTGTAAAGATTGACTTTGTGTTTCGTTAATTAAAAATAATTAAGACAGTTCATTGAACTGTTACGCCATTTATAATTATCTGTTCTAATTTACTTTTTTCCTCATCTGTCAAAGCCAAGGATTATAAAGGCTGCGTGCGAGGAACATATCTGATGCGAACTTGGTTCTCTAATTATCATCGGCGCAACAACTCATCTCTGTGTCAAGGCTTCCTGGATCCAGCCTTCGCCAGTCATCTCGGTCCTGTGCAGCTTCCCTCCAGTTCCTGACTCCAAGTGGGATCCTCGCATCATCGGCTTCTCTAATACAAAATATATTAATATTATGAAATATGGAGGGAAAGATTTTGTAAAAGCGGCTGTGCTCAAGAGATTATATAAACTACTTGTCCGTGAATCACTGGCTACCTACATACCCAGCAAGAATGAATCATACGTTTTTGCTCTCCATCCAAAAATCAGTCGACCGTTTGAGCTAAAACTCAATATTCAACAGTTGAGTTAAGGCCCAAACTGGCTTGCGAATGCCAGTTTGCACAAGTAAATAAATCGTTGTGTGTGAACGCAGGCATGAAGTTTACTCAAGCCAATACACGAACCTCAAGCCGACATTACCTTCAGAAATGTGTTTTTTAATGTCGTATATATTGCGTCGCATGTTTCTGGAATTATAGTACTTAGAGCTGGATTGGAAATGCATGTGGAAAATTTTAAACCTTCATAACTTCGGCCGGCATCAACCATCCAATCCAATTCTAATTCCAATAAATCGCTACAATGTCCTGTTTACACCCAACGATAAATCGAAACAATTCGATCGTTACGATAAATTGCTAGCATTTATCGTAGCGTGTAAACCATGGTGCATTCAGAAACACACGAAGTATCTTGTTATTGGTACGAAATACTGACGACTAGCCATATTGGACAGGCGTATGTTAACAATGGCAGAAGTAATGCTTTGTACAGGAGCAGTGTGCAAGAGTGTTTGAGGGGTGTGTTGCGGTTAATGAGTGTATAGAGATGTTTTAAACGGGTGTTTGCTTGTGTGAGATTTGATGTGAGCCGTTTGTCTAAGAATATACCAAGGTAGCGGACAGCCTGATCTTTAGGGTTCCATGGAATGGGAAGTCCGTCAACCCGCAGCCTTCTCTGGTCCTCTGTAAAAAATCGGCGAAGGGCAAAAATCTTCGCTTCTGTTTTACTGGCTGTTCAACGTTCAACTGAAGCTTCCATCGAGCGAACCAGCTGGAGACGTGGTTGAGAGAAGTTTGTAACATTTCAACTGCTGTCTGGAGGTCTTCATGTTGACACATAAGTAGTGTGTCGTCTGCGTATAGTGCTAGGGTGGTGTTACATGGCTCGGGGATGTCGCAGCAGTATAAGGTGACGAGAAAGGAACTGAGGAAAACATAAAATTATGTTGATTACATAACGTCTCTTATACTTCAAATTATGTTGATTACATAACGTCTCCTATACTTCAAATTATGTTGATTACATAACGTCTCCTATACTTCAAATTATGTTGATTACATAACGTCTCCTCCTATACTTCAAATTATGTTGATTACATAACGTCTTCTATACTTCAAACATTTACGCCTTTAGCACTTATCAAGACCAACGAATTTTATGTATTAGTTTCATTGTGAAGCTAATTCACTCTCTTATAAAACATAGGAAAGAAAAGTGAAAGAAGAATTTTCTCAAGATTATTTTATGCTTCTTCGACTTCGGTCGTACTCTTCCCCCCAAAAAGCCACTAGACGCCTTGTTCTAAATCGAGATGGAAAAGAAAAAAACAGAGAAAACAAAAAATATATAAAAATAAATAAAAAAAAAAAGAAATAAAAGAAAATAGAAATAAGAAAATGGGAAAAAGAAGAAAAAAAAAAAAAGAGGTTGGTAGGTTTCTTTTCTAAGGGTGGGGTGGTTTCTTCCGGATGAAGAGCTGAGGGTGGGGATCTGGCTTCGAAAGCTCATTTTTCAAGTTCCCACTCTTGCCACAGGTCCTCCCCCACCCCCGGTCTGGGGAGGCCATTAAGTTCCTAATAGCGAGAATTAACAAGTAAAAAAGGAGTTCCATCTTGGGAAGAGGGATGAGAGGTATCTTCACCGGGCACTACCCAGTCAGTTTGCGGTTTTGTCACAACTGTCTTAAGTGTCTGCGGTTGTGTTAAGTCCCTTCTCACCGCAGCCCCCCCCATCTCAATCTTTATTGGTCTGAGGGGAATGAGGTATAAAAAAGTTGTCAGTGAGTCACTTCCCCATAATGGATTGTTCAATTAAGTTCTCGCTCTTCCTCTAAACCTAATCAACCGTTTGAACTTTCCTTATTAAAAATAATAATTTTCGGCCGATTTCCCAGAAAATGTATATGTATATTTCTTTTAGGGTTTCGAATATAAATATAAAATTTCACGTTGATACATTCATTACTTCGGCAGTTATTCAATTATTTGTGTTGGGCACCCCCTCTTATCCCCCCCTACATTTGACCGAATCCAGTGAAAATTCATAAATGTCATTCTTATTAGATTTTGAATTTACATATAAAATTTCATGCAAATACAGTTGAACCACTTTAAGTCGAACCTGGATAAGTCGAAAACCTCCAAAACTCGAAAAAAAAGTTTTGTTCCTTTCCCTTCAAGCCCAAAAACCTCCATTACTCGTAATCTCAACCCTCTATTAGTCGAAATCAGTGAGTCCCTACAAGCCATTTTGGTACATATTTTCCCTCTATAACTCGAAAAAATAAATTGGACCTCTGTATCTCGAACATAGCAATGTTTTATTTTACAACCTTTACAACTCGATTATTTGAAACTTATCGCTCACCGGCGGAAATAGTGGCACAACTCAAAAATAGGTATCTTGGAGGAAATGAAGATTACTAGTCGCAGTAATTTACATTGATATAAATAACAATAATATCAACAAAAATTTTAAGTTTTGTTATGATTACTGGTTTGTTTTCATAGTCCTTATTGATCGATTATATTAAGTTCTACAATTTTCTTTTCAAAATGGCGAAATTTAATAGATGTGCCACTATTGATTAAACTAATTTGAGTAGTTTTTAATAAAAACGTATGTTGTGCCATTTGGATGAGATGGAAATAGTTTGTTTCATATGTTCCAAATAAAAACAGACGGTTCGTATAGTTTTGCTTTATTTAGAAAAATACCATAGTAAAAAATAATACACAACAGTACATGTTTTAGGCTTCAAATAAAGATTATAGAAGCTACTTGTTATGGTTAGCTCTTTCAATGAAAACTTATTCTAACCAATGTTTAAATTATTGTCCTTTTACTTCACAACTTAAACTATCATAAAAATGGCTGTGACTTTTTTAAATTGCATTGGTTCGTAATAAATACATACATAAGGTCTTCGAATTTTTTTTTTTGTGATTGGTATTGTGTTATTGTAAGCTCTCTTTAATTGGAAAGCAGGTAAAGGAGAAAGTGGTGTCCTTTCGTTTATTTTGACTATCTTGAAATCAACATCCTTGAAAGAAGTTTTATAGAAAAAACAGTCTATGTGCTCCTTCTCTACTCTGATTATGGTAGCATCACTGAGCTTGAAGTCTTCTCCCATAGAATTTTTGCTAAACTTGTGACAAGTTCGCTCAGCATTTAGACTCGAAAGTTGAAACCTCATTATTGTCAATGAGGTTTAGACTAGACACTTTCCATTTTGGTTCTTCATTACCAACCTTTTGCAACCTATTTTGATAAAATGGATTTTGTGAAATGAATATTACAAGAATAATGCTAAAAATACCTTGATGTAAAATACATTATCTAACTCCTATAATTGATAACATCTTCTGACCCCGGCTATTGTAATCCATATTGAAAATAAACACACTGTCTTTATGCCACAACAAAAACAAATAAATAACAAAACACAGTCTAAACTGGCACAACTAAGAAAAAAAACCGAAATACAAAATCTATACTGGCACAAGTAAGAAAAATAAACAGAACCCACCGTTTATAGTGACACATATAAGAAAAACAAACAAAAAGGAAAGTCTATATTGGCATAACTCAAAATGTGTCACTATTGCAGAAATAAATTGATGCTATTCACTGATGTTATACCGACACAATTCAGAAGGGCCACTATTGCGCACACACAAAGTAACGTCTCTTACCAAAGTCAGAGGACACATTGGAAATGTGCCGGTTTTGCTGCAGCTTTTAAACGAAATTTGTGTAATGCCTTACCGACACATTCGCCACCCCGCGGAAAATATGGGAACTACCTTTGTGCCAGTATTGTTGCAAGAAAGAGCATTAAATTCAAGTTTTGGTACAAGAATTAGTACGTATTTTGCTATTTTTGAGATGTGCCACTATTGCCGCCGGTGAGCGTTATTACCTCTATAGCTCGAAGAAAAATAAGTTACCGACTTTAAGAATTTGCCGACAATGTACACCATTGTTTCTTAGAAAACAATTTAGGAGTATACAATAAATAGGATTACCAATTCTAAGAAATGATAAGGGATATTATTGTTGATTTCATTTGAACTTTAGCGAAGCAAGTCATTTTGTGACGATTGAAAAATTGTCACAAGTAGTTTGGTTCAAACCAGCAACTCGGAAGAACAAGAATTTTCTGCTCTTTATACCTTAGACAATGCTATAAATAGAGAACAACCAAATTATCTAAAGCAAAAAAAAATTACTGACTTTTTTTAATACCTACATATATGTACATACTATGTATTTTTTATTTTAAGGATGTTTTGAAATAATGTTCATTTATAATAAATATAAATATGTTTGTTACCTGTGTAACTTGAATTTTTATTTATTTCACCTCTCTAACTCAAAATTAGTTAGAATGAATCTTAACCTCTACAAGTCGAACCAAAAACCACCTAAGTCGAAATCCTCCATCAGTCGAACACTCTATAACTCGAGTTTTTTGGCGGCTCCCTTGATGTTCGACTTATAGAGGTTCTACTGTATATTCATTGCATCGACGGTTATAAGAGTTTTTGTGTTGAGCCTCCCCCCAAATCACCTCTTGCCTATGGCCGATTTGGCTGAAAATCAATGTGCGTCGTCCTTATGAGCTTCTGGAGACAAATATAAAATTTCGTGCCGATATATTCATTCTATTGGGAGTTATCGTGTTAACACTCGGAAAACTTGAAAATTCGGAAAATTCAGGTGAAAACTCAACATGACTCAAAAACCACTAACAAATAAGTACTTCAATTTTTGAGAACAATTTTTTATATTTTAAATCCAGACTTGTAAGCTTTGGGATGTTTTTTGTGTCCCTTGAAAAATTGCAAATTTGTGACATGTCCCCTGTTTGCAGATAGCGATTCATTTTTGCTGTTCATTTTACATTCTATATTCATTATTATCCGGTTTTTCTCAACTGTGACACTCATTTATTTAGGGCGCCAGTAGCTCAGTGGTAAGCGTGCTTGCTTACTGAGCTCAAGATCATGAGTTCGAAACCCGGCCGAGGCCCCTTAGTTTATTCTATCTGGGAGGTAAAATAAACATAAGCACGCCGTTCTTCGGATGGGACGTTAAGCGATGTTCCCGAGCCTGTACGATGTCAGGTACTCGTTAAAGACCCCCTATCCTTGGTGAATAAAAATTTAGAACTCCAATAATAGAGTCCGGCTCATGTCCACCAGAGTGACGAAAGAGAGCTCTGGTAGTAGGCGATATGACCTATTAGTTAATAAGTACAACCTCATAAGTACCTTTTATGTACTACCCTTCTAGGTGTATCTAAATATTGATGAACGGATAAGGATATGATTTTAATAAAATATTAAATATATAATTAGGCCAATTTATTTAACAAATAATTTTATTTACAATAAATTGTTACAATAATTTTATTTACAATAAATTGTTACAATAATTTTCCACTAACCTATAATTATAAAAATTTATTAGCTTTAAGAAGTAAAGCTCCACATTTGACTGTGTTTTTATACCAAATTTTGCAAAATTGGGTAATTGACCTGAAGACATTTTTTGTCCAAAAGAGTACAATTATATCACATCATTTATTATGACAAAAAACATTTTCTCTTAAAAAAATACTGATAATGTTCATAAACATTTTTTATTATTCATACTCCTAAAGACCAAAAATTAATTGAAAAATCAATTTACATGCGCCAAAGTTTTGTGAAATTACTTGACTTTTTTTTTTCTTCTGTTTCTCATTTGTTGAATTGTTTAAGGATGATTATGTATGTAATAGCGCCAGCAGCCATCTGAAAATGATCAAATGTTATAAATTTTACAAATTTTTTTTTTTTTTTTTTTGCCTTATGTTCGATGCATATTAGCCATGTCACGATGCTTATTAGCCATGTCACTATCTACGAAATAAAACTCACTCCCGGACGGGATTCGAACCCGCAAACCATGGTGAGACCATGCGACCAAAACCCTACCTCTAGCCCGCACGGCCTCCATGGCTCCCATAATTTTACAAACTATTTAATTTAAAATTGGCCAGACTTGTCTGTCCGCATTTAGATGGCGCGGCTCGTACTCCCCCCTTTACGCTCCACGGGGAGCTACCTACTAGCATCTGATCTAAGAAATTTCCAATGTTTGTTACATGTAACGGTAAATGTTTACCATTTTAAGAAAAGTAATATAATCTCCCCAACCTTCATTCCCACAATACTCACCCCGCGCCTTCGAATCATGAACAGACACGGATAGCTCTCTTCCGTTTCAACTAAAAAAAAAAATCGTGGGACAATCACAGCCAATGTACTTCCTCAAACGATATAGACAAAACCAGTGCACCTTTTGGGCTAAAAATTAATTGTCTCATGTTTTCCAATATAAGAGGATTCCGCGGAGTTGGGTCCAAACTAAGTCATACATTCTCTCTATTGCTATTTTAGTAAGAACGTATCAAAACATTCTTTTCATCAAGGGACTTCTAAATTCTAATACAAAATGTTGTGTCGATAAATTCATTACAACGGCAGTTATTAGGGTTATTGAGTTGTGCCCCTCCCTTGAACCCTACGACTGATGCCGCTGAAAATTACGTCGTTACGACAGTTAATAACATACATATAAAATGACAAGTCGAAAAACATTCATTTCATTGGGAGTTATTAATTTCACATATACATATTGTAGTCAAATATTTTTCTTTCATATTTGGAATCAGGGTATCAAAAAACATGAAATTCTAGTGAAAAGTTATCTTCGACTTTTTGACCGATTACATAACTTCTTCAATACAGCTGGGGAAGTAATATTTCTCTCAATAACTAACAGCACGGAAGTGAACACACTGGAGGGAGGAGAGAGATGAGAGTGACGAGGTGTCGGAGCAGCAGACCGTACTCCAATTGCTCTTGGATCCATCAGTACTGATGAAAGAACTGAGCCAAGTGGGCGGTTACCTATAGGCCTCTATCAAAAATTAAAAAAGGCCAAAAAGTAGTCAGTGAATCCCTGGCAATGTACTTCCCCAGAACTAATTAATTAATTACTTTTCATAATTATTCTTTCGAGGGCGCCGGTAGCTCAGTGGTATGCGTGCTTGTCTTCTGAGCTCAAGATCGTGGGTTCGAAACCCGAGGCCCTTAGTTTATTTTATCTGGGAGGTAAAATAAAATTAAGCACGCCGTCCTTCGGATGGGACGTTAAGCGATGGTTCCGAGCCTGTAAGATGTCAGGTACTCGTTAAATACTCCTGCCATAGGTGAATAAAAATTTAGGGTAGGCAAAATTTAGGATTCCCATAGTAGAGTCAGGCTCATGTCCACCAGAGTGACGAAAGAGCGCTCTGGTAGTAGGCAATATGACCTCGTAGTTAAAGCCCGGGCATGAGTCATAAAACCTAATCTAATTATTCTTTCAATATTCATAGTTGACTTACATAAATCCTAATTCCTCATGCTAAATTGTGTCAATAAATTCACAATAGGAGGAAAAGGAAGAAAATAATAAGGAGGGGAAAGGGAAGAATGAGGGGAAAAAAAAAAAAATAAAAAATAAGGGAAAAATAGAAAGAATGGTAAATAATAATAGTAAAAAAGAAAAAAATACAAGTAAAAAAAAATAAAGAAAAATAAAGAGAGGCTATAAGGTTACCTATATATGAGGAGTTTGGAGCCAGTGCGGACCAACTGGTTTAAACTGAACAGGAAGAAAATGGCAATTGAAAATTGAGTACATTTTGTTTATCTCCATAAATGGGCCCCAAATATTTATTTATATTTGAAATTTTAGAATAGTATTGGATGAGTGATCCCTTTTTGTGTTCTATAAAGTTTTTGAAGGCCGTATGATCCATTGTGACTTTGAAAATATATGCACAAAATACTTGTTGACTAAACTTAAAGTGCTGCTATCTATCACTGAAGTGAAGAAACTAAATGATCCACACTGGTTTTGAAAAAGGGAACCTATGCCAACATCAGGATGGTAATAACTCATTTTCCGAAAAATTGTGGGTTGGTCCGCTCTGGCTCCAAACTCTTCATATATACTTATTATCTATATTTATTTATTTTTTGCTTAATATTCATATCTATATGAGGTATGTGTGTATGAGTAGGTATATATGTATATTCTGTTGAATGCATGTTTTTGTAAATATGCTTACGTATTCCCGTGTCTATATTTTTACTGTTACGGCTGTTTGTTTATTCTTATATTTATTGTTATTGTTACTGTTTGTTTTATTTTTTCACTATTAGTTTATTTATTCCCACTGACTAGTGTGAATGCATCCATGTGAAAAAAATAATAATAAAGAAATATCGAATTGGAGCATGACCTTGAAATTGTACAGATACAGATTTGCCACACTTTTCTTTTTTTTTCCAATCATCAAGCTTGATACACCAAATATATTTGACGCTGATGACCTGCTGTTTTGCGTCCTTAAACTCCAAATCCTATCCCAATCCTAAATTCACAACATCGATAGTTATTAGGATTTTTGAATTGAGCCCCCTCTGAACCCCCCTTCCTTCGGCCGATATCGTTGAAATTTAACAGATTATTTCCTCATTAGGTTTTGACTTTAAATATAAAAGTTCATGCCGATACATTCATTACAACGGCAGTTATTAGATTTTTTGAGCTAAGTCTCTGCCATAATCCCCCTTCCCTTCGGCAGATTCTGCTGAAAATCAATAGTTATCGTTAGAGTGTTTTGGATTCACATATAAAAATTTGTGTTGATATATACATTTTAAGTGGAGTTGTCGTGTTCACAGATACACACGTACATATTTTTGACGTGAAAACGTCTATTCGCTCGTTATGCACAGTGATAGCCGGTCAAACTTTCTTGTGTTACAAAATACCGTCAGATTTCAATCGATAATAACTACGAGACTAATAATGCGATAACAACGGTTGAGGTCACAATGGATAGAGCATGTCTGTACGTGTTTGTTTTGCTTGTGACGTTATCGGGCTAGTGTGCGCCGGCGGATGATTGTTGCGAATTAGCGTTGTGTAAAATTAGAAATTAGTGTAGCGTGATAACTTGTTTAGATAGGATGTTGATTCGGGTGTCATTGTAAAAAGCTTGAGGAGCACTACTAGGACTCAAAGTGAAACAATAAAAATATTCGCCGAAATATATGTAAAAATCGGTATTAAATTGAAAATTGCAAAAAAATTAATGATGTCTCATATGAATCGTAAATATGCGCGGAATTATAGAAAACGCAAATCAGAGGAAAGTTAGCATCAAAAGGAATTTAAAAAACCTAAATAGTCTAGTGCTGAGCAAATGCAAGAGCTACGGCAGCATCGAAAAAAAATTAAAAAGGATCTTATCCCGACGTTTTCACAGAAAATCTACGGCGTGGACCTTGACTACGCCTTAATGTTTTTTTTTGTTTTTTTTAATATTTGGAATCTAGAGGACGGAAATCATGAAAATCCGTTGAAAACTCAACATCGAGTTTTTGACTGATTATATAATTTTGTCTACACTTTTCGTAGATGTGGAAATAACTTGGGTCACTTGCTGATCTGCAGAGCCGTCTCTTTAGGGACCAACGAGTCACTTGTCGAGGAGGATTGGGAGAGACATTCCTTCCACTAGTTTGTTCGGAAGAATTGTGCACTTTTTGTGCATATCTGTGTATAATATCGTATAAGAATGATAATGTCACAATGATAATTTCTACAAAATACACTTACAGAACTGAATATTGAAAATCCAATTTCAAACGCCTGGCATGAAGGTCTGATTTGTGGACTATGCTCAGCAAATAAATTTATTTTGTCCTTAAAGTAGAATAAAAACAATTAAATTATTCATGAAGTCTAATATTTATATTCATAATGCTTAGTCAATGTATAAAGAAAATAGTTAATTATAAAAAATTTAATTACATTTTTCAGAAGAAATGGTTCCCTAATCACCATGTCCCTGAGGGACTTATTAAACAATTGGACCTGAAAATAAAAAATAAATAAAGAACAACCCATAAAACACCAATAAACAAATAAATCTTTATTGGGGTCTCAAGGTTTTTATTATTAAATATATATTTCTAGAAATTAAAAAGTATACTCTCCATTTTATTTTATTTTTAACTCTTATTTTATAAGGATATAATTTATTTAAAAAAAAACAATATTTCTACACAGGAAAACAAAAAAGATAAATTTTAAGATCACTATACAAAGGGCCTCCTGCTTTGGGTTAGTTGGCCCAATTGATAAAATTTGGCACCATAGACAAAAGATAGTCTTTCGGTGAGACGTGGTTTTCTGCAGGAAGTTTGCGATGTCACACAGACCGGTTTCACAACGAATTTGGGTGTTCCGGACGAACCAGGGTGCGGTTACTGCCAAATTGGTAACCTTGTTTTTAAATCTTTGATATTTGTGCCCAGCCAGATGGGTGCATTGCATAGGGGAATAGTGGTCTGAGTAGTGATGTGTAGAGCAGAATGCTGCAAGTCTACTTGAGTGGCGGGCGATCTTTTGGTGATGAGGCAGTAGAGTATAGCCTGGTTTGTGCTTGCCTGAGTTTTTTGTTTATATATTATTTCCATGTTAATTTTGTGTTCAAATGAAAGACGAGATATTTAATTTTTTCTTGTTAGGAGTGTAGTTTATGTGAACGTTGTTCACGTGTATTTTTGCCAAAGTGCCCTACATTCTGCCACACTTCCTCAACGACTGCATAAGCGTCAATGGCCTAGAGACCTCCTTTACAGCAGCAGTGACAGTGATTAGTTACAAATGAGTCTCTCAGTGACTAGGGAATGTCATCACTAGGTTTTCTCCCCACTTAACATTGCCATTATCTCACGCTTATCACATTTGCTTGTTGTATATATTTTTATACAGTTGTAAATATCCAAATTCCATATATATATTGTTATAAAAAGATTATTGAACAATAAAAATTAATTGTAATGAATTTAATTTTTCTACACAAGGGATATGCCAAAATGTTAATAAAAATATGATTTGTAAAGAATAATAAAAGTTAAATAAAATAAAATTAATAATGAATAATTGAAGTTAATTTTAAAAAATCTAAATGAATTTACTTGAATGATTCTAATTAATATATTTAAACAAAATTTACTAAAGAATTTACTGTTTCTTAACAAAAAATAATTAATAATTAATAAAAAAATTTATCAAAATATATTTTGAGTGAAGCTCCAAGAAAATTTACTTAAATAACTCTGGGCAAATTTTAGCTACTTTAACTGTACCAATTAATACAAAATGGCTTTCGATTTTAACATTACTTAAATAAAACTTTTATGAGTCCCGTATTGGTACTATCCAAAGGCGTTAATCCGTTAGAAATCCATAAGTTTTGAAATCTGAGACCTGTTGAGAGGAGAGGGCACCGGTAGCTCAGTGGAATGCGTGCTTGCCTTCTGAGCTCAAGAACGTGGGTTCGTAACCCGACTGAGGCCCTTAGTTTAGTTTATCTGGGAAGGTAAAATAAACTTAAGCACGCCATCCTTCGGATGGGACGTTAAGCGATGGGCCCGAGCCTGTACGATGTCAGGTACTCGTTAAAGACCCCTACCCTATGTGAATAAAAATTGAGGGTAAGTAATTTAAGACTCCCACAGTTGAGTCGGGCTCATGTCCACCAGAGTGACGAAAGAGCGCTCTGGTAATAGGCGATATGACCTCGTAGTTAAAGCCCGGGCATGAGACATAAAACCTAACCTCTGTTGAGAGGGATGAGGGAAGCAAAAGAAAAAAAACTAATACATTTTACAAAAATACATTAAAAAAACTAATTTATTGAAAAACAATATAGTGGTCATTTTTTAAAAAATATTAGTTTGTACTCACGTGACGTCACATGGAAATATATCTTATAAATTAAACAATTCTTTATATAAACATTTACCATTGAGTTCACCCTTTTCCACTGATATCACTTTATTATTAATTTACTACTGTTGATCATTTTTACCATACTTTAACTTAAAAAAAAATACATATATCTTTGGAATATATAATTATAATTACCTGATTCTTCAAAGTAAATGATGAATACACCATAAAAAATACCGTAAGTGTGCCTACCATAATTTCTCTGAGACACCTAGTCAAAATACTCATGTTTCGTATATATATACTTAGAAAATGGATGTATGGACATACAGAAAAAAAAATACCAGCAATACTCAAAAAATTAAAAATTCCATAATGATTATTAATCTTTTCAAATGAGGATATTAATTTTTCCTGTTGAAGAAGAACATTAGGGATATTATTGTTTGAAACTATGTTCAACTTTTCTGTTAAAGTTATCTCAATTTGTTTTAAAATATCAACTAGGGTAACATATTGGCCGACAATGAGAATAAGTGGTGATCGTCCCAGAGGTTGTATAGCATAGTGAAGGATGAGTCGAGGAGCTCCCATGTCGAAATAATGGTGAAGATAGACTATAGTCTGAAGCCAGAGTAAAGCAGGCGAAACAAATGGCCAAAAACAAAAAGATATTTTCGAAGGCGAAATGTCTTTCATATTTCGAAAACAAACGGACAACTCTTTACACTGAGTCACATTGAGATAGTGTACAGTCCAGGCGACAATTTGAAAAATTATTGATATAAGAAAAGACCAACGCATCATATAATGTAAAAATAGTTCTCCAGTTAATTTATGTTGTATCTCATCGATGGAAGTGACCAAACCTATGAGAAAAGACCAAACGTAAAGCGAGTGGGAAACTTGAAAATTGTCATCGAGAATAAATGCGCCACAAAGACGTGATAGGAGGAATATAGGTCGGTAGGACTTGTGGAATAACACATAGACCATGATCCACGAAGGAGGTCATGCGACTGGTGGAATTCTACCGTTATCACACGATCAACTATCGACAATGTACATCGTTGTCAGATCTTCTGATACACCAACACTATAATCAAACTTCGGTTTTTTTATTTTTTTATTTTCCATCTACACGAAGTATGTAATCTGTCAAAAATTTGATGGGGAGTTTTCAACGGAATTACATATTTCCGACCTACAGATTCTAAATATTATAAAAAAGAGTGATCTGTAAGCGTTGTTGGTATAAGAAAGTCTAAAAGTGGAAACGTCTAAAAATATGTGTTTCTCATACAGTTCTAGATAATTTATGATTTCCAGATTTACTTTGTGAAGCTCCATTCTAGGAATAGATAATTAAAATACACAATTTTTTTGTCAAACTTCACTATATATTCTCAAATACTCAACTAGTTTCACCGTGTTAAGGCATTATCAAGATATCAATGTAATGCCAAATATGCGGCACAGACAGGGAGATCCTTTAAGATTAGATACAGGGAACACACAAGAAATGCAAACTCAAACACTTCCTCATTTCATCAACATCTCACAGAAACAGGACATACCATAGAAATACAACACAAATCAACTATAATACATATCTGCCAAAAAGGTCCACTTTTGAATTTACTGGAAGCGGTAGAAATAAATAAACTGAACAAAAATAACGATATTGTAATGCTAAATGAACAAATAGAACTGAACCAAACCCTTCTTAATTTAAATATCAAGTAGCTAAGAGTCTGATGATTGTAGAAATGTTTTGCCAACTGACATTCAGAGAATACTATAATTTTCATTTGATGTTTTAATTTGTCTTTAAATTCTATGTATTTGTTTTTATTCGCTTTAATATTATTATATTTTACATTTATATAATTCATGAGTCATACCTATATAAATACCAACACTTTACTGTTAGATTCGCTTTATTAGATTATATATATATATATATATGTATATAAATATATTTTCTTTCTTTTTTATTTTATATTTATTATCATCTTGTAAATATCTGTTTATTGGAATGTATAGAGTAACAAAAACAAGTGATTCCCCGTCACTACCTAAAAACCCCCTCTATAACTGTACCTTCTACCCTGTCAACCAATTCTGTCAGTTTGTAAGTTCTAGATGGTGTTTCTCGAAAACCGAACGACCTGTAAAAAAAACGTATTTCATCTAAACTACATACTTCAGTATTCTCTACTATTACTTGAAAAGAGTTTTGATTAGGTCATAGTGGTATCTTGTAAAATGTAGTTAGGTTCTGGAAGAAAGTATCTTAATTTTCGTTCAGACAGACCTCATCGCCAAAAGGGTCAAAGCGAATTCGGGGAACTTGAAACGTGACAATCTGTTGAAACCTCGATCTCGGATTTTCGCACGATTACAATACTTCTTTATACTATAAGTATAAGAACGTAAATGCATTTGTGCCCTAATATGGTAATTTAAAAACAACATAGATACTTCATTTATGTTGGAATTATAAAATGGTGAAGATTGGCAACTACTGGTAAATTATTGCAAAAAGGCTTACGATTTCAGAAACTGTGAATTAAATAAATAAATAAATAGGAACAAAGATATATTTATTATTTTATTTTTATTTTAGAAAAAAAAATTTTTTGTTAATAAGTAAAAAGATTATAAGTTTATGTTATGTAAATCTATACTCCTCAAGACGGCTTAGGCCATTGAGTTTGTCTTCATAAAAGGTCACATTATTGTATATATGTTTTGTATGTAATTTTCTATTATGTTAATTGAATAAAGACTTTACTACTATGTAAATGCATTTGTGAACACGATAACACCCGATATAATTAATGTATTCACACGAAATATTTTATATGTATCCAAAACCTCATAAGGACGAAATGGATTTTCAGTCAAATCGACCATAAGGAAGAGTGGCATTAAGGCGGGGTATTAAATTCTATATGTTAATTCAAAAGCCCATATGGACGACATCTATTGATGTTGAACCAACGGGTACCCAGAAACTGGGCGTTATCCTTTTTCCTGATCACATGACTCGTTCATCAGGACACATCAATGACAACATTAATCGATCCACTGGTATTCAACCTTTTTCGTTCTTTTTGAATAATTAATTAATCACTCATACATCTGTACATATCTAATCAGAATATCTAATCCGAAATGGGTTGTTTAGAGGGAGGACTGACTACATCATTCAGCGTTCATTAACACGCCATTTGTAATTCTTTTTTGACGGGAGCATATTGAATTCACTTGAAATAGATTAGCCTTTTTATCTTATGATTTGCAAAAAAACATCAAAATCTGTTTTCTCTCGACCTATTTTTTGGCTATATTGACTGCATTAATCAAAAAAATAAAATGTTCCCTTATTTCTATGTCCTGACTTGATATTCATACAACTATATTAAATTTGATCGAAATCGATTAAGATAGCGAGTTCGAAGCCTAGTTGAGGCCTTTAGGTTTTTTTTATATGGGAGATAAGAAACCCATAAGCATCGTCTTTGATGGGATGTTAAGCGACGGTTTTCAGTCTAATTATCTATGTGTTAACATTTAAACATTATTTAGAAGTATTTTCTATAACAATTTATTTTGCAATCTTTGAATTATAAGTATTGGAAATTTGATAAGAAACCTGTTTGATGGGGACCAATTTTTTGCCAGGATTAACAGTTTTTGCATAAATCAACCAAACATCTAAAAAAAATTTGTTTATAAAACACCATTTTAGGATGGTTTTCGTCATGTAACTCGCAAATCCGGCGACCAGAGAGAAATCCTATTATATATAAATTGTGCCGTACAGATTATATTTATTTGTAAAGATTTTTCATTGGATCATAAACGTGAGTGTTTCTTGTAAAATGTACTGAACCTCTGAAGTAAAATGGTCTCAATCTTTGTCTCCTCTTGGACTAAAATCTGATCAGAAATAAGTTAACACAGGAAAAGGGGGAGGGAGAGGAAGAATGATATGTAAAAATGTGTTTGGTATAAGAAAGTTCTGTTATTGACACGTCACATAAATTTTATTTTTTTCTTTATTTTTTATCCTTTTTAATAAAAAAAAAAAATCAATTGTAAAAGCAAAATTTGAAATATTTCTTATGGAAATTTATTTTACATTTTTTGGGGGGGCAAATACAAAAATCGAAAATAAAAGGAAACAATGTTATAAAATATCAGTATGACGTACAAATAAATAAATACAAAAGTAAATATATTAGTGATGCAATGGAGAAAAACTAGACATTAATAAATATAGATAAATAAAAAAAAAAACATGCACCGCTTAATTATGAAGAAATAAAAGTATCTATATAAATAGAAGAACGTATATAATAAAGAATCTACAAAATATGAAAAAAATGAAATACATTTATAAAAATCGACGGAGCATAATGCAATGATGGTTAACTAGAAGAGAAAGAAGGATACCCAGACTAGGATTGAAATAAAATGATTTTGGTAATTAGGGGCTAAAGAGAAAAAGTGTGAAGAGGTAACAAATAATAAAATAAGATAAATAAATTAATGATAAAAATATATAGATATGTAAAATATGTATAATATTTATTATCATAGAATTTAGAAAATATGGAGAAAAAATAAATATATAATAAAAAAAAAAATGGGATAACTAAATAACTTAAAAAATTAGAGATAATTGATGTTGACGAATGGGAAAATAGAGAGATGAACTAATCAAAGGGGAGTGAATTGTTTAGCAAAGAGAGTGACGGATTGGGGGAGGCAGGGAGTTCCAAAGAGAGGAGGCCTGGACAAGAAATGAATTGTGGAAGACCGAGGAGCGATGGGATGGGATGAAGAGGTCTGAAGGAAGCCACGGAAGGAGAGTGACGGATTGGGGGAGGCAGGGAGTTCCAAAGAGAGGAGGCCTGGACAAGAAATGAATTGTGGAAGGCTGAGGAGCGATGGGAGGGGATGAAGAGGTCTGAAGGAAGCCACGGAAGGAGAGTGACGGATTGGAGGAGGCAGGGAGTTCCAAAGAGAGGAGGCCTGGACAAGAAATGAATTGTGGAAGGCCGAGGAGCGATAGGAGGGGATGTAGAGGTCTGAAGGAAGCCACGGAAGGAGAGTGACGGATTGGGCGAGGCAGGGAGTTCCAAAGAGAGGAGGCCTGGACAAGAAATGAATTGTGGAAGACCGAGGAGCGATAGGAGGGGATGAAGAGGTCTGAAGGAAGCCACGGAAGGAGAGTGACGGATTGGGGGAGGCAGGGAGTACCAAAGAGAGGAGGCCTGGACAAGAAACGAGTTGTGGAAGACAGAGGAGCGATGGGAGGGGATGAAGAGGTCTGAAGGAAGCCACGGAAGGAGAGTGACGGATTGGGCGAGGCAGGGAGTTCCAAAGAGAGGAGGCCTGGACAACGAACGAGTTGTGGAAGACAGAGGAGCGATGGGAGAGGATGAAGGGGCATTTGGTAGAGGTAGTAGGGTTCTTTGAATCTTTGGTCTTTACCTGTTATATATAAAATATTCGATGTATAGAAAGTGTATGTTGGAGTCTCACCATTGATAGGAAGACATGTTTTAGCCGCACTCTGCTCAGTGTCTTCTCTTCGTGTGTTTCCTAATAATGGAATGGTTGTGTGCTCCGTCAGTAAAACTGACTGACGTGCAAACAAAGATAACAATGTTAGAACAATAAAACTTTATTAAAATCCACATACATTATTCATGATTGCAATTACCTTGGATATGTTTAGCTACTTCTTGCATGCAGTCAATAATCAATTATTCATTTATCTGTTCATAATTGAAATGGTTGTAAATATTAAATACTGGTTTGGTTACCCGGCGTTGGCCGGTTAGTAACATCATCTATAATCGGGCTTATAAGGAATTTCTTGAATACTCATTTTATGTTTTGAGCGCCCCAAAATCCTTTTTTTTTTTGCTACTCCGGCCGTACTTATCAACTGTGATGATCATGAGAACCGCCCAAATCTCTCCAATAAAGTTTGAGGCCCAACTCACTTTTTTTTTTTTTGAGTTGCCGATCTTTGGTGGAGGCCAAAACACCCGTTGGCCGAGTCGTCGTGGAACAGGGCCTAACTGTTCAAATTTTTTTATAATATAGAAAGACATTTGATGCTGTGGTCGGCTGGGAGCGACCGCTGAAGACCATCTGTGGCGCTCGTCGTTCGCCCTCAACCCACTTTAATTTCATTTGCGGCACTCCTTGGCGCCCCAAGAGAGCCCAGGATCAAGGTGGGGTGTTGGCGGCCGGCCCCAACGAAGCACTGAACACTGGGTAGCCGGTCACCCGCTGCCATAGTTACGATCCTGTCCCAAGTATCAATTCCACCCTAGGCCCGTCGTGCAGCGGACATTAGAGAACATGCTCTGCAGTCTCGACTCCGCCGCACGAGTAGTTGTATCAGGGTCGTCCAGTGGTCAGACAATACCGAGTAGAGTAAATATGCAATGGTCGTTCGGGCATCAGATGATCTTGACCACCGCTGTTGCCATTTCTCCACAATCCATTCTTGAAAAATGCCCTTGCAACTCTCTGGTCTGTACTCCGCGCATCGCTTTCTCCAGGGCTAGACATCTGCTGCTAAAGGTATATTGTATCTACAGAAGTACGAGGCGACAGGGCTCTTGGGCGGAGCTCCGTCCAGCTCCTGTAGCACTTAGAGACAGTACGTTAGATCTCTGTAACCATTAATAGGGCTGCTCTCTGGGCTTGACCAACCTCTCCACTGCATCTGTGAGCAAAAAACAGGTAAACTCCGTAAAAACAGGTTCCTGCATTGCGCCCTCTGCTAAGTCATCAGTGTAGACCTGAGTCCAGGAAGGGGATGGGTGCCGCTATTAATAATTGTAATTGTTAACCACAAGGATCATATCGTCACGTTAATGCTACAACTAGATAACTCGAAAATCGGCATGTATGGGATAATTGTACCATTAGTTGTATTTTGCTGGTATCTTTGTTGTGCTAGAAGTCGACAACTCTAAGAAAATATGTTGAGAACTGAAAAAAAGATTTGCGTTTTTCTCAAAACTAAATTTTGATATGTCTAGTTGTAGTATTAAGATGACGATATTAAGTGGTAAATATTGACAATTGCTGGTAATTATTAAAACTAACCATCAAAAAGTATCCCGAGATCTTTTGTAGCCTAATAATGGTCAATAAAACGTAAATAAATATAAAAATTAATAACAAAATATTCAACACTTCAGATCACGTCGGGGTCACCACTTTTATATCTCTTAATCTTTGACTAAATTATTAATATTTCCGACTAATAAAGGGGCAAACAATAAAAACATAAAATAAAATATAACCTTCAATCTCTTGGTTAATAAAAAAAATAAAGATATATATGAATAATGTCTATTTACGCCAGTCCAGTTTTATACAGCAATAAAATTCACCATTGCACTCATTAAAAAATGTATCTCTCCATGAAAACTCTACGCCAGGTTATCTTACTCTCTTTTTCACATTACGATCGAAAAAAAAAAGACAAAAAACAAATCGATTTTCGATAGCATGTACGAGCAACATGCCTGGATCCGAACTGGACGGGTGTATAGATGGGTAACCATGGTGGAGGTTCGCCCGTGTTTACTTATCTTTAGTGTTTCCTAGTCGTTATTGTTGAAGTACTCATATTGCTACAGAATAAAAGTAAATTTTAAGATACAAATAACAAAAGTTAGATTGTGTTGCCAAGTTTCCCATTCTAAAGACTTCGCTTCACCAACTCTTTTAGTTTAATATTTATCTTTTTAATACATTTTTAGCATTACTTTTTCTCCAACAATTTTTTATTTTATTTTTTCCCTAGTATAGAAGAATTTATTAAGTAATTTGGAAAAAATTCCATATATCATTTCCACCAGATTATCACTTTTTACGTTTCCTTAATCACTGGCAGTGTACTTCCCCAACGCGAATAATTGAACTATGATCCATTCATCAACAGGTTTATGGGTTTTTGCACTATTACCTTTTCTGATCCCCGTCTTCATTTTGGCTGAAAATTGATAGATCTCATCCTAATGTGTGTCAAAATATTCATTACATCGGCAGTTATTTGAGTATTTGTGTTAAGCTCCCTCTACCCTAATCTCTCCTTTCTCTGTGGACGATTTGGCTGCAAATCAATTGGTATCGTCGAGGGCTTTGAGAAAATGATATTCAGGTAAATTCAACATAGATTTTCTGGCCGATTACATATTTTCTCTTATAAGTCATATGCCTTTGCCTGTGATGTTTATATATTAAACTTTAATGGTTATTAGAAAAAATGAAAATATTTTCCTTCAACAATTCTAGTCATGATTATGATACCAGCAAGAAATATGATTTTCGAATAACTAAACATTGCTTCTCTCTTTTTGAAAAAAGTATAACTCATAAAGGAAATAAATTCTTTAATGCCCTTCCCCACTCCTTGAAGACAATAGAAACAATAAGAAAATTTAAACTTTAACTAAAAACGTTTATGTCAGAAGAAACGTTCAATTCGGGAAAGGAATTTTTTTCTCGTTCAAAAATAGTGATATAACCAAACTAAAAAAATCTTGTTTTAGATTCAAAAACATTATTTGATACATAGTTTCATTTTTATTTTTTTGGGGGCAGGGTTCCTCCATAGATATCCTTTAAGGTCTGTCGAATCTACATTTTAATCATTATTTTTTATTATTTATATACAAGTTTATTCTACTTGTTTTCTCTTCTATATATATATATTTTTAATAGCATATTATTTTTTTGTTTAATTTATTTATATATTTATATTTTATAATTGTTATTTTTTTTTCTTTATTTTTTTATATTTCGCATATTGTGACCTGAGGATGGGATGCCAGAACGTCCCGAAATGTCGTGAAAAAGACACTTCCGGAAAAGGTATCTAAAATATTGTCTTAATTTTGAATAAATTAAAAAAAATATATATCTATTGTTTACTTCTATACTTTAACCTAACCGTTAGATTTAACTATCTAATTTATAAGCTATCTTAATACATACATTTTTATGACGTATATTACCATGTTATGGTTTAGTGGAAATAAATATTATTATTATAGCTGGGGAAGTAGAACGTAGTGGGACTTCTCACAGACTTTACGCTAGCCGGTTTTCGATGTTGCCTTCACTATCAGGATATCTACGAATAAGCAGACGTCTATTAAATTTATTTTTCTCTCTTCTTCTAAGGGTTAAGAGAAAAATGATAAGAAGTTGCTGAATTTCCTCGACTTACTCCAAATGTTTGTACAATTGAGTATAATGATCTAGAGGAAGAGTAGAAAAATGACGGGAAGAAAGAGGATGCCCCCTGGGAGTAGTATCTCAAACTGACCAGTGGATCTGAGGAATTTATACTCAGTCCCTCGGGAACTTATCTCATCCCAAGATGGCGTCCGCACTCCGGCGCATTACCCATTATACTAGGATTTCCAGGAGGTTCTAGAATTTTCATTGTAATACTCACTGGAGCATATTTTGATACAGAAACAATAAGAAACAATAACATTTATTTGGACCAGCAAAAAAAGGTGCTATACACAAATATATAAAATAAAGGATTTAAAATAGAAAGTCCTGGTACAGTCTTTGTTTGAGTCGCCTCCCAGGTGTAGGCGCTCCTAGACTGTAGTGTACAGCCCCCGAACAATGCACAAGAGCTTCGTGGTGGTTCTTCACTAGTTTCTCGATGTGAGCTGCAAAAAGAGGAACTCCCAATTCTTCGTGGATTTTGTGATTCCTGACAAACCAGGGTGCGTTTGTTGCTATTCGGAGTACCTTATTCTGAAATGTTTGTAGTCGTTTCATGTTAGTGTTGCTGGTACCGATCCAGACTGGACAGGCGTATGTTAGAAGTGGAAGTAGGAGTGTCTTGTATAGCAGAATAGTACATGTGTGTTTAAGTGGCGTGTTTCTGTTTATGAGAGGGTAGAGGGTGTTAAGTCGTGAATATGCTAGCTGTAGTTTTCTGTTAATGTGTAGTTTCCATGTGAGTCGTGTATCTAAAAGTACTCCAAGATAGCGCACACCCTGGTCCTTAGGATTCCAGAGAATTGGGAGGTCATCAATTTGCAGCTGACGTTGTTCCTCTATAGAGAATCTGCGGAGAGCGAAGATTTTAGCTTCAGTCTTCCCTACATTGAGTTGGAGTCTCCATTTCGAAAACCAGAGGGAAACTTCTGTCAGGGCTTCCTGGAGCTGTTCAATGGCGACGGAGAGGACACTATGCTGACATGCGATCATTGTATCATCTGCATACGTGGCTAATGTCGCAGTGGGAGTTTCGGGGATGTCTTGTGTGTACAAATTAAAAAGGAGGGGGCTCAGAATAGCACCTTGAGGGACCCCAGCTGTAATCCTTCTCTTGGTGCTCAGTGCGTTACTGACTCTCACCTGGAACGTCCTGCCATGGAGAAAAGATGATATAAGACCAACGATGTATTTGGGTGCCAGGCTTTTCTTTAGTTTGTACAACAGCCCCTGATGCCAAACGGTGTCAAAGGCTGCGGCTACATCCAAGAATACGGCGGTGGTGTACTTCTTCGCCTCGAAGCCGTGGACAATCGTTTCGGTCACCCGTTGTAGCTGCTGGACCGCAGAGTGTTTGGCTTTGAAGCCAAATTGGTGGGACGGTATGGTGTTTTCCAGGTACTGAGTAAGCCTTTTGGATATTATCTTTTCAAAAACCTTGGACAATGAATTTAGAAGGCTTATCGGCCTGTAGCTGTTGGGGTCTTGTTTCGGCTTGCCGTGCTTATGAAAGACAACCACGAGTGCATTCTTCCAAGCGTCAGGGAAGTATCCTCTTCTTAAGCAGCCATTGAACAGCCCTGTAAGATAAGCGATGCTTCTTGGAGGCAGGTTCTTGAGGACGATGTTGGGGATGAGGTCTTCACCGGGGGCCTTCTTGTTGGGGAGTCTCCGGATGTATAGTGTAATTTCTGACGGGTTCGTGTACTGTATGTGTGGTTCTGCGGTGTGGAGTGGGGTGGAAAGAAATTCGTGGACTGTGTGGAGTGTTTCGTGATCTTGTGTGTCATGGGTTCTGAATTTCTGTTCAAGGTGCTGAGCCATTAGCTCTCTCTTGTCCTTGTCTGTTGTCACAGTATTCTGTCCGTGTGTCAGGGGCGGGAGGCCGGGATCTTGTCTGAGGAGGCGTCGTGTTTCCTTCCAAAGGTTGCTGTCTCCAGGCGTAAAATCGCTGGTGTATTGTCGGTATCTGTTGATTCTGTCATTGTCCAGTTCCCATCGTATTTGTCTCGTCAGTCGGTTCAGTTCTCGCTTCTCTTGTGGGTCACGTGTTCGTTGCCAGTGTTTACGGAGTGTATTTTTGTCGTGTATCATGTCAAGTATTCGTGTAGGGGTCTTATTTAGTCGGATGATACGTTGATCCTTGTAGTGATTATGTGTTGAGTTGTGTACCGAGATGTAAATAGCTTCAGTGAAATCTTTCAATGAGTCGTCTATGTCTTCAGTATTGTCGTAATGCAAAGGGATGTCTATGTTTTTGTCCATCTCCCATCTAAATACTTCCCAGTCAATTTTCCCTTTTATGAGTCTTGGGAGATATTCTGTTTCGGGTTCACTCTGAAGGTACATATGACTGGAAGATGGTCTGAGTCGAGTTCTGTCAGTGGTTCGTGATAAAGGGGCAATGTAAAATTTTGAACGAGTCCAATGTCCAAGATGTCTGGAAGGTATCTCTGTTGTGTAGGGTAAAATGTCGGTTCGTCTGGTGCTGATATCTGTACGCCTAAATTGTTAATTATGTTTAAGAGTCTTGTCCCGTTGTTGTTTGTCCGTCTACATCCCCAAATTGTATTTTTACTATTTAAGTCACCTAGTAATATGGTCGGCCCCCCAGTGAATATGTGTTCGAAGTCCGTCTGGTGTATTCTGATGCCTGGTCGGTGATATGCTGAAATTATGTTAAGTGTTCTGTTGTTGTTGAGTGTGAGTGTGGCCCCAACGGCTTCCAGCTGTTGGAGTGTGGGTAAGAGAAGCTGAGAGTGTACGAGGTTCTTTTTTATACAAACAGCGACGCCTCCAAATCTGGTTTGTCTGTCTTGTCTGTATATGGTGTACCCTTTTAACTTGAATTTGTCGGTATTATAGAGGTGAGTTTCTGTGATACAAATGATGTCGATGTTGTAGCGAGTTAGGAAGTCCGAGAGAATCGTTCGTCTGTTTTTTATTCCGTCAGCGTTCCAGTTAAGGATGGATAAATTTTGAAAAATATTTAAGTTAGGGTCCACCATTGTTAAATGAAAATACTTGGGTGAGGAGGTTAGATAAAAATGACTTTATGATAGGGATGAATGGTTTAAGAAAGGTGAGTACAGCGTTGGTGAGGTCAGTCATGTCGTTAGCTGGTTGGGTGTCTTGGCTGCTGGGTAAGTTAGGTTGAGGTCGAGGTTGGAAGGGTCGGGGTCTACTTTGGTCGAACCAGCAGTTCGGTCCGTCGGGGGTCTGTCTTGGGGGTGGTACACTGGGGGTTACTGGGTCTTGATGTTTAGGTTGTCTCTGTCTGGTAGTTCTGTCTATGTAGGTCTTGTATGATGCACAACCTCTGTAGCTGGCTGGATGGTTGCCCTGGCAGTTGGCGCACTTGGGAGAGTCTATCTTCTTCTGTCTGGAGGGGCATGCTGTGAAGTGGTGGTCTCCCCCGCACTTCACACACTTGGGGTCCAGTCGGCAAAAGTTTTTGGTATGGCCAAAAGACTGACAGTTCGTGCACTGCACGGCTCTGCTGGAACGTCGGCGTGGCTCCACTTTGACGACTGTATAATAGAGCCGCGTCAGCTGGAATATGGCCTCTCCAGATGAGTTGTTTTCCAGCTCAACTGCACAGAGAGGTGTGGGACGTCTGTCGTGGTTCAAGATGCGGGTCACTTTTATAATAGGATAAGTCGGGGTCAGTTCGTCGGTTATTTCTGTCTCTGTTAGTGAGTAAGGAACTCCCCGTATAATTACGGAGAGTTTCCTGTCCTCGGGGTTAACGAAGGTGTAGTATTTTACTTTGTTCTCGTCATAAAATTGTGTCACCTTGCGGTAGTCGTCAGTCGTTGTGAGGCTGATCTTAATTTTTTTGTTGCACTGTTTGGTTTCAAAAGGTGAACAAATCAAACTTTTCAACTCGGTAATAACCAGTTGATAGTTATCAGCCTCACAAAGAAAGATAGGAGGGATCTTGGTCAGTCTGTTAGGGGTAGTCTGTGCGTCCGGTTTTGTCGGTTGTGTTGTCTCCTGTTCGTCCTGGAGAGTGAGCAGTGGCTCATACCTATTGTGTGTTGGTGTAGGTGTGGGTTTGATATGTAGAGTGTATCTGTTTCGCTTTAGTTGAGGCTCCTGGGAGGTGGCTCTGTTAACAGAGGTCACTTGGCTAGCGTCTACTAACATCGATGTGTCTGAAATGAGCTGCCTTTTGGCAGGTAACAATGAAATAGGCATCTCACCTGTCTCCGCTGGATGTCCACTGTCCATATTCGTAATATCACTTTGTCTGCTGGTTAGGTTAGAATACGGAACATCAAAGTTATTGCATTTTTCTGGCTTCGAAACATTGGGTTTCATCCTCACTCGAAGAGAGGGTGAACCACTTAGTGTCTTTGACACTTTTTTTGTATTATTAAACTTCAAAAAAATATGAAAAAATTAATATTAAAGGCTAACAAAATGTTACACGTGTTTAACTTTTAATAGCTATAACAGCTGTCTATTTTGATACAAAAATAGATCTTTTTTTTGTATACCAAACACGTTTTTACAGATCCCCCCACCTCATACACAGTAACTTTCTTATATCGAGTTATGTGTTCTTCCACACCTTAAAGGTCAGTCCAATGTACTTTATTGTTTTATTTATTCATTTATAATTTTTTATTTATTTAGACGTTTATATACCTACGGTCATTTATAGTATATGTATTTATACTTACATTGTTTTCTTTCTTTTCTATATCTCGCTCATTGGGACCTGATGATGTGACGTAAGAACGTCCCGAAACATCGTTGGGATAAAAACACTTCCGAAGAGTTTTTTTTTGAAAAATAGTTATCTTAATTTTTATTAAATTGAAAAATGTTTCTACTTATTATGAACGTATCATGTATTAATTTTGTTTATATTCTCATATATTTTTAAGTATTTATTTGTTCAGTTTTTATTAATTTCATTTTACTTTTTTTAATAGTTTTGTTATTACTACCAATCATAGGTGTGTTAGACTCAATTAGTTATAAATCTAATTTATAAGCTATCTTAATGTATAAATTATTTTGACGTATCCTATTATGTATTGGTTTAACGGAAATAAATTTATTATTATTATGCCAGTATGAGTTCGAAAGAGGGGAGGAGGAGAACGAGTGGTATGTAAAAAAGGGGTTGGTAGAAGAAAGTCCTGTTATTGCCACATATCTATATTTTTTTTTCTTTATTTTTTAACCCCCGACGCAAAAGAGGGGTGTTATAAGTTTGTAGTATTTGTCTTTGTGTGTGTGTCTGTCTGTGGCTCCCAGATGGCTGAACCAATTTCAAAGCGGCTTTTGTTTCAAAAGCTGGTATTTGCGAGATGGTTTTTAGCCATGTTTGGGTATGCCGTTTCCAAGATCTTCAGGTTTCATCAGAGCCTCTGTAGGGATCTCGGCCTCTATTGCAGCTAGAGACTTGGAGTTTGAGCTCAAATGTTTATAAGACGAAACCCCTCCCCACCAAGGTTTCAGTAAAAAAAAAAATTGTGCCGGGTTTTTTTTATTTAACTAAAATAAGCTAAAATATATGCGGTAACTTATAAAGTATACTTAAACCTCGATGTATAGTGTGCTTAATTTTTGTCCCATTTGTCAAAATCATTATGAGATTTTCATTTCAAATGTAAAGTTTATAGCTACAATCGTTTCTGAGTTGGAGTGCTCACTAAGTTATCACAGACAGACAGAAAGATATGAGAGGGAAATTATCAAAATATATTCAGGAGATCTTGAAACGTATTTCGTTGAAAAGACGGTCCCGAGTTTTCGCACAATCATAATATTACAACTATAGATGTAACTAGATACCCGTGCAATTGCATTTTTTTTTACCTTGCTTGAAATCATTAAATAATTTATTTTTACGAACTAAGGCAGGAGCCTTATATTAATCAGGACGATTAATATACATAGATTTTATTTTGCACGAAATTGCACATTTCTAATTTTTTTCGCTAAATTAAATATTTAAGGTTTTTACTGCACAAAATTGCATATTTTGTCGTAATTAGAAATTTTTTTTTTTAAGTTAGAAAAATTCCCGGATATGATCAACTCAAAAAGTACAAATGCTGCCATAAATGGTGAAGATATTGGATTGGATCTACAACTAAATATAAGCAGCTACAAAAAATGTCTCATCACAAGTGTCAGCGTCGAGAGATCCTTTTCCCAGCTAAAACACATACATACAGGCGGAACAGTTTTTTCAAACAAGAATTTTGAAATGATTTAGTGGTAAATTTTAACGCATGAAATACTTAAGTAAAAAAAATATATCAATTTAATTCTCGGCCTCGAATGTGGTGAAATGTTTTGTATTTTACATATCTCTAGTATTTTTTTAATCAAACATTTATACATGTATGCTTTGTAATTAAAACATAGAGGTTAAAACAAAACGAGTAAATATTTTCTATAAATAAATTCTTCTAGGATTTTTTTTTTATAGATTTACTTTCAAACTTTACCCAGTTTTATGCTGAAAAAAAAGAGTTATTTAATTTACAAATTAGATCCAATTTTTTTTTTTCGCAAAAAAACAGTTAATGGCGGGATTTTATTTTTTGTTGCACATTTTTGCATGTTTTTTAAATTTTTTTACTGCACAAAATCCAGGCTCTAGATATAACAAATACAATTGGGAGATGTGATGTGTGGGATGAGTTACCTTTTGAGAAAACTGGACCAGAGTCAAAGTGGTGCAGCTTGTAACCCGCATTGAAGCAGCAACACTAACCACTTGAGTCACAACGACTGACTATAAGACTATATTGGTGTTATTGTGACCTACTTCCGACCCTGTATCCCCCCCAGATTATATGGCTGTGTTTTCTACCCCTATCACAAAATTGGTTACATTTGTCACTGTGAAATCCTTCTCAACCCGGCTTCTTCCTTCTCAGTCTGAGTCGCGCTCCTATACAATACTCCGCATATTTAAGTTTTATTTTTACTTTCTTTAAATTATGAAGCTAATATAGTTACGAACTCTACTCAAGTTCGCGAAATCGAAAGATCGCTTATGTTTATGACATAATCAAAATTCTTATCAAGTAGGTAATAGTAGTAGATAATAGTAATCTAAAGGGTGTTTCTTTTTAGGTTTGTTTTTTCATTAGGGATTGAACTGTCATATCGGGCAACCCGAATGTCACTTGTGTTCAGTTTGGTTTGCCATTTCATCATGAATAGATTTACGCCAGAACAACCCTTGCAAATTGTGCAAATTTATTTCGAAAATCGTGGTTCAGTTCGCAAAACTTGCGATACTCATTTTCGGTTGAATGGCTACGTCAACAAGCAAAATTGCCGCATTTGGAGTGAAGAAAATCCACAAGCCATTGTTGAGACGCCGCGGCGCGCCGTTACATCCACAAAAAGTCACTGTTTTGTGTGCTTTATGGGCTGGCGGAATCATTGGTCCATATTTCTTCAAAAAAGATGCAAGTCAGAACGTTGCAGTCAATGGAGACCGCTATAGAGCCATGATTACTAACTTTTTCGTTCCCCAATTGTATGGCAATAATGAGCTTTGGTTTCAACAAGACGGCGCAACATGTCACACAGCGCAGGAAACATTCGATGAGGGCATACTTTTGCGTAATGGACCTGTGAATTGGCCTCCAAGATCGTGTGATTTAACACTTTTGGATTATTTTCTGTGGGGATATATGAAGTCGCTAATCTACACCGATAAACCAGAGACGATGGAAGACTTGGAAGCCAACATGCGCCGCGTTATTGCCAATATACGGTTTCAGTTGCTCGAAAAAGTGGTCGAAAATTGGACTTTCAGATTGCGCTTTACTCGAGCCAGCCGCGGCTGCTATATGCCCGAAACCATAATTAAACACTAATGGCATAAAATTATCTTTCCAATAA
Source organism: Aradus depressus (assembly GCA_963662175.1). Lineage (NCBI taxonomy): Eukaryota > Metazoa > Arthropoda > Insecta > Hemiptera > Aradidae > Aradus > Aradus depressus. The sequence continues at coordinate 25,265,756 of OY759222.1, forward strand.
AGCCAACACCATAGCCATTACCACGATTTGTATGTGTTTTATTTCATTTTAAAGTTCTATATCTCTAAAAAAAACACCGGTTACATAATTTATATAAAATACGATATTTTTCAGGCCGTCCGGTTTTCGAGATACATGCCGAAAAAATTTAGTTTTGAAACATCTTTAATTTCTTATAAATACAGTATTTATTTTTATTTATTTATTTATTTTTTTATTTAGTTAATAGGAATAACGCACCGGCGGAACATAGGCTCCCGCCCACACCCCGCCTAGGAGAAATCCGACCTTCCAAAAAGTTAGCATCCTATAGACACTGGAGTAACCTAAGGTAGAGTTAATTCTGGAGAAAAGGGGAAAAATGGGAGAACGTACTACTTCGTTCTGGTCCCCGCAGCAGGATCCGCCAGAGACTGGCTTTCGGTGGTGGAGCCAGTAACCACAGCCACTACGAATTCACGCCGCTTGGAAGCAACCACCCCCATAGTATCATTTTACCCAAGGTAAACAAATGTAATAACAGTATAAGGAATGATTGTAATCGTGCGAAAATCCGAGATCGAGGTTTCAACTGATTTTCACGTTTCAAGGTCCAATGAATAAGTTTTGACTATTTTCGTGATGATGTCTATGTGATTGAAAACGTGTGAGCTCACGACCGCAAAAACCATTGTAGCTATGAATTTCAAATTTAGAATGAAGGGGTCACATGTTTTAGCTAAGGTCTGTTTAGATTTTGGCCGAAATCGAACGAAAATTGAGACCACTTTCCCCCGGGACCTAACTACATTTTACAAAATACACTTATGTTTATGACCTAATCAAAACTCTTTTCAAGTAATAATTGTAGAGAATACTGAAGTATATAGTTTATATGAAATACAATTTTTTACAGGTCGTTCGGTTTTCGAGATACACGCCTAAAACTTGAAATGTAGTTTTGAAACAGATATTTGTAGACGTTTCCTTGACTTACCCGAAAACGGTTAGTCCTATTGCAAAATTAATTCTTACAAAAATTGTTCGTTATAACATTTTCAATCCCAAAAATGTCCTCAAATTCGAGATAGGACTCAATACGACAAAAGTTATAGTACCCCGATGAATGTAAAATAAGAGTCTATAAGGAATATATCCAATTGTAAGTGAGGGCGTCGGTAGCTCAGTGATATGGTGCTTGGCTTCTGAGCTAAAGAACGTGGGTTCGAAACCCGACCGAGGCCCTTAGTTTATTTTATCTGGGAGGTAAAATAAGCTTAAGCACGCCGTCCTTCGAATGGGACGTTAAGCGATGGTCCCGAGCCTGTACGATGTAAGGTACTCGTTAAAGACCCCTGCCCTAGGTGAATAAAAATTTAGAGTAGGCAAAATTTAGGATTCCCATAGTAGAGTCGGGCTCATGTCCACCAGAGTGAGCGCTCTGGTAGTAGGTGATATGACCTCGTAGTTAAAGCCCGGGCATGAGTCATAAAACCTAACCTAACCTTTAATTCTAAGTAATTTTTAAATCGTAACTCATAGTAAATTTAAAATATGGTTTATGTATTCATAGTTTTTTTGAAAAATAATAAAAAATTTAAAAATAAATGTGAGGTGGCCATTACAGGATTTTCTTACACCAACAACGCTTATAGATCACTCTCTCTCCCGAGTCTCTTCTCAAAATCGTGTCTTTTTGTCTCTTTGTACAGTGTTATGTTGAGAGTAGACATTCTTATACCAATTAAAGCCAGTATGAAAGGAGCAGTTGGAAACTACATTTTACAAGATATCTTTTATATTTATGACTTGGTCTAACAATCTCTTTAAATAATGTAAAAACTGAAGGCACATATTATAAGACACTAATTCCAACGAATGGACCAAATTTGAGATTAATATCGATAATTTTGAATTTAATACCCCATTTTTAGGTATAGAGGAAGATAAATTTAGCATATCCACTGCTGGGGTTAGTATAATTTTTCTGAACTTTTCCTTGATTGTTTTTTTTCTTCTCACCAAACTACAATTATATACGAATTTTTAATTGATAGACAATTGCTGGGTTGTGTAAGAAGATTATAAATTCACAATAACATATTTTTGACAGCTATAGTTCTCCAATTTATTTTTTTATTTTTAAACATAGTAACCCACTGACGATACGGAAATATTTTCATCATCAGTATCAAAATTGAATGTTAATTATATATGTAGTAAATATTTGTAGATACTTATGAGTAGTAGTTCCTGAAACACCTATTTTAAATATAATTATATTTTAAAATCAAAAATAAATAAAAGAACAGTATAGCTGCGAAAAAATTTAGTATTATTTATTTTTTATTCATTACATTTCTCAGTGTAAGATTTACGGCATCTAGACACACATTTCCCCCACTGAGCAGGATGTCAATTTGTAGAATTTAAAAAAAAAAACTATATTCAGCATCATTGAGAGGTAACTGGTGAAAAATGCGCCAATAAATTCTGACATTTTTTCAATTCTATGACATAGAAAAAAAAAAAAAAATGGATAAGGATAATGAAATGAACTATAATAGATTTAAAATGTTACTTTATTTCGGGCAAATTTCGTTGTTTGTCAAATTTTTTAACTTGCTTTTTTTTTCATTTATTTACATATTTATTCTTGTTACAATGTAATGCTTATATTATTATTATTTTGAAGGAGAATATATGAATGAAGACATTCTAAAAATATTACTTTAAGAAATATTACAATTTTTTGGAGATGTGTCAATTGTAGTCAGTAATATTTTTTTTAAAGTTTATATATCAATTTGATATATATATATAAATGAATAAAATTTATATGTAAATATGTCAATATTAATATAGTGAATAAATAACTCTTCAAATATAATTTATATACTTACAAATATGTATGAAATCATGTTAATTTTTTCTTTAATTAATTACATTTATTATACAAATATGTATTTATGCATGATGTATATTATATTTGTCGTTATAAATATATTTGTCTTATTATAATTAGACTGGTAGTAACAAGTTATTATTAATTTTACTGCTATTCACAAATTTCATAAATTACAGCATCCTGCCAAATTTTTGGTGCTGTCTGTTTTTCTTCCAGTAAAATAATTCTTCTTAAATTGCAATAAGTTTAACTTTCTGAATCAATCAAAAAGTGCATCCAGTGACGGGATTAATAAATCTATGAATATTGTGTTTGTTCTGTTTTTGACTGTATTAATAATAAAACTAAGAATAATGTTCTGTTTTTGACTGTATTGATAATAAATCTATGATTAACGTGTTTCTTCTATTTTTGACTATGTTATTTTTATTTTTTCTTAATTTATTTTTATTTCATATAAATAATATAAGTAATTTCATTTCTTCGAGAAGTAATTGATGTGTTCAAATAAATAAATTCCATTAAAAGGAAAAATACAAATAAAATCCATTTATTCATTAGTCATGGTCTTGATCTATTATTTATTAATAATAATAATAATAATGAAATAATAATCTAGATAATTAACGTGTTTTTTTGGCAAAAATATATTTAAAAAAGTGAATATATATTGGAAAAACATATTATTCACGGATTTATTCTTGTCTATTATTTCCATGGAAAATCGTTCAAACCGGAACTTGATATCTCACTACCTACCGATTATTACGATATCCTTCCTTATTCAACGAACAGATTTCGGTTTCATATTCACAAAATTAAAAATATTCGAATTAATGAAGTTTATACAAAAATATTCAAAAGACAGACAGCACCAAATATTTTACAAAATATTGTTATTGATCTATTATGTATCATATACACACACTTATATATATAATTATATATTTATATAAATGTTTATACATGATTTTTACTCAAAAAAACAGGGGATTTTCAAATATGTCTACAAATTTAATTAATGAAAAAAAGATAAAGAAAAATTCAGTTTTAGAGAAATACATGAAAAAATTAGTGATTTAAAGAGTATATATTTATCTTTTAGTATAAAAAATTGGTGTACTTTTGTTTCATTCAGCTATATATATATATATATTTGTTAAAGTGATCTACAATGTACAATACATATTATTCATGAGTATTATAAGAATAGGTATTATTTAAATAATAAATACAAAAATAGGTATTATTTAAATAATACAAAAACTATTATTTAAATAATACAAAATAGGTATTATTTGAATAATACAAAAAATGTATTATTTGAATAATACAAAATAGGTATTATTTGAATAATAAATACAAATGGTATATAAACTTTAAATAACTCAATTTTTATTGATTGTTATAAATATTTATCAAAAAAATAACACTTTCGAATATAATAAAAGAGTAATTATGTTCCCAATTTATAATTTAAAATACAACATAATCTCCAAAACCGCCATGTGGAAGACATCCCTATGTACAAAGTTAGAATATATTTTGGATTATTATTTATATGTATAATTTTATTATTAAGTTTTTATAGAAATAACATATTTACAAAATGAAGGCTTGACAAACACATAAATACTCTTGAATAAGGTAAATTTAATTTGTTCATTAGTTTTGTACAATATATACGTGGAATTTTGTCTACTTTACAATTTTGGGTTATTTATACGAATGGCAGGCATGTTGTTCATTTTTTGGAAATAATTAAAAATCGACGCTACAACCAAGCAATGAAAAAAGAAAAAATTTTAATAATATACATTTGAAAAGCTTCACAATGATGTGTGATGTTACCTTTCTACCGATTTTGAGTGGATTTACTTGATCCATTTCCCTGTAAGTGAACAGTTTTTGTTATTGATCTAGGGGATTTGATTTAATTTTTATATTGTACTACTATTAAGTAACGCAATTTTTGAAGATTTCTGAACTTCGCCCTGTCACAAAATGTCACACTTTTCTTACTCTCCCCCCCCCCCCCCCCCCCTTCCCATGTAATGTAACATTAAATTGTTTTTTTCTTAGTTGACTAAATTATTAATGATATAATGAATACTAGTAGCCTGGGTTACGTAACATTTTCCAAGAATTTCCCGCCCCCTCTCCCTGCGTCCACGCAAATCTTAAGTGCAAAAAAAAATTATTTAAATTATAAACAAATTGAAAACAAAATTGAATTTATAGATTTATTTATACCTTTTATTCATTTATTTACTTAAAAATCCGTTTCAAATGGAACTTGATAGCTGCATTAATACTCCAGTTAATGAATTTTTGGAAATGTAATATTTTTTTACTCAGAAAATTTTAATCCCGATTATTACGATAATACATTCATTTTTATGACCCTTGAAATAGAGGGATAACGATTAGCCCTTAAACAGTTGAACTTAGGTTTCAGTTTAACGATACAAGGGACCGCAAATGAAAGTTCGTTCATAAATGATACAAAGCTTACTGACTAGATCAGTTTCGTATATACCCAACATAAAAATATGTTTAAAACAGTAGCGAGGCTTTAACCTTTACAAAATAAAAAAATTATTATTTTTTGATCTAAATGATTTTTCATAGAAATAAAAGATGTTGTCTTCCCACTGTTTTATTTTAGACCAGAACCGGTTTTCGACGCAACAGCGTCATCATCATTGGTTCACCTATCATAGAATACCAAATTTACAAATAATGAAAAGTATAAATAACTCTTAAAGCATCAGGGTACAAAGTAAGAAGATAAAAATTATAAAATTAACTTACCCCACCCACACAGCACAGCGGTTAGAAGACAACTGGCATAGCTCTAAGGGGTGGGGATAGCTAGGTTCACTCACTCTCTCAACATGCAAAAACCAAACATTCTAATATATACAATAACTAAAACAAGTCTGTACATAATAGTAACATACATTTTTTTTTTTCAACCCTACAGCCAAAGAAATATGAGATAGATAAACCACTGATGATGACGCTGTTCCGGAAAACCGGTTCTGGTCTAAAATAAAAAAGTGGGAAGACAACATCTTTTATTTCTATGAGACATCTCGTCCCACATCTTACTATCATATATAAATGATTTATCTTTAAATTTATAATATTTCTGGATTTATGAGTGAAACCGATCGCATTTAAAACAAACTGAAATATTAACTAGGAAGAAATAAACTGCAATAAAATAGCTTGACAAGAGGCGATTCTTGGCATGCGCAGGAGTGGTAGAGAAGACTGAAACAGTTGGAACTTTCCAGTTTCTCCAACAGGCATCGCTCCTGGCTCAACCACAACACAGCCTTCTTATCAAAAGGTTATTGTTTACATTCATTATTTTAATTAGGATTTTTATTAATTCTTTACAATTTTATATTACTTAAATTGCAAAGTGCGTTAATTATTTACGTTATTTTACTAAGTAGTTTGTCATTTTGTGTTTTAACTAGGTACGTATAATGTTAACACCTACCTACATATCAATGTTTATAATTTTACTATTTTTGATAATATAAATATAGCAAAAAGTGTAATGAAAAACATTGATGAACTATATCTACATAAATAATTTTTATTGAAGTCTCTTTAGGTGGGAATTGTTTTAGAGAACCGTGGACGGAAAAGTGCACTTATTTGGATTTTTTTATTTTTATGGAGTATGCAAAATCTCGTTTATCCGGATGCAGAAAATATTCTATATATAGGGGGTGGGCCCACACCTCGCCACTGATTTAAAATTATGGAATACACAACAATAAAACAGTATAATATTTCTTATTCTAAACCAGCGTTTCCTAATAATTTTATTTTAGGGTACCACCAAATCAGATGGTCTGAAAGACAAGTATCAACTTATACTTTTAAACCCTTTTAAACCCTCACACTCGGACGACACGACTCACACTAGACCGGCGACTTAGACTATTGTACAGTATTTTGAATAGGCGTTCTAAATTATCTACTCGACAAAAACTAAATTGTTATACTTATCTTCTCCGACCTCTCTGGACCTATGGCTTACAAATATATGGTACAGCCAAGACTTCAAACATCAAAAGAATACAGATATTTCAATCCAAGACTCTCCGACTGATTACGCAATGCCCACCATACGTTAGCAACAAGACTTTACACCGCGACTTGAACATCACACCCATAGACACTAGCATTAAACATTTATACCAACGTTTCTACACCAAAATTTACTTACACACCAATCCGGAAGTTCGCAAAATCCTAAGTACTTTACCCCACAATCCCCCAAGAAGATTAAAGAGAGTTTGGCATAGAGATCTCCTGGTATGAAGTGATGTCATGAGGGTTCACCGCTGGGTGTTTTTCCTCTCTCAAGCCTCTCATGTCATATTTATTTTTATTATTTTATTTTATTTTTATTATTTTTGTATAGTACCTAATGTCAGCCCAGCCGCTGGTTGTGCATTTTTTTTTACATAGTTGTGGCTTTAAATAAATAAATACAAAAAAAAAAAAAAAACTTATACTTTTATACATAATACCAGACATGCGCACTTCTACATACGTCAACACCCTCATACGTCTACATACATATATCATTGATTGTTAAGTTAACTATAAACTCATATACAAAGCAATTAAACAATAAATTTAATGAAGCAGTGTATGGGCTTACATATTTCTACTCAAAATATAAAAATTAAGTTTAAAATTCACAAAATATTATATCATTTCTCTAATAAGGATCAAATACGGAGCTTTGATGTAGAACACCACAGATTTAATATTGACTTTGTTTCATTAACAATATTTATTTGATCTGAAATTATATCAGAGGGGGATTTTACACGAGGATTAAACCTGAGGCCTCCAAAGCCACTTATGAAGCATATCCATTTTACCCAGAAGGCTCTTCGTTTACTGGCTTAAGTGTAACCCTATCCCACTGTATATTTGTTTGTTTATTAAAAAAAAAAAAGTATTATGAATATAAAAAGAATTGAGGGTGCCGGTAGCTCAGTGGTATGCATGCTTGCCTTCTGAGCTCAAGAATGTGGGTTCGAAACCCGACCGAGGCCCTTGATTTATATTATCTGGAAGGTCAAATAAACTTAAGCACGCCGTCCTTCGGATGGGACGTTAAGCGATGGTCTCGAGCCTGTACGATGTCAGGTACTCGTTGAAGATCCGTGCCCTAGGTGAATAAAACTTTAGGCAACATTTAGGACTCCCACAGTAGAGTCGGGCTCATGTCCACCAGAGTGACGAAAAAGCGCTCTGGTAGTAGGCGATATGACCTCGTAGTTAAAGCCCGGGCATGAGTCATAAAACCTAACCTAACCTAAAAAGAATTGGGATAATTGGTTTTTTTTCAACATAATGTTTCTTTCTTATAGACCTTCAAGAAGGTGCCGATAGAGACGCTTCGATCTATTTGCCGAAAATGCTTCTACTAGATATATTCTGACACCTTTGGAAGAAATGCCAGAAAAAGTAACCAACAGTCATACCAGAGAAGCCTAAGAAATACTAACTTTTTTGTAAATGTTTTATTTCTTCAGTTTTTTTTTGTAATTTTAAATAATACATAGAACCTTTCTCCTCATTATACTTATCCCTATAATTATTGTATATTTTATATTTATAATGATAATAATGTAATAATAGATCTATTTACCCATTAATAACTACAGAGGAGTTTTTTCCTTCAGTTATATTTCAAAACCATTCTGTTTTTCCATACTGTATGATTCTATAAATAAATCAATTATTACTTTATTGTAGTTATAAATAAAAAAATATATATATAAATATAAGAAGCACTATAAGTGATAAGACTAAGGTTTGTAATCCCTGCATTTTTTCACTTTTTACAATAATTTATTTTATATTATGTTTTTATTATTTTTTTTTTAATTATACATCTTTAAAAAAAAGTATATATGTATTTTAAGGGATTAACAATAAGGTATAATATTAAAAGAAGGCAAGTAGGGATTTTATCTAAATTTGAGAGACGGCAGCGAAGAAAAAAACTTAGTACCTACTATGAAATAATTAACTTTCGGGTCTCGATTTTTAATCACAATATTCCTGGAAGAACGACGCTCTAAAGATCAGGATTAAACGAACGAAGAGCTAACTTATCCGGACTTTTGATTTATTTGCGAAATCCTAGTAAATTTAAATTAAAAAAAACAATCCCAATTTTGCTGTGCCAACGAAAGTCATTTTAAGAAAAGAGATCCAAGGTGAGACCAAGATGCTTTTTTAGAACCAGGTTTCTTTTTTTTTTTTTTAATTTAGAATTTACTAATTTTTCGTTCTCGTTTTGCCTTGTTATATATATAAATCATTGATCATCTTTATAACCATGGAGATGTTGATGTAAATGTAATCGCTAAAAGTGGAATTGAAGGGTCTTCCTCAAACTCAAGATCAACAGAAGAACATCCAGGACACGGTAACGAAGAAAAATCAATGAGAAATGCACTTAAACGGGAAATAAAAAATTTACAACCGAAAGTTCACCGAAGAGAAGGAAGGAAGATCTGGAGAGCCAGCTGAAGAAAGAAATGAGTGTTTTCGAAAACAGTGGTACAAGAGGATTGTACTTAAACTTTGTTGCATTGTACAGATCATTGTTAACAATTCCACCGACCAGTGTAGAGGCCGAAAGAGCCTTTTCTGCGGCTGGGTACTTTCGTACCAAGCTGGGATCAAGACTAGGCGTGATTTGAAAACATTATGCTTTTTAAGGGCATAATTTTCAGCATAAATATGTTAAGTGTAAAATTGAGTTGCATTTTTTTTTTTTTTCGTAAATAATTTTCTTAAACTTACATATTTAGATGTTATTTTAATCAATCCTGAAAATCCCGGGATTGAGATCCCTAGATAAGACTCTAAGACTCATTTCGTATTTTTTACTGTTTATTTACCTCTGCCCTACCCTACATAACATAACCACATTGAAAATTTGTTCAACAAGTTTTTGGAAAAGAAAAGCTTGGGGAGCCTCAAAACGGTAGATTCGCCATGATCCATATAAAATACATATAATTCTATCATAATTATAGAATTATAGTTTATATAAATTATTATGATTTTAATTGAAAAAAGTCTCCATACTCGTTTTATGTGAGTCATTCTGAATGAACAAATATACTAAATTATATATCTCTGCATTTTTATATTGTTGGTCAAAAATGTATTGGTACAATAAAGTTTTTTTTTTGTTTTAAATTTAAATAATAAATCAACCGGAAACACTTTGAACTGTTTGGTGCAAATAAACAATGTAATTTATGCGGAAAATATTTGTTTATAAGTATTCGGTTTGAAATTGTGATAATGAAATCTACATTTTGAGGCTACAATGCATTTATGATTATAAATTGAACCCTAATATCCCAAAACATCTCCCTTAATTCCCTGACATGACAAATAATAGTATATTTAATACAGTATCTAACATTTAATGAATCTTTTTGGCTTTCTTCTAAGGAAAAAATAAATTTATGAAAAACAAGTATTAAATTTCGAGTTTGCCTGAAATAAAGATAAATCAAAAATCTCCTTCACGAAGATGCTTAGAAATAAGGATAAATAAAAAATTCCAAGAAATTAACAGTCAAACACATCGCCAAGCGCTCACTGAAAGGATGCGTCCTCAACTATTATTATTTCGATTAAAATTAATGTTGATGCATTGCTAATAAAGATAATTGTTCTAATCAAAACTTAAAATTTAAATATTTTGTTGTTTCGAAACAAATATACATATAAATTTCAATAAATAGTTTTATCAGAGAACTATACTGCTTATTTACGCCAAACATTTTTGTTGATTATATCAATTTATTATTTAAATTAGACAAAAAAAGTGGGTGTGCCAATACTTTCTTGAGCCACTGTAAATAAATCGGAGATGTTGGCAGTTTATGTATATTTATTTGTAGTACACTGAAATTAATTACTTGAAATTAAATGAAACTCTTTTTTTTAATTTTTTGGAGATATTTACTAATATTTACAACTACTTTATGTATCAAAATTGCATGCAGGAATTTCACAGGTTTCCTTTTTTTTTTTTTTGAATAATTTTTTATATTGTTTTATACTCTATGCAAAAAATTTATCATAAGGCATTAAACAATTTTTTTGATATATTTAACAATTTTTAGTTAGAAATTTAGTTAGTAATAGAGGCTATTATAAACAGGGCGTTAGTTCGTAGTTTTTATTCTAAATTTATGACGGTTTCTCTTTGTACAAGTTTAAAAATTTCATTTATAAAATCATAACTATTTCATACTATATATTTTTTAAATTGACTATATTTTAATAGAATTTATTTCTATAGATTCATTAGACATAGAAAATAAAAAAAATTGAAAAACTGCAATATAACTATGCAATATTATCTATATAAACAACGTTGAAATTCTGTCTGCATGTTTGTACGGGCACTAAGCAAAAACAACTGAACAAATGTACATAAGTATATTCACAAAACTTAAAGTTTTAACTTTTCATAAACTGATTTTGTGAATTTTGGCGAAAAAAAATTGAGATAATCTCCCAACTAGTGTAACTTACAATTGAAAAAAAAATAATTATTACATTTTATAATGTACAAAAAGTATAATTAAATTAATAATAAAATAAAACAATAAAAAGGTACATGACTGTGTAAAAATTATTATAAATGACACATTCTTAGAAATTGTTTTTCAACATTAATTTTGTGTTATAAGGGACCAGTTTACAGAAATTGAAAAAGCATCATCTCATTCATTACATTTAAAATAATAAATTCCACTTCATAATATATTTTTTATAATAATACCCAAATATTTCTAATTAAATCAAATCACAATAGTGCATAGCAATTTATATATATATAACTATAGTATTACATAATTTACAATAGATGAAACATGTACATTACATATGTATTTAAATTTTTTCGAATGTCATGATTATTTATATGTTGTTAATTAAGAAAAATAATAATAAATAAATACAATTTTGATAAATATAAAGGTTATTATTTGGGTTGTTTAAAATCAGTCAGAGAAGTCAATTAAATATTTATTATTGGATAGTTATAATAGCCATTATGAAAAAATAAATTGTAAATTTCTTTATTTCCAATCTCCTGAAAATGTATTTTTAAAATATTTTACATATTATTTATTATTTATTTACATTGTTTAGCGTCTGAACAACACATTTATTTTAAGCGATTTCTATAGAGTGGGTTTATTCGATTTGATTTATAAAAAAAATAGACGCACCAATATGCTGTCTATTTGGGATGGGATGGCGCGGGTGAGTAAAGCAGAAGGATGGGTGGGGATGGGAAGAAGAAGGGCGCTACTACCTTTTTGCAATATCTAAGCCATTGAGTTATAGTTTTAACCTTTAACTGAAGCCTTTTCACTTATACAATTATATATTTTTTAAACGTACGAGTATTGGACTCACATTGAACACAAGAATGACATGGAACCTTCATACAATGTCTCACCTGAGAAAAAACTACTGAAAATGCTTTATTCCCTTCTGCATATTCAAAATTATTTTTAACACAAAAGCATAATTTTTATACATTCCTAATTAAACCACTCTGGATAAACCGCTCGCAAGTATAGTGTCAAATCTGAAACGTATTCAGGTTTTCGAGTCAAAAACAATGCGTTGGGCGTCAGAGGCATACCCAGGATTTGATTTCGGGGGGGATTATGTATACATAATTAATTGTTTTTGGGTAATTACAAAATTAATTCAAATCTTCTAGCTTTTGATTGTGCAAGCTTGTTTAAAACTGTTTCAGGGTCTAGATGAATGTCTCTAGTGGGAATCTCCACAATGGTAAACACAGTAAATGATACAATCCAGGATCTTTACGATTTCATAGCCAAATTGCAATCCGACTCGCACATTACTTTTTTTTTTCTTAGTAGTCAAGATAAATTTTAATAAGTGAAGTGAGAATTTTCGCATGATCCCTTGTTTGCCCGTCTAGCTTGCAGATGGATATGATAGGAACTTTTGAAAGTTCTGGATCTATCTTTGTCGAATTTTAATAATATATATATTTTTCTGAGGGCGCCGATAGCACAGAGCCTTCTGAGCTCAAGATTGCGGGTTCGAAAACCAGCCGAGGCCCTTAGGTTTTCTATCTGGGAAGTGAAAAAACCTTAAGCACGCCGTCCTTAGGATGGGACTTTAAGCGATGGTCCCGAGCCTGTACAATGTCAGGTACTCGTTAAAGACCCCCTACCTAAACATGGGTAGGCAAAAAGACTCCCACAGTAGAATCGGGCTCATGTCCACCACGAAAGAGCCCTCTGGTAGTAGGCGATATGACCTTATAGTCTCGCGAGCATGAGTTACAATAAGTAACTAATTTTGTAAGTTCTTGAGATTGAAAACTATAAAATGAAGAATCGATGGACTTTCTTCCTTCAAGTTGCTCACAGAAGTATCTTGACGATATGGCAAACTAATGAATTAATTTTTCGCCCTTCCTATAAACCTAATCCTCCGAATTGATTGCGAATGTCTTACTCAGAGACTTAAATCATCATATTATATTTTATACTGTATTCGCTACATCGACAATTATTAGAATTTATGGGTTGGGCGCTTACCTATAATCCCCTATTTCCCTTCGGCCAATTTGGATAAAAAGTTATATATCGCCACTATTGTATATAATATTAATTGATCCATTGATCCCAAAACATAAAATTCTGTTAAATACTCAATATCGAATTTCTGATCAATTACGTATAAATAAATAAAACAAACTTATGTTTGAAATATTGTCTATTCCACTAAAGATATATATACATATATAACTACCGGTTTCGGCTTTATACCATCGTCAGGTCTAGTTATGAACTAACGTTTGTTTATTAACGTTGTTTTATTTATTTATTAAAAGTTTCCACAATATGTCCGCGTTTCTCAACTTAGAAATTACGTATAGCTGAAGAAGTTAACACCTTTTTTCCATATCTTAGCCCTCAGACTCACCTAAATTATAAATAAATGAGCACATAACGAGTTCTAAGTGAGAATTTGAAGAATTTTAAAGTTTGGCTCGTCTTCTTGATAATTACAGGAATTTTGCAACAGATAGAATGAACACACTCCAATATTGGATTCACTGAGGGAACCAATGTGGTATGCAGTAATTATGGTATGAGTATTCATCCCTTAATCTCCTACTCAATGGTATTTAGTAAAATATTCCCAATTGTGTTCAATTCATACCAGTACACATTCCTCGTTTTATTTATCCAATGTTAGTAATTATAGTTAAATTTACTTTACTGGAAGGTAAAAATAAATTAAATCAAATTTCTCCATGTTTTGCCTTGAGGCGTGGTAACTGTCCAACAGTATGACTGAATAAAGCACGAAAAGACACGATATTTAGGACTGTTGTATCTTGCAGACAACACAGAAAATGGACAATTTGGAACTCAACTCGTCGACCACTAACAGAGTCTACAAGACTGATATCAGTCCTATCTGGAGATATGACGTTCAGCTCTGGGGTTCTCTCACACCAAAATAATTCAAGCTAATCAAAATAAAATCTTCTGAACACAATGGCCATACTACGTTTCAAACATAACATTACAACCCCTCTCGACGACTGAATCTTCGTTGGGGGGCGTTCATTATTACGTAACGCAATTTGGGGGGATGGGGGTCTTGTAAAACGTTACGATGCGTTACAAGGGCGGGAGGAGGGAAACTAGGGAATTAAAATCTCCCAAGTTGGCTACCCTTTTCGATTATTTTTTACGGGGAATCCCTCGATTGTATTGTTCGCCATTTTTATTTTGATCTCCCAAGTTGGCAACCCTCTTTTTTTTTGTGATTGTTTATTAAATAACAATATGAACAAATAAAATAAACAACATACGCATGTATTGCGAGTTAGAAATCTCTTATTTTATTTATTATTACCGCAAACGCGATTAAAATAATAACAAAGGTATTTTAGCGACTTTCCGGTACTTTGCGCAACATAATTGTGACTTTTAGGTAAAAATGTTTAGGGAGGGGGAGGGAGGGTACAAAAAAATGTTACGGCGCATTACATGGGGGGGAGGGAGGGTCAAAAATCTTCAAAAATTGCGTTACGAAATACTTGAATGCCCCCTTGGCCGCGTGACCTCCTGCCTGAGGAGGCAATGATGCCGACCAGACGCATCATCAAGAGACTCAAGTGATGTTTGTTTCTAGTCCGTTAATACTTCCTTGTTCTGATGTAAATTGGAAATTACTTAATAAATGTTAAAAATGAAATTATAAATGTTTTTATTTGATAAAATGTTTTTTATTTAATTAAACTACCTAAGGCCGTCTTTTTAGAATGAAATTGTGAGTAAATGGATGAAGACTGAGAATCAAGTGGCAATTTCAAGATTCTGAAGGTATAGGATTCGGAAAAAATATAAGATTTTGCGAATATTCGGAAGATGAGATATTGAGGCCCTTATAGGATCGTGTTCACACCCAAACGCATACAAAGATATACAAATAACCATTTGATTTTATCTCCAATTTTGGTTCCAGGCAAAAATCAACACAGGTTTTTACTTTCCCAGCTATACAAAGAATAGAGGAGGTTATGTAATCAGTTAGAAATTTGAGTTTTCACTGAATTTCATATTTTCCGACCCATAATTCCAAAAAAAAAATGTTCCTGTGTACGTCTATGAACATGATAACTGCCAATAAAATTAATATATCGACATGATATTTTATATATGTATTCAGAACCCCATAAGGACGACGACACCTATTAATTTTCAATCAGATTGGCCAAGTGGACCGTTGATTTACCGACAACTTTTATAAATAGCCTGATGATGACAACCTCGAAAGCCAGCTAGCACAAAATAATAAAATTTGTGATAGGTGAGACTACGTTTTCATATTGCAACTTGACTAAACGAAATTTTATTTGTGAATGCAAAACCCCTACCTAATCAGTAAATTAGTATTAGAAAGAGAGTGAAAAGATATTAATTTGCGACGACTCATTTGACTGATTACTTAAATTTACTTCGTATAAGTGAGAAAGTAAAAGCTTTAATCATGATAACATAATCAATATTTCAGCTTATATTTAATAAAAAATGAGCTTATCTACTCATGGTCCATTTAAACTTAAGTATGTGTTTAATAAATTATGGCAGCTTTTAGAAGGCTTTATAACTTTACACAATAAAGAAAGTATACTGTAAAGAGTCGAGTGATCTAATTTTATTTATTCAATATTCTAAATTTGACACAAGGGAAGAGAAATTTTCCAGACGTGGAAGACTGACAGAAACAAACAGAAGAATGGGTAAGGAAGCTTGAAAAAATGACGCTATCTCGTTAAATTGCGAACAGTGACAAAGTAGAACAATTTGAAGACCCCCCTCCCTGAAATAACACCCTTGTTACAGAAGCAGAACAGAAACGGATAGACATTCAAGGAAGAGGAAACACAGAAAATCTGATTAGAATCACAGAAGACAATCTACACAAACAGACAACATTGCTACACAACGTGCACTCAGACATCAATAATCCTGCTTATTTTCCATCCAATTTCAATTTCCTGAGTTAGAAATAGAAAATTAAACAATTTTTTTCGTAGAAATAAAAGACGTTGTGTTCCCACATGTTAATGAAATAAATACTAACGCTAATAAAGTCCAGGATTCTTCTGCAGGTTCCTTCCATTTACTGCTCCGGTTCCGTTAAGGTAGACCCGAAGCAGTAAAATCTTCTGCTTTCTAGTGCCCCACTGGCATAGAATATGAAGCGGTCTCACTTTCCTCGCCACATTTCCTGAACAGAGGGCTTCTAGCGATGCCCATATTGTGTAGGTGTTTGCTCATATGAATGTGCTGTAATCAGCCCTGTCATAGCTCTTAAATCCATTCAGTGGTATGCATGCTTGCTTACCGAGCTCAAGATCATGGATTCAAGACCCGGCCAAGGCCCTTATCTGGGAGGTAAAATAAACTTAAAAAAATAATTCTTCGGATGGGACGTTAAGCGATGGTCCCGAGCCTGTATATGTCAGGTACTCGTTAAATACCCCTACTCTAGGTGAATACAAATTTAGGTAGGCAACATTTAGGACTCCCATGATAGAGTTGGGCTCATCACAAGAGAAACGAAAGAGCGTTCTGGTAGTAGGCGATATGACTTTGTAGTTAATGCCCGGGCTTGAGTCATAATAACTAATTACAACAAACAAATTACCTAAAAAAGTAAAATATGGCAAAAACAAAATGTCACTCCCTAGGCATTGAGTTGTTGCCATTGCTGCCACTGAGGAGGTCTCTAGGCCATTGGCGTTTAAGACGTCGTTGGGAAAGTGTGGCAGAATAAAAGACAGGGACTAGAGGATAACATTGGGAGGAAAATAACTTTTTGTACCTAGATTTAGCTACTTCGGTGACATAGGAAATACTGAGGTCAGAATGGAGGGTCTTATTGAAAACGTAGTAAGGAGCATTGGTTATTGTACAAAGGATTTTGGATTGAAGGAATTGGAAACCTTGACAGAACTCCAGAATTAAAATTATATTATATAAATAACTATAAATTATAAATATGGAGAAGCGAGTAGCAAAAACGTAAAGCATCAGTGTACAGAGTAAACAAATAAAAATGAAACTAGCTTACCACTCGTATAGTGTGGTGTCTAAGCAAACACTGAGTAATAGCTCAAAAGGGATAAGAGGTTAAATAAAAGTTTCAGCGATGTCAGATACTCGTTAAAAGACCCCTAAGCTTATGCAACTAAAGCTGAGGAAGCAAAATTTAGGAATCCCTTATCTTGGATGAACGTTAACCGATGGTCCCGAGCCTGTACGATGTGAGGTTAGCTTAGGTTTTAAGACTCATGCCCGGGCTTTAACTCCGAGGTCATATCGCCTACTACCAGAGCGCTCTTTCGTCTCTCTGGTGGACATGAGCCCGACTCTACTGTGGAAGTCCTAAATTTTGCCTACTCTAAATGTTTATTCACCTATGGCAGGGGTCTTTAACGAGTACCTGACATCGTGCAGGTTCGGGACCATCGCTTAACGTCCCATCCGAAGGACGGCGTGCTTGAGTTTATTTTACCTCCCAGATAAAATAAACTAAGGGCGTCGGTCGGGTATCGAACCCACGTTCTTGAGCTCATAAGGCAAGCACGCATACCACTGAGCTACCGGCGCTCTCTGTACGATGTGATTATAATTATAATAATTTAGGACTCCCAGTGTAAAGTCGACGAAAGAGCGCTCTGGTAGAAGGCGATTTGACCTCATGGTTAAAGCCCGAGCATGAGTTGGTTTAGTTGGTTACCGAGTGGTAAGCTATTTTATTTTATTCTAGGTCTCTGTACCCTGATTTTTCAATGTTTTTGCTAGTTACTTCTTCATGTTTATGTTTTGCATGTATTCATAAATGTACCACTGATGATGAAGCTGTTGCGTAGAAACCCGGTTCTGATAGAAAATGAAACAGTGGAAAGACAACGAATTTTATTTTTATACCATCATACCATTTTATATGAAATTTTTTTTTCTTTAAATTTTGGTTAGAATATTTTTTACTGTTATATGCATTTTAGTATTTTAGAAGTAACTCAAACGAGGCCCTTAGGTTTCCTATTTGGGAATAAAAAAAAAAACTTGAGCACGCCCTCCTTCGGATGGGACGTTAAGCGATGGTCCCGAGCCTGTACGAATTCAGGTACTCGTTTAAGACCCCAACCCTAGGTGAATAAATCTGGGTAGGCAAAATTCAGGATTCCCACAGTAGAGTCGGACTCATGTCCTCCAGAGCGCTCTGGTAGTAGGCAATATGACCTCGTAACTAACGCCCGGGCATGAGTCACAATAACTAACTGAAATTATTAACGAACTAATTATTCGAAACATAAGTCATATGATATATGAAAAATCTAGTTAGATAATGATTAAAAAATAATTAGTTAAAAGCCATCAATTTTTTCAATGTAAAAATAACTGGGAAGTGTGATCTGATCATGCATTGAAGGGTTGCAATGGCATATTTTTTGACTTTGACATACGGAAGCCTAAAAATACTGCATTAGAAAATAAAAAAATAAATAAATATAAAATTTCAAAGCAGGATAAATACATTTACTTTTGATCGCCGAAATGTCAGTTCTCACCTCTCAATTACATCTTTATCGTTTTCGGTAAATAGCGTTATTTTCTCCGTTTTATTAGAAATAATATTGAAAAATAAAATTTTTTCTATCAAACAAAAAAAAAAAATTGGCAATTTTTAGGCGACTGAGGAGTGAGACAGGGAGTGCTACTATAGACATTGGCCCGTGGCAAATGATTCACCGGCCTCACAAAAATACAGGTTAGAAAAAAATGTTCAAAAAGAAAAATTTAACAGTACAGATAATATTAGAATGATAATCTTCAATTTAATTGAATCGCTAACTAACAGCAGATAAGAAATACATTTTTGGATTTCAAACCACTTTAGGAGTGTAGATTTGGAAACTTCAATTCAGTATTTAGCTGCAGCAGATTTGGAAAAAAATATAAATGGACCATTAAAAAAAAACATACCTAACGTTTAAAAATATACAATTATTAAATTTTTATTATTGAAAAATTCTTTGAACAATAAATGTGATTTCCTGTTGTTAGCGACACTCTTAACAAATAATAAAATATGTTTAATTTAGTTTATGTAATATTTAATTTTACCCCCTAAATGTGCAGAATTTTACTATTTATTATATTCATGTATAATGTTATCTAAAATCTGTTTGCAGTATTTTAATTAAATTCAGAAACAAATATACATATTTTAAAAGTAAATACTTTTCATACATTAAATCAAAAGTATTGATCTATATATCACAGTAACAGTTGCATAAAAAATGACAATGAAATAATATATCCATGTATATACTTTATAATAAATACATAACCAGTTATTTATGTTTATATATATAAATATTTGTATTTATATGAAATAGAATAAACAGTAGGGATTTTTTTTTCTTTTTAATGAACTTTATAAATGAGAGGCAGAGGCTATTGTGGTTAGAATAATTTTTGACTTAAAGTAGACGGCTAATAGTCAAAACTTGAGTAAATGAAGAGTTACTCAAATATTTTGTATGCCCACTCTTCTGCGAGTTATTGTCCATCTCTATAGGAAGGAAATCAAAGGAAGAATAGGAGACTAATATTATCTATGGTACATATCACAGCAAAGATTCTTAATTGATGCGTTGTTCAGAGTTCATTTGTACCCTGGATGGGTTAGACATCATTTGAACAGTATCCTCCGGAAAGCACGTCGGAAGTCCTTGTTGAAGATAGTATAGATAACAGGATTGAGGGCGGAGTTCATGTAGCCCAGCCAGAAGGCGATGGCCATGGCAAAGTCTGGTATGTTGCAGCTGGCGCAGACAGGAGTCAGGATGTACAGGAAGAAGAAGGGGAGCCAGCAGGCGATGAAGGATCCCATGATGAGACCCAGGATCAGAGTAGCTCGCTTCTCTTTCTTCCTGGCAATCCTCCGCTTCTCCCGTTCAGGATCCCGAGGTTTCTGAACCTTGGGTACATCTTGGGGGATTTCCTGGGAGCCAGCACTTGAAAGACGACCCATGTCTATGATGTCTCTTTTGGCTTTGGACGACTTCCGCCCGAAAATGGGCTTACACAATCGAAGTTTAAGAGGTTTCACTACAGCACAACGAGACACTACCCCAGAGTCGGAAGAACTTGGGTCGAATTCGGAGACCATGTCAGCGTCAATTCCAACAGAGGGAGCACGACACCTTGCCATTGCTGCGAGGTCACCATTCACAGAGAGAGTGCTTCCTTTGAAGGTAACGTTTGGACTGAGGCATGCAGTGGTGGGTCGCACCTGGAGACTGTCTTTCCCCGTGTCTGGTTGATCGATGTTGTCCGACGTGCTGATGTCAGAAGCAAAGTCGCAGGTGACGACGGGGATGACAGGCTTCTCAATGGTGACGGCCACAGGAGAGTTGGAGTTCCTGTCGATGGGAGGGTCTCTCCTGGAGAAAGAGGTGACCTTCTCCTCCGGTCGAGGCTTGGTGGCTGTCTTCCGTATCCCACGACGAGCCCGCGCCTTGGCTGCGTAGTAGATCCTGATGTACACGAACACCATGATGCAGCTGGGGATATAGAACGAGCCGAGCGCTGAGTACATCACGTAGCCAATGTCGTTACTCAGCTGAAACACAAACAATAACAAGCGTTACAATCACAGCATAGACACAATATCAACAACAAAATCATTCTCATTCTTCAGTTATTTTCCCGAATTTCTCCTTTCTAAATAAATATATTCAAAGAAGAATGAACCATCACCAATGGAACATCAAGGGAGACGCCAAAAAATTCGAGTTATAGAGTTTTCGACTTATGGAGGATTTCGACAGGCGGATTTTGATTCGACTTGTAGAGGTTAAGATTCATTCTAACTAATTTTGAGTTAGAGAGGTGAAATAAATATAAATTCAAGTTACATAGGTAACAAACATATTTATATCTGTTATAAATCAACATTATTTCAAAACATCCTAAAATAAAAAATACGTAGTATGTATATGTGGGTATTAAAAAAAGTCAGTAATTTTTTTTTTTATTTAGATAATTCGGTTGTTCTCTATTTATAGCATTGTCTAAGGTATAAAGAGCAGAAAATTCTTGTTCTTCCGAGTTGCTGGTTTGAACCAAACTACTTCTGACAATTTTTCAATGGACAACAAATGACTTGCTTCGCTAAAGTTCAAATGAAATCAATAATAATATCCTTTAGCATTTCTTAGAATTGGTAATCCTATTTATTGTATACTCCTAAATTGTTTTCTAAGAAACAATGGTGTACATTGTCGGCAAATTCTTTAAGTCGGTAACTTATTTTCCTTCGAGCTATAGAGGTAATAAGTTTCAAATAATCGAGTTGTAAAGGTTGTGAAATAAAACATTGCTATGCTCGAGATACAGAGGTTCAATTTATTTTTTTGAGTTATAGAGAGTAAATATGTACCAAAATGGCTTGTAGGGACTCACTGATTATTTCGACTAATAGAGGGTTGAGATTCCGAGTAATGGAGGTTTTGGGGCTTGAAGGGAAAGGAACTTTTTTCGAGTTTTGGAGGTTTTCGACTTATCGAGGTTCGACTTAAAGAGGTTGTACTGTATGTAGTAAATTCTAAAGTAAATTATTGTCAAAACACAAAGAGCCTATAAATCTCACATAAAACTTGCCCTCGCTGTAACCTCACGTATCTTCACACATCACATGTTCGGATTCCAGCCTGGAGGCTGTAAGTATGAGGTATAGAGGGACATTGAGCTAGCTCTGCTATTAAGAGCTCTCTCCATTACTACATTTGATGTTGGTTCCAGTAACAGAAGCTGAGATGAACGGCCTCTATTTCGTCGAGAGGTGGCTCTGTCTCTTTGATTAAGTTAACAGGTCTCTGCCCATGATTAGCGGGCAACACTATCTTCTCCTTCTTTGGAGGGGACCATTGTGTATTCTCTGTGGACAGAGCCGTTCTTCAGATCTTCAACTGCGTCTTTGTTCCTCTGCTCCCCAACTACCCACAACTGTTAATAGTTTCCACATTCTACTTCAAGACAAAACATAAAGGACATTTCAGTTGGGTGGAGTTTTTAATTAAGTCTGAAAATGTGAGGAACTAACAGGGATTCAGGACTGTTGAACTATTGGACTATTTTTGAATTAATAATAATATGTATTCCAGTTAAACCATAACATGATACAAACACATATAATTACCACATTTCCTGTAGAAAGGTATTTTACTAAATTTTGATTTCTACAGTAGTTTTTGAAAAGGGCCCTAAAAAATATCAAAAGTTCAAGACGTGCAATTTTTAAGAAAGTGCGCGTATATTTAAAAACATTTCAATTAACAAACTTTTCATTTGGATTTCTAAAAAAATGCCATTTTTAATTTTTTTAAATAATATTAAATCTAATCCAAAGGTTTTCAAATGATCTTACTGGGGAAAATGAATAGCATAACATTTACGAGAACAAATAATTGGATTTATTTTCTCTTTCTCTACATTATAAAATTAAACATTGAAACAAAAATCGTAAAAACTAAATTCTTAAAACTATTTCAAATTTTTTTTTTTTTTTGTTTTATATTTTGGCCATTCTTCAAATCAAAGTTATATTGGGCATATATATATATATATATATATATATATATATATATATATATATTTTGTACATATAAATAAATAACAGTACCTTTTTTGCGCATCAATTTTACTGTTAATTCACTCCTACTTAGTTCATCACATCTTAAGCCTAAACAACAACTCTCTGTACACCTTCACATCTCAACCCAGACCACACACCATTGACTCCTCTACACTAATTCAAAAACAGCTGATAGCCGTGTTTTGTTTTCTACTCATTTGTTTTAAAAGAAAATGCATTCATATTATTTATTTACTAATTCAGTTGCTTCTTGGATTTTATAGAAAAATAAATATAATTACTTTTTTAAATATTAATGATTTAAATGTGTGTATTTTTTATACATCACAATATATATATAAGCAGGTGAGGTAACACAGGTTAGTAACTCTAGGCAGATTAGTAACTTTAAGCAGGTTAGTAACTTTACACAGGTTGGTAACTCTAAGCAGGCGTATATGTACCCATCGTTATTCGTTGGCATAAAGTTTCCTTCTTTTACTTCTTTAGCACCAAAAGAAGGTGTCATAACTTCTAATACTTTTCATAAAGTCAGATAAATAATACGAACCTAAAATCAAACTATTAAGTTATAATAGAACAACTTTTCCCCCACCACAACATAGGTAAGTCAGTAAATTGCTTTCAATTCTGATTAAAGTTAATGGTGAGTTATATCAAAGCCACTTAATTTACGTAAAGCAACATTAAAATATATTTATAGAACGTTGAAGAGGGCGCCGGTAGCTCAATGGTATGCGTGCTTGACTTCTGAGCTCAAGGTTGTGGGTTCGTAGCCCGACCGAGGCCCTTAGTTTATTTTATCTGGGAGGTAAAATAAACTTAAGCACGCCGTCCTTTGGATGGGACGTTAAGCGATGGTCCCGAGCCTGTACGATGTCAGGTACTCGTTAAAGACCCCTACCCTAGATGAATAAAAATTTAGGGTAGGCAAAATTTAGGACTCCCACAGTAGAGTCGGGCTCATGTCCACCAGAGTGACGAAAGAGCGCTGGTAGTAAGCGATATGACCTCGTAGTTAAAGCCCGGGCATAAATCATAAAACCTAACCTAACCTATAGAACGTTGAATTGACATTCATGCCTAATTGAAAACACAACACAATAAACAGGGACAAGCACTCAATAATAGGCTTTCTATATAGCCACTTCGGAACCATACAAAGAGAAGGGTGAGACACGACATTTCAAAGGCCTCCTATTAGCAAATTATTCACTTATTGAGCATAGTTACGACTATTTTTAGGACAAAGTAAAATAATAAATGGCAATAGGTACAAAAATAAATAAATGAATGAAAAATAAATAAATAAAAGTAATATAAATAAATATATGAAAATAAAAATGTCTATGTGAAGTGATGGATAATATGTACAAAATATTAATATATATACGCGATGAGTAAAGTATATACCATGATAATACAAAAAGGAAAAAAAATAATAAGAAAAATACAAAATATAAATAAATAAATAAATACATTTAGCTCGAGATCCCCGACATGCCACCGCGATGAGGCCATCCTTTCTCTAATTTAATGGAGATAGAGGAGGCCACAGTAGCCCGGGTGATCCCCCGAACCACCTCGCTCTTCCAACCTCTGTCCAGCAATGGTGGCAGACTGAGAGGGACAGGGAGAGCTTAATGTGACCAAATTAAAAACATTTTCAGTACATTTGGAAATAATAAAATGTTGGATCATGTAAAAGTATATTGGAGGGGAGCCGCAGAAGAAGAAGAAGAAAATGTGAGAAAAAACATGACTAATGGGGTATGAGGGGGTAGGGGGAGTATCAACCACTAATACACCACCCAGAATGTAAGGGGGTAGTTTTTGTGGGGTTTGGAGTAATATACTGATATGATATAAGTTGAGGAAAGTCTCTTGGCCACTGTCTCACCTCTCTATCGATATAGACATCGATATCAACTACTTCTCGACCAGAAACCCTGCTCAACGAATCTATTCGTACTATTATTACTTTTTCCACAGAACGCCGAATATGAAGAAAATACTGTAATCCACCGAGTAATCGGAACATGCAATGTAGGTCTTTTGTTTTAGTTTTGAACATGGAAGCTCAATCTGAACGGTAGAAAGACGGCTATATATACAGTTTCTCGATAGAACACTTCAGAAAGCAGCAAATCGATCAACTCCCAATTCCATGAAATCCTAAAGACCAGGGTGTGCGCTATCTTGGTGTGCACCTTGACATGGCGCACATCAACATAAAACTCCAACAAGCACACACACGATTCTAGCTCCCTATACAAACAGGAATGCTCAAACGCATCGACAACACTGCGACATTACATCCACTGTTAACCTACGTTTGTTCCATATCCAACATGGTAAGATTACAAACATTTCAAAACAAAGTCCTCCAGACTGTGGTGAACGAACCCTGATTTATCAGAAATACTGAAATCCATCTGGAATTGGAAGTTCCACCACAAAAGACAGACTCCTATTGATTTCCAGGCAAATCGGATGAAGACAACGGGAGCATTAGAAGAGGGTTGTTAAACTTCCATACCCATAACTATCGTACAACGCATATTGACTGTCAATGGAGGGAGAGTAATATAGGGTGCCGGTTGCTCAGAGGTAAGCTTGTCTACTGAACTCAAGAGCCAAAGACCTTAGGTATTTTATGAGTAACCTTGAGCACGTCGTCCTTTGGATGACACGTTAAGCAATGTTCCCAAGTCTGAACGATGTCAGTTACTTCTTAAAGACCCAAGGTATATGGGTTGGGTAGATTTAGAATATTCACTGTAGAGTCGAGTTCCACCCACCACAATTTAGAAGGTTGTATTCTATCCTCGGCGGGGCATACGAGAACCTCAGTCAGTGCAGGATTTACGTATAAGCTACACAAGATATAGCTTAGGGCCCCCATTTTCTCGGGTTTCAAAAAAATTGTCCGAGTGAGCAATTTTCATGTATACTTAAATATACTGCAGCATTATTTGTCCCAATGCCGCACGTCCGGAACGTCCCATACTCTTCACCCAATTTTTTTAGCGCGTCTTTTCGAAGAACAAATCGTTATTATGTTCCCTCAGCCTCATGTGCATAGAAAGTGACAAACTAGGCAGTTTGTCATTTGATGATGTCATCAGTGACTTTGCTCTGGCAAAGGCAAGAAAGAAAATATTTTAGTTTAATATAATTCCTTAATCCTTAAAACAAGTTTCAAGAGATTAGATAATAAGCCTTTTTGACGTGACAACGTCTTATAAATTGGAAGGCCAGCACCCCTGTTAGAAAACTGCGTTACCTAATATGTTACTTTCGTATCGCGCATGCGCCGAGAGAGAGAGAGCATCCGCCACCTTGTGTTATCTCTTAACTAATCGAATTGTTAATTGAACTTCACAATTACATTATTGTCCTGCATGATGTACAAATGTGAAAATAGCATTGATTTAAATAAACGCTTCATAAAATTGTTCACCATTCTAAAACTATTTGATCTATGAATTTGAAAATAATATTTTTATCGAATAAACTCTTTATAAAAATTTTAAACAAAATTTTCATTTTTTGAAAACTATTAGGCTTATGAATGTTTTCTTTCTACAGGGTGTAACAAGTCGAGAGGGCGATACTTAGGGATCTTATAGTAAACTTAATTCTGAACAAAAAAGGTCCTATAAACATAGGTCCGCAAACGCTTTGTTTAAAAGTTATAATCAAAAAACGCTAATACTACACTAATCACTTGAAAGTAAAGAGTAACTACAATAATTGTTCAAAATGTCTTCCCTGTTGTCGTACACATAATTGACACCTCCGGGCAACTGAATTTATGGCTGTTAGTACTTCTTGTTCCTGTCCTCTCATTTCGTCATAAGCGCTCTGAATCCGTTCAACCAGTTCTTCCCTAGTGTTTACAGATTGCGAATAAACGTTAGTTTTTAACGCCCCCCAAACGTAAAAATCCATGGGCGTTAAGTCGGGACTTCTTGCAGGCCATCTTACTGGCCCAAAGCGTCCAATCTATCTCCTTGAATAATTTCTGTCCATCCAATCACGAATGACTCTGCCATTATGTGCTGGGCATCCATCCATTTGAAACCAACTATCTACTCGCAGGTTCAATGGGATATCCTCGAGGATGTCCACTAGATCATTTTCCAATAGATTTAGCATTGCATCCGAATTGAATCGGGCAGGAAGAAATATTGGCGAAAGGAGATAGCGGTGAACATTCGCTGCATTTTATGCAACACTGATTCACAATACATGAGATTAGTTGCATTGAAGTAGAACCCAACATTCATAAACATGAATGGTATTGAACTTTGAACCCTATTCAGACCCTAAACCCTTATACCAGTTGCAGGTATTTCTTTCCTTGCCCTGCAGTTTTTTTATTATAACATTTAAACAAAGCATTTGCGGACCTATGTTTATAGGAACCTTTTTGTTCAAGATCCCTCAGTATCGCCCTCTCGACTTGTTACACCCTGTATATTGTTTTTAAAATGTTTCAAGGTTAAAAAATTTTATTGAAATGATTTGTTATATTTGATTCTTGACACTTTCGCTATCTCGCAACTCAGACGTTGTCACGCTCATTTCGCCAGGCATCGGAGTTGCACGCACCATTTTTTTAAATTGTGCCTTTTAAAAGAACTTGTATTTATTTTTATCAGAGTTTGCATTTTTAAGTTTGTTATGAATAAAAATGATTTTAAGTTAAGATTTATTATTTCACTATCTATATTCTTCTTAATTGTATTTCAGTCTAACCCTCTAGGTATCCGAAAATCATATTTGGCACTGACATATAATATCTGGACTTATAAAGGGCCCCATATTTCAAATAGCTTAGGGCCTTATCAAACCTAAATCCGGCCCTACCCTCAGTACCACAGATGAGTGACTACTACCAACTAAAAAAAAAACAAAAAAAAAACACTTCTTTATACTATAGGTATTAGAAAGTTATATATCTTACTAATATATAAAGAGACAGCGTTTGTTTGATGATCAGGCTAATCCGAGTTGCTCAACTTCGGTACCCTAAAGTGGAAATTTATTTTACATTCTTAGGAACGCCATAACTTTAGTCGTATTGGTCCTCTTTCAAATCTGAAACACTTAAGCGGTTGGAAATTTAATTTCAAAGTAGTTTGGTTATAACCATTTTTCCGGTAGGACTACATGTTTTCGCGTTAATCAAGCAAACGTCTAAAAAAATAGGCTCAAGAAATTTTAGGTCGGTTTTTGGCTGTTATCTCGCAAACGGTGCAACCTGTAAAAAAAAATGTATTGAATAAAAAATGTGCATTTTTTTGTTCTCTACAACTTTTATTCGAAACAAGTTTTTATTAGGTCATAAACATAAGAGGTACCTTGTAAAATGGACTTAGACCCTGAAATAATATGGTGTTAATTTTTCATCCGATTTCGGTTAAAAGTTATGTTAGAACATCCGAAGTCCCAAGCGCATATACACTCATTCAAGGACCATAATAATAATAATAATAATAATAATACATTTATTTTCGTTAAACCAATACATGGTAATGTGATACGTCAAAAGAATTTATACAATAAGATAGCTTATAAATTAGATATATAACTACTTGAGTCTAACACATCTATGATTAGTAGTAATAACAAAACTATTAAAAAAAGTAAAATGAAATTAATAAAAACTGAACAAATAAATACTTAAAAATATATGAGTACATAAACAAAATTAATACAAGATATGTTTATAATAAGTCGACACATTTTTCAATTTAATAAAAATTAAGATAACTATTTTTCAAATAAATCTTCGGAATTTGTTTTATCCCAACGATGTTTCGGGACGTTCTTACGTCCCATCATCAGGTCCCAATGTGCGAGATATAGAAAAGAAAGAAAACAATGTAACTATAACAATATATGAAAAATGAATATATATATGTATATATAGATAAATCAATTATAAATGAATGTATAAAAAAGTCTATATAAATAAAAATTTATAAATGAATAAATAAAACAATAAGGTACATTGGACTGACCTTTAAGGTGTGGAGGAATTCTACCCAAAAAATAAAAATGAAAGCTTTGTATCAAATAATGTTTTTGGATATGAAACACGATTTTTTTTTTTTTTTTTTTTGGCTTTATGTACGATGCATATTAGCCATGTCAATGTGTTATATATAATTATCTAAGACATCCATGGCCCCGGGAGGGAGTTCTATCTACGAAATAAAACTCACTCCCGGACGGGATTCGAACCCGCAAACCATGGTGAGACCATGCGACCAAAGCCCTACGCTCTAGCCCGCAAGGCCACCATGGCCCCCGAAACACGATTCTTTATTGTGATTATATTATTCTTTTTGAACAATGAGAATAAAATTCTGTTTCCATGTATAGGGTTTCCTCTGACATGAACATTTTTAGTTGAAATTTAAATTTTTTTATTGTATCTATTGACTTCAAGAAGTGTGCCCTGGGAAGGGCATTAAATAAATTAATTCCTTTATGAGTGATACTTTTTTCAAAAATGTTGACCTTTGTAATTCCATTGAAAATTCGTTCTCGGATTTTTGCATTACAATAAATCCTTATACAAAGGTACAAGAAAGTAAAAATGGGATGTTTTAGTATGAACTTAGAACACACCCTGCCGTTGTCTCCATTTCAGATCAAGTTTGTCAGTTTCAAATTTATCAGTCGGCCAAGTCTTAATGAGAAACTCCATATTTATGGAGAGGGGTGGGGGAGGGGGGGGGGGGGGGCAGTAATGGATTCACAAAGGGGTTGGGGGTTGGTTCCTGTTTAAACGTGCCTACATAATTCATGTTGTCAGTCAGTTGACTGGAGACCTGAGATTGTATATATTATAATTCGATTTTAACGCGCTCACTTGGACTTGCCAAACAGATTTTCAAAATATGTGCAAATTTTGAACCCCCGGGAATGGCTCTACGCCAAATACCACTTGCATAAATCAATATACTCAAGAATGTACTGTAACAAAAGAGTTTAAAATAGTCTCAGGCCAGATCTTCCGGGAGAAATGTATTTGAGAGAATAGAAAGTGTAGAGTGTAGGCACACTTCTTACATTTTGATTTTTCAATTTTTTCTTTCTTGTAGTATAAGAAAGTATTGTAATCGTGTAAAAAAAGTTCGAGATCGATTTTCCAACGGATTTTCACTTTCCGCTGTCTATAATTTTGAAAGTTGGAATGAGGAAATCACAAGTGCTATCTTAGATCTCATTAGATTTTGGCTATAACATACATACTACTTATGAACACAAAATGGCCGAAACAGGTTATTTGAATGAGAAAAAACAGATTTGAATTACAACTCAATAAAAAAAAAATTTATAATGAAAGGAAAAATGAAAAGTTCTAATAATATTACAAAATGAAACTTCTCACATGCCATTCTAGATCAACAATTAATACAATAAATGAAATACTAACCATAAATGATTCAGTTCACAAAAATATATTTACGATGTACCTAGATAAATGGAACCCTTTAAAACTGTGTCTTTCGCAGATGATAATAATATTCATGCGATAGCTAAAAAATCCAATCTCGTTGATTGAATCCAGAGTCTCTTATATTTGTTTCTCATGCCCGGGCTTCAACCACGTCTCTAACTTTTTAGACTTTAATAAACTTACGTTAAAAGACTTAAAATCATGCCTTTCCCTGCGCAGTTTATATTTGAAACGTTTTATTGTTTATTAAGAAAATAAAAATTGTTTCCCTCTAACGATACTAGTCATGATTACTATACCATGAAGCAAGAATATTTTCGAATAAGTAAACACTGCTCCCCATCTTGAAGACAGTAGAAACTGTAAAATGGCAATTTAAAAAAAAACATGGTTTCGACAAACGAAACAAAGCAAATTGTATACATTCTTATGACGTATCCTATTATCATGTTATGATTTAACGGGTATAAATATTACTACTAATATAACCACACATTTTCTATTGTTATATTTTTGCGCAATTGTTAACACTTTTGACGCTGTTTTGTTTATTAAGTTGACATTAATTTGAAAGCAGTTTAGAGACTAATAATCAGATGAAGTCCTTCTTCTCCTCCGCGCCAGCTTCGATAAACTTTCTACTTAAATCAATAAAACGGAAAAGTTCCAAATGAAATAGTGTTGGCTGTCTACTACGTGACAGCTCACCCTGCCAATGTTCATCCAGAACATATCAAATTAAATTTGATCAGAGAAACTCTCATGTCATATCAGTCTCTCAGGTTCGTGAAGAGGTTGGCCAAAACAGGAGTAGGTAGGCGGAGCTAAACTCCATATTTTAATACATACATAATTAATACAAAATTCCATTAATTAATACATCAATGCAACTTTTGTCTACGGAACCCTTCAGTGTGTGGTCTGATCATACTTCTCTCTAATATATGTTTTGCATAATTAAAAAAAAAAAAAAATCTACAAGATGAAAAGAAATTGTATTCCCCGAAAAATAAATACATGAAAGTCAAAAACAAAGAAACAATAAAATAAAACATCTATTTTATAATATTATAATATAATTAGCCCTTAGAAGTAAAAAAATAAAAAAAATAAATTAGTGCTACTGTGGAGAATACAATAATTAATATAGGTACACATATATATATTTTTTTATTTATTTAAAAATAGATATTTACAACTATCCTAGGTGTGCAATACATTCTGCTGTTGCAAAAACTGAGCTGAGTCAGGCATATCTGTATAAAAAACTCAGTTAATGTTTTAATAATTATCAGTAACTTCTCACCTTGTATGTTCTTTATGAATATATTAACTCTTTAAATAGATTTCAATTGAATTCAATGGATTTTTTCTAGCCTTTTTATAGACAACAACAGCTGGTTTTGCACAAAATTCTTTTTACTATGGGTTCTTTGTATGTTGAAGAATATTTTTATCGAAAAAAAGTTGAAGTTTGTACGCTAGAACACTGAAAAAAACGGCTCAAAAAAATGGTGTCCGATGGTAAACCGAAAAGGGCTTCGCCTGGATTTTTACATTTGAAATTGAAAAACTCTATTTTGCGCGAGAATTTTGTCTCTCACTTGATTTCAATGGGGATTTTGTTTTTCGGTGATTATTCCTCCGTGGTATTTTTTTAGTAGTAAACCATCGTCACCGTATCCACTACCTGATAACTAACAATAATGGGTCAGAAGATAAGAAATTCCTGTGAAAACTCAACGTCGAATTTCTGACCAAATACATAACTTCCCCTATACTGGTACTATATAGCTGGGAAAGTAAAAATACAAATATCGTATTTCTTCCCTTAGTAACCAAAACCAAGGCTTCTTACACTTTCAATATTAAAAATTCCTGGAGTTGATAAGTTTTTAGAAAGAATTTTAAGTGACTTGAAGCTGATTATGTAACTTTCCTAATTTTGGGTCCCAAAAATACTTTTTAATATTATTTTTACACTGCTTTATACATCCTTTGTGAAGTCTTGGTATAAGATTCTTTCTCAGAATTTCATGGTTATTAAACCAAGAAAAAGAAAAGTGTGAGAGTTTTTTAGAAAATTACTAGGGGGTATGTACGAAGGATAAAAACAGAATTACTACCCCCACTTCCCAACTTACTGCCTCTCGCCTCCTTCGCAATTCGCTACTAATAAATGTTATTTATGTCCGATATTTCTAACGTTATTTTGTGAAAAAAGTCGTCACTAGATCTTTGTACTTCCCCAGCAAGAATTAATCAATTACGTTTTCATTCTCCCTCCAAAGCCAATCGAACATTTGTGCTAAAACTCTATACAGTAGACTCTCCCTTATCCGGCGTTGCCGGGACCGACGTGACGCCGGATAACAGAAAACGCCGTATAACGGAAATCATCAATTAATGAGAAAGAATATATCAATTAAAACTTTAAAAAAAGTGTTTTTAGGTGAGCTAAGGAATAAAATAAAACACGAATATATTTCACAGGTAGGATCCCCATTCATGCTTTGATTCAATGAAACGGATTTTTCTTTTAAAATGACATCACTTATAGGGCAGTCTAGGTTGCGTTGCCGTCAAGTTTTTCAATTCTAGGAAACATTTTTTTATAGATGTTTGATTTTCAATCATGTATTTATTATAATTTATTTATAGGATATTAGTGAAGTAATAAAATATTGTATTAGCGTTCCCTTCATTATAAATACAATGTACATATGTATGTACAATAAAAATACATAAAAGATTCGTGAGTTACGGAATTATTATGTACTCGTAAATACATGTGGCTCATATAATTGATAATCTAATAACTGAATGTTAATTTTAGTTTAACAAATTTGATATTATTTTGCGAGCGCCGGATAAGCGAGCGCGCCGGTTAACAGAACGCCGGATAAGGGAGAGTCTACTGTATTTGACTTATAGAGGCTTTCGAATCCTCAAACTAAATTTTGTGTCGATACATTCATTAAATCGGCAGTTATTATGGTTTTTGAATTGAGCCCTTTCCCCTCAACGCCCCCCCCCCCTTCCCTTCGACCGATATCGCTTAGGTCTTATCGGTTATGTCCTCATTGGGTTTTGAGTTTAACTATGATATTTCACTTTGATACATTCATTCTATCTATCGGCAGTTATTAAAGTTTTTGTGTTCAGCCTCCCCATTAATCCCTCGTTCCCTTTGGTCGATTTAGCTAAAAGTTGATAGGTGGCGTCGTTAGAGGGTTTTGAATTCACATATAGAATATTGTGAAGATACATTGATTCAATCGGGAGTTATCGTGTTTACAGACTCTCCCTTCCCTTCGGCCGGTGTCGAGGTTAGGTTAGGTTTTATGACTCATGCTCGGGCTTTGACTACGAGGTCATATCGCCTACTACCAGAGCGTTCTTTCGTCATTCTGGTGGACATGAGCCCGACTCTACTGTGGGAGTCCTAAATTTTGCCTACCCTAAATTTTTATTCACCTAGGGTAGGGGTCTTTAACGAGTATCTGACATCGTACAAGCTCGGGACCATCGCTTAACGTCCCATCCGAAGGACGGCGTGCTCAAGTTTATTTTACTTCCTAGATAAAATAAACTAAGGGCCTCGGTCGGGTTATGAACCCACGTTCTTGAGTTCAGAAGTCAAGCACGCATACCACTGAGCTACCGGCCCCCACTTTTTGTGTCGATACATTCATTACAACGCGGAGGGGCCGAACATCAGAAGTAGAGGGACCCACCGGCTGTTCTGTCCAGAAGGTCGTGAGCCCCGTTCAAGGCCAAGTAAGTTTGGTGACCCAGTTGAAGGGCAAAACAAAGTTTCGGCTGAGTTGAGTGAGGCGAATGTACCACAGTCTGGGGAGACGACACCTACAGATTTTCAGCCAAATCGGCCAAAAAAAAAAAAAAGGAAGATAAGGGAGGGCGCTGGTAGCTCAGTGGTATGCGTGCTTGTCTTCTGAGCTCATGATCGTGGGTTCGAAACCCGACCGAGGCCTTAGTTTATTTTATCTGGGAGGTAAAATAAACTTAAGCACGCCGTCCTTCGGATGGGACGTTAAGCGATGGTCCCGAGCCTCTACGATGTCACGTACTCGTTAAAGACCCCAACCCAAAGTGAATATTAGTTTGTTAAATAAATTTTAGTTTAAGAATATTAATTTATATTATTATATTTAATTCATTTTAGTATTATATTTTTAACCTGCTATTAAAAAACTACTTTTCTTTCCCAGCTATAATGTATACACTCTTAATCCCCAGGAACTTTCTACAATCTGCAATAAAAACGAATTGCAATCTGCAATAAAACTTGTTGTTAATATCCTGTCCGATATACTCCCCCATTAGAAGCCACTTCCTGCCTCAGAGTATCAGTATAGACCGATCCAACTTTCATACATTACTCCTGGCCCATAATAAGAATGAGATCTCAAACATTTTCCATTATTTGATCAGCGCTCTGAAACTTAGAGCATTCATTGTTAACGAATAATGTATTTCAACTTACATATTATATTGATATTCAACATCTACATCCCCACTCCATATCTACTCTCTTTGTTACATTATTATTATTATTAATTTGTAATTACTTATTTTATTTATACTTTTTTTATTTATTTAGTTTGTTAAAGGTTCCTTTATATGTGTCATTATTGTTTTGTATGTGTATTATTTTATATGTGTCATTATTATGTTAATATTTTAAAAGTAATAGTCACTGACTCAATTGTATAGGGGTGATCCCTTTAAACAATAAAAAGTATTATTATATTATTAGTACTATTGAATATTAGCACAAACAGTCGACCGGTTTTGGAGGAGGAGCGAAAAGTCAATTGAATAATTCGTTCTGGGGAAGTACATTGCCTAGTCAACTTCAGAGTGACGTAACGTACCGAGCAACGCCGGGTAACCGACTAGTAGTAAATATAAAATCTTTCTAATTTGCTAATTGTTTAATTAATTAAAAT
Source organism: Aradus depressus (assembly GCA_963662175.1). Taxonomy (NCBI): domain Eukaryota; kingdom Metazoa; phylum Arthropoda; class Insecta; order Hemiptera; family Aradidae; genus Aradus; species Aradus depressus. Next base: position 25,301,433 of record OY759222.1, read on the forward strand.
GAACTTCTAATGAAATTACTAAGTTTCACCATTTGAGAGGGAAGGAGTTATTGTAATGAAGAACGATAATAATTTTAATACTCTTCTCAAATTTAATATTCCTCAGAAGAAAGTTTTTTTTTTTTTCTTGAGTTAACTTAATCACTTATCAGACTTGACTCAGTTCCTAATCTTCTCTAATCCATCTGTCATCTTTATGGCGGGATCTGCAGTTTTGGGGCCTTGAGGCTTTCTATTTGAAGGAGACTCCTTGCAGTTGACGAAAAAATGTTGTATAAGATTAGGTAAGGTATGGGAAGAAGTAAATAAATATTAAAATGGCGACGGTAAATCACAGACAGTGTACTTCCCCAGCACCATCGTCAATTACATTTTTGCTCTCCCTCAAAAACCAATCGACTGTTTGAGCAAAAAATCAATAGTTTTGGGGGTTTTTGTATTGAGCACCTCCACTGATCCCCCCCCCCCCCCCCCCCCCTCTTTTCTCTTTGGCCGATTATGCAAAAAATTAATGGATGTCGTCCTGAAGGGTGTTTTAATTGATATACGAAAGTTTGTTTAAGATGTAGTCTGACCTCTCAAAATTTTTTATTAGTATTAGCTAGCCGGCGTTCGAGGTTGCCCTCATCTTCAGGCAGTCTACAAAAGAAACCATCCTTAAACAACAAAAAACACACACACACAAAAAAAACAGGTTCTGTTGGTAACAATCATAAAATAGAAAGGCAACAAAAATTTAAATAAATATATTTAATATTTATAGCTCTAGCCCGCACGGCCACCATGGCTCCCATATTTATATAGATTTAAATAAATATAAATATGGGAGCCATGATGGCAGTGCGGGCTAGACCCTACGGTCTAGCCCTACGGCTTTGGTCGCATGGTCACACCATGGTTTGCGGGTTCGAATCCCGTCCGGGAGTGAGTTTTATTTCATAGATAGAACTCCCTCCCGGGGCCATGGATATCGTAAATAATTAGAAAACACAGTAATATGCATCGAACATAAGGCCAAAAAAACAAAATAAAAAAAATTAAAAATTAAATAATATATTATAAAAAGTAAAGTAAATTTAATTTAATGTATTTATATTTATTTAAATATTTGTGCCTTTATATTTTATCATTGTTACCAACAGAACCTGTAGACTGCCTGATGATGAAGGCAACCTCGAAAGCCGGCTAGCTAATACAAATAAAAATATGTGAGAGGTCAGACTACATCTTATTTGACAACCTGTGAAATAATCACTTCTCACTACATCAGTCATCTTCATATTATTTGTTTTGTTACATTCAATAAAACGGCAGTTATTATAATATTTGTACTCATGGGGTTCTTCATCCTATCGGGAGATATCACCGATTAAATAACTTCCCCTATACTTCGAATAACTGGGAAAGAAAAAAAAAAAAAAAAATTGGTTCCATTAATGTGAGTGCACTCAGGCTAACTAACCATATCTTTGAAATTATGGCAGGTATTATGACCGTCACAGACGTCAATAAAAGCTAATACTAGGTGCATTTAATGAGAGAAATGCATTTAGTATTCCCATTTAGCATGACCCTAGTGGACAGATAAAGCCAGGGTGCATTTAGCTACCAGCCCTTGTTCATACAAATTGTTGGTAGTTTATGGGAACTAATGAAGTCGGGACGATATTGAGAGGGGGGCTTAGAAAGAGTGTTTTGCCACAATAATAATAATATTTATATCTGATAAACCATCACCATAACATGGTAATAGGCGATGGCGGATTTAGCAGGTCAGCCATTAAGTATTGGCTGACCGGGATTCTTGCAAACACAAAAATACAGATAACATTGTTTAATTCATTTTTTTTTTTTAAATATTCATCTCCTTTTAATAAAGGGCAAACATTCGCATCACGAATTTAAATCGGGAAAAATTCACTTTTACACGAACAAAAATGAATTTTCCTCATGGTAAGTATTCTTGTCTGTCTTTGTTTTTTAAATCAACGAAATAAATGTATTTTGCAATCAAATATATATATTTGTCCATATCATGTATAAAGACTGTGATAAAACAAATTCAAATTTTATGTCCTAAGGAATAAGTACGGGGCCCAGGTGAGCTTTTGCTGACCAGGCCTTTTTCTGACCGTTATATACCGTAATATACGTTTACGTGTTACAGTTTACATTTCGAAGTGTTCCTTCTCCAGCTTGCACGAAGTTTTTCTCTGTCTCTTTCTCCTGTCTTAAAAACATTGAAAATATAATTTCATCTTAAATTGAAATTTTAGTAATGAAAGAAAAAAATTAAATAGTATCAGTGTTGATCAAAATACAAATACATATGTATATGTTACGCCGAATTGACGAAATTGCCTAGTTCGTGAACTAGGCAAAAAATTGCCGAATTCGTGAATTCGACAACCTCTTTGCCGAATTCATGGATTAGGCAATTTGTTGGTTTCATTTTGCCTATTTCGCGAAATATCACAAACCTAAATAGGGAATTATTGTGATCTATATATCAATTATTATAGTTCGAAAAGTGGGTTAAAAATTTATATTGATAGTAGTAAAAAGGATCACAAAGTGAAAAATTACGTATTTAAAGAAATTTTAAGCTAAAATACGGTAAATACTGTAGTTTAACCTTAAAAATTTGAATTAAAATTGATAGATACAAACAAAAAATAAGTGAAATATAATGAGCGCGCGTAGCGGGCCTCATTGACCTAGTAAATTAAAACGGATACATTTAGCAATAATTTGATATTAGTTTAGTGAGTCAAGCCGAGATCATCAGGTGGTGAATCTAAACATACATAAACCAGCATCCATGATATCTTAAATTGTTAAAGTTTTTAGATTGTTTATTTATTTATTTTTATTATAAAATTATTTAGTGTTCATTCAAAAAATGTTTAAAATTGTTTTTAAATTTTTTATGAGGTCTGGTTATTTTAAAGTTGTTTTAAACTCTTTTCAATTTAATATATTTCTCTTTGTTGCCATTATATTATATTAAGGATAGTTCCTTTTGTAGACTGCCTCATGATGAGGTCATACTACATTTTATTTGACAACCTGTGAAATAATCACTTCTCACTACATCAGCCATCTTCATATAAACCAGTATAGTCTATAATTTGCGTAGTAATCAAAACTCATGTCAATCATTAACAATATCACAATATTTTTTTTTTTTTTGGCTTTTATTCATAAAGATGCAACTGTTGCTAGGGGGCAACAACCAGCATCTATGTTGGTAGGTATGGAGACGTTGGCGTGAATGGCATGTGAGAGGAAGGCCACCCAGTGGTAGGTCCTCGGGACGAAAATTTATATTAATTATAAGGACAAGGGAAAAATAAAAAAAAAAATAATAATAATAATAATAATTAAAAAAAAAAAATAAATAAATAAAAAGGAAGTGAAAGACAACTTTGATGGAATGGGTAAGAGAGATGGTAAAACTGAAGGAAAATAATGTAAAAGAATAAAAAAAAAATAAAAAATATTAAGAACGAATAGGAATTAAGGTGGCAGTAATATTAAAAGGTGGTAGTAATCACAATATTAAAATTTAAAAAAAAACAACAATTATGATATTGTTGTGTTTTTAAAATTTTTAATATTATGATATTGTTAATGATTGACGTTTTGATTACTCGCAAATTATAGACTATATTGGTTTATCTTTGTTTAGATTCACAACGACTTTCAAATCAAACAACTTTCATTTACTGCGCATGAGCAGAACAGCCACCAGGATGCGCTGTATGTAGTTGCCTAATTCGTGAACTAGGCAACATGATTACGGCCGATTACGTGTATTAGGCAGTAGATTTGCCTAGTACATGAATTCGGCAATATTTTGCCTAGTTCACGAACTAGGCAATTTCGTCAATTCGGCGTAACATATATATAAAATGAATATTCGTCTAAAAAAAGTTTTGGTAAAAAAGGGATCGTCGAAAAGAAATATTCTGCATCAGAGCTCCCACAATGGTCAATGGAAAATGGTCAGGATTATCACTTAAAGTCCCGTCCTCGGAACAGTCGACGTCTTTTATGTATCCCCCGTCGCCTCCTGTATAAATACAGACGCCCCCGAGAGCTGCCACTATCTGAGCCCTGCTCTATGAATTCGTTTTCCCAGTGGCTCCCCATTTGACATGAAGATAGCTGAGACAGGAATGTGCTATTGATCCCAGAGGAGAGGGCTAGGATCAAGGAGATAGTACAAATGACAGGAGCAGGTCCCATCCACTGTAGCTCTTGGGGCCATCCCTCAGGGCTTATCCTGGGATATCAGGAGGGGGGTCTTCATCCTTGCAATGTCCTCATCCAAGGGGATCTGTCACATGCAAACCTCCAGACAAAGGTATCCTAGAGACAACACTGATTCTTTATTACTTCCTATCCACTCTTTGCACCCTGTAATAGTACAAAATGCCTCTTATCCCTGTTCCAGGACAATGTAAAGAACATGTAAATATTTCCAGAGAAGGAGGCCAGGAACAACGGACATATAAGCTGGTCTGATCTACAGTACCGGTTGGAGTATCGGGGCTTATCCCCGTGATAAATACACAAAAAAAAATTCTTTTTTAAAATATTGTATACTCCACAAAAAAATTATACATGAATTTATTGCTTATAAAGAATTATCTTACAATAATGAGTTCTATACAGAATTATAAATACAATTCAATAACTGATAACAAAAAGAACACACACAAAATAAAAAAAAAATTAATAAAAAGGTTAAATTAAAATAAATAAAGCCACAGGTAACATTAGTCTTTTAGAGTTTTCTTAACTTGAAGCTTGTTAGGACAAACAAATAAATATGATGAAGCTTCTGTTCATCTGAAACTAATAGTAAGTTGTGGAGACGTGCCTGTTGCTGAGAGACATCTATCGGAACATCTCCCAAATAGCTAGCCAGGTATTTGTCTCTAATAACCTTCTTTTTTGGAATATTGTATATTCCACAAAAAAATTATAGTCAGGTTTAGACAAGTTTAATGAGTTCTTATAGGTTAATCAGGTAAGGGAAGAAATGGGATGGAATTTGTTTATTCTGAAATATTGACTTTACTTTTCTCAATAACATTGGGAAAACTGAAATTAAGGATAATTTATAGGTTAGGTTAGGTTTTATGACTCATCCCCGGGCTTTAACTACGAGGTCATATCGCCTACTACCAGAGCGCTCTTTCGTCACTCTGGTGGACATGAGCCCGACTCTACTGTGGGAGTCCTAAATTTTGCCTACCCTAAATTTTTATTCATCTAGGGTAGGGGTCTTTAACGAGTACCTGACATCGTACAGGCTCGGGACCATCGCCTAACGTCCCATCCGAAGGACGGCGTGCTTAAGTTTATTTTACCTCCCAGATAAAATAAACTAAGGGCCTCGGTCGGGCTACGAACCCACGACCTTGAGCTCAGAAGTCAAGCACGCATACCAGTGAGCTACCGGCGCCCTAAGGATAATTTATAAAACGCTAACAAGATAAACATATTTATATGTGATATGTGTCCGATAATGATTGTGTATTTAAGAAAATTATTACTTTTTGAGTCATATAGAGAGTTTCTTAATTCATATACAATATATTATTACAGCACCACTTCTCCCCCCTTATTTTTTGACTTCTCAAAAAACACTATTGACTTGTTTAAGTATGTAAGTCGACGCAATAAATAGTAGGTTAAACCTAAAGAACATATGTATTATATATACTGATGTAATTGCTATTTTTTGAGAACGCGAAAAATAAATAGAAGAAGTGATGCTGTAATAATAGATTATATGACATGAAGACCACAGGGGAAAAACCAGCTATCTCATTTTTTTTTTTCATTTTGCACATTTTAAATTTTTCTGCTAAAAACTCAAAAAATCTTATTTTGTAATGTAAAAATGTGACGAAAATTCAACTTACTGAAGACGCATGAAGAAATGAGAAAATATTATAAAAACTTTATTAAAAATTGTCACAGATGAGAAAGACACAAAACTCCAAATAAACAAGGCAAAAACCACTCTATATCTATCTTCAACTCCTGGATATTCTTTATTTTCATGGGTGCTTTAAGCTAATATAGCCTGTTCTTCCCCGGGCGCGCACGAAGGAGCTGGTTCTTCCCCTGTACGCTGTATTTCAAACGCTTGTTTGACGCTTCTAGACCGGTTTTTTCCCCGTTCGGACAATTCCATCGTGTGTGGCACCCTTCAAAACATATAGATCCATCGTTACCTAACTTTGACTGATCTTCAACCAAATCGTTAAATTGAGTCAATACGGAGAGCGGAAACGTGAGCATATAAATTTAGTAGATTAATTTGTAAAAAAAAAATGTGTAGATTTATCTGGGGGCTATTGGTCTTATAGCTAGCTTAGCGATGTACAAACAGTAGGTTCAGCTTAGGACAGCACTTTGGTAGCAACCAAAAGCTGGCCAATTTGCATATTTCATAGTCATTTAGCTGGTTATAATAGGCTATCGGTGAAAGCTCTAATACCCAACCAGCCTGGAGCCAAACCAACAGTATTAATAATTCTAATCAATAAATATCAGAAAATAGAATCAGTGTTGCACGATTTGACCTCGCTAATTCAATAAAAATAATTGTATAACAATTATTTTATTTTCGTTAAACCATAACATGGCAATATGATACGTCATAAGAATATTTACTTTAAGATAGCTTATAATTCAGGTACTTAAAAAGATATTAACTCTCAGAGACTGACACACATGGATTAGAATAAACAATAATACTAAAAATAAAAAATAAATGAATAAATAAATACTTGAAAATATGAGTACAAAAATAATAATTTTATACAGTAGATAGAATATATAATAAATACAGTAGGTAATTTTTTTAAAAATAAATTATAATTAATATAATATTATTTGATAACTTTTCTGGACATTTCGGGAAGTCTCGCGTCGCAGCCTCAGGTCACAATGGGCGAAATAAAAAATAAAAAAATAACGATAACAATTACCATATATATATATATATATATATATATATATATATACAGTAGAGTCCCGCTAATCTGGACACATATTATCCGGACATCCGGTTAATCCGGATGGAATTAAGAAAAAAAAATAATTAAAATTTAGTAAACTGGTAAGTACCTACGAAAATAATTCAAAGAGAGGGTTTGAGTTGACTTACTCAGTTGGCTACGATGAAAAAGTGCCGACAAAGAAGACGGCTAAATATTTACGCTAATATTTAAAAAAATATTTATTATATGCATTTTACAGCAAATTCCGTTTAATCCGGACTTTCGGTGATCGTATATTCCTTCGTTTGGATCTGTACATCTATTAGAATAAGAAACTTTACTATTTTATGAGTTTCTTTTGGACTTCCTGATGACAAGGACAACCTCAAAAGCCGGCTAGCATAAAATAATAAGATCTGGAAAAGGTCAGACTAAATTAACGTATGGATCTTCCAGGTTTATGTATTTTCCGAGATCCATTCTCCATTGGACACTATCATATATAGGTGGACAACTCAGTGATCTCCTGAGCCATTCTCCGTCCCATGTTCCACTATAAAAGAGAGACATAAGCTGTAAACTGTTACGATCTCCATTTAAGTGGATCCTAAAGCACATATAGCCCTTCCACATATTCAAAACAGTTCAGGTGTTTTTCTTCAGTTTCCTGATTTATTCATAGCTGTCTGTCTCTTGTTTTTCCTCTTTGCGTTTTTTTTTTCTTCTTCTTTCTATCCATCCTTGTTTAGTGTCTTGTAACTTCCTCTTTTATTTTACACCGGAGACATAAACGGAGGGGGGAAAAAGTTGTCAGTGAAACGACTATGTATTTCCACAGTGAGAATTAATCAAATACATTTTCTCTTGTAATCAATCGACTACAAGGGAAATGTATTATAGATACAAATCTATTATATACACATACATATGTATTTAAAAAGTATTTGTAAAAGTTGAATGTAATTAAGTTATTGAGTTGTGTTGAGGCCTGGCATTTCCTTATTCCTCCCCCCCCCCCCCCCCCCCCCCCTCCCCTGCCTTGTAGTGAGTGTACATCGCAGCGCCACTAGGCCCGTTGCAGCTAGCGCAATCTATCTATGAGGAGAGGAGCGGACCTGAACTCATCAGTAGTTGTTGATCATCTGACTTGATCTGTCGAACATCAATTGTTGACCATCTAACCTGGTCCATCACCTAACCTTGACCTCGTTCACCCATGCCGTGAGTAGAGGCCATGCTTTCATTTTTACCTTTTTTTATATACAGTCCACTTTTATCAGTTATACATACACCCGGCGTGTACATATTGGTCCTACGCCGCCGGATCAAAACAGTCCTATAAAAATAATAAGTTATTTTCAAAGTTTTTAATCATTTTATTTAAACTTTTTTTTTTGAAAAATTGGGAATAGTTTAATTTCATTTTTTTCAGTGTACCTTTCTTTACCTTATACAATTATATCTTATAGGTACCTTAGGAAGTATTATTTACGTTTTCTATCTTACGTTTTATCCTTTACGAAATATTGTTTACCTTTTCTTCACCATATAATCCTTTCCTCACCATATACTCTTACGTATATATATATATTTAAGGAAATATTATTTACGTTATTTCTATTTCGTACATTTTATATTTTACGAAATATCACTTACATTTTCTTCATTGTATAAATATATATACATTTATATATATTTTTTTTTCCTCTCCATGCCAAAAACAATGAAGACAGAGTCCCAGTTAAAACGTTTTGTAGCCAAAAAGGAGAATAAGTTTCGAAAGCTGCAGCTATTATATGATGCGTCCGTTGCTGCGGGCAGTGATCAAAGTAAGATCGCGATTTTCAAAAGTCGGTATGAAGATATAGAGGAGATCCGCTCAGGTTTCCAAGACCTGGTGGAGCATATCAATGACTTGGAGATCACCCTGGACCCGGATCATGTGCCCTCCTATCAAAATTTGGAGGCCTTTGAGGAGATGTATTATGCCATCAAAACAGCAGCTGGAAACTTGCTCAAGCCAGCTCAGTGTCCCGTAGAACAGACAGTAAAGGCAGTCCAACCTCGGCTACCCAAATTGTCACTGCCGACTTTCGACGGATCTCTCAAGGGGTGGACCCCCTTTTATGAACAATTCAAATGTCTCATCCATGAGAATCCTGCCATCACCGCTGTGGAAAAGTTTCATTATCTGATTTCGTCAGTTTCTGGCCCAGCCTTGTCTGTGGTTAGAACCTTGCCCATCAGTGAGGCCAACTATCCCATAGTTTGGGCCGCTCTCCTGAACAAGTATCAGAATAAAAGAATACTCGGTGCGGACATATTAGAAACTATATTCAATTTTCGTCCTCTTCACACTGAGTCACCAGAGAGTCTTAATCAATTTTTGGAGGTATTTTGTGAGGCCGCTACCGCTTTACATAATTTAGAAATTGTAGACCTGCCTGGTTTTATATTGATGCATGTTGCCTTGCGCAGCCTGCCTTACGAGACGAAAAAGAATTTTGAGCGCCATCATATCAATCAAGAAATTCCAACTTGGAATAATCTTGTGACATACATACAGCACCAGACTCATGTTTTGGAGGTCTCTCAGACCACTCAGCAGATCAAACTGAACCCTAGGATTCAATTTTCTGTTGGGAAGAAGACTTTATTACCAGACAATAGGCTCGCCAAACGAGGATTTGTATCGACATCAGCGCAGTCGCCTACTAATGCCTGCCCTGTCTGCAAACTTCATCATACTATATATAAGTGTCCTGACTTTCTTCAATTGAAGCCACACCAGCGCCAAGAACGGGTTCAAGCCCTCAGGCTGTGTTTCAATTGTCTTAAAGGGACCCACTTACAGCCTAGATGCTCTTCCATGACATCATGCCTCACATGCGGTGCTCGCCATCACACTTATTTACATTCCAGTAGTTACCCATCTAGATTCAATACCACTATGAAGTCTTCTGAGCCCAGCAATGCGGCAGCTGATGCAGCTTTACATGCCTATAATCCACAGTCTCAAACAAGCTTCAAAACTGTGTTATTAGGTACTGCTTTAGTACATATACAGGACTATCTAGGTGAGTATCAGATCATCCGAGTATTGATCGATTCTGGGGCGCAAACATCTTTCGTCACGGCAGCATGTGTACAACGTTTGGGGTTACGTATTAAAAAATGTAATTTCCCTGTTGTAGGCCTAGGTCAGCATATTGTAGGTGACACTAAAGGGATGACCAGTTGTCGCATCAAGCCTCGAGATTCTGACCAACCGCAGTTCCAAGTGGAGGCAGTCATATTACCTGAAATCACATCTAACATGCCAGGTACAAGTATTCCTTGTAATATTTATGATAAGTTTAAGCACCTGCCATTAGCTGATCCGAACTTCTGCACGTCAGCTCCAGTTGATTTCCTCATAGCCGCCGACCTTTTTCCTCATGTCTACGATGGTCAACGAATTGTACCAGGGTCAGAATACCCTGCTGCCTTGCACAGCATTTTTGGGTGGGTTATCACAGGAAAGATCGAACCTTGCTCTTCGCCATCTTCCCCTGTGACATCTCTTCATTCTACCTACAATTTTCAGTTGGACGAAATTTTGAAACATTTTTGGGAAAGCGAAGAACCTCCTACGCTGCCAATAATCAATGAGGATAATATGAGGTGTGAGGAGATTTTTACTAATTTACATTACAGACAAACCGATGGACGTTATGTTGTTCCTTTGCCCTTCTCTACTTCCAGACTCCCAACATGGACTGGAAGCTCTTACAGCTCTGCGCTGACTCGCTTGTTCGCTGTGGAACGTCGCCTTGCCCGACATCTTGACCTCAAGCGAGCTTACCAAGATTTTCTCGACGAATATGAAACCCTTGGTCACATGACCCAGGTGCCTGAATATTCTCGTCTTGGTAACCCCCAATCTTATTTTATACCGCACCATGCTGTTTGTAAAATCTCTAGTTCTACGACTAAATTAAGAGTGGTGTTTGATGCCTCTTGTAAGTCTTCTAACCAGCCATCATTAAACAGCTTACTCTTAACTGGTCCCAAATTGCAACGGGACATTGTTGATATTATTTCTCGTTTTCGATTACATCCTTATGTTTTCACTTCAGATATATCTAAAATGTACCGGCAGATCATAATCCGTCCAGAAGACAGGTTGAATCAACACATCTTGTGGCGACGGTCCCCTGAGGAGCCCGTCAAGGAGTATGAACTCAATACTGTTACCTATGGCCTTTCTGCGTCACCGTATCTCGCTCTTCGTACTCTTCAACAACTCGCCAACGACGAAGGTGCGCGATTCCCTCAAGCCGCCAAGGTCCTATTGCAGGATGTTTACATTGATGATGTCCTCACTGGAGCTTCTACCGTGGAGGACGCCCAGAACCTCAAACGAGACCTTATCAACTTGTTTCAGGCTGGAGGATTTCATCTTCGCAAATGGAGCAGCAACTGCCCCGAACTGATTCGTGACATCCCAAACGATCACCATGAGACACCATTATCATTTGATCCTGACGGCCATGAAGTAATAAAGGTACTAGGTCTGCAGTGGAACTCCACCACCGATGCGTTTTCCTACGATTTGGCTGAGATCCAACCTATATGCACCAAGAGGTCAATACTTTCGCATATTGCTCGTACCTACGACCCTCTCGGCTGGTTGTCTCCAGATATTTTCAGATCCAAGTGCCTCATACAACATCTTTGGCGTCTAGGGATCGGATGGGATGAACAGGTGCCTTCCTACTTGACAGATGAATGGACTTCTTACTGCGAGCAGTTGCATCATCTATCTAGTATTCAGATTCCACGCTATATACTACAGCCAAACAGCACGTCATCCTGTTTAGTTGGATTCTGTGATGCGTCAGAGCGTGGGTACTGCGCAGTGGTATATCTAGTTACTGTTGGAGGAATTAATAGCACAAGCCATCTCCTTATGGCGAAGTCCAAGGTAGCTCCCCTCAAAACATTAACTGTACCTAGGTTAGAGTTGTGTGGAGCCTTGCTTCTTACTAAACTTTTGAAATTTCTATTGTCAACATTTGAAAATGTCATGACTCTGTCTAGTATCTTTGCCTTAACGGATTCTACGACTGTCTTGTCATGGCTAAAGACGTCACCCCATCTCTTGAAAACATACGTTGCCACTAGAGTTACTCTTATTCTTGAAACACTCTCACCTACTTCGTGGCATCACGTACCCTCCGAATTAAATCCGACAGACTGTGCTTCTCGAGGGTTGCAGCCCAAACACCTCGTGAAACATCATCTGTGGTGGACAGGGCCTCCATGGCTCACTTCACACTCTTCTATTTGGCCGATTTATTCACCTTTTGACTTGCCACCTCATCTTCCCGAGCTGAAGAATTTAACCACTGTTAACTCGTTTGTCCAAACCTCATGCAGTTCTTGGGACATATTAGAGAAGTATTCCTCTCTTTCAACACTTCAACGAGTAACAGCTTGGTGTTGGCGGTTCAAATCTAATCTCAGATTGCCGTCTGATCAACGATGTCGAGGCCCGTTGACCTGTTTGGAACTTAATAATGCTCTGACCTTCATTATTAGAGGCGTCCAGCTAGAACATTTTCGGCAGGAGCTTTTAGCGAGTTCGAAAAATCAGGATTGTCACGCTTCCAATCAACGCCTCCATCCGTTCGTCGACTCCGTGGGTCATTTGAGGGTGGGGGGCACCCTCAAACATGCCTCGCTCCTTGAAGCCTCTATTCACCTTTTCATTTGGAAGGAAAGCAAGCGGCGCCCCGCAAGGACATCGTATTTCCTTATTGGGGCCCCCCTTCTAGCCGTACCGGAGCACAACATTCAAGAACTCCAAATGAACCACCTCAACCGATGGCAACTGATCCTGCGCTCCAGTCAGCATTTCTGGATTCGGTGGTCCCGCGATTATTTGCATACCCTCCAGCAGAGATGCAAATGGTTCACCGCCCCACCAGATCTGAAGATTGGCGATCTGGTTCTGCTTGTCGAGGCGAAGACTCCGCCCCTGCAGTGGCGCCTCGGAAGAGTGTTGGAGGTTCACCGAGGACAGGACGGTGTAGTGAGAGTTGCTACTGTTCGCACCTCTCAAGGGACCTATCTTCGCCCTGTGGTGAAGCTCTGTCCCCTGCCTACACCATAATTCCCAATTCCATTCCTTCCTCCTTCCTTTCCTTTCCTTTCCTTTTCCTACTTTCCCTGTTTTTTTGTTTTTTATTTCTTTTATCTAACCGCCGGTGGTTATTTTATTTTTGAAGAGTTCTTTTATGTTTTGTACTTATTATTTGACTAGAAATCCCAAGCGTGATTTCGGTGGGGGGTATGTTGAGGCCTGGCATTTCCTTATTCCTCCCCCCCCCCCCCCCCCCTCCCCTGCCTTGTAGTGAGTGTACATCGCAGCGCCACTAGGCCCGTTGCAGCTAGCGCAATCTATCTATGAGGAGAGGAGCGGACCTGAACTCATCAGTAGTTGTTGATCATCTGACTTGATCTGTCGAACATCAATTGTTGACCATCTAACCTGGTCCATCACCTAACCTTGACCTCGTTCACCCATGCCGTGAGTAGAGGCCATGCTTTCATTTTTACCTTTTTTTATATACAGTCCACTTTTATCAGTTATACATACACCCGGCGTGTACAAGTTGTATGTGATATGTAATATTTATAAATTGCTGTTAATTATATTTGATGTTCTCTTTTTAAAATATTATTAAAAGTGTGTCAATGATACATAATTCTATAGTATACATAAATTGCTGTTTGTATTAAAAATTAAGTTGACATTTTGTATTGTTATTGCACTGTACGTAAAATAATAAAAAATATATAAAATAGGCATAAATTGCAGTTTCTTGAAGCACCCACACACACATACAAACATACTCCAGCTTCTTGAAAAGTTCTTATGGCCCCAAAAAAATTTTTGGACCCGCGCATGCTTTATCGGTATTGGTATTTTTATTATTTCTTTCATTTTTTATTATTATATTTAGAAAAAATATAGTATTACTAAAAAAAAATGATTATTATAATTTTTTGTTTATTTCCTATTCTTATTATTATTTTATGGATCTATTTATCCGTTAATTTAAATTTTTTTAATTATTCATTTATCTTTAGATTAATATATATATTTATTTTATTTTATTATACATTTTTATACTTACATTGTTTCCTGTTCTTTCTTTATCTATATATTGGGACCTGATGAAGGCACGTAAGAAAGTCCCAAAACACACTTCCTAAGAGTTTAAAAAAATAGTTATCTTAATTTTAATGAATTGAATGATGTATCTACTTATTATAAATGTATCTATGTATTAATATCTTTTTTGTACTCATATATTTTTAAGAATTTATTTATTCTGTTTTTCTTTATTTCATTTTACATAAAAAAAAAATAGTTTCGTTATTACTACTAATCATACGTGTGTAGACTCAAGTAGTTATAAATCTAATTTATAAGCTATCTTAATGTATAAATTGTTTTGACGTATCCTATTAAAAAATTATTATTATTATAAATTTTCATGATTTTTGACCGAGCGGATTTTCTTATTTAGTTTACACTTCTCCGTGGATACATGTTGTTTCATTACAAGAGGGGTGTAAAAAAAAATTAATCTTACAAAAAAAAAAAAAGACATTTTCAAAGTAAGAAATGAATTTAAGAAGAGTAGAATATAAAAGCGAGAAGAGATTAATGTAATTCGAGACTGTAAAGTAAAATTTAAGGAAATGAGCTGGGTTGATTAGGAGAAAAGTAATGAAGATTCAGGGGTCTCAGTTTTGGGTCTCTAGGGAGGGGAAACTGATAGCCAGCTAATAAATGCGGAATATTAATCATTGGTTATCTTAAGATGTCTTCAGAGGCAAGTCCATTGACAAAATGTAATATAAATTCAATAATTAACACAAGTCTAGAGTCTTTTCTGCTACGAATGACACTCTCATTAAGAATGTTCATTCATGAAGTAATCTACATAATAATTCAGGTAGTGATAAGGTCAAGAATGTTAAAACTGTGCAAAATTGCATCCTACTTTAAGATGGAAGTATATTTGATTTATTACATCGGCAGTTATTAGGATTTTTGTTAAGCCCCCTTCCAGCACTTGTCAGCGCGGAAATCAGATCAAAGCTGGTAAGGGAGTGCGCAAATCAGTTAAACACCCTAGGAAATTGCAAGAAGATTGGAATCTACTGGGTTCCCGGACACTCGGGGATCCAGGGAAACGAAGAGGCGGAACGACTAGCCAAGGAAGGTTCAAGTAAGCCCTTCATGGGGACAGAGCAAGTACTAGGAAAATAGGAGGCATACCGAACCCGGATTAAAGAGTGGACTAAAGACCTTTTGGAGCGTACATGGAGAGAAAACACCACATGAAGGCAGTCGATGTTCCTGGGAGGGGAGTCCAAGGTGTTGAAGGATGGGATCCTGAACCTCAAAAGGTGTTCCTTTTGAGGTCCAGGATCCCATCCTTGGACTCCACTCCCAGGAACATCTTCGATTGCCTGCATGATCGTTAGCTTAGGCAACTGACTGGAGTTCTCACAGGACATGGTCCGTTCAATAGACACCACACTACTGTGGGAGTCAAGGACAGTCCTACCTGCGATAGATGTGGGGAGGAAGAAGAGATGGTGGCACACTTCCTGGGCATGGGCTCGGGATATGAGCGAACGAGATTCTACATCATTGGTGAAGATGTAATCACAGAGGAGGATTCTAGAAGATTGGACCACGAGAGAATTCTCAGGTTCATTAAGGAAACTGGTTGACTGAGCACTCAATGAAGGGCTTGGTTCAGGTAGTATAAACATACAGGTAATATAATAAGGGGAAGCCCAGCGCTTCCAGGGAAGGGATAAGAACACTGGATGCTTAGGTCCCTAAGTGTAAAACACCAGCCCACCATATATACATATAAGCCCCCTTCCCCTTCAGTTGGCCGATTTTGCTGAAACTGAACAGTCCTTATGAGAATTTAAATTTAAATGTACAATTTCATGTCTATACATTTCTACATCGGCAGTTTCACACCAATTAGGTTTTTTTTTTTCATTTTTGGAATCAACGTGTCGAAAGACATAAACTTTCGGTGAAAACTTAACTTTAAATTTCTAGCCGATTACATAACTTCCCCTGTACAATAAGTCCCGATAGAATGAACTTGAATAAACTGAATTTTCTGCGAAATTCAGATGACACTATGTAAGTCAAATTTGAGTTTTAACGTGACATTTATGTAATTAGTTCGTGCTGGTGAAGTACAAAGCTGGTGATTCCCCTATGAATTTTTACTTTCTTATACCTAAGTATCCGAAAATCTGAGGGGAAAGCCTCAATTCAAAAACTCCAATAACTGCCGATGTAATGAATCTACTGACACAAAATTTAGTATGAGGATTTAGGAGCTCCTATGTATGTAAACTGGTGATTCACAGGGGACTTTTTTTTCAACTTACACACCGGACTTTACAAGTTCTTTTGGAAAGAAACAGGACTTAGCAATATTACGGTAAGGTAAGTTTCTTACAACTGCCAAGTTATCAGGAAGAAGGAAGAAGTTAAGGAGGAGGTGGGTGGGTAAGGTGGTTGAGACATATGAGGGAGGATAACGAATGGCCTCTTGAGAACCACACACGGCAAGGAGGTTATTACCAACCATTTGTCCCATACCCACAGTCACTGAAGAAAACACTACTTATGTACCCCTACCACAGCCACACTTGTACAACACCTTTTACTGCCAGATTTTCATAACTTCTTCTATTCTTCCAACTGTTGCACAAGTACTTCACTTTATTGCCTATAACTTGCGCTAGTACAAGTGGAATTTTGTAGGATTTACTCAGAGCATGGCAGCGAACGGGAGGGTTCTTTGGTCTGAGGCATCATATAAGAAGTAGTCTCCTTACAAGGAAACGTTGATCCGCACCACCCTAAGATATGGGTCCGAGGCCTGGACTATCTCCAAGATGAACGTCTTTGCCCTCACACTGGAGCCAGACGTTGTATAGGTCATCAGGCTGGGAAGACTCAGGTGGGCCGGACATGTGGCCAGGAAGGGCGAACACGAGATCCAGAGGAAGACGAAGTCAGACCGGCTTTATGGAACAAGATGCGTCGGGAGTCTGACACTGGAGAGCAGATGCAGAGAACAGATAACTGGCGGACACTGTTGGAGGAGGCCTTGACTCACTAAGTGGGTTATCGCGCCACTCTGAATGAAAACTCAGAGCACAGTATTTCCAACTAAAATTGTGAACAGGATCAAACTGTCATGGATACCATTGATCTTTGAGGATTTTGAGCAATTAAACTCAATTAAATAAAATTCAGCATGTTAGAGGTTATCACCTACTACCAGAGCGCTCTTTCGTCACTTTGGTGGACATGAGCCCGACTCTACTGTGGGAGTCCTAAATTTTGCCTACCCTAAACTTTTATTCACTTAGGGTAGGGGTCTTTAACGAGTACCCAGAAGGCAAGCACGCATACCCCTCAGCATGTTAGATCCCGGGTTTTAACCTGTTGTTAAATCTTTCATAGAATATTAACAATCCGAGATCGTATGTTATAGTAAGATGTTGTAGAACAAGATTTTTCATATGAAGCCAGTAGTCCTTTAGCCTCTACGCTGTACGGGTGGGATGTGCCACTGATGATGATGCAGTTGCGTTGAAAACCAATTCTGGTCAAAAATAAAACAGTGGGGAGACAACGTCTTTTGTTTCTATGAGAAATCCGAGATCGAGTTTTTAACGGAATGTTTCAAGGTCTCCCGAACAGAAAAGGCACATTTTATATATAAATACAAGTTTTTCAAGGTCACCCGGTTTGCGAAATATAATTACGTTTTGAAACCCAAATTTATTTTTACGTTTATTTCATTGATGCGAAAACGGTTAAACCTGTCAAAAAATTAGATCCTACCAAAAAAGTTCTGTATTAAATTTCAAATCGTCTTAAGTTCTTAGATTTGAGAAAGGACTAACACGAACAAAATTATAATAGCATTTCAAAGAAAATTTAAAATAAATTTTAGGAGGAAATTGTTCAAAGCAATGATAACATTTATAACGCTTAGGAATTAATTTTTAAAATATTTTTATTTATGATATTTTTAATGCTGTTTTTAATTAGCCATAACTCAAAAAGAGAATCAGACGGGGAGGCACGACTTAAAAACCCGAATAACTGCCGATTGATTTTTAGCCCAGGTTTTAGAGGGAGAGCGACAAGTTAATTGATTAATTAATTCTGGGGAAGTACATAGTCGGTGATTCAACGACGACTATCCATCAGTAAACAAGCTTCAGTAGATTCCGAGATATGCGGGTGGGCAAACAGACATCAAACACTTGGATTTCTTATATAGTGTTCGACCTACGATCCCTAATGAATCCTATAGGTCACAATGAAAGGTTTCTTAGAAATATATGAGATAGCCTTGACTTGGACTAGTGTTATCTCCGGATCCGTCCCCAGAGATCTGAGATCTCCCATTGCCCCCCATCTCTTCTTGTATCTTCAATCCGGCCGAACCCCTTCCAATCTCCCCTTCCATGGATTAGATGTCAGTTCCTTGTGAGTTCGGATCATTTGAAATCCAATCCGCATCACTAGTCGGCAGATAATGGCCTATCAGATAAATACAGCTTTCATATCATTCATATCACAGCCCCCCCTCACCCAAACAAAAAAGAAAATATGGATAATGAGCATTTCGAACTTTCCCATAAGGGCAATCATTTAACTTCGTAGAAGATTTAACCAAATTCGATATGAATGCACAAAAGACATTCCTCTTCAGAATACGAAAAGCCAGGTAGCCTCCGTCATCAGTCCCAGGTACGATCCTGTCCGGCAAATCAGCTCCACCCTGTGCCCGTCGCATAGCGGGCATTCGAAAACTACGTGTTCCGCAGTCTCGACGCCGCCACACGAGCAGGCGGGGCTGTTCTTTCTCTTAAATAAGAAGAGCTTCGCGCTGAAGTCGCCGTGACCTGATAGCACCTGCGACGTCCAATGGTCTGGTTGTATCCATGGAAATCCAAGGCGCGTCGGGACGTCAACACGCGCTCAACGCTGTTGCCATCTTTCCACGATCCATTCCTGGACAATGCCCTAGAATACAAAGAAGTGAAAAATTTCATGTGAACCTTTTTTGACAAATAATTTTTTGATGAAGGTGGTTTGTTAACAACCGGCAAATGGTCTATAGTCTCCCCAAAAAATATATTTATACAATTTTTGTTAACACGCAAAACTACAGGAACAACAAATTTGAGATAGAACTACAATCTTTACAGGGTGCCACTAGCTGGGAGGAAGCGTGCTGGGCTACTGAGTTCAACATCGTGGGTTCGAAATCCGGCCGAGGCCCTTAAGTTTTTTTTCTAAAAGGTAAAAAAAACCATGAGGACGCCTTCCTTCGGATAGGCAAAATTTAGGACTCCCACAGTAGAGTCTATGGGGCTATGTCCACTAGAGCGACGAAAAAGCGCTCTGGTAGTAGGCGATATGACCTCGTAGTTAAAGCCCGGGCATTAGTCATAATAACTAACTATAATCTTTACAACATATAATATATTGGCTAATATGCATCGACCATAAGGAAAAAAAAAAAACATAATATTTTTATGCATTAGACAGATAGACATCATGTCGAAAATCGTCAAAACATGTTGAATGAACATTGAAATGTAAAATTTCGTTGAATACTCGATCTCGGCTTTTCGAAAAATCATAATATTATTATACTAAAGGTATAAGAAAATAATAATAAATACATTTTAGTTGCTATAGAAGGAATATTATAAATTGGTTTTTCCGACATTAACAATTTGTGATAGATGCAAAAACACAAGTTTCCTCAGTTGACCTCGCCTAATTGAAAATTCCGCATCAAGGGCTGGTGGTGGCCTCTCTATATTAATTTTCTTCCCAAATTGGAAAACCCCGCTAAATAGATTAGGTAACATTTATTTTCCCTTGTCTCCCCCTATTTCAATATTGCAAACCACCCTCCAGCCAGTCAAAACTAAATTTTTTAGAAGCTCAAAAATATAATATTACTAATTACACCTATTTTTCTGTAATTATTTCTTGACAGTATGCAAACAAATAACTGTAATTTCTTGTACCAACCCCTTTTTTACAGATCGATCTCCCTCCCTCTCCCATTTCATTTCATACTTGCATTACTACGTGAAGTAATGTGTGGTGTTCGCAATTTTCGTTGTTTCGTTGTATAGCGTAATTGTAAGAGTGACTTTCTAATATTTCGAAAAAGGTGGTTGGTATATAGGAATGGATACATCACATATATCTTTTTTATCCATTATTTCAAATCCTTTTTCATAAAAAAAATTTAAAATAATTAAATGTTTTTATTATTTTAATTAATTTAATTAATTCATTGACATTTCTTAAAGTTTAAACAACTCCTCGAATAGGATGGCAAATTTTTCGATTATATGAGAATGACTAAACGAACTTTTTATTATTTATAATAATCATTTATTGGAGGTTTAAAGGGTAAATTCGGTTATAAAATTCACCTGCAATAGGCGAACATTATAAAGAAAAAAAAAGTTTTTTTTAAACGTGAACACAATTTTATAATTGTTTTTAATCGGTTTTAACAGTAATTTTTTTTTCATCTCAACAAAAAAGTGCTTTTGAGGAATTCACATTACAAACTAATTGTAAGTAGACATTACAGGTAATAAAAACCACAAGTTTATTGTATAAAATGAACTGGAAAAAATCACAGAACAATGCTTTCGGGTCGTTTCATTAGAATGAGTCGAGGCCATCAGTACGAGAAAGTTTTTTGCTGCTCATCCTACAATAAATATGAAATCAAATTTTAACAGTAATAATAATAAAAAAAAGAATGGAATCAGGGTTAGTAAAATTTAGTAGGAAAGAGGTAGAAACAATTATTATTTTAACCAACGGAAAGTATTTTAAAAAACTTTGAAGTGAAGGTACCTCATGATCAAACCTACGTCTGTCAGAGGCACTAAAAAAAGTAGTGAGCATCAAACCCTATGACTCACAAATGCATTCGATCGTGACTATTTGCAGAAAAAAAATACTAACCCAATTAGCGGGTGAGGAAGGTTAAAATGACCCAGATCCGATGTTGCTGATGAACAGACTGACGAATAGAAAAAATAATTGGGGGCTGAAGAACGTCAGAGCTGCCAACATTGACAAAAAAAATGTCCCATATGCGACTGGTAGTCGCAGGTGTGACGCAATGGGTTAATTACCCCTAAATTCGAACCACCACAACATAACTACAATCAACATCTCAAAATTGTGCATGTTGAAATTGTGGATGGTCTCAAGGAAGTTAGAGAGATCTGACAGAAAGGACTGAAGAGACAAAACAGAATCAAGTATTAAAGAGATCGTTTGATTGAATCACTTGTCTTTGTCGCAGCTCCAAACAAATATCAACGTCAAGTCTGTATTCTCTGTCTCCTCTCACACTCCCAAATACAATTCTACAAGAAAATATAGCAATTCCTCGCAATATATTCTACTTTCTCAGATCTATGAAGTATAGAGAAGTTATATAATCGGTCAGAAATTTGAAGTTGATTTTTCAAAGTAATTTCACATATTTCGACATCCTGATGTCTGTGTGTTTGTTTGTGAACACGAAAACTCCCGATAGAAAGAATTCTTTAAGGTCGAAATCTGTTCATTATCAGTCACATTGGCCAAAAAGAAGGGAGAAGGCTTAAATTTAAAGCACTATGAGGAAGACACCTATTAATTTTCAGCGGAATCAGGCGAAGGGAAGGAGGATCAGAGGGGGCTCAAGTTAAAAATCTCAATAGCTGCTGATATAATGAATGTATCAACACAAAATTTAGTTTATTAGTTTAGGTGTATTCAAAATATAACTGAAATTTTCGGTTTTTGAAAATAATTTCATTTATTCGTCTACATCAATGTTATCACCTTCAAAATATTCCCCGTTAGATATTATATACTTATGCCAGCGCTTCTTCCAATCCCCGAAACAATCCTGGAACTCGATCTTTGGGATAGCATTTAGCTCTTTCAGCGATGCACTTTATTCCCATCTATGATTGGGAAATGACGGCCCTTTTAGGTTCTCTATATTGTTGGGAGCAGAAAAAAGTTACACGGAGCCATGTGTGGCGAATATGGAGGCTGGGGCATCATTACAGTGTTGTTCCTGGCCAAAAATTCACGAACAAGCAATGAAGTGAGCAGGTGCATTATGGTGGTGCAAAAGGTTTGTTTCACCACAAATCCGGGCTTGGCGAACCCTAGTTTTCCTCATAGCAGACTCACCAAAAGCAATATTTAACATTTCTAAAACATTGCTGCACTTCATTCCATTCTTATAGCAAAATTTAATACATCCGGTTTAGCTAACAATGTACAGACACTTTTCAGACATGTTTACCAACACAACAACGAAAACATCGCGCGAATCGGACTAATACAATCCGCGAAATTACGAAATTTCCATTACTTTTTGAACACACCTATGTTAGTCAAGTATTGAGTTTTAGCCCAAGTGATCGATTGACTTTGGAGAAAGAGCGAAAACGTAATTGGTTAATTCGTACTGGGAAAATACATAGCTGGCGATTCACCGACAATTTTTTTTTTCCTTTAAAGTTATACAAATGCATAATTATAAGGAAGATATAGAATTACGTTTTACTTACGTTTAGAAGCGATAGAAGTAGTTCAAAGCTCGACAACTTACCTGAAAAAGAAAAATAATTTTAATGCTAAATTTACAATTATAATTTAAAATTTAATTGTCTTAGGTTCCAGGCAGCAACCTGTAAACCCGGAAGCCAAGCTTTCGGCCCGTCTAGATGCAATTTCGCACAAAATTTTTTTTTTTGCGTATTTTTAAACGTAAAGCAACAGAATGCATCGCATTTCCTCCCCAATATTTCTGATTCACTAAAAGATCTTTATTGGAATGCTCCTGTCCAGATTTTGTTGGTAGGAAACTGTAGGGCCTCATCTAGGGTTTGCAATCATTTCGGACTTGAAGGTGGGCTGGTTGCAGTTTTAGCTAAAATGATAGTTGCATTCAACGCAGTAAATGAGGTTAGATTCGGAGTGGTGGGAGGATCCAATGTTTGAATTAGTGCAAGATTAGTGGGATACTCGCGCTCATTTCATGGGGTGTGCTCAGCATCCACAGTAGGGATGGACGATTGTCGATAGTTGGCCACTATCGAAAGTACGATATTACAGGTGGAAAACTATCTATAGTATCGATAATTCAGTATGTTTCTGCCTAAATTGATCGCATTAAGTATAACACTTGGCAAGAATATTAACACATTCATTGAAGTTCAAAAACACTGTTTGTATTGGTTTATAAGTTTCTTGGTGGCGTCTCAAGAGGTGATCCCTTAAATTGGATGTGTTAGAACAAAAATTTGCACAAAGTACTTTTAGCACTTTTCCCATCATTATGTTTGATAAAACACTTCTGCACGTCCTATTTTGGCGGCATACTGAAATGAACACGCTATGCTCTAAGATAACTTTTTTCAAAACGTATCCCCACCCCTTTAATGGAGGAAAATTTATATCAATAGTTACTATCGATGGAACTAACGATATTTCGATAGTACTAACGACTATCGTCCATAATTAATCCTTCAAGGTCACTGAGTCCCCTGCTTTACTAGCTATAAACCACTTTCCTATAAGCAGCATTTGAACAGGCAATGGTAATCACTTGGATAAGATCATAGCGGACTCCCAGACCGATGATGGGATTCAATGTCAGCGAAGGGAGACAATACTTATCCGCTTGACTGATGAACACAAGAAGAGAAGGAAAGCAGCAAAGGAACATTTGATGAAGGAGGTGAGTTCCATGATGCTATTATCATCAAAATTGAGTTGAGTTGATGAAACATGGAGTCTTCTTAAATGAAAGAACTTAAGCTACAACAATCCCATCTGCTTGCTGATGTTTAGAACATTCTATTCTACCCTCCACAATCAAGCTGATCATATCGAAAGAGACCAATGCAAAGCCAGAATTTCACTTTTTCCACCATAGCGTGGGGTCTTTTCTTTAAAGACCCCACGCTATTTTTACTGCTAGCGCCATTTTTGGTTAGTATTTTCTCAAAAAATAATTGTTACCCTTCATTTGGTCTATGCTGAGAAAGGAAAACAACACTCTTGTTACCATGCGACACTTTAGAGACTTGATAGATTGGAAGTCAAAAATGGAGGAATGCAAAGGTCGGCTGCATAAGCTAGAACCACTGGAGGAATGAATGTTTTCTATTTCCCAAGTGTACCACATAGTGTCAATTTCTTATCGAGTAGCTCTTCACCCAAATGCAGGGAAGTAAAGAAATTTTCTGTTGTAATTTGGCTGGTTGGGATTTCATATAACCATAAAAGGACATCTCCCCCTAAACGGAAACAACTTTTTGTTAAGTGGGATCCAGGGTTATATGTCTGGCAATAGGAAGTAGATAATTCCATTATATCTCATAAGCTTCATACTAGCAATCATAACACCATAGAAACTAATTTCCGGATCTTTTTTTAACAAGAAAGTAGTAGAAACACGCTACTATTTTTCATATTTTGGTAACATCAACTACCACCTTCGACTCCGAACACATTTTTCGAGCAATTTAGCTGCGTGAAAATTCGACGATAAACTTTTCCTTCGGATGGGACGTTAAGCGATGGTCCCAAGCCTGTACGATGTCAGGTACCCGTTAAAGACCTCTGTCCTAGGTGAATAAACATTTAGGGTAGGCAAAATTTAGGACTCCCACAGTAGAGTCGGGCTCATGTCCCCCAGAGTGAAGAAAGAGCGCTATGGTAGTAGGCGATCTGATCTCGTAGTTAAAGCCCGGGCATGAGTCATAAAACCTACCCTAACCTAATTTGTTATGTTAATATGTAATGAAAAATAAAGAAATATTTAACTGCATAATCAGTTCATTTGACATATTTTAGTGCATATTTCAGGTGTTTGTAGGGAATGCCATTTTTTACGGCCTATGAATCAGGGCCCTACTGATGAGTGAGACTGATTGCCAAGAGTTCACTCGATTCGTCAGCTTCTGGCGGAGGGTAAAGAAGACAGTCTAACGTGGTTCCGGGGATGACCGCTGATTGCTTTAACACGGCCCCTGCGACCATCCCTGGACCTCTCTCGGGAAGCGCCAATAAGGTAGGTTGGAGGACCCAACCGATAGCATTTTAAATATAGTTAAATAAATATAATTAAAATCAGATATACACTACACACTATGCGGCGGACGGGTGTTATGTCCCCACAGGAATCAGGAATACTCCCCCAAAAAAAAAAAAAAAAAAAATCGCGATATACATACAAGGCTCTTAAGGGTGGCCAAGAATCTTGAGTCCTTCGCCCTAAGAGAGACTAGAGATTGGTAAGTATGTATTTTCAAGTAAGACAAACCGATAATACCATTTGATAGCTGCGAAAAGAGATCAATGCTCACCCCATTGACTGATGAAAGTAAGACTTGGAGGAACCGGGAAGGGATGAAGGAGGCGACTTCCGTGACTCCTTCTATTATCGTCAAAGAATCAATTTCGAGTTGACTTGATGAAACATGGAGTCTCCTTAAATGAAAGGATTTATCCCACAACAACCCTTGTTTATCGGACCCATCCTTCAAGCCCCGTGTTGATAACACTCCGACCGTTCACCAATTCAATTCAACCCTCTCTGCTTTGATTTATTTATTTGTTCAGGTCTCTCTCTGCCCCTGCTAGTAGATCTAAAAATAATATTTATTTCCATTAAACCTTAACATTGTAATTGTTATAAATTTTTCCCATACAAATATTTTTATTTCTATGAGAAAAATATATTTATTTATTTACATATTTACAACGATATAACATTTGCCATTAGTAATTGCGGATAAGTTGAGCAGTGTCAAGTGCGTGGCTGTACTGCTGAGGTACGAGTATGTGACTGAAGTCCAGGCAAATCCCTCTGTCATGCCTGCTTAAGGCGTCGGTGTGGATTTGTGGGGGGAGTGTTTGTGGATAAGCGGATTGGCGAAATGAGTTTGTCGTGAAAATTCTGATAGCGTGTCGTGTTAACGGAGGGTACAAATGTAATATTCAGGTCATTATGCAGTGTGAGATTGGAAAAGTAAAATGGCGCATTGCCAATGTTTTTTTTGTTTTTTTATCCTACGCCCACCTTTGGCATTTCAGCCATGCGATGTCTTGCAGCCCAATACAGTGACGCCTTGTATTTATCATGGGACATGTTATCCCTGGCTTGGACAATATCAACCAGCGCAGAGCAGATCAGAAGATGGTTCCCATTTCTCCATCGTTGCAGAGCGGGCATATCGGTGAGTCAGCCACTCCTATCCTCTTCAGATGTTTCTGGAGGCAGTCGTGTCCTGTGAGTATCCTGAAGTTGGCCACCGCCACCCTCCTAGCCATGTCTCCAGCTATCCGATGATTTTCCTCCAGCAGGACTCCCCATCTATTGCCAGCAGCTGCGCTTATCTGGTGTTCCCTCAGCAGATCTTTTATTTTGGCAATGTGGCGTAGTAGTTTTTTTTTTTTTTTTTTTTTAAACCGAGGGCTGATTTGTGTCACCGCGGCCAGAGTAGGCCTATTGTGTGCCCTGTGTGTGTTGGTCCCTACAGCAGCCCTGTATCTTTGATATAGTCCAGGATTTTTCTGCAGGTTCCTTCCATTACCTGCTTCGGTTCTGTTATGGCAGACCCGAAGCTGTGGAAACGTCTGCTTTCTAGTGCCCCGCACCGGCTTAGAATATGAACCGGAGTCTCATTTTCCTCGCCACATTTCCTGCACAGAGGGCTTCTTGCGATGCCCATATTGTATAGGTGTTTGTTCATATGACAGTGTCCTGTAATCAGCCCTGTCATAGCTCTTAGATCCATTCTGCTCATATTCAGGAGCTCTCGGCTCCTTTTCTCTGAGGGTTCCGCTACAAAGAGTCTTGAATGTCTTTGCTTTGGGACCCCTCTCCAGAACTGGATGTGATTCCTGGTCAGCCAACCATTTATTGCCGCCCTTGCGGTGCTCTTAGAGATCCCGCAGAAGGGTTCCGGTCCTATAGGTTTTCTGTCAGCTCCTGACCGGGCCAGTTGATCAGCCCTCAAACCCCCGGTGCCCTGGCACCCATCTGTGGCGTAGTATAATGAACTGTAGAGAATGAAGGTGTTGTAAATTGATCTCGATACCGTAAATTCAGATGTTGATGTATATGTAAAGTTTATTCTTGTGATAATGCCGATCATCGTCCGATGATTGATTTCAGTCGTACACATCGTCTTTTCAGGTCTGTGCGTTTCAGTCTGATGTGGGTCGTCCAAGTTAAACGTCTGTCTAAATAAAGTCCTAAATATCGAATAGTGTCGGATGCAGGGCTGGTTGTTTACTTTTTACTTTTTCTATTAAAAAAGTCTTTATGTTGAAATTCTATTGTTTTATATCCGACCAAAACTGGTTTCAAAGTAACTGCATCATCAACAGTGGCACATATATGAATTCATATAAGTATGGAGAAATAATTACCAAGTCTCTGGATACTGACTAACAAAATAAAATGAAAATAACTTACCACTCGTATAGTATGATGTCTAAAGGAACACTGGATAATAGCTCAAAGGGGAGGGGATAAGATGTTTATTCACTCATTCCATATACTGTAAATAAATTAGCATTAATTCCAAACTTTATAAGATATACACAATAAATAAAGTGTTGTCTTTCGGATCAGACGTTAAGCGATGAACCCAAGCCGTCTGGTACTTTTAAGACCCCGACGCTAAGTGAGTAAACCATAGTTGAGTCCGACACCAGAGATCACCAGAGCGACGAACGTGCTCTAGTAGTAGGCGATATGACCTTGTACTTAAAGCCCGGGCAAGAGTCACAATAACTAATTAAAATATCTTATACATTAATATATAAACTGAAAGTCATTGAGGTCATATCGCCGACGACCAAACGGCTCTTTCGTCGGCTGACTCTAACATAGGAATAATCAATTTTGCCTACCTAGGTTTATTCACCGGGTCTTAAACAAGTATCTGACATTGCACCGGCTTGGGATTATGGCTTAGCATCCCATTCGAAGGACGACGTGCTCAAGGTTCAACTGATATTAAATCGTAGAATACAAATACTTATGAGATAAAAGCATATATTTTTTTAAAATAAATAAATAATAATATTTGTAAGAGGTCAGATTAAATTTCTATTTAGCAGCGAGTGAAATAATTATAAACGTTAAATTTTAGTTAGTAGACTTATTGTCACTAATAGTTTTATCGCAAGTTGGATCCTCCCAGGTGTGCTCCGAAGATGGTTAACATTCCCCAACAGAATCCCGCAGGAATCTTCCTGGAAAGTTGAGCAGGAGTTTGGGACTCTGTGGGTTGTTCTGAAGTTTCAAGAGAGAGGCTTTTGACTTTCCGAGTGGAGAAAATGTATACAGCAGATAATAATGTATTGGCACTAGAGTTGAAAAGTCAACAAAAAGGCTCAAATTTGTTGTGTATTTTGTAACAAATGTTTATTATTATCAAAATATATTTTGTAAAAATGTCGTCGGTGAATCATAGTACAGAGGTACTACCCCGCCACGAGTTAATTGAGCTGAGTTTACGAAGCTCTTTCTTAGGCGACTCATGTATTTCGTTGTACTCGTACTCCTCCTAAACCCCTTTACCGATCACATTGAAATTTGCCACGATGGTAGTGGACACGGTGACGATGGTTTACTACTAAAAAAAACCTGAAATCGAACATACCACGGAGTTATAATCACCAAAAAACGAAATCGAAGAATTTTTTTGTAAAAAGAATCTTGTGCAAAAACAGCTGTTGTTGTTTACAAAAAGGCTGGAAAAAATGTATACAGATTTGGCGCCAAACGTGTGAAATTAATTTCTTTTTGTTCGAAATTATTAGTTCAGTTCGTGTTCACATGTCAAAATGACAACCGTTGAGATTGATCCTGATTTTCTAGACTGGCACAACCCGAAAACTACTAGCAACAGATCGATTAAGAACATCGCTATTGATTTACGATCACAACTCAACAAAACTGCGTCCGAAAAACTTCGCAAATGTGCCGAAAGCAAGGAAAATGTCAAGAATGAGTCGAATGCTTACTAGTCAAAACTCGTTGAAATCTCCAAGAAGCACGAAGAAGAGAAGTTTAACACACAGTGGGATATGATTGTACCGAAAAGAAGGCCAACTAAGCCCATGTCAAAGAAAACGGAGAGAGAAAACGCCGATAAATTGAAGAAAATCGCTACAAATTGGGTTGATGGTCTGAATATCCGAGATATCCAAAGGAATCATGCACCACAGCCACATCTCAAACCGTTCACCATAACGCCTATGTCAACTGATTTCAAACCCAAGAAAACTGCCTGACTCAACTCAGTTTTTGCAAACAGCAGAATGCACACCTAGTTACGTTTTCGCTCTCCCTCCAATGCCAAGGGCTAGAACTCAATATTTGACTTACATACTAAATCTTGTATGGATCCATTCAATACCGATTTCATAGAAAAATTAATAGGTTCTTTCCATGGTGTTTAGAATTTAAATATAAAATTTCATTTCGATACATAGGTTTATAAGGTTTTGTGAGTTTCCCCCTCTAATCCCCCCTTCTTCTTTGGCTGTTACCACAGAAACTTAAAAGTTCCTATAAACCTTGGAACTTTAATGAAACTATTATGGATTTCGATAAATATAACTACAGAGTTACGGATTTATATAAATACAGTTATGGATTTTTATGGATGAAAAACAAAAAAAAACGTACTCTCTGAAAAGTATATTCTTATAATATATTTAAAGTAATATACATTAAAAACATTGTGAAATATATTAAATACATTAAAAATTTAAAGTAATATATTCCTTCTTGAACTTTGTTTTGGGGAGTGGGAGACAATCTGGTTGTCTGCCAGTCAGCCAGTGTTGAGCTGGTCCCTCATACTCGTATGTGTCCCTTGACCTTTTCTCTAGCAAGGTATTTTGCATTTTAATTCAAAATATTGTAACTTATTGTACTATTTGGTAATTGTTAATGTTTTTAAATTGTTATGTTTTATTTTTAACTTATTTATTGTTAATGATTGACATGAACTGTAAAAGCTCGTAAATTCTAATCTAATTTTTGGTTTATGTATGTTCAGATTCACCACCTGAAGATGGCAAATTGCCGAAACTAGTTGTGGTTAAATAAATCTATGTTGTTATCTAATTACTTATTTAATTTAAAGTAATATACATTAAAAACATTGTTAAATATAATAATAATGTTATTATTGTCAGGTACTACTCAATTAAACCTGGGTCGGCAAAATTTACGACTCCCATAGAATCGGGTCATGTCCACTAGACCTGGAGAAAATCCTCTGGTTGTAGACGAAATGACCTTGCAAGAGGAAGCCCGGGTATGAGTCTCAAAAAAAAAAAAAAATATTGGTATTAATTGTTGAATAATATTTATTATATTTAACAAACAATTTTTTTTTTTTTTTTTAAAGGGGCTTAAAGAACGTAAAGATTCTATGAAATTTCGTGCCTATATATTCAATACAACGACAGTTATTAGAGTTTTTGTGTTAAGACTCTCCAATAATCCAGGGTTCTGGGTACACTTGAAAGATTTCGTGTCGATACATCTTTTGGGAGGTACGGTGCTCACAAGCACACACATACCCACAGATATTTTTTTTCTCATTTTTGAAATCAGGGGATGGGTAAGCCATGAAATTCTCTTGAAAACTTCACATCAAATGTTTGAGGGATTAAATAACTTCCCCTGTACTTCGCATAGCTGGATAAAATTTTCCTAGTACTGGCTGAAGGGCTTCCTTGAAACTTCCTCGACTAGTCGGACTGCTTCCTCGTTTCCCTGAACCACAGAGTGTCCAAGAATCCAGTTGAGTCCAACATTCATAGAATATTTAGCTGATTTGCGCATTCCCTTACCAGCTTTGATCTGATTTCAGCGCTAAGTGCTTGGAGAGCTGCTTCACTATCTGATTTTCACCTCCTCCATGCCACTATTCTACCTCTCTTCTAGACGCGCATTCCAGGATCACCATCACCTTGCTGGGGAAGTACATTCCAGGTGATTCACCGACGACGTTTTTGATAATAAACATCTTTGAATTATAGTTAATATTTATAAACATTTGTATAATATTTAGTTAATAACAACGGGCTATCTAGAGTTATATACATTACATACGTTAACAATCTTGTCGACTACCAATCCACTTTAGATCCATAAGCCTCCACTCAGCTAGCCGGGCCCCAGTAAAATTTTAATATTAATGCTTTTATAAATTCATTATAAAAAAAAAATAATTATTTAAGTGACTAATGTAATAAAGAGGCTTCTATTAAAAAGTTTTAATGAACGTCACTTCTTGTACCTACTTCGTTCAGCTAATTTTCCTGTCAAACTCTCATTTTAGTCCCCAATCAAGTTAATTTCCTTTGATCTTATTTGTTCAACAAAATTTAATTAAGATACATTTATACACCTTAATTAAACCAACTGTTCTCCTTTACGAGTTCCAAGATTATGTTGTAAAATCTTGTTAGTTTGTTTTTCCAAGATTGCCTCAAATACAGTGGCGCTGGT
Source organism: Aradus depressus (assembly GCA_963662175.1). Lineage (NCBI taxonomy): Eukaryota > Metazoa > Arthropoda > Insecta > Hemiptera > Aradidae > Aradus > Aradus depressus. The sequence continues at coordinate 25,333,195 of OY759222.1, forward strand.
GGTGAGAGCTGCCCTAATGTAAATTCTATGTTCGGTTTTACTTTTCCCAATATATAATGTATAGGGGATGTTATCTAATCGGTCGGAAATTTGATTTTGAGTTTTCATCGGCATTTCAAATTTTCAGACCCACTGATTCCAAAAATGAAAAAAAAAAAAAATTTAGGCGTAGTCAAGGTCTATGCCGTAGATTTTCCGTGAAAACTTCGGGATAAAATCATTTTTCATTTTCTTTTCGATGCTGCCGTAGCTCTTGCATTTGCTCGGCACTAGACTTTTTAGGTTTTTTAAATTCTTTTTAATGCGAGCTTTCCTCTGATTTGCGTTTTCTATAATTCCGCGCATATTTACAATTCATATGAGACTACATCGTTAATTTTTTTGCAATTTTCAATTTAATACAGATTTTTACATATATTTCGGCGAATATTATTATTGTTTCACTTTGAGTCCTAGTAGTGCTCCTCAAGCTCTTTACAATGACACCCGAATCAACGTCTTATCTGAACGCGTTATCACGCTACACTAATTTCTAATTGCTAATTTCTAAGTGCTCCTCAAGCTCTTGACAATGACACCCGAATCAACGTCTTATCTGAACGCGTTATCACGCTACACTAATTTCTAATTTTACACAACGCTAATTCGCAACAATCATCCACCGGCGCCCACACTAGCCCGATAATGTCACAGGCAAAACAAACACGTACAGACATGCTCTATCCATTGTGATCTCAACCGTTGTTATCGCATTATTAGTCTCGTAGTTATTATCGATTGAAATCTGACGGTATTTTGTAACACAAGAAAGTTTGACCGGCTATCACTGTGCTTAACGAGCGAATAGACGTTTTCACGTCAAAAAAAGTTCCACAGAACGAATAAATTAGTTAATTTTTCGCCCACTTCCCAAAACCAGTCGACTGTTTGCGCTAATAGTCAATAGGTGATTTACATAGGGGCTCCTATGTGCTGATAAATTCATTATATCGGCAGTTAATGGGTTTTTTGAGTTGAGCCTCTCCCCTGAACCCCCCTTCCCTTCAGCCAATATCTCTGAAATTTGACAGCTTATGAGTTTTGAATTTATATATAAAATTTCATGTCAATACATTTATTACATCGGCAGTTATTGAGGATTTTGATTTCAGCCCCCTCTCATCCCCTTTCCTTCTACCGACCTCGCTGAAAATTAATAAATGTCGTTCTTTTGATGTCCCTTCGACCGATTTGATTGAAAATTAATAGGTGTCGTCTTTAGAGGGTTCTGGATACACATATAAAATTTCATGTCGATATATTCATTCTATCAGTGGTTATTAGAGTTTCTATGTTAAGCTTCTTTTAATTCCCCTTCACTTTGGTCGATTTGGCTGAAAAACGTCGTCGTTAGTGGGTTCTGAACAGACAGACAAACATTTTACGCCCGGTTGCTTTCAAGTCCTGAAATGAGGTAGCGTACTTGCCGCAAGATCGCGGGTTCGAAACCCGGTCGAAGCCCTTAAGTTTTTTTACCTCCCGCTAAGCGATGATCCCGAATCTTTGCGATGCCAGGGACTCCCGCAGTAGAGTCGGGCTCATGTCCACGATGAAAGAGCTCTCTGGTAGTAGGTATGACCTCTTAGTTAAAGCCCGGGCAGGAACAAATAACTAACTAGTATTTTCTCTTATGCCTTGCCACAACTGAAGGTTTAAGAAAGCTAAAAGATTCTATTAACCAGAGACTTTGTTTGACTCATTGACTTAGAACGGGTTAAGAATTAACAGTTTTAATCATTCAAATTAGCGCGGTATTAGATAGGTAATGAGAGGTTAGCATCCTAACAAAGATTGCTTCTCTGCTCAACCCCCTTCTTATTTAAATGTCAATTTAGTTCAATTAAAGTAAATAAAACAAATTAACAAGAAAATCTGACTGTCTACAAAGAGAATGTCAGGGAGGTAATCCAGGAAAATGCTGAGAACGAGTCTTAATCAGTACGCTTATCTTTCAGATAGCTGATATCAATCATAGCTCAATGTACTTCCCCAGCGCGAATTAATATATTTTAGTTTTCGCTCTCTCTCAACCGTTTTCGCTAAAAGTTAATGGTTGACATACACAGAGACTCAAACTAAACTCTGTGCCGATACATACATTTCATCGATAGTTTATAATGCTAAGCCTCTCCCCCCTAATCCTCCCATTCCCTGTGATTGATTTGGCTGTAAGGTGTTGTCTAACCGTCCGTTTCGAGGGCGCCGCTAGCTCAGTGGGATGCGTGCTTGCCTTCTTAGCTCAAGAACGTGGGTTCGAAACCTGACCGAGGTCCTTAGTTTATTATATCTGGGAGGTAAAATAAACTTGAGCACGTCGTCCTTCGGATGGGACGTTAAGCGATGGTCCCAAGCCTGTACGATGTCAGGTACTCGTTAGAGCACTCCTGCCCTAGGTGAATAAAAATTTAGGGTAGGCAAAATTTAGGACTCTCACAGTTGAGTCGGGCTCATGTCCACCAGAGTGACGAAAGAACGCTCTGGTAGTAGGGGATATGACCTCGTAGTTAAAGCCCGGGTTTGAGTCATAAAATCTAACCCAACTGTCCGTTTCGTTACCTTAAAACCCTGAGACATTTGCGCGAGGCTGTGAAGAGGAGCGAAGTGGGGTGTGGGTGTTGCACCATGACAACGCGTCTGTTTATTCTGCCTTGCTCCATTCGCGATTATTGCTCAAAAAACGCCATGTCCGTCATCCCCCAGCCCCCTCACTCACCAAACCCGGCCCCTGCGGACTTTTTCCTGTTTCCGAAACTCAAGAGGTTCTTTAAAAGGGCAATGATTTCACTTAACTGATGAAATTAAAGAAAAATCGCTGGAGAAGCTGAACAGCATTCAGATGAGTTCTCAGGGTCTTTCCAGGAGTAGAAATGACGGTGTGAAAAATGTATAGCTTCCCAAGGGGACAATGTTCAATTACTTTTTTTTTTTTTTTTTTTTTTTTTTAGTTGGTTTTAAAAGAGGGTGCGCCTTGCGTTGCAGCAACATCACCCAGTCTACGTTAAGGTAAAGCTCGGGATCATTACATTGCCTGTTTCTGCTCCCGCCAGGAGCCGACGAATCGGCAGAACATCGGGTAGTCAGTTTCCGTCACCATCTGCCGTAGATCTAGTCTCAAATACGATCTTGTCCCATGAATCAACTCCACCCTAGCTTGGTCGTACAGCGGGCATTCGAGGACCACATGTTCTGCAGTCTCGATACCGCCGCACGAACAGTTCGGGGTGTTCTTCCTGTGAAAGAAGAACAGCTTGGAGTTGAAATCACCATGACCTGATAATATTTGAGACGTCCAGTGATTAGGTTGTACCCATGTTGAGTCAAGGCGTACCCGGACGTCCGGGAAGTATGCGTACGTCGTTCGACATCGTGACCAACGTTGTTGCCATTTTTCCACAATCCAATTCTGGACGATGTCCTTGCAGCGCACTGGTCTGGACTGTCCGCGCATCTCTTCCTCTAGAGCTAGACGTAAGGGCTCATCAATATCTGCTCCTAAGGGCATGTTGCGTCTACAGAAATACGAAGCGACAGCCCCATCCAAGATCAAGTCAATGTTCAATTACTTGTACATGTTTTCAATAAATTTTTAAAAATCAATCCTGGAACTTTTTGATCACCCTTCGTATACTAAAGTTATAAAAAAGTTAAAATATTCTTTGCGTAGCAAAAACTTTTATTTTACGGATATGCCAGTGGTCTACCAATAGCTCACACTAATTACATCCTTAATGATAAACGTCTTCTCAAGATATTAATTACACTGGTCGTCATTAACAGAAACATTTCCTGGATAATTATTTTCGATTAAGTTTTTTTGTCTCCCCTTTAATATCAGTTTAAAGGTAAATTGTGAAAAATAATTACATAAATATTTACAGAATTAATGAGAAAGATTATTAAAAAAGCTTCGATTTTTCTTGATTGTGATTCTTCCATCTTTTCTTCTCCAGTTATACGAAGAAATTGTTAATGAAATCGAAGTAAAGTTTTTCCGGGAATTTAATGATCCCAAAACCGAAAAAAACAAAAACATTAAGGCGTAGTCAAGGTCCACGCCGTAGATTTTCCGTGAAAACCTCAATCATTTTTTATTTTATTTTCGATGCTGCCGTAGCTCATGCATTTGCTCGGCACTCGACTTTTTAGGTTTTTAAAATTCCTTTTGATGCGAGCTTTCCTCTGATTTGCGTTTTCTATAATTCCGCGTATATTTACGATTCATATGCGATGACATCTTTAATTTTTTTGCAATTTTCAATTTAATATAGATTTTTACATATATTTCGGCGAATATTTTTGTTTCACTTTGAGTCCTAGTAGTGCTCCTCAAGGTCTTTACAATGACACCCGAATGAAGGTCCTATCTAAACGCGTTATCAGGCTACACTAATTTCTAATTTTACACAACGCTAATTCGCAACAATCATCCGCTGGCGCCCACACTAGCCCGATAACGTCACAGACAATACAAACACTGCACAACAAACACGTACAGACATGTTCTATCCATTGTGACCTCAACCGTTGTTATCGCATTATTAGTCTCGTAGTTATTAGTGATTGAAATCTGACGGTATTTTGTAACACAAGAAAGTTTGACCGGCTAACACTGTGCTCAACGAGCCAATAGACGTTTTCACGTCAAAAGTCGAGTCCATATTCTTTGATGCACCTTTTCCCTTCGGCCGATTTCGCGTAAAATAATAGGTAACCGTTCTTATGGCGTTTTATATATATGAAATTTCGTGTCAATACATTCCCTATAATGACAGTTATTATAGACTGTGTTAAGCCACGCCCCTAATCTCCCCTTCCCTTTGGCCAATTTGTCTGAAATTCAACAGATGTGGTCTTAATGAGGTTCTGGCTACGCTTATAAAAATTCATAACATTCATGTTATCGTGTTTATAGACAAACATACACACTCACACACAGATAAAGAGATATACCAAATCTGAGGACAGATTATCGATTTGTAACTTAATACGTAAAATTTTTGGTAAGAGTTAATTTTTCGAAAGGCTAACAATTTTTGAGTAAATCAAAGAAACGTCCAAAAAATTGTTTTAAAACGCAGGACGTTTTTCGTCATATATCTTTCTCAGTAAAACGTGCTTCCTTAAGGAAACACTATTGTGGTAATATAGTTATTATGACACTACGAGGTCATATCGCCTACTAAGTTATATGTAATATTATAGCTATGCTTGTACATTTTATGCTAGCTAGACAGTTCCCACGAAACCCCTTCCCTACTATAGGATATAAGATTCTCATTTTGTAAAGTAATAGTTAGTTCTTCATTCTGTTGTTAGCCAGTTACTATGCCTGTTCGATATTTGTAATTATTTTATAAATAAAGTTTTTTTTTAAACAATTCGGTTTCCAGTGTTATAATTGGCGCCCGAACAGGCATAGTAACTGGCTAACAACAGAATGAAAAACTAACTATTATTTTACAAAATGAGAATCTTATATCCTAGAGTAGGGAAGGGTTTTCGTGGGAACTGTCTGTATATTACATATAACTACTACCAGAGCGCTTTTTCGTCACTCTGGGGGATATAAGCACGACTCTATTATGGGAGTCTTAAATTTTGCCTACCTAGGTTTATGCCTTTATCGAGTACCTGACACCGTACAGGCTTGGGACTATCGCTTAACGTCCCATCCGAAGGCGTGCTCAAAGTAGGGAAGCACGCATACCACTGAGCTACCGGCGCCCCAACACTATTATATGTTCAGCTATATTGAATAATATAATACACTATATAAGTATATAATATTATATATCTAATATATAAAGCCAAGTGTAAATCGTATTGAGGTAGAGGAGGACTTAAGTAGGTAGATAGGGGGAGGGGTGGGGGATGAAAAGAGGGGGAATATAAAATAAGGTAGCGATGTTGTGGGCTTGCCTATCCAATGAAGGAAGGGGCTCCTCGTTGTCACAAATCTAATTTTGTGAAAAAGGTAGTAGGGAACCTCCCAGTGCAGACTCTCTTGGTTGTCAGTTGAGAAAGGAGAAACACATGTCTTCTATTTACAGCCTCGTGTACAGAGAGCCAATGAGATCAAAGCAAAATGATCAACTCTCATTAAATGACGTGGTGTGGAGGCAAACAAGGCCAGAGTCGTTTGCTTTTGTAAAACTATAAAATAAAACAAGTAATGCCAAGATGAAATGATCTTTAAAAGGGGTCGACCGTTTGAGCAAATATTCAACAGTTAACTTAAATAAGGGCTCCTAAATCCTCATACTAAGTTTTTTGGTGATAAATTCATTACATCGGCAGTTATTAGGGTATATGAATTGAGCCCTCCCCTGATCCCCCTTCTCTTCAGCTGATATCGCTGAAATTTCACAGTTATGTACTCATTGGGTTTTGACTTTAAATATAAAATTTCATGTCGATACATTCATAATATCGGCAGTTATTGGCGTATTAGGAGTTGAGCTCTCCCCTTTTCTCCTGCCGATTCTGCGGAAAATTAATGAGTGCCGTCCTTATGGGCTTTTGAATTCACATATAAAATTTTGTGTTAGTCAGTTATTATGACTCATGCCCGGGCTTTAACTATGAGGTCATATCGCCTATTACCAAAGCGCTCTTTTGTGACTCTGGTGGACATGAGCCCTACTATGGGAGTCCTAAATTTTACCTTCCAGATAAAATAAGCTAAGGGCCTCGGCCGGTTTTCGAACCCACGACCTTGAGCTCAGAAGGCAAGCACACATACCACTGAGCTACCGGCGCACTCAAAAAAATTTTGTGTTGATACATTCATTACAACCGCAGTTAATAGAGTTTTTAAACCTCTCCCCTAGTCCTCCCCACCCCTTCGGACGATATGGCTGAAAATCGATAGATGTCATGTGGTTTTGGTCCTACATATAAAATTTTGTATCGATACATTCATTCTATCAGCAGTTTTTAAAGCTTTTATGTTAAACATCCCCCATAATCCCCCTACCCTTTGGTCGATTTAGCTGAAATACAATAAGTGTCGTCTTTCGAGGTTTCTGAATTCATATAAAAAAAATTCATGTCGATTAATTCATTCTTATGGGAGTTATCGTATACTTAGACATTTTTTTTTTTTCAAAATTGAAATCTAGAGGTCGGAAAGTATGAAATTCCAAAACTCCGCATCGAATTTTTGACCGATTATATAACTTCCCCTATACCTCGTATAACTGGGGAAGCAAAAAAAACGAGTAAAGTCCGATTGTTGTCTACATATGTCATGATCTTTCAGACGAGAGCTGAGAATATATTTTTGCTATTTTCTGAACTGAAATAGTGTAGAAAAAGTTGTCCCCTTTTCCAAGTAAACTTTGAGGATTTCAGAAAGAAAAAAAAAATTGAAATACTCTTTTGTAGAACATAATATATTTTTCTTTCTCACTGAAAATATAGTTTTTTTTTTTGTTTTTTTTTTGTGTATTTATACCCTTTGTTTCTATAGATAGATACACTTTTATTGCACCTAAGAATACATGATTTATGGCAATTGTTATATTAGTTACAAATTTGTTTAATTTTTCATGTTAGAAAGAAATAGTGCAAACGATTAGAAAAAAAAAATACGTCAGTGGATCGACAATGAACTTCCCCGAAAACATTTATCAATTAAGTTTAAATATTTTTCGGAGAGATATTGTGAAACATTAATAAAAAATATGAAGAAAAACTTTTTTTTTTTTTTTTTTTTTTGATTGGCTATTTTACAAAATATATGGGAGTACTTTCGATATTGCTAACATCTTCAGCCACAGCTTAACAAATACTAATGTATTAATAATTTAGTATTTGTTAAGTCGTGGCTGAAGAGAGTAGTAATACAGAATGTACTGCCCTATATTATGTATATTTTGTGAAATAGACAACTTCTAAAAACATACGTTTTTCTTTATATTTTTTAATTAAGTTTTCGCTCCCCCTCCAAAACCAGTCGAGTGTTTGGGCTAAAAATCCATAGTTGACTTATACAAGAGCTTCTGAATTCTCATATATCGATACGTGCATTACACGGGGAGTAATTAGGGTTTTTGAGTTGAGCACATCCACGGAACTCCCGTTTCCTATTGTCCGATTTCATTGAAAATTGACAAGAAATCATCTTCATGGGGTTCTGAACTTAAATATGAAATTTCATGTCGATATATGCATTACATGGGCAGTAATTAGGGTTTTTGAGTTGAGCACCTCCACGGAACTCCCCTTCCTTTTGGTCGATTTCATTGAAAATTGATAAGAAATTATCTTCTTGGGATTAGATTAGGTTAGAAGAGGGAGTTAAATTTATTTTTTATAAAATTGATTAAATTATTTATTTATTTTTATTGAGACAAAATTTTAGAGGGCCATATTGAACATATGGCTTGGAGCGACCGGCTTGTTTCTCTATCTCAGGCCATGATAGGAACAATTCCCAAAATATTTTCCCTTATAGGATTTTCTTCCCTTATCGTCCTTCCCTTTTTGAATTATTCATAGGGACTCGGTACTATTTTCTTAAAACAAATAGAAAAAGGATTGTACTATTCCCTTTTCGTTTGAAGAAGACCTCGGAGGAAGTCATCTCATCCCTCCTCGCCATCGGTCAATTTCACAGAAAATTTATAAGTATCATTTTTATAAGATTTAGGATTTAAATATGAAATTTTGTGTAGATATATTCATTCAATTCAATTCAATTCTTTATTAGCCTTTAAGAAATACATCTTTTAAGCTCAGGTTCCGGCCTGATATATACATATATATTCAGTTTAAAAAAAAAAGTACAAATAAATGAAAATAGAAAATAATAATAATAATAAAATACAAAGTAATATAGAACCTAACTGTTAATTAACAAATGAAAAACAAAATAAAAATGGTATTTTATTTAAATATTTCAATGTCCTCTAATTTTTAGCGCCCTTACTATGTATTGTATAATATTATTGAGGTTTTGGTTGTTTGTAACGTTGAAAAGGGTCTTGTGAGGTTGTGGGCTCTTAAGTGCTTCTACCAGGTACTTTTTTCTTAGTTGGCTGAAGGCTGGACACTCCATAAAGAAATGGTGGATGTCGCAACGGCAATTATTAAAGTTTTTGTGTTAATCTTCCATCCATAATAATCTTACTTTAGCCCAATTTGGGTGGAAATCAATGTCGTCCTTATGGGGTTTTGGACATACAAATATAATTTGGTGTCGATACATTCATTCTATTCTTGATATTGTATTCAGAGTCAGACATGTACATAGACAACGTCTGTGTGACTGTGAACACGATAACTCCTGACATAATGAATGGATGGACACAAAATACAGTATGTGTATCCAAAGCCTCAATAGAGCCACAAATATTGATTTTTAGGTAAATTGGCCAGTGGGAGAACACCCGGGGATAGCTTATGCCAACCATTCTAATAACTACCGATGTAATAAATGTATCGACACGAAATACAGTATGTGTATCCAAAGCCCCAATAGAGCCACAAATATTGATTTTTAGGTAAATTGGCCATTGCGAGAACATCCAGGGATAGCTTAAGCCAACCATTCTAATAACTCCCGATGTAATAAATGTATCAACATGAAATACAGTAGGTGTATCCCCATAAGGACAACACCTATTGATTTTTGGGTAATTCGGCCAGGGGAAGAGAGGGCGTTATAGGAAAGCATAGATATATTTATAAGAAAGTTCATACGTAAATTCATGCCACGATGACACCCTATTGATTTTCAGCCAAATCGGCCAAGGGGGGGGAGGGCATTAAGGGGAAGTTCAACTCAAAACATAAAATTGTGTATGAGGCTTTAGCAGTCCCTAAGTAAACAAACTATTGCTGTATAAGATGAATAGGAAATTTAAAAAAGCCGCGAGAGGGCCTTGGTTTACCGACTACGGTTGTAAATAGACAACAGGCCCTCACAAAAAAATATATATTTTTTTATTCCCCCTCTTGAAATCCATCAAAATATAATCTTTCCCAGAATAAGTCGGCCAAAAAAAAAAAAAAGACAGCAGGCGACTCGGTTTCAGAGGACTGGTGAATGGCAGCTCAGGATTTTTTCTGATGGGATCTCTTCTTTCAAAACTCTTTTTGTAAATAATCGGTCAAATATGCTCACACGAGAGTCTACATTTTTGGAACAGAAATAATCATAGAGGAAGATTAGAGGACTGTAATCTTAGATTTGCTAAGAAACTGGGAGACTAGGTCCTTCATGAAAGACTTAAGATCTTTAGAGAGTACAACTAGATAACGAGGTAAAGTGGTAGCCCAGTGGCTCCAGGGAAGGGATAAGAGCATTGGAAGCTCAGGTCCCTAGATATATATTATATATAAATATATATTTTTATATATTTTCTCTCTCATATACCAGTCGTGATGAGGATAGCAGGAAGAAAGAAGACTTTCGAATAACTAAACATTGCTTTTCTCTTTTCAAAAAAAGTATAACCCATAAAGGAATCAATTTTTTAATGCCCTTCCCCACATCTTGAAGTCAATAGATACAATAAAAAATTTTAAATTCAACTAAAAATTTTATGTTCCAGGAAACACTTTACTCGGAAACAGAATTTTTTTCTCACTCCTCAAAAGGAATAATATAACCTCAATAAAAATCGTGTTTCAAATACAAAAACTCCAGTTCCTCCACACCTTGAAAGTCTGTCCAATCTACGTTATGTTTAATAATTATTTTTTATTACTCGTGCACTCATTTATTTTATTTCTCTTGGTATATTCTATTATGTTTTTTTCGGTTTTTTAAAAAATATTTTCAGAAAAATTTATTAACCTACTTTGTTTGTTTATTATTATTTCATTTATATTTTTTTATTTAATTATTTATACATTTTTTTATTATTTATTTATATTTGTTATTGTTACATTGTTTTCTTTCTCTTTTCTATATCTCGCACACTGTGCCCTGATGAAGGGATATAAGAACGTCCCGAAATATCGTTGTGATAAAGACACTTCCGGAAGAGTTTTAAAAAATTTATCTACTTATTATAAATATACCTATGTATTAATATTAATATTTTTGTAGGCATATATTTTTAAGTATTTGTTTATTAATTTTTTATTCATTTCATTTTAGTTTTTTAAATATTGTTATTACCAATCATATGTGTGACAGACTCAAATAGTTATAAATCTAAGTTATAAGCTATTTTAATGTATATATTCTTATGAAGAATCCTATTACCTTGTATTTGTACGGAAATTAAATTATTATTATATATTGTAAAGGTTGTTGATTTGGGTACTTTTAAGAATTGGTACCTAGTTAATTGAAACATTTTTTTAATATTAAAATCAGTGCACGTTTTTATCTGACTGCAAAAATATTATATTATAGAAGCTTTTTTTTTTTACTTGTCTGGTTTGGGCTGTCCTCTCCTTTTTTCCTAATCTTTCTGAACATGGACGTTCTACCTTCGCTACTTCTTGTTCTTCTTTGCTTCGATGTCTCCTTGACTCATGCTGGAGAACAGGGACATACTTCTTGATAATACGGGGATAAAACTATTCCTGAGACTGACTCAAATGGACATTCGGGTACAGACGGGCAGGCAGCACACGGTGACAGACAGACAGGCAGACAGCTGCCCCGAGCCAGACCAGCTCTCTCCCCTCCATTCATGCTGAAGCCTTCTCGATGAATTAAAATTATTATTCATTCATGTTTTATTTATTTTATTATTTCATCATGTTTTATTTATTATATATATATATATATATACATACTCGTATATATCAGGTAATGAATGGTCTTTTGAAAAACTGGGTCTGCATAAATTTTAGAGTAATTTTAGAAATAATTTAATGTATTTTCATGATCACCTTCTTGTGTTAAAATTTAATTTGGTCTGTCTTGCTCGTGTGAAGATTGGAGGGGGGTCTCACCTGAACTAATGAGTTTTGAAGCTGTTGTGCCGGAGAAGGACATGATCCCTTTGGCATAATTAGTGTGTGGGGCATGTCTCCTGCATGTAGTACGGGGATTTAGGCCCTTCGCCCCTCCCAATCTAACTAAGGACTTAGCTTCAATATCAGTATGTCGGAGGAGCCATCCTCAATTAGTTGTGTACATTGTGTAAGCCCATTTCAAGGGTCCTAGCAGTAAGGAATGCATTGGCAAACATCCATGTTATATCGGTAAGCATCTATGTTATATCGGTAAATATCAACGTTATATCGGTAAACACATATGTTATATCGGTAAACATCGATGTATTATCGGTAAACATTTATCTTATATCGGTAAACATCGATGTTAACTATGCAAATATCGATGTTATATTTGTAAATTCTATGTTATGTCGGTAAACATCTATAACGTATCGGTAAAAATCTAAGTTATATTGGTAAACATCTATGTATTATCGGTAAACATCGATGTTATATCGGTAAATATCAAGTTATATCGGTAAACATCTATAATATATCGGTAAATATCAATGTGTTTATCTGTAATTATCGATGTTATATCGATGAAGCGCATCCATGTTTTAAAAAATGATCGCGAATTACCACTACAATTTTGCTCTTCTTCTTAAATCAATCTACTTATTTGGTGTCTTAATCCTTTTGAATCCGTATACGAAATTTCGTGTCGATACATTCATTATTTCGGTAGTTATTAGGATTTTTTAGTTGAGACATATCCTCTGATGTCATTAAGAGATTCTGAATACACATATAACAACTAATAACCGGCAATGTAGTTCCCCAAAACGAATTAATCAATTAAATTTTCGCTCCCCTTCCAAAACCAGTCGACCGTTTGCGCTAATATTCAACAGTTGACTAAAATAGAGGCTCCTAAATCCTCATACTACGTTCTGTGCTAATAAGTTCATTACATCGGCAGTTATTAGGGTTTATGTATTGAGCCCCTCCTCTGAACCCCCTTCCATTCAGTCGATATCGCTGAAATTGCACAGGTTACTTCTTCATTGGGTTTTGATTTTAAATATGAAATTTCATGTCCATACATTTTTAATATCGGCAGTTATTGGAGTTTTTAGTTGATCTACCCCTCTGATCCAGTGTTGTCCTTAAGGATTTTTGACATATGAAATTTTGTGTTGATAAATTCATTACAAACGCAGTTATTATAGTGAAAACTGACATTATTGCAGAGATATTGTGAAATAATTCAAATGAACTTGAAAGAAATAAAACTTGTTTATTTATGATATAGTCTAATTTCACCAACTATATTTACATGGGAGTACTTTCGGTATTTCCACCATCCTCAGCCAAAAGCATAAGAGATAAGACTCCTTATGTCTTATCTCTTATGCTTTTGGCTGAGGATGGTAGAAATACCGAAAGTACTCCCATGTAAATATAGTTGGTGAAATTAGACAATATCATAAATAAACAAGTTTTATTTCTTTCAAGTTCATTATATATATATATATATATATATATATATATATATATATATATGGATTGGCAAGATTTAGATAAATTAGACAATATCATAAATAAGCAAGTTTCATTTCTTTCAAGTGCAGTTATTATAGTTTCTAAGTTAGGCCTCTCCCTATTCCGCCTTCCCTTTGGTCGACTTGGCTGAAGAGCAATTAGTTGTTGTTGTTAGAGGGTACTGGATTCACATATACAATTTCGTGTCGATACATCCAGTCTACATGGAGTTATCGAGTTCACAGACACACAACATTTTTATTTTGTTTTCATATTTGTAATCTAGAGGAGAAAAAATATTTTTAAATTGATTACATGACTTCCTCTATACTATGTAGCAGGGGAAATAAAATTGAAAAAAGGAATTACGATAGAATTTGCAGGATATTAGTGGAAGACCTCTGCCAAAACAATAAAAATGAAACGAAAGTATGTATTGACTATGAAGTATATACGAAAGCCTTTATACACAGTTGTCAGTGAGTGGGTGATCGTGTAGTCAGTCAGTGGGTGACCGTGTAGTCAGTCAATGGGTTAAGTGGAACCAGGACAAAGAAAGATTAAATTGATTTTCCGTGTTCCGATTGAAAGACGAAACATAAACAGGAATTCAATGGCGTGGCTTCAACTTAGAAACTTCTGCTACTCATCATAGGGTATAATAATTATACTAATAATAATTATTAACAACACCAATATCATTGTATAAATATATTATATTTATATATTCAGGCCCGGATTTACCATGCAGGCAGAGTAGGCAGTTGCCTAGGGCGGCAAGAATTGAAGGGCGGCATATTTTGGCGGAAACTTTGAAAACTTGTTATATTCGTGGTAATTGAATTTCTCTCCTATTTCATTGGCACGCGTACCAGCATTATAAGTGAAAAATGCCCGAATCGAGAAAAGAATCGATTTATACGTCTCGATATTGGCCTAATATCGAATATTCGATAAGTTTCTGTTTTGAAAATCATCTTATTTTCTCCTACAGTATATTGTGATACACATAACCTCCTCTGTCATTATTACAAAACATTGGTGAACGATTATTAACGTCATTGTTAATTTATTGTTAACAGTACATGTGACAAGTTTCAATGGCATCAATTTCAGGTTTGTTATCACCACAAGTGTTTTTCTTACATACAAATTTCTAAAAACTGACATCGTTAACTATAGAGTCAGATTTGCTTATGTCTTTAGATTTTGATTCCATTATCGATGAGTTTGCCATCCGAAAATCGAGACGTAAAAATTTCAACCAATAAGCAATAATTTCTCTACAAAAAAAAATCGCATACATAATGGTAATTGTTGAATGATGTCATATACTTCATGATTATAAGGATACTGACAATAATAAAATAAAATATTTGCTCTCAGACCGATATTATTTATTTATTGAAAAAACTTTTCGTACCAAACTTATTCCACCATTGAGGAAGTTTTGTGGGGCGGGGGGGGGGGGGGGGGGGCGGCAATTTCCGCAACTGCCTAGGGGCGGCAATTTCCGCAACTGCCTAGGGGCGGCAAATTTCTAAATCCGGGCCTGTATATATTATATATTGTGAAGATTGTAAATTGGAGTATTTTCAAAAATTGGTAGTGATAACTGAAAGTTTTATATATTTTTGGTTATAATTATTTATGGTTAGGCTTTTATAACATTATATTCTTTATTTTTTAGGGAATTTTAGGGAAACATTATATCGATGCGTTCCAGGCAAAAAGCCCTATCCCTTAATTTTTGAGATTTTCATGTTTTGGCCCTATCCCACACTGACTATCCCGCACATTTCTGTTAACATTGGAGGGTCTTTGGCATTGCAAAATGTGGTCCAGGGAAAAGGCCCTAACCGTCAATTTGAAGGCCCTAACCCACATACTCTCACAAAACTTTAAATCATTTGAGAGACCAAAAGACATATCCCCCAGTCCAAATGCCAAATGATGATCTATATTTTTGCCAAACATTTGTTCAAAAATATTTCTTGTGCTTTTTTGTTAAATATAAATAAATTAAAAAATTGAATAAAAGGTAATTTTTTATTTTACCAATGATAGAAGTGGGTTAGAGCTTTCGTTCTGAACATTCGGGACTTTCAAAAACTGCCAAAAGCCCTAACCAATAGGTTAGGGCTTTTGGCAGTTTACATTGTGAGACAGACCCCATTGCTATAAGGTAACAAAGGGCTTATACTTACAACAAAGTAGTTCACTTTACTGTTATTTCTTGTAAAATGATGCAAGTATTGATGAAAAATAATTGTTCTATGTAACAGAAAAGATTCTTAAAAATTACAATTAAACTAAAGTGGAAAGCCAACTTGGTTTGTTTAATAATGAAACAGTTTTTTCTTTCTCCTGTAAAGTTAAACTTATGTGGTTAGGGCCTTTTGCCTGGAACGCATCGATATTTACTTGTTGTTTTTTTGGCCTAGTGATTAATAAGATTTATTTAATTGTGGCAGATGGGCTTCTAATGATAGTCCCTCACTTTATATGTCGGCTGCACTCCGAGTTAGGCCAACTTCACATTAGGCAATTCCGAAGCGACGCGACTGATACTCAAGTATCTTGAGGGTATCTTAGAAGTCAATTCCTATGTTTAGTGGTGGGGAGACACAAACGACGCCACTCCCAGGAGACGCGTATCCTACCAGTCTCAAGCGAACTGCTAGGAAGGTCGCCCGTCCCTTGAGTCTCCTACGTCGCCAGTGAACCCCATATCGCCACACCTCATCAAATGAAGACATCTACTTCCACAGAGCACAGTGAAGACGGAATTGATCCCAAAAGCCGTGGACCAATGTCTTTTTCACAATTGCTTTCAGAAACTATTTTAGATGTGCGTGATGAAATGCCACTAATGTAATTAATCTTAAATAAAAATTTAATAAATTACTTATTTATTTAATAAATTACTTATTTATTTCATAAATTACTTATTTATTCCATAAATTACTAAAAATTTAATAAATTACTTATCTCAACGTGATTAAGATTCTTTCTTCTGCACTCACACATTCCCGCATTTGTGTGTTCCCTCTGTCTTATGGATGGAGAAACAATGCCAATCAAGTGTAGGAATGATTCTTTCGTCATTCGGTAGAATGCTACGAACTTGCAATCCGACTTTTCCAGCTCTTTAGCACCAACAAATAGTCAACATTCCTTTCGATGTAAGGATGGCGCCATAATCTTCGGATTTTCCTTTTTCTATAATAATAATAATAATAAGACACAACGACATCTTCATCACTTGAAGAATCTTCACTTGACATGGTGAACAATTCAGCTTCTCGCCACGGCTAGATGCAGACTGAAGAGATCCTAGTCGCTGCACAGTATCCTCAGTGTGAGGAGAAAAGTTGCCTACGGGTATTATACCCACAGGCAACTCAAATGGCTGATCCTTGAGTATCAGTCGCGTCGCTCCGGAATTGCCTAATGTGAGGTTGGCCTTAGGGATGGGGTGCACGTTTTGGCAACGCTTCACTCCTACTACCCGCCTCTCCAAACTCCCACGATTCACCTGTTATATACTATTGATAGAATTGACCAAGAAAAACGACAATGAACCAGCCCAATTTTAGTCAAGAACAAACTCTTGTATAAGATCTGGAGATATCACTGTTTTTGAAGGGTGTGCAATGAAAAATCTATTTTATCCTTTCGATATAATCTCAATGTAAAAGTATTTTCAACTAAATGATAAGAGATATGTTGAAAATTTGTTGGTCCATGATTGTTTTACTCGATTGAATCAATACAGCACAGGAGAAATGAACGCATGGCTGGCTCCAAGTCAGCTATTTTTATTTTGTGACCACTGACCAGAAAAAATCCATCCCCTTTTTTCCAAGGGAGTTTTCCTGAATTTTCTCGTAAATAGAAACCAATTCTCTTTCTTTTCTTTTCCATATTTTTCCTTCCATCTTAAAATTTTGATTTTCAGGACTATCTTCAGAATATATATATGTGTGTCCATAGCAGGATTTTCTTATACCGACCAAATTTTTACAGATCTCCGTCCCTCCCTCCTAAATCATTTCACATTGGCATTACTTGATAAGAGAGGGGATAGGTTTTGACGTGAAAACGTCTATTCGCTCGTTAAGCACAGTGATAGCCGGTCAAACTTTCTTGTGTTACAAATACCGTCAGATTTCAATCGATAATAACGAGACTAATAATGCGATAACAACGGTTGAGGTCACAATGGATAGTGCATGTCTGTACGTGTTTGTTGTGCAGTGTTTGTTTTGCCTGTGACGTTATCGAGCTAGTATGGGCGCCGGCGGATGATTGTTGCGAATTAGCGTTGTGTAAAATTAGAAATTAGTGTAGTGTGATAACGCGTTTAGATAGGACTTTGATTCAGGTGTCATTGTAAAGAGCTTGAGAAGCGCTCAAAGTGAAACAATAAAAATATTTGCCGAAACATATGTAAAAATCGGTATTAAATTGAAAATGTCAAAAAAATTAAAGATGTCGTCTATGAATCGTAAATATGCGCGGAATTATAGAAAACGCAAATCAGAAGAAAGCTCGCACCAAAAGTAATCTAAATAACCTAAAAAGTCTAGTGCCCAACAAATGCAAGAGCTGCGGCAGCATCGAAAAGAAAATGAAAAAACGGCGCAAAGATGTTTTAACGGAAAATCAACGGCGTGGACCTTGACGACGCCTTAATGTTTTTTTTTTGTTTTTTATTCATTCATATTTATTTAATATTTTATTATTATTAATATGGATTTTAACCAACATAACTTTATTCTTGTTTCAAATTCAATGATCTCAGTAACTATGTACAACGAAATTTTATATTTAAATTCACACTGTATTGATAGGACCTATTAATTTTCCGCGAAATCGGTCGAATGGAGGGGGACTGAGAAGAGGGGCTTGACTTAAATACCCTAAAAACTGGCGATGTAATGAAAGTATCGACACAAAATTTAGTATGAGTATTCAGAAGTTAGCCCAAACGGTCGATTGGCTTTGGAGGAAGAGCAAAAAATTAATTATTTTGGCTGGGGAAGTACATAGCTGGTGAATCACCCGCTTTTCCATTCTCTTACATAATTTATCTTTATTTTATTACAACAAACTTTCCTTTTGATATAATAAACGTCTTCTTATCTCTAAGGGAGGGGGAGTTGAGTAGGACTATTTGAACCTTCAGTCTGTGGGTCTGAGGGGAAACCCAAGGGAGTTTTTTTTCCAAGGGAGTTTTCCTGAATTTTCTCGTAAATAGAAACCAATTCTCTTTCTTTTCTTTTCCATATTTTTCCTTCCATCTTAAAATTTTGATTTACAGGACTATCTTCAGAATATATATATGTGTGTCCATAGCAGGATTTTCTTATACCGACCAAATTTTTACAGATCTCCGTCCCTCCCTCCTAAATCATTTCACATTGGCATTACTTGATAAGAGAGGGGATAGGTTTTGACGTGAAAACGTCTATTCGCTCGTTAAGCACAGTGATAGCCGGTCAAACTTTCTTGTGTTACAAATACCGTCAGATTTCAATCGATAATAACGAGACTAATAATGCGATAACAACGGTTGAGGTCACAATGGATAGTGCATGTCTGTACGTGTTTGTTGTGCAGTGTTTGTTTTGCCTGTGACGTTATCGAGCTAGTATGGGCGCCGGCGGATGATTGTTGCGAATTAGCGTTGTGTAAAATTAGAAATTAGTGTAGTGTGATAACGCGTTTAGATAGGACTTTGATTCAGGTGTCATTGTAAAGAGCTTGAGAAGCGCTCAAAGTGAAACAATAAAAATATTTGCCGAAACATATGTAAAAATCGGTATTAAATTGAAAATGTCAAAAAAATTAAAGATGTCGTCTATGAATCGTAAATATGCGCGGAATTATAGAAAACGCAAATCAGAAGAAAGCTCGCACCAAAAGTAATCTAAATAACCTAAAAAGTCTAGTGCCGAACAAATGCAAGAGCTGCGGCAGCATCGAAAAGAAAATGAAAAAACGGCGCAAAGATGTTTTAACGGAAAATCAACGGCGTGGACCTTGACGACGCCTTAATGTTTTTTTTTTGTTTTTTATTCATTCATATTTATTTAATATTTTATTATTATTAATATGGATTTTAACCAACATAACTTTATTCTTGTTTCAAATTCAATGATCTCAGTAACTATGTACAACGAAATTTTATATTTAAATTCACACTGTATTGATAGGACCTATTAATTTTCCGCGAAATCGGTCGAATGGAGGGGGACTGAGAAGAGGGGCTTGACTTAAATACCCTAAAAACTGGCGATGTAATGAAAGTATCGACACAAAATTTAGTATGAGTATTCAGAAGTTAGCCCAAACGGTCGATTGGCTTTGGAGGAAGAGCAAAAAATTAATTATTTTGGCTGGGGAAGTACATAGCTGGTGAATCACCCGCTTTTCCATTCTCTTACATAATTTATCTTTATTTTATTACAACAAACTTTCCTTTTGATATAATAAACGTCTTCTTATCTCTAAGGGAGGGGGAGTTGAGTAGGACTATTTGAACCTTCAGTCTGTGGGTCTGAGGGGAAACCCCCCCCAGCCTCAACTCAAACAATTGTTCTCTGAGGAAACATGAAACTCAAATAAAAGTAAGTCCACAAAGTCCCATCATTTGAGTACAAGTTCCTCCTTTTTTGACATTAAGAATTTAAATTATGATGGTTTTAATCTTTTCATTGTTTCAGCCTCAACTCAAACAATTGTTCTGTGAGGAAACATGAAACTCAAATAAAAGTGAGTCCACAAAGTCCCGTCATTTGAGTACAAGTTCCTCCTTTTTTTGACCTAGATATTTAGTATTTAAATTATGATGGTTTTTATCTTTTCATTGTTCTCTTATGGGAATGGTTGATTTCAAACAAGAGCGAGGGAAGATGCGGGGAATTTTCATTTTTACGCTTTGACTGTTTTAAGAGCAGAGCAAAGTAACGATCTCTAAAAAGGCAGACCCCCGACCTACATACTGTTCTGATTAAGGTTTAAGAACCATTGACTTCACTTTTTATAACCTCTCCGTTCTCATAACAAATTTTAATTTAATTCAATTTTAATTAATTAATATACGTACGAAATAACTTTAAGCATAATTTTCACTTAAACATTTAAAACAACGATAGTAAGTTTGTTTTAATAGTTCTTGTACTCATTTCTGCTGGTTAGCATGCTTTTTTGCTTACGATAAAATCTATTATAGACCTGTACAATCAAATTTTCTTAGGTGATCCATGAAGAAAATTTATCGGTAGAAAATAATAGAAACTGGTGTTTTAAAATTGCCCGATTCTACTATAAGAGTCCTAAAGTTTGCCTACCCTAAATTCTTATTCATCTAGAGTATGGATCTATAAAGTGACACCCTCCCCTCCAGTCTATTAGCCAGGGTTCCTTTAGACACCATACTATACGAGTGGTAAGCTAGTTTCATTTTATTTTGTTACTTTTTACCCAGAGACTTATCAATTCATAGATGTGCCACTGTTGATGACACTGTTTCTTTGAAAGCCGGTTTTTGCCGGAAATAAAACAATGGAATGTCAACATAAAGACTTTTTTAATAGAAAAAGTAAAAAGTAAACAACCAGCCCTGCATCCGACACTGTTCGATATCTAGGACTTTATTTAGACAGACGTTTAACTTGGACGACCCATATCAGACTGAAATGCACAGACCTCAAAAAACGATTTGTACGACTAAAATCAATCATCGGACGACGATCAGCATTAACTCAAGAATAAAGTTAACATATACAACACCATCTGAATTTATGGTATCGAGATAGGCGGATCAGCCAAAAAATCAATTCATATTTACATTTTATATGTATTCATCGATGTGCCACTGATGATGACGCCAATTGAAGGCCAGTTTTGGGTTTAGAACTCGCGATCTTGAGCTCAGTAAACAAGCACAATTATTTCCACCCTTATTATTATATTGAAAATATATAATATAAATGAAATAACATATTGTCCGAGGCTATACGTATCGACACCTAGATTCGAAAAATTATGTGTGTCTTTGAACACTATAACTCCCGGTAGAATGAATGAATCGGCACGTTCTTTTATATGTATTGTAACGTTTCTACTTAATAAGGGAAATTATAAACTTAATAACCAACAAATGGTTAACTTAATTAGTGCAGACATGCATCTAAAAGGGGGTTGCATTCTTTTCTTTATCATAAAGTGGATTGGTGAAAATAAAGCAAAAGAAATAATAAAATATATCATTCACAAAAATTATAAGTTATCAGCTTAATTATATTTTTACGTAAATTATTAAAAAAGTTAATGGGTCAGTGTTAAAAATGAATTTATTACAATATATTAGACGAATTTCTTATAAGTTAATTTAAACAAAAAAATATAATATTGGCAAATGAAAAAAAGACTATATGATTTTTATATGGAGTAAATTTCTGAAAACTCACAACATCCTCTTTTGTGTCTTTCCTTCTTCGGCCAAGGCGTAACCACGTTTCTCTTCGACCTCTTCTTCCTCCACCTTTTCAGGATTTTCCTTTCTTCTATGTTCCTCCACTACACTCCCTTCATATAAATTACTGTTCTCCATCTTCTCGGGGATACTGTCCGCAGGACCTTCTTCCACGTCCTTCTAAACCACATACCTCCTTCTACGCTCTTCCAAATCACACCACCTGATTTCGCTTGCTTCTCCACCTCTCGCCATTTTTCCCCCCCACCACATATAATCAGGTTTGTCTTTTCTTTCTATTGATTTATACTTAATCATATTTTTTCTTTTAATATATTTTGCCAATACTTTCATTTTTATTTATTTGTGTTTACTTTTTTTTAATTAATATTTTTGATAAATTCTTTAATTTTTTTATTACATAAAGAATAACAATTTCTTTTATCATTCATTGTATCCCTCCTCCCCGCCCCCCACTCCTCCCCCCTTTCTACTCGTCACAGTATATACAGAATCCTATAGTGACGACACATATTGATTTTCAGTCATATCGGCCAATGGGAAAGGTGGGATTAGGGAAGAGACAGCACAAAAACTATTATAACTGCCGTTATAATGAATGTACCGACACAAAATTTAGTAAGAGGATTTATGTAAATTATGTAAGTAAACTAATATTTTTAGAGAATTTGGAGGAAGAGCGAAAACTTAATTGATTAATTAGTAATGGAGAAGTACATCGCAAGTGATTGACTAGCGACTTTTCCATTTCATTTTTACGTACGTTAGATCAATCTTCAAGTCAGGTAATTATATATTATTATAAGAGGGCGCCGGTAGCTCAGTGGTATGCGTGCTTGACTTCTGAGCTCTTCTATCTGGGAGGTAAAATAAACTTAAGCACGCCGTCCTTTGGATGGGACGTTAAGCGATGGTCCCGAGCCTGTACGATGTCAGGTACTCGTTAAAGACCCCTACCCTAGATGAATAAAAAATTTAGGGTAGGCAACATTTAGGACTCCCACAGTAGAGTCGGGCTCATGTCCACCAGAGTGACGAAAGAGCGCTCTGGTAGTAGGCGATATGACCTCGTAGTTAAAGCCCGGGCATGAGTCATAAAACCTAACCTAACCTATATATAGAGCTAAGATCTGAATGATTCGTATCACGCAATTAATTAATAGAATTTCTTAATTAAGAAGTTGTTGGAGGAGGTTTGTATTAACGACGGGAAAAGTGAGCTATGAAAGACTTGAGCTTGGCTCGTTTTTGATTAAGCCCATACAAAACTTGATTTGGCTAGCTATTCAACCGGGGTTGAGTGTTCAAAAGTGAATTTGAATAGAGACTTTTGTTCAGTTTGAACCAAGAAGAACAATTCACAAATTCACCCATCAATCATCAGAAACTTCATCCAACTGACTCGCTACAATAAAACATTTTCAAACAAAGAAAAATGGGTGTATTTTAGAAATGGCTACTATAATTTGGATAAAAGAAACAATAAGATTCGTGGGTTCCGTTCCACAGTTCATTGCCACTACACTAAATAATTGGTTCTAAGTTAAGCCTCCCACTAAACCCCCTCTTCTATGAGAGTCGAAAAACGTAAAATTTTGATGAAGAATCAACATCGAATTTGAGGGCGCCGGTAGCCCAGTGGTATGCGTGCTTCCCTTCTAAGCTCAAGAACGTGGGTTCAAAACCCGACCGAGGCCCTTAGTTTATTTTATCTGGAAGGTAAAATAAACTTAAGCACGCCGTCCTTCGGATAAGACGTTAAGCGATGGTCCCGAGCCTGTACGATGTCAGGTACTCGTTAAAGACCCCTGCCCTAGGCTGAATAACAAATTTAGGGTAGGCAAAATTTAGGACTCCCACAGTAGAGTCGGGCTCATGTCCACCAGAGTGACGAAAGAGCGCTCTGGTAGCAGGCGATATGACCTCGTAGTTAAAGCCCTGGCATGAGTTATAAAACCAAACCAACCAACATCGAATTTCTGTCAGATTACATAACATCCATATACTCCGTTTAGTAAAATGAATATTTCTACATACGTAGTTAAAAAAAAATAAACGTATACATTGAATGTGCCGTTACCATTTTACGTACTGATTTCAGTTATATACATTTTTTTCCAGGAATTCATTCATGATCCATTTTTCAGAAAATTCAGTTTTTCAATAAAGGGTTTCCTCTAACATTTTTAATTAAATTTTAAATTCTTTTATTGAATCTTTCAAGAAGAAGAGAAGAACAATTTTTTTAATTAATACAAAATCTTTCTTTCTCGTATCATAATCATGACCAGAGAGTACAGAGAAAACCAGAGGTTCCAGGAGGCACGGCACGGCTGCGGGCGGAGGGGATCCTAAGGCCATGTTGCAGGAATTCAACCATTCTCATTGATTAACATTCTGCAAAAGATGCCAACGATTCTATTGAACGTAGATAAACGTACAAGATGTCATTCTCTTCAAGATGAAGCTAACTACCAAATGACTATCGCCATTTTATTATTGAGCTGAGTTTACGAAGCTCTTTCTTAGGCGACTCATGTATTTCGTTGTACCCTTATTCCTCCTAAACCCCTTTACCGATCACATATGAAATTTGCCACGATGGTAGTGGACACGGTGACGATGATTTACTACTAAAAAAATCTGAAATCGAACATACCACGGATGAATAATCACCGAAAAACGAAATTCCCATTGAAATCAATTGAGAGACAAAATTCTCGTGCAAAAAAGAATTTCAAATGTAAAAATCCGGGCGAAGCCCTTTTCAGTTTACCATCAGACACCACTTTTTTTGAGCCGTTTTTTTCAGTGTTCTAACGTACAAACTTCGACTTTTTTTCGATAAAAATATTCATCATACAAAAAAAGAATTTTTTGCAAAAACAGCTGCTGTTTTCTACAAAAAGGCTAGAAAAAATCCATTGAATTCAATTGAAATCTATTTATTTAAAGTATTAATATATTCATAAAGAACATACAAGGTGAGAAGTTACTGATAATTATTAAAACATTAACTGAGTTTTTTATACAGATATGCCTGACTCAGCTCAGTTTTTGCAAACAGCAGCATGTATTGCATACCTAGTTTAAATATTTTTTAAATAATATTTTGACATCTGATTCCAAAAAAAAAAATATATATATATATATTCATATTAATAAAATATTTCCAAAATTGATTTTTCATCCAATGCATTTTTCAGAACGAATTAATCAATTAACAATTGCGCTCCCCCTCCATCAGTCGACCGTTTGCGCTAATATTCAACAGTTGACTTACATAGCGGCTTTTAAATCCTCATACCTAATTTTGTGTCGATAAATTCATTACATCCGCAGGTATAACAGTTTTTTCGTTAAGCCTCCCCACTAATCCCTGTCTAAATTTTGATCGATTTGGCTGAAAATCAATAGGTGTCATTGCTGCAGGGTTTTGGATACGCATATAAAATTTCGCCTTGATACATTCATTCTATCGGATGTTATCACGTTCACAGGCACATAGACAGAATTTCTTTTTTCATATTTGGAAATCTTTGAAAAACATGATGAAATTCCGTTGAAAACTTTTCATCAAATTTTTTACTGATTACATAATTTCCTCTATACATCATATATCCAAGAAAGTGAAATCTGGGACTTTTCTGATTCTCGTCCAGTTTCGCCTTATAAGCGCGGTTATAGCAAGACTTTAAGTTTCTATAGATGAAAAGATGTGACAGAATACAGACTACTAACAATCAGATGGCGACGTGTGACTTAGCCAGAGATGGGCATAATCGTAATCAATGATTACATGATTACCAGAGAAAATAAAACTTAATCATCATTGCTATTTTATACTTGATACTATCGCACTGTGAATCTAGCTAAAATGAAACATGATTACATGATTATAATCGTAATCAGAAATCGTGATTACGATTGCAATCATGTAGGTAATCATACAATCATAATCAAAGTAATCTTGTATGTAATCAATACTGTAATCGGGGGATTTCGTGGGTACCAAATTTAAAAAAATGGTAATAGCACTTTGGTTACGTAATAAACTTAAAAAAAATTACTTATTAGTGTTAATATAAAAATGGCTGATGTAGTGAGAAGTGATTATTTCATAGGTTGTCAAATAAAATAAAGTCTGACCTCTCACAGATTTTTATTAGTGGTAACTAAACGGCTAAAATAACTAGACGGCTTTCGAGGTTTCCCTCATCATCAGGCAGTCTACAAAAAAAACCATCCTTAATATAATGTAAAGTGCAATTAAATTGGAAAGGAGGAAGAGAGAGTCCCCCCTCTTCAACTCTAGAGAGGGGATGGGAGGTCTGTCCAGTCTCATGTACTCCGTTCTCCCAGTTGTGACTCAGGAATACTGGACAGGAATAACTCGTCTGTCCCCCTCCATGATATTTCAAATTGTTAACGTTTTAGATTGTTTTATTTATTTATTTTTTTTATAAAATTTTTTAGTTTTATTCAAAAAAAATTTTAATTTTTTATCAGGTATGTTTAATCAAAAATTGTTTTTATTTTTTCAATTTAATTATTTATCTTTACCTTTATATTATATTAAGGATAGTTTCTTTTGTAGACAGATTACAATAGTGCTATCAAGTAATCACCCATTTTTTAAAAATTATAATCGTAATCTTAATCATTGATTATGATTATGCCCATCTCTGGACTTAGCTTTATTCTGCAACAAACGGGCAAAATTATTCATGGCAATTTGGTCTAAAGGTCAATTAGTCCGTTGTAAGTTCATGCATCAGGTACGAAAGGGAGACTCCTGCCCTTCAGCTATATGATTTATTTAGTATTGCCTTCATAATGATGAAGATAGTTCTCAAACATACCCCCAGGCCCTATGGGACAGCCCTAAATATTGAAAGTGGAACTAAAGTGACAGTTGTCGTGCCTGTTTAGTCCCAATGGGAGAATGTATCATCATAATTTAGTAAAGAATAATTTTAATTACTAGGGGCTTCAACTCTGCGTTTTCCGACCTCCAAATTCGCATGAGCACGTCTTCAGATGGGACGCTAAGCGATGCTCCCCAGCATGTGCGATGTCAGATACTCGATAAATGAATCCTCATGCTAAATTTTGTGTCGATACATTCATCGGTAGTTTTTGGACTTTTTGAGTCTCGCCCTTCTCTTATCTCCTTTTTTTCAGCCGATTTCCCGGAAAATTAATAAGTGCTATCCTTATGGGGTTTTGACTTTAAAAATAAAATTGTGTTTTTTGAGTTGAGTTCCCCCTATAGTCTACCCCTTCTGTTTGCCTGATTGGGCTCAGAATCTATAGGTGTCCTCCTTATCTAGGTCCTTAAAACTTCGGTAAAATTTCGTGTCGATACATTAAGTCTTTGGGGGTTATCGTGTTCACAGATTCACAGAATTATTATTTTGAATTCAGGGGGTCGGAAAACATGATATTCGGTTAAAAACGATTTTGTAGAAGAATTAAGCTGTGGAAATTCAGTTATTATGACTTATGCCCGGGCTTTAACTACAAGGTCATATCGCCTACTTACCAGAGCGCTCTTTCGTCACTCTGGTGGACATGAGCCCGACTACTATGGGAGTCCTAAATTTTGCTGAACGTCCCGGCGTGCTCAATTTTTATTACCTCCTAGATACATCTTGAGCTTAGTAAGCAAGCATGCATACCACTGAGCTACCAGTGCCCTCTTGTGGAAATATAGGTATATATATACAGGGTGGCCCAGATAAGCGGGCCACAATTAAAATAACTCCTAAACGGTTAGAGATATCAAAATTGTGCATAGGACTAAGGGCGGGGTTCTCTTTTGACCCTTAAGTTTCATTACATTTTATTAAAGTACTAAAGAAACAAGAAAGAACTGTGCAAACAGATTTTTGATATGTCAAGTAGTTCTCGAGACAAAACCGTTTAAAGTTGCACGTTTTTCTTATTCTGAAGTTAGTTGGAATTTAATAACTTCAGAATAAGAAAAATGTGCAACTTTAAACGTTTTTTTTCCGAGAACTACTTGACGTATCAAAAATCTATTTGCACAGTTATTCCTTGTTTCTTTAGTACTTTAATAAAATGTAATGAAACTTAAGGTTCAAAAGGGAACCCCGCCCTTCGAAGGGCTATTTGAGCCATTAAAAGGGTAATTTTTGTCTTTTCGAGGACACTATACTATAGCTCTCGGCAAGTGCTATAACTTTAGTCCTATGCACAATTTTGATATCTCTAACCGTTTAAGAGTTATTTCAGTGACCGCTTATCTGGGCCACCCTGTATAATAAAATATTATTTAGATAATTTCACATTACACAGAAAACAGATTGTTAATCAATGTAAAAATTCGCAAAGAAGAAAAGTTTCAGCTTCAAAATCATTAATAACAGGTTCATTTAAATTTTTAATTTATGTCACATTTTTCTTTTTAATTATCCAAGCCTATATAAAAAATAATTTACAGCAGCAACAAAAATAAAGGGTAATTAATAGCCTGACGTGGAGCGAATTAAAAATAATTAATATGCTTAAGATTGATTATTTATAAAATAGAAGAAGTGGAACTTTAAAAAATGGTTTCATAGGGTGTGCTAGTGTTCTCCAAGGGTATTATAATGGTAACTATTATATTAACAATAGTTACTATTATATTAACCTTGTGTTCTCCACTTAAGGCGAGAGGGACGGCAGTCAGAATATTTCCGTATTCCAAAATCCAATTCGTGGCAACTCACATTTTTAGTTTTTAATTCTGTAAAATGGATCAAGGATTTGGATCAAGAACTGATGTGGTCAGATGGAAAAAAACATAGAAAAAAGGTTTAAATCAAGGAACACCGGTAGTCATTTTGTAGACCTTCACCCTGAAAAAAATGACATCTTATATGTTCAAAATGTCGAAAATTAAAGAAAGGGAAAGGTTGAATTGCTAAAACCGGGCTGTGCGGAGCCCCCTCCATCCTGGCATTAGATGGGCCCTCAGTCTCGCCGAGCTTTTTCGTATTTTTTTTTTTTTTTTACTACCCCAATTACACGTAGTATAAGTGAAGTTATGTAATCAGAGCAGATTCTGAGACACCTAGGGGCAGACGAAATTCAGAGAAAGCGACGTTTTCACGGCAACCTCACGTTATTAGCCCGACCACTACCCAGGCATATTTTTTTCTTCTTTAATTGTGATAGACAATCAAGGTAGGTATCTGGTTGATATCTATCTACCGACATTGCTGTTTAAAGTTTATTTTTGTTTTGCTTTTCAGACAATATATGGAAAACTAGAACAGTTAGGAAGATTGATTGATGCCTACCTACTGGGCTGTCGAGAACCGAATATTATTGGTTCTGGGTGCCGGTTTTTTCAAGAACTGATACCTAAAATACCCGGTTCCGGACCTAGAACAATGAACCCGGGGGTCTGGAACCGCGAACCCGAGTCTGGTTCTCGAACTGTGGAACCGGGTCTAAATCTGGATTCGAGGACCCGGGTGTAAACCTTCTGTCTCCCTATTTCTTGAACCTTCTGTTTTATTCCTTATTTAGGGCACTTAAGAATGGCACCTCCGTGAAATCGGTCACATGGAAAGGGAATCAGAGAAGAGACAGGACTCCTAAAAACTTCCGATGTATCGACACAAAATTAAATATGATTATTCAGAAGCCACTATGTAAGTCATATAGGTTAGGTTTTATGACTCATGCCCGGGCTTTAACTACGAGGTCATATCGTCTACTACCAGAGCGCTCTTTCGTCACTCTGATGTACATGAGCCCGACTCTACTGTGAGAGTCCTAAATGTTGCCTACCCTAAATTTTTATTCACCTAGGTCAGGGGTTTGTAACGAGTAACTGACATCGTACAAGCTCGGGACCATCGCTTAACGTCCCATTCGAAGGACGGCGAGCTTAAGTTTATTTTGCCTCCCGGATAAAATAAACTAAGGGCCTCGGTCGGGTTTCGAACCCACGTTCTTGAGCTCAGAAGACAAGCACGCATACCACTGAGCTACCGGCGCCTTAGTCCAAACGTTCGATTGACTTTGGAGGGAGAGCAAAAACTTATTGACTAATTCCTGCTGGGGAAGTACATACTCAGTGATTCACCGACGAATTTTTCTTTATGCGAGGAGTGGAATTCTCACTTTTCTTATTGATGTAGGACGAAGGTTATACAAAAATATATATAAAAATAACCAATTGCCAGAGATAGGAAATGTTAAATCCCGAGAGAGATTTGAGGGCTGTGTGTGTGTGTCTTCTCCAGTGGGAGAAGGGGTTAGGATGGTTTGAAACTAGCCCCAGTGGATGGGATGGGGGATGATACCTATACCAAAGTTATCCAGTGGCTCAGAGAGAGGCTTGGCTCAGAGGTCTGTCTCAGAGAGCTGCCACATCTTCTACTAGTCTCAGCTGTCAATACAAAAACAACCTCAAAAAAATCTCAACGCAATGACAAAAATATTTTTTAATATTCTCACAGACTTCCTCACTTCTAAGACTTTATATGTGATAGTAAGATATTGTGGGACGAAATTTCTTATAGAAATAAAATATGTCTTCCCACTGTTTTATTTTAGACCAGAACCGGTTTTCGACGCAACAGCGTCATCATCAGTGGTTCATCTATCATAGAATAATAAAATATACAAAAAATAAAAAGTATAAATAACTCTTAAAACATCAGGGTACAGAAGAAGAAGATAAAAATTATAAAATTAACTTAACCCACCTACACAGCACAGCGGTTAAAGAACCACTGGCATAGCTCTAAGGGGTGAGATAACTAGGTTCACTCACTCTCTCAACATGCAAAAACCATTCATTCTAATATATACAATAACTATAACAAGTCTGTACATAATAGTAACTGTTTTCCACTATACAACAGCAAAAGAAATGTTTGTTGTCATAAAATATAATAAATAAAAAATTAAAATAAATAAATACAATTATCACAGACTTGAAATAAAATGCACATAATAAATATCTTTATAAAAACCAGCCAAAACATATTTACAATACATCTCTTACAGGACAGCTACTTGCCTTAGTTTTGAACCAGTCTCTCACACCAGGTAGGTCAGGCAGGAGAAGGGAGTTCTTAACCTCTATTTTTTTGTTAAGACTGTTCGTATCCTCATATAACGAAAGTCGAATCTTTTTTTTTTAATTGACCTCTTAGTTGCCAAGCCCGGGCATGAGTCACAGTAACTAACTAAAGGTATATACAAGTAATATGATGGCGTCATCACTTTTCACTGTTTCATTGAACAGCGTAATTCTGAAGTAGCTCCCTAAATACCCGTTAGAGTAAGCCTAGTCGTCCACTGGGACCGGAAAGTTGCGAACTGCGAAGCAACGAAATCGGACGAAGCCGTTCGTCCGAATGCCGATCGTCCATTGATCCACTCAGTACGTCCGAATGCGTAGACGGGATGGCTCATCGGAACGGTTTTTCCGAAGATTCTGACGACGAATGTTTAGCATTGGAATTATCACCTTTGATTTATCGACGAAGGCGATATAGACGTAGACTGGAAATGTGGGTGAATCCCATTTTCGAAAAAAGAGAAGAGTTTGGCGAATTTTCTACTTGTGGCGTGACCTTCAAATCGATGATAATCACCACTTCTCCTATTTTCGAATGGAAAAGGACACTTTTCAATACATTCTTGACAACATCTACTCAAGACTCGAAAAATTCAGTAATTTTCGTGTGGCGATTTCCCCACAAGAACGGCTGGCTGTTACATTAAGTTAAGTGGAAAGAAAGAAAAAATCACTGTACTTTTATTTTACACAAACTGTATTTTTTTATACTTTCAAACTAAACTATATACAAACGTATATAATATAAACGTAGTAGTAATTTTTAGTAGCAATCATCACTTCGCACTTCGCACCTGTTCGGCCGAAAACTGACGAACGATACGGGTCTAGTGGACGCGGTCCCCCACCTTTTCACATGTTTGGATCGTTCGTGCATTTTCGGCCGAATTCTGACGAACTGATTTCGTTACTTTTCGCAACTTTCCGGTCCCAATGGACGACTGGCCTAAGTGATCTGTATAAAAATGATTGCTATAAGTAAGTCCCTGTAATGTAAGTTCCCTGAAGAATATTGCTCTCATTTTTTTTATGTAGCAAAATTCGTAATTTTGACTTTGGTACAAGAACGTAACCATGGCGAATATATATTTAAAAAAAAAATATAAATATAGTGTATTTGTCGGGAAAAGTGAAGTATTTAATAGATATTGGAGTGTATCTGAAAGATAATATAAAATATTAAACTATAAAGTATAAAGGGTCATAAAAAATAAAATGGGAACATTATGTATAGACAGGAACTGTATAGTGTAGTATGGTATGGACTATAAAGACAATCTCAGAGATATGAGTGGTGCTTGAAGAACGAGTATGAAGAATGGGGTCACAAAAAACTATAGAGTACCCTTCATCTGTTTTACTGCTCCCTGGGCAAGTGGGGTCACAACTTACCCCAGTCTCGAGGAGGTCACGGAACGGAACGAGGAACAATGTTTGGAACGGTTTGCTAAGTCTATTTAATCGTTCCGCCTGAAACTAGTTCATGAACAATGTTCGTATCTTTTCCAGCCTCCGAATGTTCAGTGCAATCTTGTTCGCAAATGTTGCAAAGCGGAAAATTATTCATTACTCCTCTGTCAACTATTACTTCCTTTAATAATTTACTCAGAATTTTTTTTTTTTTTAACCTAGAAATTTCATAACGATCATATGATACACACAGTACCCGACTCAATACAAACTACTTACATACGTTTTTTTAGAAAACTTTATCCACATACAAACCCAGAAATACGTACGTTATCTTCACAACACTTACCAAAAAACTCCCCATGAAGGTTGAGGAGAAGATGGAACCGCGACTTACTGCCACCTTAAATCCTATTCGTTCTTAATATTTTTAATTTTTTTCCTTTACTTTTATCATCTCTCCTACCCATCCATCAAAATTGTCTTTCAATTCCTTTTTATTTCTATTTTTTTTTTTTTTTTCTATTCTTGTCCTAATAATTAATATAAATTTTCGTCCCGAGGACCTACCACTGAGTGGCCTTCCTCTCATATGCCCTTCACGTCAACATATCAATACCATCATAGATGCTGGTTATTGCACCCTAGCAACAGTTGCATCTTTCTAAATAAGGCAAAAAAAAAAAATCGACATAGTTACTTCTGAATCTTCTTACTGAATTTAATTCTTATACACGTTTTTGAGTCGAGTCCTCTCTCTGCTCTCCCCCTTCCCATCAGTCGATTTTGATGAAAATTAGTACGAGTCGTAGGTTTGAAGTTTTAAATTTACATATGAAATTTCATGTCAATACATTCGTTACAACGGCAGTTATTGGAGTTTCCTTTGGTCCATTCACATGAAACTCATTAGATTAGTTAGTTGACGTAATGTATCGACAGGAAGCTTCATATATGAAATCAAAACTCAATGAGAACAATGTCAAATTTCAGCGACATCGGCCGAAGGGAAAGGGGGTTCAAGAAAGGGCTCAATTCAAAAATCCTGATTACTGCAGATGTACTCAAGAACTCTAATAACTGCCGTTGTAATGATTGTATCTATAATTGTATCTAGATTGTGAATGTATCTATAATTCTAAACTCCAAAAGGATGACACTTATTAATTTTCAGCGGACTCGGCGGGAGAGAAAGGGTGGTTCAGGGGAGAAAGGCTCAATTCAAAAACACTAATAATGAATTTATCAACAAATTTAGTATGATAATTTACGAGCACCGATATAACTAAAATATTGAGTATTAGCGCAAACGTTTGACTGGTTTTAGAGGGGAAGCGAAAAGTTAATTGGTGAATTTGATCTGGAGTTTATTACCGGTGATTCACCGAAGACTTTTTTAAATGATTTTTTTTTTTTTTTCAAGAGTGATCTTATTTTAGTAACATATTTTGGAGAGACTACAAAAAGCGAAATCTTAAAAAAAAAAAAGTTGGGAATATGCGAAAAAATATATAGGTATATTTAGGTTAGGTTAGGTTTTATGACTCATGCCCGGGCTTTAACTACGAGGTCATATCGCCTACTACCAGAGCGCTCTATCGTCACTCTGGTGGACATGAGCCCGACTCTACTGTGGGAGTCCTAAATTTTGCCTACCCTAAATTTTTATTCACCTAGGGCAGGGGTCTTTAACGAGTACCTGACATCGTACAGGTTCGGGACCATCGCTTAACGTCCAAAATACACACATTTAAATTATTAATATTGAAAAATTAATTATATTTTTTTGTCTAAGAAATCCAAGAAGCAACTGAATTAGTAAATAAATAATATGAATGCATTTTCTCTTAAAACAAATGAGTAGAAAACAAAACACGGCCATCAGCTGTTTTTGAATTAGTGTAGAGTCAATGGTGTGTGTTCTGGGTTGAGATGTGAAGGTGGACAGAGAGTTGTTGTTTAGGCTTAAGATGTGATGAACTAAGTAAGTGTGAATTAACAGTAAAATTGATGCGCAAAGAAAGTACTGTTATTTATTAATAATTACAAAATATATATGCCCAAAAATATATAACTTTAATTTGAAGAATAGCCAAAATATAAAACAGAAAAAAAAGGATTGAAATAGTTTTAAGAATTTAGTTTTTACGATTTTTCTTTTGATTTTTGTTTTAATGTTTAGTTTTTAATTTTATAATGTAAATATAAGAAAATAAACCCAATTATTAGTTCTCGTAAATGCTATGCTATCCATTTTCCCTTTGGCCCAGTAAGATGATTTAAAAACCTTTGGATTATATTTAATATTTTTTTAAAAATTAGAAAAACAATATGGCATCCTTTAGAAATCCAAATAAAAATTTTGATAAATGAATTTTTTTAAATTTACTTGCACTATCTTAAAAATTGCACTCTTGAACTTTTGATATTTTTTTAGGGCCCTTTTAGGAAATTAATATAGAAATCAAAATTTAGTAAAAAGACCAGTTATAACATTCTACAGGAAATGTGGTGATTTAATGTTTATTTATTATTTATTTTTATATTTATTTTTATTATTTTTTTGTTTCCACAATATATATGTATAAACAAAATTAATTACTATGTATTATTGGAAATAATATATTCGATATTATACTGTAATTTTTTCCCTTAAAAAAGCACGACCTGTACCGTTATATTTTTTCTTTCTCATTAGACACTAGAAGCACCCAACTGTTAAAAAACAAATCCAGGATGTTGGAGGCAAATGCACAAAGTTTGAGAGCAGAACTTTTCAGAAAAAGTGAGAAAGCGATTAGCAGGAAGGTTCCAACATGGAGGAGAAAGGGGGCATTGTCACTTTGAAAAAGTGGTCCATAGCATGGACTCTTATTTCGGACCGTTTAACTTTCAAAACACCGACCCCCTTCCCCCCCCCCCCACTTTCTCTCTGGATAAGCCGTTAAATTAAATTATAAGAAACTTTGCTGTGTTTAACTATTTAAAAGGGGCGTTTAGACCATGAACGGAAGAACAGAGTGGATTTGGAAAATTAGAGTCTAAAGGATTCAAGAAAGGTCTAAATCCTTAAAGGAGCAATCTCGAGACGGTCATAAAGTCGACTATTAAATCGAGGTCAGATCACCATGCGAACTTCTAAGTCCCTGAAACTCGACTTCCTCCCTGAAGTTACCAGATACAATCAACCCTACTCTCGTTTGGCCTGGGTTTTTTCGTTCCATTGGAGAAACCATTTCATTTCCCTACTTCGAGTAAACAACTGGTTGACCTATTTTTGAGTTGATTTTGTCTTGTGGCATTGCGGGTAGGAATCAGCTGCTACATATGCGAGGGGCGTATCCAGAGGAAAGTGACAGAGGGAGGAGTAGTAAAGTAATTTTAAACTGCGCAATACATTCTGCTGTTTGCAAAAACTGAGCTGAGTCAGTATAAATTTATTGAATCATACTGTTAATGTGGTCGGTTAACATACAAGTAGTGCATTTGAAATGGGGCATATGAACCGGTTTGTGTCACTGGATGGAACCGTAGGTTTTTTTTTTTTTTTTTTCTTCGCCCGGATTTTTACATTTGAAATCGAAAAAATCTATTTTGCGCGAGAATTTTGTCTCTCAATTGATTTCAATGGGGATTTCGTTTTTCGGTGATTATTCCTCCGTGGTATGTTTGATTTCAGATTTTTTTTAGTAGTAAACCATCGTCACCGTGTCCACTACCATCGTGGCAAATTTCTATGTGATCGGTAAAGGGGTTTAGGAGGAGTACAAGTACAACGAAATAGATGAGTCGCCTAAGAAAGAGCTTCGTAAACTTAGCTCAATAACACTGGTCTGAAAAAAAAATAAAAAATTTCGAGCCCTGACAACATTCCTGCTGATTCTTATGTAAAATGACCTCCTGAATCCGAATATAACCCTCGTTTTCCCCCATCACCCACCGTTCTCGGGGGAGCCCCCCCCCCCCCCCCCACCTATTTTTATCACTTTCCGATAATTTGATGGCCCTGAATTTGATTTGGAGGGGTGAAAAGATTTTAGCTGTAAATAATAATAAATAAATAAGTACCTTCATTTGGTGCTTGCTTTCCTTTTGCACCCTGAAGTAGAAGTTGCTCGTAGCAAAAACCAGCAGTACTCTGCCAACATGCTCGCATTCCACTTCCCTGAAAATCTCCTCTCGAATCTATTGATCTCTTGCGGAGCAAGTCACTACTGACCCTTACAAGTAGGGGAGAAAAGTATGTTTTGGCGCAGGGCTAAAGGGCAACTGGGTTAGTATTCTTTTTGAGTGCAGGGGCAAATCTTCCCTCCTCCCAGGCCCCTAAATTGTCCGAATCATTACTAAGTTTCCGCTCTCCCTTCAAACCCCCTCCGCCTTTAATATTTGTAAATTATAATTAGCCCACTAGCGCTCCCAAGCGTCTACAATTGAAATTAATATTTAGCTAAGTGCGACTTCTAAGAAAAAAAATAACTTGCCCTTACGGGAATCGAACCCGTCTTCTTTGCCTTGGAAGCTGACTCGCTAGGCCCGCGACCATTGTCCTTCGAGAAAATGTTAGAGTTTGAAGTTTGTAATCATAAATAATAATTTCTTCATTTCTGTTAAACCATATCATGGCAATAGGATACGTCATAAGAATGTATACATTAAGATAGCTTATAATTTAGATACATAAACAGATATTAACTCTGAGTCTGTCAGACAAGGATTAGAGTTAACAATACTACTAAAAAATAACAATAAATTAATAAATATATACTTGAAAATATAAGTACAAAAATAAAAATATTAATATTTTTTTCAAATTTAATTATATTTTAGATGATAATTGTTATAACTTTTCCGGGTGTATTTTTTTCACGACATTTCGGGATGTTCTTACGCCCCTTCCTCAGGTCATACAATATGAGAAATATAGAATAGATAAATAGATAAAGAAAACAAAATAATAATAACAATTATTATATATATAAATTTAAAAAATAAATATAAATAAATAAAATTATATTATAATAAAAATACATAAAAGAGAAAAATAAATTTGTATATAAATAATAAAAAATGTTGATAAAAATCTGTGTATACCTCGGCTCCCAGGTGAACGTGAGCAACGACATGTCAACAGAGCGAAGAATAATGGCAGCAGACATAGTAGTTGCCATGAGTCACAATAATTTATTAAGGACATTTTTATGACGAATATAATTTCCAAAAAAATCAAGGAAACGTCTAAAAATAAATGTTTCAAAACTACATTTCAGAATGGTTTTGGGCATCTCGAAAACCGGACGACCTGCAAAAATTCGTATTTATATAAAATATGTATTTCAGTTTTTTCTACAAAGTTTAATAGAAAAGAGTTTTTTTATTAGATCATAAACATAAGGAGTACTTTGACCGATTTAGGCCAAAAACTAATCAGATCTTACAATTAGTTGATCTAATGGGACCTCTTCATTCCAAATTTCAAATTCATAGCTACAATTTTTTCCATGGTAGAGCTCACAACTTTCCAATCACATACACACACTAAGAACACGCACAAGCACAGACAGTTTTAAATCTCTACTAAAAATGTTGAGTTGATTAACCCAATGCGTTTTGATAAGTACCTACAGAAAATTTAGCATGACAGAGCATACGAAAAAGGAAAAATGCCAAAATTTAGTGAGGACCAAATTGGCAATTGGTGGGGCTGGTGTGTGGTTTGACAAGGTTCTGTTAAATTGGATTACATCTTTGAGTTGGACGGAAAGTTGGACCCGAAGGATACAGTCATCAGAAAACTGTAATTGGTCGTAAGTCAGTTTGGGCTAACGAGTGGAACATTCGTGCTCAGCTAAAGCTTCCTAGCTCCAACTTTCACTGAAATACGAGTATACCAAACCAGTCCTCCTACCGACACACCTACTTTATACTTACAACTATATAATAATATATAATATATATATTATTTCATGTATTTTTATTACTTATTTTATTTTTTATAATTACATTCAGAAAATATATATTAATATTTAAAAAATATATATATAATTTTTTCGTTTAATTCTTATTCTTCTTATTATTTTTTGGATCTTTTTATTTATTTATAATTTTTTATTTATTAATTTATGTATTTTTTTTTCATTTATTCATTTCTATTTTTCATTTATATTTTATTAGTGTTGATGTCGGAGGGGGATGTAGAGTGATGTACTGGCCAGCAGAGCCGGCCGTCCAAAAATACCCCGGAAGGCGTGGGGGGATGTGGAGATGACTGCCTTGGCTTCACAGCTGAATAGGATAGACTGGAGACTGGTTTACTTCAACTGGCTTTGTCCTCTGCACTCTGCTTCTGTTTTTCTTGCATATATGTCGAACCCCGAGCGAGCTGGGCAGGGCACACTAGTTGGACCAATGGTATCAAAAGTTCCGACTAGCGGCCCCTTAATCCAGAGCTGCTGAGGGAGCGGGAGCCGATCAGGGGTAGGGTCGGGCGTCAGCTGACCCTAGGGGCCCTCTATCACGGATTCCCAACCGCTCAACAGCCCCGGACAACAGCTCCGGTATAAGTAAACTTTATAGTGAAATTGAAATTTAAAAAAGTGAGCAATTTTAATCAATATAGGACAAAATTGAAAAAGTAGTAATGAAATTTTATTTATAATTACAAGTATTTTTACAGTTTCATTCTTTTGACAAAACATAATCTCTTTTTGATTCAAACGTTGGCATAGATTTTCTCGTTTTAATCAAATTGATTATTTTACATCGCCTAGCATCATGACCTCATACTAACATTGAGTGCAGCATACTAACTTCTGTGGCACTTTTAACATGCCGTTCAACGGCTTGAGTATGGCATTGGTATCGTAACTGAGCTTTGAATATACTACTCGAAAAAGCGTGAAAATCGTGTTTTTGAGACGAATGTGGGACTTTAGGGGAAGCATCGACAATAGTTTGTTTGATATTCTGTTATTGTTTACATGTCAAATACTTTCAATTTTTCTTTGGGCCATACATTTAAAAAATTTTAATTTACACTAAATTTCATAAAATTTTCAAATACTAAAGTTATCCGCATTAAAATCTGAGGCAATGGTAGCATTTTGAATAATTTTTATTTCTCGTCTGTCATTTTGTCTATAATTAATATTCCTTGGTTAACTTCTAAGTACTTGAAATAATGTATTTTTTTTTTGGTAATATTACTTTTAATTAAGTGGGGCACGACATGGAATTGGAATTTGACAGAAAAATAACTATAAAATAGAAAAAAAATTCAGTTCTTAATATACTACTCGAAAAAGCGTGAAAATCGTGTTTTTGAGACGCATGTGGGACCCCCTAAAGCATCGACAATAGTTTGTTTGATATTCTGTTATTGTTTACATGTCAAATACTTCCAATTTTTCGTAGGGCCATCAAATTTAAAAAATTTCGATACACCCTAACCTATATATATTTTTTATTGTTCTTTCTCTTTTCTATATTTCGCACATTGGGACCGGATGAAGGGTCGTAAGAACGTCCCGAAATATCATTGTGATTAAGACACTTCCGGAAGAGTTTTAAAAAGTAGTTTATCTTAATTTTTGGGCAGTTTTCATACTCTTATCCGGCTAGACCCTTTGTATTCTTCTTATTTTTTGGGCTTTATCTGACTATCTGAAGAGGAAAGGTTCTCAAAAAGTTCAAAGGTTCTCAAAAAGTTCAAAGGTTCATCTCGAACGGCATATACGAACATTGGAGTAGGTGATTCCAGTTCTTGGAGTGTTCTGAGAGATATCGGCATTGGCAGGGATTTTGTCAGAACCTTCTCCTTCACTTCAACCCCTTCATTCTTGCGAAGAATAAAGAAGAAATTCAAATTCAGTTCACCAATGAGCAAATACGCTCATGCAAAATAGTTTTGCTTATCTGGATAGAAACAAATAAAAACAATGAAGTTATTTAACACTTAGTGTAGTTACATTGTTTAATTCCACACACACACACACACACACATATATATACTGAAAAGATCAGAAATTCGGGGTAAAACTCAAGGAATGATTTCTTTAATTTTATTTATTCATGAATTGATTATCACATATGAGTAAAATAATGATTCAAAAAATAACATGCCTACTACCAGAGCATTCTTTTACGCCACTCTGGTGGACGTGAGCCCGACTCTACTGTGGGTGTCCTAAATTTTGCCTACACTAAATTTTTATTCACCTAGGGCAGGGGTCTTTAACGAGTACCTGAAATCGTACAGGCTCGAGACCATCGCTTAAAGTCCCATCTGAAGGACGGCGACCTCCCAAATAAATTAAACTAAGGGCCTCGGCCGGGTTTCGAACCTGCGATCTTGAGCTCAGTAAGCAAGCACGCATACCACTGAGCTACCGGCGCTCTCAATTGTTAAGAGAAACAACCTTGAGCACGCCGTCGTTCGTATGGAACGTTGAGCGATGGTCCCGAGCATGTATGATGTCAGATACTAGTTAAAGACCCTAAAAATATTTATGTTAGAGGAAACCTTCTTTCGTAAACAAAAGTTTTTTTTCTCATTGTACAAATATAATAAAATAACCATATTAAAAAAATTGTGTTTCATATTTAAAAACATTATCTGATACATAGCTTTAATTTAAATTTTTTTGGTTGAGTTCATCCATAGATTTCCTCTTCAAGGTCTGTCGAATCTACGTTTTATTATCATTATTTTTTATTATTTATATAATAATTTATTTATCATGTTTTTCTCTTTTATGTATTTTTATTATCATGTTATTTCGTTTTCTTTCTCTTTTCTATATTTTGCACTTTCCTGAGCAAGGGACGTCAGAACGTCCCGAAATGTAATGAAAAAGACACTTCGGGTAAAGTTATCAAAATATATTGATTAATTTTAATTAAAATAAATAATGTATCTACTGTATTTAATATATCCTTATTTTTGTATATTTTCAAGTATTTATTTCTTCATTTCATTTTATTTTTTAGTAGTATTGTTAATTCTAATCCATGTGCGTCAGACTATTATATATATTACCATGTTATGGTTTAACGGAATATTATTATTACATATTGGTGCTATATTATATATAAGTTGGTAGAGGGCGCCCGTAGCTCAGTGGTATGCGTGCTTGACTTCTGAGCTCAAGAACGTGGGTTCGTAACCCGACCGAGGCCATTAGTTTGTTTTATCTGGGAGGTAAAATAAACTTAAGCACGCCGTCCTTCGGATGGGACGTTAAGCAATGGTCCCGAGCCTGTACGATGTCAGGTACTCGTTAAAGACCCGTACCCTAGGTGAATAAAAAATTTAGGGTAGGCAAAATTTAGGACTCCCACAGTAGAGTCGGGCTCATGTCCACCAGAGTGACGAAAGAGCGCTCTGGTAGTAGGCGATATGACCACGTAGTTAAAGCCCGGGCATGAGTCATAAACCCTAACCCATCCTATATGTTGGTATATATTGTATTTGTGGAATTGGATAATATAAATGTTAAAAACGTTTTTTGTTTTTATTACATTTCCATAATATCGAAACAGATTACAAAAATGTTTTCGGGCATTATCTGGATAGGTTTAAGGTTGAGGAAGATGGCCTAAAGACACCTTAGCTGCCAGGAAACCTTCAATACGGCTTAATGGCCAAGACAATAGAAGGGAATTGGGGATATCGACCAGGAGCAAATCTTCTGTCTGAAGGTTCTGACTTGAAATGATCCACTTGGAAGGCCTCAAACCAAGCGGTTCTGCAGAGGTCATGAATACACAACTCCATTCGCTTAGAGTAGCTGAGCTTCAGTAATAGATTGTAGCACAATCAGGGCAGAAGACTGCCTACGTTGCATGTAGGGGACAGAGGAACATGTTAATGGGAACAGTGACAATGAAAAAAAATATATGTGATGTGACCTTTCTTATACCAACCACGCTTACAGATCACTCTATCTCTCTCATCTCAAAATTATTTCATAATGGCATTACTGGGTATGAAAGTAATGAATTGGCGTCAGCGGCATTTTTTGCTTCATTGTACAGCATAATTCAGGGAGTGACTTTCTTATACCAACCACGCTTACAGATCACTCTATCTCTCTCATCTCAAAATTATTTCATAATGGCATTACTCGGTATGAAAGTAATGAGTTGGCGTCAGCGGCATTTTTTTTGCTTCATTGTACAGCGTAATTCAAGGAGTGACTTTCTTATACCAACCACGCTCACAGATCACTCTATCTCTCTCATCTCAAAATTATTTCATAATGGCATTACCGGGTATGAAAGTAATGAGTTGGCGTCAGCGGCATTTTTTGCTTCATTGTACAGCGTAATTCAGGGAGTGACTTTCTTTTATCAACCACGCTTACAAATCACTCTCTCTCATCTCAAAATTATTTCATAATGGGTATGAAAGTAATGAGTTGGCGTCACCGGCATTTTTTTGCTTCACTGTACAGCATAATTCAGGGAGTGACTTTCTTATACCAACCTCGCTTACAAATCACTCTCTCTCATCTCAAAATTATTTCATAATGGCATTACTGGGTATGAAAGTAATAAGTTGGCGTCAGCGGCATTTTTTTGCTTCATTGTACAGCGTAATTCAGGGAGTGACTTTCTTATACCAACCACGCTTACAAATCACTCTCTTTCATCTCAAAATTATTTCATAATGGCATTACTGGGTATGAAAGTAATAAGTTGGCGTCAGCGGCATTTTTTTGCTTCATTGTACAGCGTAATTCAGGGAGTGACTTTCTTATACCAACCA
Organism: Aradus depressus; assembly: GCA_963662175.1. Classification (NCBI taxonomy): domain Eukaryota; kingdom Metazoa; phylum Arthropoda; class Insecta; order Hemiptera; family Aradidae; genus Aradus; species Aradus depressus. The sequence goes on from OY759222.1 coordinate 25,376,473, forward strand.
CGCTTACAAATCACTCTCTCACTCTCTCTCTCTCATCTCAAAATTATTTTATAATGGCATTACTGGGTATGAAAGTAATAAGTTGGCGTCAGCGGCATTTTTTTGCTTCATTGTACAGCGTAATTCAGGGAGTGACTTTCTTATACCAAACACGCTTACAAATCACTCTCTTTCATCTCAAAATTATTTCATAATGGCATTACTGGGTATGAAAGTAATAAGTTGGCGTCAGCGGCATTTTTTTGCTTCATTGTACAGCGTAATTCAGGGAGTGACTTTCTTATACCAACCACGCTTACAAATCACTCTCTCTCTCTCTCTCTCTCTCATCTCAAAATTATTTCATAATGGCATTACTGGGTATGAAAGTAATGAGTTGGCGTCAGCGGCATTTTTTGCTTCATTGTACAGCATAATTCAGGGAGTGACTTTCTTATATCAACCACGCTTACAGATCACTCTATCTCTCTCATCTCAAAATTATTTCATAATGGCATTACCGGGTATGAAAGTAATGAGTTGGCGTCAGCGGCATTTTTTTGCTTCATTGTACAGCATAATTCAGGGAGTGACTTTCTTATACCAACCTCGCTTACAAATCACTCTCTCTCATCTCAAAATTATTTCATAATGGCATTACTGGGTATGAAAGTAATAAGTTGGCGTCAGCGGCATTTTTTTGCTTCATTGTACAGCGTAATTCAGGGAGTGACTTTCTTATACCAACCACGCTTACAAATCACTCTCTCTCATCTCAAAATTATTTCATAATGGCATTACTGGGTATGAAAGTAATGAGTTGGCGTCAGCGGCATTTTTTGCTTCATTGTACAGCATAATTCAGGGAGTGACTTTCTTGTACCCAGTAATGCCAGTATGAAATGATTTTGAGAACAGAGATTATTTTTTTCTTAATTTTTATAATTAAAAAAAAAAAAAGACCAACAATAAAACCATATTATGGTTAACGCGTTACGATTTAAACATTTTTTTTTTTTTGTTTTGGTCTTTTGTACGATGCATAGTAGCCATGTCACTGTGTTATCTAGTTATTTAATTCATCCATGGCCCCGGGAGGGAGTTCTATCTACGAAATAAAACTCATTCCCGGACGGGATTCGAACCCGCAACTACATTGCTGGGGAAGTAATCTCGTAGAGCTTTCACTGGTTTAAAAAGACTTACGATGTAAAAAATTTGAATACACTAAATTTATTTAATCGTAAATAACCCGTTGTTAATGACCACAAATGAAAAAAAAAATAAGAAATCAATTAATTGTTCTCTCTCTCTCTAGTATGAGTGAATTGGAAAAGATGAAACTACTGTGAAAAATCAAGAATTTTTGAGGGCGCCGGTAGCTCAGTTTTAGGCGTGCTTGCTTACTGAGCTCAAGATCGCGGGTTCGAACGCCGGCAAATGCCTTTAGGCTTTTCATCTGGGAGGTTGCAGAATCTTGAACTCGCCGTTCTTCAGATGGGACGTTAAAGACCTCCCCATAGGTAACTAAACCTGGTTAGGCATAATTTTGGACCCCACAGTTGAGTCGGGCTCATGTCAACCAGAGTGACGAAAGAACGGCTCTGGTGTTAGGCGACGTGACCTCGTAGTTAAAGCCCAGTCATGAGTCACAATAACTTACTATAAAAAATAAAAAAATTGTTTACAATAAAGGTCAGTATTCGATTTTGGGTTTTCATCGGAATATCATGTTTTCCGACCCCCTGAATTAAAAAATGAGAAAAAACAATTCTGTGAATCTGTGAACACAACCCCCAAAAACTTAATGTATCGATACGAAATTTTACCGAAGTTTTAAAGACCTAGATAAGGAGGACACCTATAGATTCTGAGCCCATATGCATGCTTGCTTACTAAGCTCAAGATGTATCTAGGAGGTAATAAAAATTGAGCACGCCGTCCTTCGGGTGGGACGTTCAGCAAAATTTCCACAGCTTAATTCTTCTACAAAATCATTTTTAACTGAATATCATGTTTTCCGACCCCCTGAATTCAAAATAATAATTCTGTGAATCTGTGAACACGATAACCCCCAAAAACTTAATGTATCGACACGAAATTTTACCGAAGTTTTAAGGACCTAGATAAGGAGGACACCTATAGATTCTGAGTCCAATCAGACAAACAGAAGGGGTAGACTATAGGAGGAAATCAACTCAAAAAAAAAATTGTATTTTTAAATTCAAAACCCCATAAGGATAGCACTTATTAATTTACCGAGAAATCGGTTGAAAGAAAGAAGATAAGAGGAGGGCGTGACTCAAAAGCCCAATAACAAAAAACCTTGAGCACGCCGTCCTTCGGATGGGTCCCGAGTCTGTACGTCCGCCTTTCCCAAAGTGGGCGATAACGCCCCCTTGTGGGCGCTGCAGGCCTAAAGGGGGGCGGTAAGAGACCCAGAAAAAAAATGGTGGCGTTGTTGTGTAGAGGCTTAGGGGGCGATTTGTAATTTCATCTAGGTCCTTAGGTTAGGAGCCATCTGTTTACTTTATTATACACTTTCGCATTTTAATAGTTATTAGTATTCCTAGATAGGTAATTTTCATTTGCGGTTTCGCGCGTTATATATAAGCAGTACTTAATTAAGTTCAACACTTACTTACGTATTTCTCAAAACAAAACAAATGTCGGAAGTAAAAAAGAAGAGATTATTAAACAGCATCAGATTCATCCTTCACATTAGTTTTTATATTAGAATCGATTATGTTTGTTTTATTTTGAATAAAAGATACTCCGTCTGAATACTATAAAGTTTAATCTCCGCTAATATAGCTCACAATAATTAATTTAATTTGAAGTTATAGTGGTTTTTAAGTAGGTGAAAAATGGGGGGCGCTAAAAAATAATTTATTCTCAAAGTGGGCAGTAGACAAAATAAGTTTGGGAACCTATGCTGTACGTTATCAGATACACGTTAAAGACTCCTTTCCTAGGTGAATAAAACTTTAGGATAAGCAAAATTTAGGGCTTCCATAGTAGAGTTGGGCTCATATCCACCAGAGCAACAAAAGAGCCCTGATAATAGGCGATGACCTAAATATAAATAACGAACTCAAAATTTGAAGCGTCACATAACTTAATTTTCTACGTAAAATTAAACCAAAAAAAGAATAAAAATGATAATATAAAGTGATATTTTAAATCAAATCTCATATTCATTTCATGTGACACGCCATAGTATAGACTATTTCTCTAGAGCATATATATATTTATATATACTGAATATTTATTAATGCATATTTTTCACATAAAGAGGTTATGTGAGAATATATAAAATGCAAATATATATGCTTTATCAACATGGCTGTGCACACTGTATTTATAATTCATAAACTAGATTATTCAGGAGGCAATTTGGGATTCAACGTTGGACACTAATTTCAAAATGTTTGTACCTTGATCATTTGCAATCATTTCCTCATCTGTTCGTTACCTGAGAGATGTACGTTGCCCCCAATTCGCGATATTTATGTTGTATAATAATAATTTCAGAAATTTTCAGAGAAGTTTTTTTTTTCTTATGTCCATCAGAGTGACGGAAGAGCGCTCTGGTAGTCTGCGATATGACCTTGTAAAGTTCAAGCCTGGACGTTTGTCATAATAACTGAGTAAAAAAAAAAAATAAAAAAATAAATTAAAATAAAAGTCCCCTATAACTTTTAGCTCGAGACGCCTGGAAACAACCCCGGTTTTCTGCCATCTCCATCCCTCCAACATAATGGAAGCGGGGGAGGACATGGGGGCCCGGATTGATCCCCCCGCCATCCTGCTCCGCATGTACACTGCATAGCAGTGGAGGTAGACCAAGAAGGAAGGAGAGCTGAAAGTGGGGAGTTGGTCACCATCAGATATATTTGCTGTCTTAAACTAGCACGTCTCTCAGCTAGCAATTTTTTGAACTTCTTAAATTTTCTGCGGAAATACAATGTCGAATACCTGACCGATTGCATAACTTCTCCTATACATTTTATATATGTATATATATATATATATATTGACCTCTGGCAAACAAATAAAAAAAGTCGTCGGTCACGAATTAATCAATTGGTTTTTCTAGAGATGGGCAAAATCAGTTATAGTCACTTTAAAGATGTTTTCGCCAGAGATCTTGTGGCAGTTCGTTGTAAATACTACTGAATAAAACACTTGGAACGGGTCAAAAATTCCACTATATTTATATAAAAGACACAATATATTTCGCTGGTTAGAGCATTGTCAAATGTATACGATACAGACTTACAGACAGATTATTATTATTATTTAAATTTAAACAAGACCAGACCCAACGTGCATGACCAAGACTAAGACTGCTATGTCCCTGGTCTTGGTCTTGCCTTTTGCTCATCACTAGGTTTTTCGCTCTCATTCCAAAGTCAATCGACCGATTTGGCTAGAACTCATTATTTGACTTACATTGTGGCTTCTATACTCAATTTTGTTTTGACATTCATTATAATGATGATAGTTAGTTATTATGACGCATGCCCGGGCTTTAACTACGAGGTCATATCGCCTACTATCGGAGTGCTCTTTCGTCACTCTGGTGGACATGAGCCCGATTCTACTGTGGGAGTCCTAAATTTTGCCTACCCTAAATTTTTATTCACCTAGGTCAGGGGTTTGTAACGAGTAACTGACATCGTACAAGCTCGAGACCATCGCTTAACGTCCCATCCGAAGGACGGCATGCTCAAGTTTATTTTACCTCCCAGATAAAATAAACTAAGAGCCTCGGTCGGGTTTCGAACCCACGATCTTGAGCTCAGAAGGCAAGCACGCATACCACTGAGCTACCAGCGCCCTAAATGATGATAGTTGTTGTCCTGAGAGAGTTTGATATACACATATAAAATGTTGTATTGATAAATTAATTCTATCAGGAGTTATCTTGATTTTATTTATTTTTGGAATCAGGCGATTGGAAAATATAAAATTCCGTTGAAAACTTAGCATTGATTTTCTCACCGATTACATAACTTCCCCTATACTTCGTATAGCTTGGAAAGTTAAATGAAAAAAGTATGAATTAAAGCTTTTATATGAGCAGATTGAGATCCACTGAAATGGTGAGTAAGAGATTCAATTTGCAGAAAGTTCGATCAATCAAGTGTGCCTGTTACTCCGGAAGAGCAAACATGGACCCAAATTAAATAGCTGAGGGATTTACCCAAAATATATCTCTTCCCTTGAGAACGGATCCTCCGGACCCAAGACCCGAGTGAAGATTGATTCGAGAAGGTTTTAGAGACTATAAATTGTGATAGGAGCTTGTCATTAGAGCCGCGAGGGGGGTCTCAACTAATTGAGAAATAGGGGAGGTTTTGGAGTTTTGTCGGCCAGTAAATCAAGAGACGAGGAGAAACCAAGACGTAACACTTGTCAGGAAAACTTGATATACAAGGAGTAGTAAGTATAATCAATGGAGTTGGGAGGTTGTGATAGTTCTTGGGCTTTATAGGATATCGATCAATCCTTCGACGGATCTTCATTAAGTACCCCCTCGCCTTCTCTCAGGTCGATTCCGCTGAAAATTATTAGGTGTCGTCTTAATAGAGTTATGTTTGTAAATAGAAAATATCATGTCGATACTCGAGGGCGCCGGTAGCTCAGTGGTATGCGTGCTTGTCTTCTGGGCTCAAAATCGTGGGTTCGAAACCCGACCGAGGCCCTTAGTTTATTTTATCTGGGAGTAAAATAAACTTAAGCACGCCGTCCTTAGGATGGGACGTTAAGCGATGGTCCCAAGCCTGTACGATGTCAGGTACTCGTTATAGACCCTTACCCTAGGTGAATAAAAATTTAGGGTAGGCAAAATTTAAAATTCCCACAGTAGAGTCGGGCTCATGTCCACCAGAGTGACAAAAGAGCGCTCTGGTAGTAGGCGATATGACCTCGTAGTTAAGGCCAGGGTATGAGTCATAAAACCTAACCTAACCATGTCGATACATTGATTACATCGGATAATATTGGGGTTTTCGAGTTGTCCCTTCCCTCTGATCCCCCTCTACACTTTGGTGGAATTTGCGGAAAATTAATAAGTGCCGTCATTATGGCGTTTTGATTTTAGATATAAAATTTAATGTCGATACATACATTACATCGAGAGTTATTGCGGTTTTTGAGTTCAGTCCCTTCTCTATTCCCCCCCTTTCCTTCGAGCGATTTCACGGAAAATTATTAAGTGTCGCCGTTATAGTGTTTATATTCAATACATATAAAATTTGATGTCTATATATTCCTTACATCGGCTGTGTTGAGCCTCCCCTCTGATCACCATTCCAACAGATTTTAATAGGATGGCACCCTTATGGATTTAAATATAAAATTTCATGGTTTATGTATAAATGATGTTTCGGTGAATCACCGGCTAAGTACTTCCCAGCAATAATTATTCAATTATGTTTTCGCTCTCCCTCCAAAGCCAAGCGACCTTCTGGGCTAAAACTCAATATTTGACTTATATAGAGGCTTTTGAAAAGAAATTCTTCTTTCTAAAATAAAAATAAAAATTCTACTTTCTAAATTTTGTGTTGATACATTGATTACATCGGCATTTATTGCGGTTTTCGTGTTGAGCTGATCTCCAGCTTTCGTTAAGCCGATTCGGGTGAAAATTGTTAAATATCGCCTTTATGAGGTTCTGGATATACACATGGAACTTCGTGACAATACATTCATTCTATGATTCAAAAATACAGACAAACAGGAGAGGAGATTTGTTTTTTTTAATTTTCAGAATTATGGGGAGTCAGAAAACATAATGTTCCACTGTTAGAGCTAAGGGTGTGGGGTGTGTTTAAAGACAGAAAGATCAATAACTTTGATTTTATTGGTTCTATCTGAAACCTGAGGAGCATAGGAAATGTAATAAGGAACATTTTTGGTGTGATTCATATTCTTGATAGGATTAATTGTTTTCGCGAAACTTAACCAAACGTCAAAAAAAAAAAAAAGTTTCAAATCGACATTTTAGATTGGTTTTCGGCATTTATCTCTTAAACTGGCTGCCCTCCGAAAAAACGTATTACTTATAAAATTGTAAAAAAATAAAAAAAAAAAAAAATATATATATATATTTAGGGAGTACTGGTGATGACCAGGTTCTCCCCTCATGTAATCCTCTCACCTTCAACTCTCCTTTCCTTCTTGGCTTGCCTCCACTGCTGGACAGTGATTGGCGGGGCGAGAAGGCAGGGGGGATCACTCGAGCCCCCGCGGCCTCCCCTGCCCCCATTAAGTTGGAGGGATGGGGATGACAGAGAACCGGGGGTGTTTCGAGAGGTCTCGAGGTGAAGGGCTTTTATATTGATTTTATTTTATCTTTATTTTGTTTAATGTTTATGTGTATTATTTTTTTTTATTTTTTTTTTTATTTTTTATTTATCTATTTATTTATTTTTTTACCTATAATTTTGTACATAACTATATGCTTTCAATATATTTTTTCTATTTTTTATTTATTTACTATTTTTTATTTATTAACTTTTCTTTATTATTATTTTTTTTTTCCTTTGTTCTATGTATCATTCATCAAATTTACTTATGGTCATACCGATTGTAAATACACAAAAAAAAGAGTTATTAAAAAAAATAAAATTTGCAAGAATATAACCTCGACACCCCCAGATTGCAAAGATTAGGCTTAACGCGCACTGAACCCTGGTTAATACCCGCACCAAAGATATGCCTCAACCTGACAAAATTACTAAAGAAAGAGACCCCTCCTATAGTATATCAACATGAGTTTATGAAGATCAAAAATGATTTCCCCGACGCAACGTTTATATAAACGGACGGGTCAAAACACCCTAACGGAGTAGGAGCTTAGGTGGTTATCGATGAGAGGATCTACCTATTTACCCTTCCTTCACTGTGCAGCAACGTGACAGCGGAATTATTAGCTATCGGCGAGAGTCTGAACGTCTCTGTCCCCAATGGAAGCCAACTGATAGTCTGCAGTGACTCCCTGTCGGCTCTATTGGCCATGGGGAATCTGTATTCAGAAGATCTCCTTGTCCAAAATATACTGATGGCCCTTAAGATGGTCATTAAGAAGAAACCAGACTTCAGTTACCTTCCTCTGGATCCCAGGTCATTGCGGCATTGCAGGTAATGAGTCAGCAGATAAGAATGCCAGGCGCGCCATACTAGAAGGACTACCCCCATCCGAAGTCCCTGTAAGTGACTTCGTTGCCTACATCAAGGAAAGAGTTTGGATCAAATGGCAGATTCGGTGGCTCGGTATGACGGATAATAAGCTAAGGACCATCAAAAGCTCCACTCGAGTCTGGAAGACTTCAATAAGAGAGAAAAGGAAAGAAGAAGTAATTTTAACTTGGTTACGTAGAGGGCAGAGCAGGCTGACCATGGATATCTGATGGCTCGGGAACCCCCTCTGTGTCAGTGCTGCGGGGTGGGACTGTCTGTCAGACACATTCTGACTGAATGCGTGGCATATAGTCCCCAGCGTGAAAATTGCAACCTTGCGGTGGATATTTCCGAAATTCTATCCAATAATAGCTTCAAAATTACCCAACTATTTAATTTCTTACAATTCACAAATCTCTTATCTAAATTATAAAACAAAATTATCTTCATCACATAGCCTTTCTATTCCGTACATATCTTCTTTATTATTATTAATCTGCGCCTATCCAAATTAGCCCGCTAGGATCCCCACAGACCTGCATCCATCAGGCATCCATGACCCTCATGGTCGAAATGCCTTAAAGAAGAGAAAAAAAATAAAAATGAAAATTAAAATTAAAAATAACATCAAATGTGTCTATTATTTTTTTCTATACTTAACATTTATTTGACATTTTTTTATTAGATAATGAATTCTTATAAACGGTATTTTGTAAAATGTACTACTTAGACCGGAGGTAAAGTGGTCTCAATCTTACATCTGTTCCTTTTGAGCTGTGAAAGTTGCTCTATGGAGGATTCTGTTTGGTTTAGAGACTAAGGTCTCTCAAGGCTAAGGGTGAGTTTAAAGGGAGAGAGATGAGTTTAGCGTCGAGGGAGAACCAAAGAGATGCTGTATGATCTACGACATCATTTCCTCCCCTTCCTGCTTCCTCTGTAAAAACTTCCCCTCCCCAGGGTAATACACAAAGCGGACCTGTCTTGGGAACAACCCCCAGGATCTACCCTCCAGGAACACCGTATCCTATATTCTAACTTTATACTCACCATTCGGATTTGCTCTTGTTATATTCTAGTAAAAAATAAAGAAAAACGTATGTTTTAAAAAAAATATTGTCTATTTCACAAAATATATATTATATGGGAGTACTTTCGGTATTGCTACCATCTTCAGCCACGACTTAACGAATACTAAATGGAAGTTCAACTAGTTAACAATCCAAACGGCACCCTTTTTCCCCTGTCCCTCCTGTACAGTTAAGTCTTTAAATATGAAAAACATTAAAAATAAAATTTCGTCTCAAATTGAAATCTTAATAATAAAAGAAAATTTCTGAAATAGTATTTGCTATCTATGTGCATATTTGAAATAAATCAAATATAACAATAATAAATATAAGAATAAAAATAAAAAATATAAAATAAATAAAATAAAGGTACACAGTTTTTTGAGGAAGTAGATACATACGTATACACATAGACTGGAGGATTATATTATTGGAGATAAAAGGGATGAATCTCAAATATTTTATTAGAAAAATTTACAATCGTTATGGTCCATAAAAGTAAATTTGTACATAAAAAAAAAGGCATCAATTTAGAAAGGAACATTTTTGGTAGATGGCATAGGTAGATAGATATAGGTAACTAAAGTTTTTTTGGAAATCAAGCAAACGTCTAGAAAAATTAGTTTCAAAACTAAATTTTAAGACGGTTTTTGTTTTCTCGTAAAGCGAGTGGCGTTCGAAAAATAGTTTTTCATGTACAGTGTCTTTTAGTTTTCTCTACAACTTTTATTTTATTTTTTATATATTTTTTTAATTTACAATTAAATATTTACAAGTGTATAAAAATAAATACAACACGCAAACGTGCTAAAAAGGAGATAATGGCAATGTCAAGAGGGAAGAAATCACCCAGTGGGGAATCTAGGAAATCTTCCTAGTCCCCATAGATTTTTGTGCGGTTGTTGTACAATTTACTTAAACATTAAAGAAGAGTGGGGGTTCGTCTGATTTCGCCAAAAATCTAATGAGATGTCATAACTTATCTGAGGAAGTAAAAGTATTTATTATGTTAGGTTAGGTTTTATGACTCATGCCGGGCTTTAACTACAAGGTCATATCGCCTACTACCAGAGCGCTCTTTCGTCACTCTGGTGGACATGAGCCCGACTCTACTGTGGGAGTTTTAAATTTTGCCTTCCTTAAATTTTCATTCACTTAGGTCAGGGGTCTTGAACGAGTACCTGACATTTTGCAGGCTTGGGACAATCGCTTAACGTCCCATAAGGGCCTCAATCGGGTTTCGAACCCACGTTCTTGAGCTCAGAAGACAAGCACGCATATCTCTCAGCTACCTGCGAGATAAATCTTTCAGGAAGATATTTCGATGCAATCACGGGCCCCTTCCTCAGTTCACAAAGATCAAAATATAGAGAAAATAAATAAAAAAGAGAGCGAAAATATAAATAAATTAACAAATATCAGCAAATATTATATAATTGAATATCATTAATAATTAATGATGAACATTCCATGGCCTCCAAAAGTATTGAAAATATCTATATATTTCTTAAATTATCTGACGTAGTTACTATCTGGGGAACGACCGTTATATAGAAGAAATAAAACTTATGGGACATCGCCGGGGAATTGAAATTTGTCCGTTTTAATAGTTCGTTTTGTCAAATGTAACTCATCTGTTTTTTTCTATGTTTCTAGGTGAGGTTTACAACACGATCAAGGTTGGGCAACTGCCTACCCCGAGTTGCTACTACCGGACCAAGATGACCATATCTCCCCAGCCCAGCAAGGAGGTGGCCATTATGTTGAAGAGTGACCACTTCCAGCCGGACTACACCTCCAACAATGCTCACTCTCCCACCAATAACAGGTAAGTTCACTCTAAAGTCGGTCATTAATTATTAATGATAATAATAAAAATATTAAATTAAAGAATAATTACGATAGAAATTAAAGGATATTCGTGGAGGACCTTTGCCAAAAAAATAAAAATTAAAGCAGAAACTAAAGCTTTTATTTATGAAACGAGATTTTTTAATTATGGTCATTTATTATGTTTTTTTTTCGCTATCATATTTCCACTTATTGTCTTAAAAGTAAAAAGGACAATTATTTTTTTGTTCATTATACAACATAATAATAAAAAGAGATCGGTGAATCACTGGTTATGTTGCTCAGCACATCAATGTATGTCTTCTAAATCCTCGTACTAAATTTTGTGTCGTTACATTTATTACATCGACACTTATTAGGGTTTTTGAGTAAAAAACTTCCCTTTCTCTAAAAATTAATAGATATAGTTCTTATGGGGTTCATCAAATTTATGACTGATTACATAACTTTCCCTATACTTCGTATATCTGGGAAATTAAAAGTATTTATTTTAACATTTTTCTTTCTCGTTTTTCCACTAATTATTTTAAGAGTAAGGATAAAGAAAATTATTTTTTTGTTCATTATACAACATAGAGAAAAGAATAAAAATATTTTTCATATAGGGGTTGCAAAACGGGAATATGATTGTATTTTAAGTAATTACTAGACTTTATCTTTTAATTCCTTTTTGTTCCGCTGGGGGTACGAAGAGGACTAATGATATAAATATTTCCCTTGAATGACATTTTAATTATTATTCTACCTGTTACGTTCTCCTGTCTGATAAACCCTAATCTTATTTAAAATAAAATTTAATTTTAAATAAGTAATCTTCGTGGCTTTAGTCCAGGCAACCAAATTAATCCTCATCCCATCCGTCAATCCAAAATCCAAAGCAGTTGAAATTTAGCACGGAGGTAGCTTATGAGAGTAGCCAGATCTCAAAGCGGCATAATTCCATGGGAGAGGTGGCAAAATACTATGTACTACTGCACTTTAAGCAAAAAAAATACTATACTATTACTATACTCGTTTCAGGCTGTCCGAGGCTTTGTATACCTGGGCTCATACGTCAGCTTCAACAACAAAGTGAGAGAAGAGATAGACCGGAGAGTTGCTGCGGCCAATCGAAGCTACTGTGGGCTCCAGCATCACCTCAGGTCTCGGACTGCTTACCAAGCCAACAAAGGTGCAGCTCTATAAAACTCTGGTCAGGCCTGTCCTGACTTATGGGGCAGCAGACGAGAGAAGCCTCGAGATATTCGAGAGAAAGGTTCTGCGGAGGATCCTAGGTCCGGTTCAGGAGAACGGTATGTTTAGGATTAAGAATAATTCCGAGGTCGCTACGGAGTTTGGGGAGCCCAGGTCACAGACGTAATAAGACTGGCGAGGCTTTGATGGGCAGGCCATGTGCAAAGGATGCAGGAGGCTGAAACCTCACGAAAAATGATGGTAGTGATCCCGGAGAGAAACAGAGGACGAGGAAGACCCAGGAAGAGATGGACGCTTCGGCTGCAAAACTGGAGAAAGCTGGCGCTGGACAGGAATCTTTGGGGGAAGTCTCTGGAGGAGGCCAAGGCTCGAATGGAGCTGTAGCGCCGAGGATGATGATGATGATGATTACTATAGTACTACTCTGTCGAAGTTAGAAAAGAGTGATATTCTAAAGCATCCCCCATCGTATACGTTTTACTCTGCGCTTGTCGATCCGGCCGGCCTGTCAGTTCGGCTTGAACAGTCCGCCTGATGTCAGGCCGCCAGAGCGTTAGTGGGTTCTGGTCGGACTGACAGTTGCAACTGTAGGCGAAGGTGCTGTACAATGGACTCTAGCGATTTTAGCGCTGCCTAGTGGTTTTTCTTGCTTTTCTTATGTGATCACTCATTGTATTTTCCACCGTGCTTCTGAACTGTGGAGGTACTAGCCAAATGTTTTGTTTAGTGTCTCAGTGAAACCTTGTAGAAGCTACCCAAACAGTAAGTAATTTTCGGTTTTTATTTTTGTCCTCCAGGTGATTGTCAGGTGTGAATCACAAAACTGATTTAGTATTAAACTGTTATAATTATTGAAAGTGTTAGTTACTATTAAGGCAAATAATGGCTAATGAAAATATAAAAATAAAATGAAAAAGATAGATGTTTTGTAGAAAAAAGTTCTTTATTTTTCTTGCTTCGAAGATAAAAAATTGCTCAAAAACAGAGGATTCTGAGGTACAACGAAGCATGGACCAGGTACAAACACTAATTTTCCAGTAGTTGCCAATTTTTATCATTTAATAATTCCAACAAAAATTAAGTATCGTATGTTGTTTTTAAATATTTTATTTTTTAAATCATCATATTTGGGGCAGATAATGAATAAGTGATATACCTAGATCTTCTTTACAGGGGCTGTAACAAATTGGGCATACAAAGTCCATATCTTAGATGACGTATATTATTAGTAGTATTTTACGTTATTCCAAGATGAATCCGTTAGATTTATTAATGGGACAGGGGGTGTATGGTACACATAGCAGATGGGAAATTGGCCTGGCTTCAATTCTGAAACAAACCGTGGTATCAGGTGACGTCATCCCTGATTAATGTCTTCGTAAACATATTCCAATCCATGGACTCAAATCCTCAACCTTTCCTCATACCTTTTATTTTCATCCATACCTAGAAAACCGATTAACCATTATTTTTACCATTCTATGCTGAATATTAATTTCGTATATTTTTAATTCCTTATAAATATTTATGAGGATAAGGACGTATAAGGAAGTATGGTATTCATGCGAAAAATCCAATATCGAGTTTACAAAGATTATCGAGTTTGAAATTCCCCTGAATATCTGGTGATGCAACTGTGTTGTGATTTGAATGTGAGCGCTCTAATGTCGAAACGATTGTAGCTATGAACTTGAAATTTGAAATTAACCCTCCTAAAACCACGTGGGGTCAAAAAAGACCCCATGCGTTTTAAAATGTGTAAGAACTGCTCAATATAATTTCTATTTCGATGAGGCTTCAGGACATTTATCCGTAGACTATTTCCATTCGATTTCATTAAGAAAATGTATTCAGTTTGTATTTTAAAAATTGATAAAAAATAATATTTTTACAAAAACGTAGTTGGGGTCACGCGGAACCCCACGTGGTATTATCCGTATCACATTTTCGTTCGTCTGATGAGAAGTATTTTCAAGAAGTTCCACTCAGTAAACAATTCCGAAAAGTTACGTTTGCTCTTCAATTGACCTGCAATTCGAAGAAGACATTGCCCGCATCCGCTGGAATTTTTCCTGGAGCTCTTTCTGATCAACATTTCTTGGTTTCCACTTCTCGTTCACCTCTTGAATTTTATTTAGATCTAATGTCAGTATGCGTTGACGGTTCGGACCGTAAAGATAAATCATGGAACACATTGTGTCCTCGCGAACGTTGATGTTAGTAGAGCGTGCCAGGGAGATTGCAGGGTTCGAATCTGAGGAGGGCCCTTGTGGAAACAGAACAGCTCGAAGTGATCTCCGATGTTGAAGACGTTTTGGAAACGGACGATGAAGAACTTGATGAGCTAGAAGCACGTATGTAAAAACCATGTCACAAAAAAATGTCTTTGCGCTAAATGTAAATATTAATAGCACCCATAGTGTGAATATACTTTTATAAGTTTCATGATTTACTTTTTTTTGAATAAACATTTTTTCTCAACTTTTTAAACTCTTTGTTATTTTTCCCTCATTTTTGAATGAACTTGATTGAAAAAGTTAGAATGAAAAGCTAGTTGGTACATGAAAAATTGAAAAATGAAGTTGGGTCTCAAAAGGACACCACGTGGTATTTTTCGTTTCACAGGTCACGTGGTATTAGGAGGGTTAAGAAAATTGAGATGGAATTACTTCAAGGTCAAAGTACGTTTTACGATCCTGCTTATGTTTATGATCTAATAGAAAAACTTTCAAATAAACCTTGTCAAGTAAACTAAAAGGTACATTTTATGTTTAGTCAACAAGGTTTGTAATGTAAACACACGGCTAATCCCTCTCTGAATCTGATACTCAGGCCCAGTCAGTCCCATGCTATAGATATATGCCCGTGGACCTATTTTAAGTTTTTATTTATTGCCGTATTTTATTACGGCCCTCTTTCTTTTTTTTTTGTTTTTTTGAACTTCAATTTGGACTTGCTATCTGCCAGTGTCCCCGTGCAGCTTCATCTTCGATCTCACCGCTCTTCGGGTTCCATCATACTTCGAAGATTATCATTTTTGTTTGTATTTCAATTTCACTATTTTCACCACACTGTTGTTGTCAACATAAAGATATTTATCATTTTATTTTTATTTTCATCGTGAGCTCACGTTAATATTTTCAGTTTTAATTACATATGGGGTATTCAAACATTGTTTCTTACGGAACTACTTTCGTTGTACGTAGTCCACAGTCGATTATATTTTTTATTATATTACTTTCAGTGATTATTTTTTAACTATATAAACTTATATTCAGATTTAACAATAAATAATACAAACAAAAAATAATTTAACTTTTATCATTTAACTATATCCAAAACAATTTTTTTTAGTTGTCAAATCATTCTTTTAGTTCATTAAAATAATAGCTTGTTGAAAAAAAAAAAATGTTATTAATTTTTATTTAGCTTCGAGCCCATGAAGAGCAGTAGGTAACATATCTTTTTTCGTGTTTCTTACAGACAGTCCATGTCTTTCCCATTACCATATCAAATATTCCAAAAGTATATTTTTAGGGATTGGATGTACTGGAAAACAGTCTATTTAGTGAGAAGGTTCATACAAAGGTTCCAGTTTCCATTTATAACAAAGCTCTGAAGGCTATAAATCAAAGAAGCTCCACCGCACTTTTCCAACAGTTTTCCTCTCTTTTCCTCCATCCCCCTTCGTATATGGTATTTTCCTTTTCAAGTCTGTCATTCTTCCCAGGGGGCCATTGTCAACTCTGGAAAAAAAAGTCCGCTGCCCCAATTATTCTTGTGGACAATAGTATCTTTTATGTTTGTCCTCTGTTTAGTGAATGTCTAAAATGAATCTGGACGAGTGCCTGGACAATGAATGACATAGATAAAATTTGTCTTCTTGAAAGTTTCTGCCCATACGATGACATTAAAAAAAAAAAAAAAAAAAAAAAAGTGTGTGCTTGGAACACACGCCAGAAGTGAAACTTCTTCCGCGATTTTTTAATTTTTCTTGTTTTTTGATTCATAAAAATTATTTTTATGTTGTATGGGTTTTCTCGATTAACTCAACAGTTTTATTTATAAGCTGATTTTATTTTTATTTATTTGTTAAATCAACATTATTTTCGTTGTTAGGAACATCAGAAATCACTACATTTGATTCCAAAGTAGAGACAATAGGCCTATGGTAAAATAAATAAGAATTGAGAAAGAAAAAGAGACGCTGTTTATGACGCCAGCAATGCTAAGCAGGCGAACACTCACCTTTGTGATTCATTATCAGTAGATTGGGTATTAATATGAAAATGTTGTTCTTCCGAACATGATGCAACACTTGTAATATCTGAACTTAATTTCCTCTTTTTGGACGACGGTTCTGGACCATTCTCATATTCAGAGTCGGGAGAGCGACTTAAGGAGAGAGGCGGGGTGGGGAGCGCTCCCTTCTACCTCCTTTCTTCCGAAAATTTGAACAACTTTACTTTTAAAATAAGTAATACAGATGTATCAATTCAACTATATATTTTATTTTGACCTAGTTTTGGCAATTTGCCATCTTCAGATGTTTTACATTTTGTGGATAAGGACCCCACACTCGACTGGTTCGAAAAATTGAAAAAAATGCTTGAAAAAAAAACAAAAAAATAGCTACGTTTAAATAGGATAACCCAATTCGAACCCCTCCCCTTCTTAAGCTTTGTTTTGGGGAGTGGGAGACAATCTGTTTTGCTGCCAGGTAGTATCCACCCTGACCAGTCCCTGATTGATCTAATATATCATGTCCATATTATCTCCATTTCTTTGACCCCTTCGGTCATTGTTACTTATGTTTTTAAATTTTTAGTTAGTTATTATGACTCATGCCCGGGCTTGAGGTCATATCGCCTACTACCAGAGCGCTCTTTCGTCACTCTGGTGGACATGAGCCCGACTCTGCTGTGGGACTCCTAAATTTTTATTCATCAGGGGTTTTTAAGGAGTACCTGACATCGTACACCTCGGGACCATCGCTTAACGTCCCATCCGAAGGACGGCGTGCTTAAGTTTATTTTACCTCCCAGATAAAATAAACTAAGAGCTAGATTTTTTGAGAGTTGGTTCTTACCAACATAGGAAATATTTAAAAGTAATCCTCGTTGAATTGAAGAATAAAGTATGGAGAACAAGCGACTAGTCTAGTACTAAGAGGGGCGAAGCCTCAGAAAGTGAATTTGTTTCAAAAGAAAAACAATTGCATTTTCACTAAAGCGCATTAAAATTTACCCCTTCAAAAAGTTTGAATTACAAAGTAAAATTAATTAGTGGATAAATATTTTCTTTTAATTAACACTGAAGAGGAGTGGGCAGAATAAAGTCCCGGTGTAGCTAATACAGAACCCTGTGTTGTAGAGAAAACACTGTTTAGTTTTAATACTGTCGAAATTTTTATGCAAGCGTTAACTTTGTACAAACAGAGAATTATGCCGCCTTTATGCTCTTACATTAATTCAGAATAACACTGGGTATACCAAACCAATGGGGGAAGAAAAGCAAACAACAAAAAAGTTGTCTGTACTTTCTGAGCAAGAATTAGTCAACTACGTTTCCGCTCTCCGAAGCCAATCGACCCTTTTGGGCTAAAAATCAATATTCGACTTATATTGTGGCTTCTGAATCCTCAAACTCAAATTTGTATCGATAAATTCATTATATCGACAGTTATTAGTAGTTACTCCAAATATAAAATTTCCTGATATATTCAATACTTTGACAGTTATTGGAGTTTTTTAGTTGAGCCCCACACCTGATCCCTTTTGCCGATTTTACTGAAAATCTATAATTTTCGTTCTTATAGGGTTTTGAATTCACGTTTTGGTCACACATATAAAATTTCGTGTCGATACATACATTATATAGACAGTTATTAGCGTTTTTTAGGTTAAGCTTCCTTCTTATTCCCCCTCTTCTCTTTTGGCGATTTGGATGAAAAACAATACGAGTCGTCGAGAGCGCCGGTAGCTCAGTGGTATGCGTGCTTGCCTTCTGAGCTCAAGGTTGTGAGTTCAAAACCCGACCGAGGCCCTTAGTTTATTTTGTCTGGGAGGTAAAATAAACTTAAGCACGCCGTCCTTTGGATGGGACGTTAAGCGATGGTGCCGAGCATGTACGATGTCAGGTACTCGTTAAAGACCCCTGCCCTTGGTGAATAAAAATTTAGGGCAGGCAAAATTTAAGACTCCCACAGTAGGGCTTCCATGTCATTATATATATTACAACGGCAGTTGTTGGAGTTTCTTTTTTTTTGTAGTGTTAGTCGATCTGGCTGAAAATCAATAGGTTAGAGGCTTCTGGATACTAACATAAAATTCCGTGTCGATACATCCATTCTATCAGGAGTTGTGTTGAAAGACACAAACAATTCCAAAAATTAATTTGTAAATTTTTCTTCCCTTTTATAGAATTTCATACAATTCAATACTTCAAGGAACAACCGCACTTTGTTATGTTTTAGTTATTATGACTCATGCCCGGGTATAACTACAAGGTCATATCGCCCACTACCAGAGCGCCCTAAACACATGGACATCGTACACATTCGGGACCTACGCTTAACCTTCCTCCACTCGCGCCCCGATTTTAAACTTGGTCACTCGCGCGTTTGATTTCTTCAAACATTTAATAATTTATCATTTTGCTCATTTTTTTTATTACTAAAATCTATTCAGGCTGTGTATTACTTTCTATTATCTGACATATTATTAAAAAAAGTAATACTTAGTAATTTAAAATGTATGTTATTTTTTTGGTTAGGAGGTAGTCCACTAATGGTATGCTTGAATACCAATTGTCGCACGTTAGGTTTCTGTTTCCTCTTTGGTGTATTTTATTATTATATTGTATTTTAACTAATAAATATAACGTGGTGAAGAATTATTATACATTGAAATGTATCAAAATCAAAGATAAAAGGTACTTATATTTTATAAAGCTAATACTGGCATGTTTGATTATTTCCAACATATGCGACTTATCCACTTTGAAGTTCAATTTCGCACTGAGGAAAGAAACTAGGGAAAACCCACCCCCAACTTATAGTCAAGGGAAGTGTAAATATAGAATAGAAGGGGTTGAACAGGTCAACAAATCGCCTCCCTTTTCCTGAAAAGTAAAAATATGAACACGTTTGAAAAAAATCAAATGGTGCGAGTGGTAAAGGTTCCCATCCAAAGAACGGCGCAAGCAAGCACGCATACCACTGAGCTCCTGGTGCCCTCTCTCATGTGTTATAAGAACGTGAACTGTTTCTGAGTGCTCTTATAGAATTTATTTTAAAAAAATGAAGTAAAATAAAATAATGTCCCCCCTCCCCTATATACACACAGAAAAAAAAAAAAAAAAAATGGTGTGAAAAGTCAAAGTTCCACATTTAAAATATGATTCAGTTTACATTGAAAAGCTTTTACTTAATTTTTATGAAGTGGAGGAAAAAATAAAATAAAAAAAAAAATCCGAGAAAAGAGACAGAAGAAAATAAAATAAAAGTGGAAAGATTTTTCTTCATCCCTTATCTAATGGGACAGAGAGGGTCCTGAAGTCTAATGAAGATATAACCCCCTGAACCCTGGATCAACTCGCATAATTGGCTATGGAATAGATTAGGAAAAGTTCATTTAAAGCGTTAAATTTTCTAAAGTCTTGGGAAATTTTTTTTTAACGGAAATTTCCTTCCTTGAGGTGTAAAACTTTCACTTTTCAAAAAGTTATACAATTAAAAAAGAATAATAAAAAAAAAAATTGAAAAAATATGGGTAGCGTTTTAGTGATTTTTTTTTTTTTCTTGTCTTTCTAAATATATCTGGATGTCTCCTGAACTAATATTAGGTCAAAATATAAAAACGGAAAATGTCTTTGTATATTCCTGTTTGTACAGACATCTAGCATGTTTGCGCCGGCAAATAATTTTCTTTTCATTTACATTTAATAGGTATATTGTTTTGTTTTCATTATGTAAACTCGAGATGAGTGTTTTTATTTATATAAAAAATAACCCCACCCCACTGGGAGCCTTCTCTAATCATAGGAGAGGATTACCTATGATAAGCCCAGTGGGGTCAGTATTGCATCTACTCCTGGCCAGTGAGGTGTGCACCCTACACTGCACACACGCTACTTTCATCCAGTAAGGTCCATGCACCTTTACGCCGCCACTACCACGACTGTGGCCTGTCTCTACATCGAGATCCTCACAATATTGGCTGAGGATTTGGGACGAAACTGTGTGCTCATGGGGGCCCCCCACCGGTATTTATTATAGTCTATTATTGGCCAATAATTCCTAGAACACTTGTGCATTATAAGTTTTTATTTTATGTCATTTTTCTTGAACATTCTAAGATTATTTATATTATTTCATTTATGTTTCTTTCATACAAATATATTGTCTTTTTCATTTCATTTGCTTTTCTTTTATTTATTATTTTTGGATTATGGGACCGGACACTTAAGCTCCTCCCAGGTTCAACATATAGATATAATAGGCTTCCTGAAACCAATATGGGGTGTTGCTGGAGAGGTTTTCGTGCTCCTCAAAGCCTTGATGTACAGAAGCCATTGTTATATTACACTGAAATGTATATGAAGCACTGTAGAAGCCCCGGTTATAATGCACTATAATATACTATAAAAGCTTTAAAGTATAAAAGCCATTGTTATAATACACTGAAATGTATATGAAGCACTGCAGAAGCCCCAGTTATAATGCACTATAGTATACTATAGAAACTTTAGTATACAAAAACCATTGTTATAATACACTACAGTGTACAAAATACTCTATAAAAGCATTGATATATTGAAGCCATAATATTACACTACTATGTTATATAAGGCATTACCGAAGCCTTAATGTCACGTAGAAATTTTTATAATAGACTACAGTGTACAGAAGACATTACAGAAGCTTTAATTAATATAATAAATTAATACACTAATATATAAATACACTACAGTGTATAAAATACTTTAAGCAGCTTTGATGTATAGAAGCCATATAATACACTGGAATGTAAGTATATAAAGCCAATGTTTCAACACACTGTGGAGTATAGGTTACTTTTCAGTTGAGAAACGCGGACATATTGTGGAAACTTGTAATAAATTAACAAAACAAACTTATTTTTGAAATATTGTCTATTCCACTAAAGATATATATACACATAACTACCGGTTTCGGCTTTATACCACGATGGTATAAAGCCGAAACCGGTAGTTATATGTATATATATCTTTAGTGGAATAGACAATATTTCAAAAATAAGTTTGTTTTATTAATAGAGTATAGGTTGGGTTAGGTTTTATGACTCATGCCCGGGCCTTAACTACGAGGTCATAATATGGCGGTATTATCGCCTTATAATACACTGTAGAGTCTATATGGCACTATGGAAGCATTAATGTTTTGAAGGAATTGTTAATTGAAGCAGTTGGTCGTTGTAGATTAAAAAGAGTCGAAGATTAAAATTAAAATTGAGGCAGTTCGTTCAACTGGACAGATGGGTAGGCTGTGGTTGAAACGATTTGTCGATTTGTGTCCGTACAGAATAGAAACCATTTGTTTACATTGGGATACAGAACAATAGCTGGAGTAGAATGGATCGACAGCCCATCACCTGCCATCTCCAGTTGAAACCCCCCCCCAGGGCACCTGTACTCCATGAAGGCCTTTCACCAGAAGCTCCAAGTCGGTTAAGCTCCTTCTCAACGAGCGAACCAAGCTTTGAAGAATCTCTTCACCATTCTCATAAGGCCTCACTTGTAAAATACTTTTCTAGCCTTAGTCCTCTTTTTACATTTTTTCAAAGAGTTCAAACTTAATCTTACTACTTCCCCATGTATACGGGAGGTTATGTAGTTCAAAAAACGCTGTGCGTCACGATGCGTGCGGAGCTCCTCCATGATGTTTTTGGTTGAAAATAATTTTTGTCTGAAAGTAATTTTAAATTGACATAATTTCAAATTGAAATTATCAAATTATAAAATTGTCCAGGTTAATTTATTATATTGGCCTATCATGTACATTATTTTCTTCAAAATCTATAAATGAAATGATTGGTTTATGGTTACTTGATGAGAACTTGATTCATTTGTAGCATTAACATCATTGACATTATGAAACTTTCTTATTTTACTGATCATGCACGCTAAAGCAGACGTTTAACAAGACGCGGCGTACACAGTTGAATATACTATAGTTTTGCCAATATGCATTCATCCCCGCTTCCTTCCTAATACCGGTCGGTGGTGTCGAGGAGGGGAAAGAGGAACTTCAGTTCCGTGTCGTTTTCCTTAACTCACTGCCGGTCAACCACTAAAGACCAACGTAAGAAGCTTCGCTCAAAAAAAAAAAAAAAAAACTCCCAACAAAAAAAGCGCTCTGGTTCATTAATTCTATCCGGGAGGCAAAAAAAAAAACTAAAGCACACCGTCCTTCGGACGGGACGTTAAGATCCCGAGCCAGTACGATGTCAGGTACCCGTTAAAGAACTTACCCAAAGTGAATAAAAATTAAGGGTAGGCAAAATTTGGGACTCCCATAGTAGAGTCGGGCTCATGTCCACCAGAGTGACGAAAGAGCGCTCTGGTAGTAGGAGATATGAGCTTGAAGTAATGAGTCATAATAACTAGCTACCGAAGTAATGAATGTAAGGACATCGATCTTATTTCCCCAGTTAGTTCAAAAATTCTATGTGGAGTTTCCAAAGGAATCTCATATTTTCCGATCTCTAGATTTCAAATATGAAAAAAATAAATCTGTCTGTGAACACGATAACTCCCGGTAGAATGAATGTATTGACATAAATTTTAATATGTGAATTCACTGCTATTTAACGACGACATCTATTGTCTTTCAGCCAAATCGACCCAAGGGGAGGAGCGATTAGTGGGAGATTCAACATAAAAGCTTTAATAACTGCCGATGGAATGAACGTTCCAACACAAACTTTTATATGTTTGGCCAAAATCTCATAAGAACTACTAATTAATCCATCGATATGTAATTTTATATTTGAATTGAAAACAGCACCTATCAATTATCCGTGAAACCCGCCGAAGTTCAGGAGAGCTCAACACAATAAACCCAATTGATGTATGAAGTCAACTATTGATTTGTCCACCAAACTGTCGATTGATTTTGGAGGAAGCAAAAAATATTTGATTAATTCGTACTGGGGAAATATTTGCCAATGATTCACCGACAACCATTTTTTTTTTATTAATGTTTCGACTGTATCGATACAGATGGCAAAATTGTATTCGGACGTTAATTTAAGGATTTATAGATTAATTACGAACAGTGAAATTTCAATTTGAGAGCAATGGGAGAAATTGCAATGAGACTAGACAATATCAAAATGAGGAGAGAATGGGCGAAGTTAATGAGATAGAGAAACCAATAGGATGCAAGGATGATTAAGAGGGGGGAGAGAGAGAGATAGATTTCAGCCAATAGAAATCCAGGAGTTGGCGGTCCCAGAACAAACCTTGTTAATCAACGAACCAATAGCTCATTAACCTGCCTCAGCCAATCACTGCACAGACACTAGCTCTCCAATAGACAACATATACTTTATGGAACCTCAATTTGACTTTTTACTCTACTATCTAGTAAATTTTTTTTTTCCAATATACCTAGGTGTTCTTCTATCGATAGTTACTTAGACTATCGATAATACTATCGACTATCGCCAATACCTATTACGTACGCATTGGGTTCCGCTGAATGTTGACAGGTTGGTGTCCTCATTGGGATTTGATTTTTAAATATGAAATATCAAATGATACATTCATTACATAGGCAGTTAAGTATTCTCATCCGCTGAAAATTAATAAGTATCGTCCTTATCGTTTCACGTGAAAATTTTGTGTCGATACATTCATTACAATGGCAGTTATTACAGTTTTTAGTTCAACATCTCCCATAATCCCACATTTCCCTTTGGCCGATTTCACTGAAAATCAAAAGATGTGGATTCACATATAAAATTTAAGGTTGATATATTGATTCAATCGTGTCACAGACAGTTTTTTTTTTCCATATTTAGAATCTGGAGGACGAAAAAAACATGAAATTGAAAATTCTACATCGAATTTTTGACCGATTACATAACATCCCCGATACTATGGGGAAGTAAAAAAAATTAAATAGGTATTTTTTTCAGATGTCTACGCGAACGAAAAATATATCTACAGAGACAAAAAGTCAGTTGGACCTATTCTATTGTTTTCCATTTTTTAATCATAAGTTAGAAACTCCATTTTATTTTTTGATAAATATTATTCCAAATACAATTAAAATGTATGTATTAGTATGAATACATAATATAATATAATAGAAATATACTGTATTAAAGTTAGTACAACATATTACAGAAGGGTTCTATGATAAAAAATAATAATAATTAAAATTATTTTAAGTACCACATTTTCTGTAGAAATTGTTTTTGAGCCGGTCTTATAAGAAATTTTGATTTCTATAGTAGTTTCTGAAAAGTTTAAAAAAAAAAATAATTTAAACATTACGACGTGCAATTTTGAGGAAAGTATAATAAATAAAAATTCAGTTTGCGATTACTTTATTTGGATTTTAAATTTAAGAAATATAATTAGAAATTCCAGTAAATTGTCTATATTCGCAAAAATATCAATAATCTAATCCAAAGGTATTTTTATTTGGTACACAACGAAAATGAAGAATTGAATAGAATTGAAAAAAAAATATTGGGTTTATTATCTCTTAACCTACATTATAATAAAATAAAAAATTTAGTTTGATATAAAAAAAAAATTAAAATATCAAAAGATATATTTTCAAAATAAAATTGACTGAGAGCTAGGGGGTGCCCCTATGATAATTTATTTAGCGTTGGGTTCATGGAATCGTAAAACATGAAATTGAAGGAACATCCGCAGATGTTCATGGTAATGACGCGTTGCAGAACATCCAGCTTCCTTGGTACATTGCTTTCTTTTCAATAAAAAATAATTTCATATTTTCAGCCGTCAGTCAATATTCCCTGAAAAGAAAAGAGTGAAATTTTATCTTAAGAATTTTTAAAATGATACTTGGAATTTCATCAAACTAAAAGAATCAGATCGTTTGGAGAGCGATTCGAGTATCCGTGTTATGGGTCTCTCGCCTCCCCTACTCGTTTCATTCACTTATCGAACAGCCATATACTCCTGTGAAATCAAATATTAAATTTTCACTTATAAGGTACAACGTGTTGAGTTGTCCCAAGATAAAAGCTTTCAGCGTATGAAAAGTTGATTCTCAATTCGAATTTGTTAGTGAATTATGGTCAAAATATTGTTAACCTACAAAAAAATCCGAGGACAGTCAATGAGACAAAAATTCAGAGGGAATCCCGTTGAAGCAGTAAAAAGACACTGAGACTAAAAATCAGAAAAGGTCCTCTTGAAGCAGTCAGGTGGTACTGCTGTAAAAAGGTACTGAGAC
This sequence comes from Aradus depressus, assembly GCA_963662175.1. Classification (NCBI taxonomy): domain Eukaryota; kingdom Metazoa; phylum Arthropoda; class Insecta; order Hemiptera; family Aradidae; genus Aradus; species Aradus depressus. The sequence continues at coordinate 25,402,234 of OY759222.1, forward strand.
AAAGATTCTGAGAGGATCCTGTAGAAGCAGTAAGAAGACACTGAGGCAGAGATTCAGAGAGGATACCGTTGAAGCAGTAATAAGGTACTGAGACAAAGATTCTGAGAGGATCCTGTAGAAGCAGTAAGGAGACACTGAGGCAGAGATTCAGAGAGGATCCCGTTGAAGCAGTAAGAAGGTACTGCTGGAAGAAGGTACTGAGACAAAGGTCCAGAGCGGATCCCTTTGAAGCAGTAATAAGGTACTGCTGTAAGAAGGTACTGAGACAAAGGTCCAGAGCGGATCCCTTTGAAGGAGTAATAAGGTACTGCTGTAAGAAGGTACTGACACAAAGATTCTGAGAGGATCCCGTAGAAGCAGTAAGAAGACACTGAGGCAGAGATTCAGAGAGGTTCCCGTTGAAGCAGTAAGAAGACACTGACACAGAGATTCAGAGAGGATCCCGTTGAAGCAGTAAGAAGACACTGAGGCTGAGATTCAGAGAGGATCCCGTAGAAGCAGTAAAAAGACACTGACGCAGAGATTCAGAGAGGATCCCGTTGAAGCAGTAAGAAGGTACTGAGACAATGATTCTGAGGATCCTTTTGAAGCCCTAAGAAGGTACTGAGACAAAGAATCATTAGCAAAACTTCATTTGGTAAGAAAACATCTCATTAAAATGAGTCTTGTTCCGGTTCCTTTCTGCAGAAAATGTGAAGTGATGAAATAAACCTTGGTACACATCCTGGGCAAATGTGAAGCTTATTCATATCCTCGATGGAGAATGATGAGATGTTTGTTCCTTAACCCAGAAGAGCTGAGGAAACAAAGCCTCGAAAAGTTCCTGCCCTTCATTATATAGGTACTCGTAGTTAGGTAACCCTTGCAATTATACACGCTTATTGTTGTAGAAACTGAGTTTCAAGGATTGATGTTTTTAGGGGTTAATCAATAAAATAATTAAATTAGAAATTAATGAATATTTAAAATGATAACGTTGAGGGTTGTTAAAAAGTAGTTAGTTATTGTACTGTGCGGTAAGAGTTGAGGAATGCTAATGTGTGTGGCATTGTGACCATGTTTAATGACCCTAACCCCATCAGCAGCTTCTCTCTCGCCCACCGCAACAAATGTATATGGTGTGGCTCCCTATTTCATAGATCAAAGCGTCAGCTTTAAAAGAGGAGCTAGGATCAGGCCAATCTCAGTATTTTCTCCAAGTAGAATCAAGGGGTTGTACTGTCTCCTGCTGGAATTCAGCAGTTCGCACTATTTTCTTCAGATAGGATCAAGCCAATCTCAGTATTATCTCCATGTAGAATCCAGGAATTGTACTTTCTCCTGGAATTCAGCAGTTCGCAGTATTTTCTTCGGATAGGATCAAGCCAATCTCAGTATTATCTCCATGTAGAATCCAGGAGTTGTACTTTCTCCTGGAATTCAGCAGTTCGCACTATTTTCTTCGGATAGGATCAAGCCAATCTCAGTATTATCTCCATGTAGAATCCAGGAGTTGTACTTTCTCCTGGAATTCAGCAGTTCGCACTATTTTCTTCAGATAGGATCAAGCCAATCTCAGTATTATCTCCATGTAGAATCCAAGAGTTGTACTTTCTCCTGGAATTCAGCAGTTCGCAGTATTTTCTTCGGATAGGATCAAGCCAATCTCAGTATTTTCTCCATGTAGAATCCAGGAGTTGTACTTTCTCCAGCTAGAATTCAGCAGTTCGCACTATTTTCTTCAGATAGGATCAAGCCAATCTCAGTATTATCTCCATGTAGAATCCAGGAATTGTACTTTCTCCTGGAATTCAGCAGTTCGCAGTATTTTCTTCGGATAGGATCAAGCCAATCTCAGTATTATCTCCATGTAGAATCCAGGAGTTGTACTTTCTCCTGGAATTCAGCAGTTCGCACTATTTTCTTCGGATAGGATCAAGCCAATCTCAGTATTATCTCCATGTAGAATCCAGGAGTTGTACTTTCTCCTGGAATTCAGCAGTTCGCACTATTTTCTTCAGATAGGATCAAGCCAATCTCAGTATTATCTCCATGTAGAATCCAAGAGTTGTACTTTCTCCTGGAATTCAGCAGTTCGCAGTATTTTCTTCGGATAGGATCAAGCCAATCTCAGTATTTTCTCCATGTAGAATCCAGGAGTTGTACTTTCTCCAGCTAGAATTCAGCAGTTCGCAGAATTTTCTTCAGCTAGGATCCAGCGGATCGTTGTACACTCTCCAAATTAACTTCGTTATGTAGAAAAAGTAAAAAATAAAAGGATACAGGAAACTGATAAAAGCGGCCTAACTATTAATGAGAACTAGTTTATCTAAAGCCTGGTCTAATTTGTAGAGGAGTCTACCCCAGGGAGCGCCATGAATAAGCCCGCTATCTGTCTCATCCTCCGGCAACTCTAATGATTTTTCTTTTTAATACATTTCCTTTTTTATTTCCTCCTTTAAACCCTTCGTCCTCCTTCGTGCCCTCCAGACCCAAAGCTGGACACAAATCCCGGCCCACAAACCTCTTTCTTCCTTTGGACAAAGTGTTTTTAAAACCCTTCTCTCTCTCTGGCCGCCCTACCCAGCCCTTCATAAATCTCTAAAATTATGACCTGTCATCCTAGTGCCAAGGCTCTGTAATCATCCACACTTTTCCTACCACTCTATTAACGCCAACCTCCACCAAAATGTTCTCATCCTTAACTATTTTTCTATGATTGATAGACACTTTTATAAAAATACAAGCTGGTTACCCAGTGTGATTAAAAACTTGTTTGCTACCACATTTCCTGTAGAAATTTGATCTCTTTTGTTTATTTAAATTTTGATTTCTACAGTAGTTTGTCGAAAATTGCCCTAAAAAAAATTATCAATAATTTAAGACGTGCAATTTTTAAGAAAGTACACGTATACAACGAAAAAAAATTCAATTAAACAAACTTTACACTTGGATTCACAAAGAGATACCAATTTTTAAATAATTTTAAATAATATTAATTTCTAATCCAAAGGTTTTTTAAATGATACTACTGGGACAACAGGGAAGATGAATAGAATAGAATTTGAAGAGGACAAATAATTGGGTTATTATCTATATTTACATATTTAAATTTAAAAAAAACTTATTTGAACAAACAAAACAAAAATTTACAATGGCACAAAAACATTAAATTAATACTTAAAAAACTATTTCTTTTTTTATTTGGGCATATTGAAAAATATATATTATTAATTGTACCTTCTCGACGCCTCTACCACAAAAACCAGACCCCGTCAATTCTTCACTAATTGTTCAACTTCATTTTATTTAAAACATATCAAACCACATGCACCGTTTAAGAGCTAGCTCACGACTCCATTACATTTAACACTATTTCACAGCTGTTTTTTATATGTTTTCTTGTTTTGTTTCTCAAACACCTTGATATATATCTAATATATATATGATATTAGATTATAATAAAAAAAATTACCTCTTTTCATTAAAATATTCATTAAAAAAATGTTCCGTAGTGTACATCACACCAGTTTTGCCCGGAACTTCTTTAAGCAGTTTAGTAACTTCAGGCAGGTTAGTAACGTCATCTGCTCTTTAAGTTACATGATTTTACAAATTTTCAAATGTCCAATAATTATTATGAGGCTGGTCATGTGTGATTTATTATTTATGTTATTAATTGAAACAAATTAATTATAAATAAATCAATCAGACTATAGGTACCAGAGCATATAGGGTGCACATAACATAGGTACCAGAGCATATAGGGTGCACATAACATAGGTACCAGAGCATATAGGGTGCACATAACATAAGCAACTTAAATTAACTAATAGTTATTTATTATGAACTCAGGTCCGGGCTTACACTACAAGGTCATATCGCATACTACCTTAGCTGGGGAAAATACAGAGGTCTGCTGGGTCCTACCAGAAGAAAGTACAACGGCTGAGTCCTAACTGGAGAAAATAATGCAATTGGCTGGATCCTAGCAGGAGAAAGTACAACGGTTGAGTCCTAACTGGAGAAAATAATGCAATTGCCTGGATCCTAACAGGAGAATGTACAACCGCTGGACTCAGCATGTAATTAATTTGAGACGAAGGAGGGAGAGCAGTGACCTATTACTAATATGGCTGATATAAGAAAGTAATAAAAAAAAAACAAGTACCTGTCATAGTACATGCTCAGGACCCTTGCTTAACGTTCCATCCGAAGGACAGCGTGCTCATTTTTAACAACAAACTTTTGTTTTTGATAAGGACGCGAATAAAGGCGTTATATAGTAAAATATACCTAAGCCCTTAAGTAAAGTAGTCTCAATTTTCGTCCGATTTTGGTCAAAATCTAATCAAATTAAAGTTAATACATGTGAAATTTTTTTCAAGTTCATAGCTACAATCGCTTTACAGTCCTCACGAAGTTCGTCACGCAGACATATAACATGGACCTTGAAAACTCGATCTCGGATTTTCACACGATTATAATACTTTCTTGTACTGTAGTTTAAAAAAAAAGTCGTCAGAGAATCACCGACTATGTACTTTCTGAATTTCTGATTGATTACGTAACTTCTCCTATACTTCGTAAAGTGATACAATATAAAATAAAAAGAAAATTAACACCTTCCTTACAAAATAGTCTTTATTAACTAGCAGAAGCGTTCATCATCAGAGCTACATATAAACTGTAAACAATGGTTCAGAATCAAAACTTAATTGAATCAAACAACAATCGATTAGTTGGTACCAAAATTATTATGAATATCAATAAAACATTTAAAAAAAATTAAAATAAAGTAATAAAATAAAGGCGAAAAAAGTTTACAACCCAAATCAACTGGATGCATGGGAGTCTTTGTTCATCCACCAAGCGAAGAAGAAAGGAATCAACTTTATGAACATGGATAATGGCCCCATACCCATATCTAGTTTGTACGGAGTGTTATAATATCTTACAGTGCAATATTTATAGTGGAACAATTAATTTATGGAGTTGTATTCATTAATGTGATATTTAGGTGCAATGTTTCCTTCATAATTCTTACTTTACTTTATTTTAATTTTTTTAAAATGTTTTATTGATATTCATAATAATTTTGGTACCAACTAATCGATTGTTGTTAGATTCAATTAAGAGCAGTTTTGATTCTGAACTATTGTTTGCAGTTTATATGTAGCTCTGATGATGAACGCGTCTGCGTTCGAAATGCATTAGTTAATAAAGACTATTTTGTAAGGAAGGTGTTAATTTTCTTTTTATTGGTTATGCTTACAGTGAGGTCCGATTGTTTATGTTGATTCAATATAACTTTTTATTAGTGAAAATAAATGCAATTTTATTACAAAAAACGAAAAAATAGCAATCAAAAAATGCAGTATTTTAGAAATCAGGCCTCTAATTTGTCTAAAGGCAGCTCTAATTCGTAAAGGACTCACCCCAGGGAGCCCCATGAATAAACCCGCTATCTGTCTCATCCTCCGCCAACCCTAAAGAATTTTCTTTTTATTACTTTTTCTTTTAAATTTCCACCCTTAAACCTCCCCTCATTGCCCTGGCTTCCCAAACACCAAGCTGGACACAAATCCTGGTCCCAAAACCTCTTTCTCTTTTCGTACAAAGTGGTTTTAAAACCTATGATCAATGTCTGCTCTGCATTATAGTTAGTTATTGTCACTCATGCCCGGGCTTTAACTACAACGTTATATCGTCGCTCTGGTGGACATGAGCCCGACTCAACTTAATTTTTATTCACATATAGTGAGGGATTGGAGATGGACGGTAGTCGATAGTTGGCCACTATCGATAGTCCGATACTACCGGTGGAAAACTATTGATAGTATCGATAATTCAGTATGTTGCCGCTTTTCATGCAAAATACTTTCGAATTCCAATATTATATTATAATATGATTATTTTATATTTATTTTTTCATGTACATCTACCTAATTTAAATTATTCTATGTTATGGATAGCTGTAGATCAGATTTTCATTAACTTTCACCAATAGCCCGATTCAAACGTAGGCCTTTAAGTAAAACATCGTTTTAAAGCTCTTACGAAGGCAGTGAGCAAATAAATAAAAATGAAACAACCTGCCTACAAATCATTGAAAATTCAACTTATTCCTAAATCATGTAACATAATTACTAACCGGACAGATAACGTTACAAAACAGCTTAAAGTTACTAACCTGCTTTTAGTTACTAACCTGCTTAAAGTTACTAGTTACTCCGGGCTAAGCCGAGTAATATAATATATATGTTGTTCTTGAAGCACAAATAATTTCTGTTGTTCAAATTAATTACATTAAAGTTTATCGTTGCAATCGTGCCAAGCCTGAATCTCACTACAAGGACAAATCTTTATAGAAACCACGACATGTAAGAATTATAAAGCCATCAATCAGTCTGACAGACTGTTGATGGAGTAGATATAGAAAAAAGTCTCCAAAATGGATAAATTCATCTTCAGGCATGAAAATACATTTGAAAAAGGAATGGTGAGGTGTAGACAATTAGTAAGTGGAAAAGCAGGAAAATTATGTTAGTTTAGACGCATGCGCAGTAATCATAAAATGAATGCGAAATAAAAAAAAGTCGTCGGTGAATCACCGACAATGAAATAATTAATCAATTAACTTTTCGCTCCCCCTCCAAAACCAGTCGATCGTTGTCATGACAATGCCAAGGTTCTAATAATATTAAACTTTCTTGAGTTCTTTCAATGTTTACGAAAACTCAGTAAACTTATCATAAAATATATAGAATATAGGTGAGAAATTGGAAAGTGCAAGACCACTAATTTTAAATCACAATTTCAAATTCGATTAAATATAACTATCGATAGTTTGACACCACTAGAGTGAAAGATACTACACACACAGATCCAGGTGAGAGAGGAAGGGTCGACGGCGGAAGCTAGAGCCGGCCCTACCTATAGACGAGATGAGCAGCCGCTTTAGGCGCCGGGTCGGAGGGGCGCCAAAATCCATCATTGGAAAAAAAATGTATTCCAATTTTGAATTTTTTTTTCCAGTTTACCCACCATTTTTAGTAGATGACTATTCATATTTTCAATTTTAAGTCAATAGATAGATGCCTAGATTATAAATCAATCCAGGTCATATGGATCAATATTTCTCTATAGTAGAGACACAAATTGAGTTCTATACGGCGCGATTGATTGACCTTCAATCATCACATCAATTCTAGTTTCTGTGTTACCTTCAATTGTTCTGTTTTGACGTAGTGTTTTCGCTGATAGTTTAATTTGTTGATTATTAAAATTACATATTTTATTTTTATTTTAAAATGGTTTTGAACACAGACATGGGATTTCTTGCATAACTCTAACCCTCTGCACTAGAAAGAAAGAAAAGAGAAAGAGACGTTGGTCCAAAGAACGGTGTAAACTGAGAAGCCACGAAAATTAATTATGTATCCTTCGAGATACTGAACCCGAGGATTACAAAAATTTTCTCAGATATTAACAACAAAAAAAAGTCTCTTTCCTTGAACGAAACCACCTCATCAGAAACATCTCGTCTGGCGAACAACTGACGGAACGATTGTCAATTTGCTAGTTACACTATCAATCGCTGCCATCAATTGCTCTTATCAATGACCTTCAATCAACATTTCTATCAATCGCCGTCATTTAATTGACAGTCGCGTCAATTGCCTCCTAGACGATCAATTAGTCCCATCAATGATGTCATTGACAATTGCAATTGTCAATTTTATTTATCGTCTCGGGGACACTTTAGATTGAAGAACTGAGAGGATTGTAAGCGTTTGTTAACCTAAAGCCACGCAATGACAGCCAACTAGTATGGCAAATTAACAACGTTTTGAGAACTATTTATTTCCTTCTTCAGGGCCTTATAATGACTTGAGTGGATGTGTGTGGTGAAGGTTCACCACATACATCCACTCAAGTCATTATAAGGCCCTGAAGAAGTAAATAAATAGTTTTCGGAACGTCGGCCAAATTGTGAAGTTTCATTTACAGGACAGAACCTCGAATTCCTTTCACATTGAAAAGATACTGTCGACTCTATTAATCGTTGTTATTATAATTATTATAGTATTAATCAAAACCAAACCTAACCAAACCAAACCTAACAAAACCAAACCTAACCAAACCAAACCTAACCAAACCAAACCTAACCAAACCAAACCTAACCAAACCAAACCTAAACCCTCAACTTGTCACTATTATAAACGAATCCAATGAAAATGTTTACTTCGTATTACTTTGAACCTCAAAAGACGATTTGGACGACTGAAATCAATCATCGGACAACGCTTGAAAACCAACTTCACATGTACAACACTATACTAAAACCCATCTGCACTTACAGCATCGAGATATGGGGATCAGCCAAAAATTCAAACATACAACGTCTTCAGTCGATACATTATACTACGCCACATTGACAATGCACCATTTTACGTTTCCAACCTCACATTACATAATGACCTCAACATCCCATTTGTACCTTCTGTTATCAGGACACGATATCAAACTTTTCACGACAAACTCCATCATCACGCCAATTCACTTATACAAGAATTATCTACAAACACTCTCTCCACAAATCCGCCACGACGCCTCAAGCGGATATGGCAGAGGGACCTGCTCCAGGACTAGCCTGGACTTCTCTTCGGTCACGTACCTCAGCAGTACAGCCACGCACCTGACACTGCCCTATTTATCGCAATTGCTAATGGCAAATGTTATGTTATGCCGTTGTAAATAAATAAATAAATATTACTTTGATTAAAATTCTATTAATTTTTTCATATGAGAGTTGGAAAAATGAAAATTTTTTATTTTAGTTTATATTTAAGAGTGGGAGAGGGGAGCCAAATTCAAATCTCGCTCTGCCCTGGAAATCATCTTATTATTGAAAGTTAATTTGTGTACGAGTTGATACTGAAAGTGGTTTTGGTTTGCTGCTTAGAGAACTTAGATGACAAGAAGAGGATGGAACCCGTAGGAGGGGGATATCTGGGACGTTGGACTGCTAAGAAGTGTCAAACTGGGTTGGATTAGCTCCCGACTGTTGGCCTAATAACTTGGATCAACTGGGCTTCTGATGCCTCCCACATCTCGCAACTCACCCGGATCTACAAACTAATTTCAGATTAGTTAAGGAAGATCTAGGCCCCACCTGTTGACAACATCTTCCTTAACTATTGTATTTGGCTAATTGATAATAAAGTTGATCCAAATTGAAATCCAACACCACCTACCTCCTCTGTCTCCTTTCATCATCATCGGCAACAACTCATCTCTCAGTCAATGCCTCCTGGATAAAGTTTCACCCGTTGTCTGGGTCCTGTGCAGGTTCCCTCTAGTTCCGAACTCAAAAAAGGATCCTCGAATTCTGTGCACCTTCTTTTTTGGCACTTCATGGTCTCCCATCTTTGCCAAGTGTCGTGTCCATCTTAGTCTGCCAAGTTGTAAGATGTTACTATGAATCTTGCGACAAAACTATTCTGATTCGTTCTTCTTCTCTAATCCTGTCCCTCGTAGACGATTTGAGGGCGGGTCTTCCATCATATGTATACAAACATACATATAACGTATATATATATATGGTAGCAAATGCTAAGTGGACTATAAAATTAGATATAATAATGAAAAAGTAAACCAACAACTTGCCAGGGAGGGAGTAAGCTTAGTTAGTTAGTTATTATGACTCATGCCCGGGCTTTAACTACAAAGTCAAATCACCTACTACCAGAGCGCTCTATCGTCACTCTGGTTGACATGAGCCTGACTCTACTATGCGAGTCCTAAATTTCGCCTACCCTAAATTTTTCACCTTTGACCAGTACCTTTTATTGGTATTTGACGAATACCTGACATACAGGCGCGGGACCGTCGCTTAACGTCCCATTCGAAGGACAGCGTGCTTAAGTTTATTTCACCTCCCAGAAAAAATAAACTAAGGGTCTCGAATTGATTAATTCGTTCCTGGGTAAGTACCTTGCTGGTGATTCACCTACAATTTTTTCAAATTTTGAATCTGTAGGTCGGAAAACATGAAATTCCGCTGAAAACACGGCATAGAATTTTCAGCCGATTACATATCTTTCTTTATACTTCTTATATCCGGGGAAGTAAAAAATGGCAAACATAACAGGCGTTAAATTGTATAAAATGAATTCTCCTCTATATGGTTTTGTGTTGCAGATCCGGTTTATTGTTGCATGTCCGGTTTAGTGTTGCAGATCCGGTTTAGTGTTGCAGGTCTCTTGGGAGTGGGAGGAAAACAGTGAGAAGAGATATGGTCTCGATGTTACTTCGGAATTATTGACTCCGCAGTCAATTTATTGTTCCAGTCCAAATCAATATTCTGGGTTGAAACCAAACAACACATTATGGACTTCGGAAATTCTCTGTGACATGCAACTGAAAACAATACACACCCTGGGATTATTACGAGAGGGCAGCAATAAACATCGGTTGGGAAATAGAAACTGGAAGGGTGTCGTTTTTATGGGGCTTTAAAATTGGTAGATTTAGCTAAAATGTGTAGTCTGTTTGCGAGAGACATGCCGAAAACCACCTAAAATATCGTTTTGAAACCCATCTTTTGCTTCATTTACGAGAAAAGGGTTAGTCCCATCGAAAAAATGGTTCCTACCAATAATGTCCTTATAAAATTCTCAATTGCTAACGTGGGATCAGAGGGGCTCAACATAAAAACCTCCAAAACTTCCGATGTAATGAATGTATCGACATGAAATTTCATATTTCGAATTCAAACCCATAAGGACATTACCTGTCAAACTTCAGCGATATCGGCTAAAATGAAGGGGGATCAAAAACCCTAGTAAATTCCGATTCAATGCATTTATCGAAACCAAATTTAGTTTGAAGAGGCTCTTTTTAAGTCAGCTGTTGAATATTAGCTCAAACATAAAAGATCTAATAACTGCCGACTGAATGAATGTATTGACACATACTTTTATAAGTGTGAAAAAAACCCCCTAAGAACAACACCCATCGATTTTCAGCTATATCGGCCAATAGGGAGGGGGGATAATGGGAGAAGCTTAACTCAAGAACTCTAATAACTGTCGATGTAATGAATGTAACGACATGAAATATCATATTTAAAGTCAAAACCCAAATAGTACATTACCTGTCAAACTGTGTGATATCAGCTGAAGGGAAGGGGGGTTCAGAGTGGGGTGCTCAATTCAAAAACCCTAATAACTGCCGATGTAATGAATTTATCGACACAAAATTGGAGAATTTAGGAACCACTACGTAAGTCCACTGTTGAATATAAGCACAAATGGTCGACTGGTTTTGGAGGGGGAGCGAAAAGTTAATTGATTAGTTAATATGAAGATGGCTGATGTAGTGAGTAAGAAGTGATTATTTCACAGGTTGTCAAATAAAATGTAGTATGACCTCTCACAGATTTTAATTAAAAGTAGCTAGCCGGCTTTCGAGGTTTCCCTTATCATCAGGCAGTCTGATAAACAATTAAAAATTTTTGAATGAAAAATAAAAACAAGATAATTTTATAATAAAAATTTTTTAATTTTTTTTATCAGACTGCCTGATGAGGGAAACCTCGAAAGGCGGCTAGCTACTTTAAAAAAAATCTGTGAGAGGTCATACTACATTTAATTTGACAACCTGTGAAATTGATTAGTTCGTTCTGGGGATGTACTTTGATGGTGATTCACCGACGACTTTTTATTTTGGGAGGGGGGATAAATACCGGTTTTAATGTAAAACTATTAGAAAAAAATGTAAATTCCTATATTTAGTAGGATTTATATGTCAATTTGAAACCGGGATGCAATCATAATGGGTTGTTAAAGAGTTGTCTTTAAACATATCTAGTGTTTCCATTTTTTAGATAACAATCGTGCATATTTTTTTCCGTATTTGCAATACTTACGGAAAAAGTAAAATAAAATAATAATAAATAACATTATCGGAAAAAAAATAATAGAAATCAATATGTAATTTTGCACTCAAAAGTTTTCTAATCACTTCGAACACAACTAAGTTTAATAAAGTTGGACATGGCACAAACGAGGTCAAACTGGGGTACGAATACAGAAACTTATAATGGATCTTGGTTGTATACTGGTCATTGGTTTGAATTTTAAAGTTTAGCTTATCTGTTTTTTATACAGGATAATCATAATATTGTTATCTATTATGATAATAACTTGGAATATATTTCTTGGTGGTAGGCAGATGTAGTGGACTAACTTGTTAAATAAGTAATAAGATGGATCAGTCCAACATTTTTTAAAAACCACGACTAGTTTCGTCAGTAAACTGACATCTTCAGGTGGAATCTTGCTAGAGAAGAGGTCAACGGACACATACGAGTATCAGGGACCAGCTGGACACCTTGACCTCTTTAGCAAGATTCCATCTGATGATGTCAGTTCACTGACGAAACTAGTCGTGGTTTTTAATTAATGTTGGACTGATACATCTTAATACTTATATAACGTTGTATGGTGATGATGTCATTAGTATCTAGGGGTGCTCCTAGACAACAAACTGACCTGGGGCCATCACATTAACTCCAAATTGACACATGCCTACACTAGACTCTACTCACTCTACCCACTAGGGATGGGTATCGACCAACAAAACATCGATTAATGACATCTATTATTATTATTTATTATTCTACTAGTTAATCGATACATTTATTAATCGCTGGTTAAATAATCGATTAATCGATTAAACGAACGCACAAACAAAAGTTAATACAATCAGTCAATCACAACTCACAAATGACAAAACACAAATGATTAGAAATTAGAATTAGAAGTAGAACTATTAGAAGGTTACTTTTTACTTATCACCAGTTCACCACAGGGGCACTGTGTTGTATCGATAGTCAATACGATAGTCTCCTCCCACTTTTTTAGACGAGTTGCACTTCGGATGAATAATAATTAATTCATTTTTCTTTTTTTTCTCCTGTTTTTCGGATGAGTTGTAATTTAATTAAAAATTTAATAGTCATTAAATAATCATCGATTATCCGATTAATCAAACCTAGATGACATCGATTATTTTACCAAAACATCGATTATTTCGATTAATCGGTTAATCGATACCCATCCCTACTACTCAACAAGAACACTACACTCCGACATGAATGTGCCACACTACTCTACACCGCACTCATACGGCCACTCATCACATACGCCTGTCCGGTTTGGCTCGGCACAAGCTAGACCAACATTAAGAAACTGGTCAGGTTCGAAAACAAAGTTCTCCGCCTTGCCCTTAACGCGCCTTAGATGGTAAGGAATTTTCAGATACGCAAAGAGCTGGGTGTTCCCGACGTTAGAGACTTCATATTGGAGTTAGCGACAAGATTCAGGGCTGGGCTGCTGAGTGTTTCTGGAGCCGCTACCTTTGGCATTGGGGAAGCTTTGCTACACCGTCGTCTGAAGCCCCGGCTTTTACAAGACATCTTTTAACAATATGCAATATGTATATATACTTTTTTTCTTTTTTTAATTGTGTATAGCACCCATTGCGCTGAACCAAATAAAGTGTTTTTTTTTTTCATTAGTTCATCGCGTCTATAGCGAAAAGCGGAGAGGTCAACCGACAGATAGGGATGCAAATTCATACTGTGGTGGATGAGTTTATTATAAATGAGCTTGTCCAAAAATAATTTAACTCCGAGAGAGAAGAGCAGCAACATTGGTTGGAAAATAGATCCTGGAGAGGGTGCAGTTGCAGCACCCCCCCCCCCCCCCCCCCCCCCCCCCCCACAAGACCACGGTGAAATATGGGACAAAGTCCATTTTCCAAAGGACTTAAATCTGGTCCTCGCTCCTTCTAGCTTTTCCTCGTACTTCATTTACACAACAAACACTTAATGCAACCTCGGGTCTAACGCCTTTGTTAAAGGACGCTCCTAAGTGGTCCAACCCTCTTTATAAGTCCCCAGATCCCAAGACTCCAGTCTACGGCAACTTAACGCAAACTCAACCTCTCAAGCCCAAGTCCTAACTTTACGACCCTCTTGTCATATTTATACAATGTCCACGAAAAGTTTCAAAGCTTACAAGAGGAAAACATAATTTTCCGTGTTGTCATCGCTAAATCAAATTTCAAAAGGTTCTTTATTTCAGTAGACAATTACTTTAATTTTTATTATATTTACAAGACAAGTTGTCAGTGAATCACTGTCAATGTTCTTCCCCAGCACGTTTATCTCTCAATCGTTTAAGTCTTGAGTGAGGACTCCTTGTTTTTCAGGCGTCTGTAAATAAATAACCCAAGGTAGCGGACCCGATTCAACTTGGGGTTGTAATGACTTTTGGAAAACATTGTTGCTATGGTGTGCACATTTTTAAAAAAAACATTAGGATGCAACCAGGAATCAAATAAATATAATACTTTAGGGATGTTGGGTAGATTGACAAGACGGAAACCAATTAGTGGTCCAGGATAGAGAGAAGAGGAAAAGGAGATTCATTATGAGGGAGTGAATGTGAATGTGGGAAGGAAGAATGAGAGTGTAGTGGTGCGGTGTGAATGTCAGGCAGATGAATGCATCATCCACTATAATGGAGACTGGATACAAATAACTTTAGAACAAAGCCCTGTCAATGTCACTCCAGTAGACATCTTCCAGATTTTATCCTCAGCTAAGGATCTTCCTTCACACTCATCCTGTTTGCTCCTGAAGTACACCAGGGCTCTGTTTTGAGTCTTATCTCTTTCACATGAAACCCTCAATAAATCAGACTGCCAATGGGTCAACGGTTCATACCAGAACTTTTGGTCATCGTTAGAAAGTCCTGTCAATGTCATTCCAGTAGATATCTTCCAGACGTCAGTTTATCCTCAGCTAAGGATCTTCCTTCATAATAGAAATAAAAGACTTTGTCTTCCCACTGTTTTACTTTACACCAGAACAGGTTTTCGACGCAACAGCGACATCATCAGTGGTTCATCTATCATAGAATAACAAAAAATACAAATAATAAAAAATATAAATAATTCATAAAGCATCAGGGTACAGAGTAAGAAAATAAAATTATAAAATTAACTTACCCCACCCACACAGCACAGCGGTTGGAAGACAACTGGCATAGGTCTAAGGGGTGGGGATAGCTAGGTTCACTGACTCTCTCAACATGCAAAAACCATTCATTCTAATATCTACCATTCATTATAATAAATACAATAAGTATGTACATAATAGTAACATAAAAATTTTTTTCCCCATACAGCCAAAGAAATTATTGTTGTCATAACAAATAGATAAAAAATTAAAATAAATACATGTATACACAGACTTATTGTATTTATTATAATGAATGATAGATATTAGAATGAATGGTTTTTGCATGTTGAGAGAGTCAGTGAACCTAGCTATCCCCACCCCTTAGACCTATGCCAGTTGTCTTCCAACCGCTGTGCTGTGTGGGTGGGGTAAGTTAATTTTATAATTTTATTTTCTTACTCTGTACCCTGATGCTTTATGAATTATTTATACTTTTTATTATTTGTATTTTTTGTTATTCTATGATAGATGAACCACTGATGATGACGCTGTTGCGTCGAAAACCGGTTCTGGTGTAAAATAAAAAAGTGGGAAGACAACGTCTTTTATTTCTATTAGAAATCTCGTCCCACAACATCTTACTATCACATATGATCTTCCTTCACACACATCCTGTTGGCTCCTGAAGTACACCAGGGCTTTGATTTGAGTCCTCTCTCTTTCACATGAAACCCTCAGGAAATCAGACTGCCACTGGGTCAACGGTTCATACCAGAACTATGGTCATCGTTAGAAAGTCCTGTCAATGTGACTCCAGTAGACATCACCCAGACGTGATTGTATCCTCAATAAGGATCTTCCTTTTGACATATTTTTTACTCCTGGAGTATATCCAGGGCTCTGCTTCTGATTCGCTATCTTTTACATTAACTCCCTCTCGAACAGTTGTCCACTGTGCCAACGGTGCAACCAGAACTTCTTCATAACAAGGTCATATTATGAGAACGTGAGACAGATTGTAGTTGTGAAGTGTGAATGGATCATCCAGTGTAATGCCGCCGGGGTACAAATAACTTTGTAACAAAGCCCTGTCAACGTCACTCCAGGAGACATCATCCAAACGTGACTTTATCCCCAGCTAAGGTTCTCACAGTCAGCCTATCTACTGAGGACATGAGAGTTCTCTTTTGAGTCCTGTCTCTTCCACATTCTTCCATTTATTCAGGATACCAATTGGTCAATACTCTTGTTAATTTTTAATTATTTTCTTATATCTATCATATAAGAAAGTATAGCAGTGACGCGAAAATCTGTTTTCCACAGAATAACACGTTTCAAGGTACCCAGAACATGTTTTTACAATTTTCTCGATGTTTTCTGCCTGTTTTGGTACGTTGTGAGCGCTCTTACTTATATGAACTTGAAATCGGAAATGAAAATGTCACAAGTCTTAACTTACTGCTTTCTGGGGAACTTAGCCAACAGAGCTGCAATTTCCCACTAGTGTGGAATATTCTTTAAACTTCGTCGCCATTTCACATTCTAACCTCGGTCTAAAAAAGACGTTCACGATTTTCTTTAATACGTTGCCGATATTCTTGACAACGATCAGCTGATGTTTTTGTCATTTTTTTTGTCCCCCTGTGTCGTCCAGAACCTGCCCTAATACCTCCTTCAAGTTTACAAGTGAAAATTGAATTAAATTAATTTTTAATCAATAATTAAAATAAAGATATGTAGTACAATAATATTATATATTATAAGTATATAACATTTCTATATAATAAGTGTATAACATTTTTTGAATGCGCCGGTAGCTCAGTGGTATGCGTGCTTGTATTCTAAGCTCAAGAACGTGTGTTCGAAACCCAACCGAGGCCCTTAGTTTATTTTATCTGTGAGGTTAAATAAACTTAAGCACGCCGTCCTTCGAATGGGACGTTAAGCGATGGTCCCGAGCCTGTACGATGTCAGGTACTCGTTAAAGACCCCTGCCTTAAGTGAATAAAAATTTAGAGTAGGCAAAATTTAGGACTCCCATAGTAGAGTCGAGCTCATGTCCACCAGAGTGACGAAAGAGCGCTCTGGTAGTAAGCGATATGACCTCGTAGTTAAAGCCCGGGCATGAGTCATAAAACCTAACCTATAAAATTATTTAGAAACAATTTAAAATTTCATGAATGAGGACAGATATGTTATTCCTGTTCCATCACTGATAAAAAATTTGTGAATTATTATTATTATTATGGACAATGATAATTCACCAGTTCCTAATAATATCATTGTTATGTTTCATTGCAAGTAACCTCATCTTGTTTACCTTCCAATGTCATTACCCAATTTTAGGGTTGGTAGAACTTAAAAGAGCCACACTCTTTTAAGTTTCAAAAAGCAATTTACATTTTATTTCATATTTTATCTTATATTTTTTAAAACCTGTGAAACTCTTACAAAGAACAGATTCTTGCCCTAGGGCTGTTCTCTTAAACACAAAGTGGTTTAGTTACACATGAAGAAGTTCGATCTGAAGTAGAAAGTCCCTTTAAAAATGAGGATTAACTTCCTCAAGTTAAGACTTATAAAATAAAGTAAGTTCTAAGATCATTAAATATATATATATATTAAAAGTTATAATATAGAAGAAAGAAAAACTGTTTGAACAAATTTTGAAGATAATATAGAAAATAGCGTAACATTCTCAAGCCAACTACTTTTGTACAGATCACTCTCCGTCCCTTTTGCAAATTCATTTAATACTGGCATTACTAGGTATATAAAAGTAATTCTCAGAATTACTAGGTATATAAAAGTAATTCTCAGAATTACTAGGTATATAAAAGTAATTCTCAGAATCACTAGGTATATAAAAGTAATTTTCAGAAGGACTAGGTATATAAAAGTAATTCTCAGAATTACTAAGTATATAAAAGTAATTCTCAGAATTACTCTGTACAATGAAACAAAGAAAACTGATGATGCCAACGCATTGCTTTCATATACACATTATTGTCAGTATGAAATAAATTGGAAAGGAGAAAATTTATTGTACATTTTTGGGGCGCTGTAACTTTAGTCGTATTACTTTCATCTCTAAGGATGGATAAAGATAGGAAATTTATTAGGAAATAGACGTATTGCTTTCATCTCAATTCTTATGATGAATAAAGATTGGAAATTTATTAGGAAATAGTTGTATTGCTTTCATCTCAAATCTAAGGATGGATAAAGATTGAAAATGTATTAGGAAATATTCGTATTGCTTTCATCTAAAATCTAAAGATGGATAAAGATTGGAAATTTATTAGGAAATATTCGTATTGCTTTCATCTCAAATCTAAGGATGGATAAAGATTGGAAATTTATTAGGAAATATTTGTATTGCTTTCATCTCAAATCTAAGGATGGATAAAGATTGAAAATTTATTAGGAAATAGTCGTATTGCTTTCATCTCAAATCTAGGGATGGATAAAGATTGGAAATTAATTAGGAAATAGTCGTATTGCTTTCATCTCTAAGGATGGATAAAGATTGGAAATTTATTAGGAAATAGACGTATTGCTTTCATCTCTAAGGATGGATAAAGATTGGAAATTTTTTAGGAAACAATATTTAATAGCAATAATTTTTCGATAGGACTAAGTAAGTACAGAGAAGTACCATGAGCTGCTGCTGTCTGTGCTCAGACAATCAGGAGAGATAGCCGCACTGAAGGTGCCACCACCGAGCGAATATCAAAGTTGTGGAGGCGCTCTTGACCTCAGTTGTCGATGCGCCAAAGTTTCCGCCATAGTCAAGCAAACGTCAGAAAAAAAACGTTTCACGACGTAATTTCATTCAGTTTTTAGAATGTAACTCGCAAACGGAGCCTTCAAAAAAATGTATGATTAAATGAATTCTGGCGTGACGGTCCAGTTGCCAAGGTAGCAGGGCTCTCCACTGTTGCTCGGTTTTCATACACTACAGTGTCATCCTCTGTGGCTTAACTTAGTTCAGCTACATACAGGAAAAAAGGGCGATGTGAAAATAGTATCAGAAGAGGGAGGGCTCAACTCATAAAATTTTAATAATTCCCAATTTATCGAATATGTAGACAGAAAATTTAGAATGATTCGGAAATTCCTGTGTGTCAACTATTAATTTGCAGCCAAACAGATCGTATGAGAGAACAAGTAATTGATTAACCTTCGGGCGCTCGCATGTAGTGGTTACACCAGCGCCCGCGTGGCGGCATTTTCACCGCCTTTCACGAATCTCTGGTATTTCGATGAAAAACCACACGTACACAAATTTCAACTAAACACGTTTAAAATCTTTATTAAGACATTGAATACCCGTTTATTCCAAGAAATGAGATCATTTATCTTAGTCATTAAAACGTGGGCAACACATCAAATAAATCATTAAACTTTAACATCAAATTTTATTTATCAAAACGCAAATAGAATAACATTAACTTTTTCTTATCAAAATACAAATAGAAATTGCTTATAATCATAGGTCCTCATCATCAGCACTTTCCATTTCCTCTTCTGATTCATTGTCATGATCATCTTTTTCAATTATTTCTTACTACTTCGATCAACGTTGCTGGAGATGTTAAACTTTGCAAATGACTTGTAACCAGTACTAGAAAAATTCATTGAAGTTTAAAATTAATACAGGGAAGGTATAACTAAACTCATAGTCATCCCTTTTTTTATTATTAAATTATAAACCTACCCATTTAGAAATATATATTTCTCTGAAAAAAAATTCAATAAGGAATGAATTATTGTCAGAGGAATTTGAGCGCATCAAAAAGAATAAAATTTAGAAAAAAATAACGGAAAATATATTTATTAAATATCTGTTTTTAAAAATACCAACAAGAAAAAAAGGAAAAAAGACACAAATTCCTGAGTTTTGTGTTTTTATTTCTCCATCTTTCAAAGGAATTTCATGTTTTCCGACCACTAAATTTCAAAAAAGAAAGAGAAAAGTAGTGGGTAAATCACCGCTAGTGTACTTCCCCAGAACGAAATAATAAATTAACTTTATGCTCCCTTTTGAAAACCGGTCAACCCTTTGCACTGATACACTTATATCAGTGGATTTACATAGTGGCTCCTATATCCTCATACTAAATTTTATGTTGATGAATTCATTACATCGGCAGTTATTAGGGTTTTTGTATTGAGTCCCTACCCTTAAACCCCCCTTTCCTTCAGCTGATATCGCCGAAATTTCCCCGAATTTACCCGAAGAGGTCTTTTAACTACCTGTTCTTCCACATTCGCTTTTTACCGTTCTTGAAAAAAGATCCAAAAATCTTTCTGAGCACCTTCTGTTTCCACTATAGCCGTCGCTTCTTGGTATAAGTTATTAACTCAAAAACAACAACAAAAAAAGTCGTCGGTGAATCACCGACAATGTACTTCACCAGACCGAATTAATCAAACCTAGCTTTATTTGATCTAATATTCAACAGTTGACTTACATAGGGGCTCCTAAATACTCATACTAAATTTTGTGTCAATAAATTCATTATATCGGCAGTTATTAGGGTTTTTGAATTGAGCTCCCTCCCCTAAATCCTACCTTCCTTTCGGTCGATTCCGCTGAAATTTGACAGGTTATTGTCCTCATTGGGATTTGACATAATTTATGGTTTCCAGATTTACTTTGTGAAGCTCCATTCTAGGAATAGATAATTAAAATACACAATTTCTTTGTCAAACTTCACTATATATTCTCAAATACTCAACTAGTTTCGCCGTGTTAAGGCATTATCAAGAGTCACTTACAAACTAGTAGGGATTTGACCTTAAATATGAAATTTAATGTCAATACATTCATTACATGGACATTTTTGTCTTAACCCTTCCCCCTAAACCCCACTTCCTTATGGTCGACTTCCGATAATCAATAGGCTTCAAACATATAAACTTATCAGAGTCGATATAGGGAATGCATCGACTCGAAATTCAGCCTGTAAAAGCATAAAAGCAACTTTTTTTTCATTTTACAGTCTGATTAAGCCCCTTTTATCGCCAATAATATAATCCTCCTATCTCTGTGTATACGGAGGTACTTTTTCAAAAATCTGTGTATCTTTATTTTATGTATTTTTGTATTTTATTCATATATTTATTAATGTCATATTTGATTTATTTCATATATGCATATATTTTTATATGTATCAGCACATACTATTTCAAAATTTTTCTTTTAGTATTAAAATTTCAATTTGAGACGAAATTTTATTCTTAATGTTTTTCATATTTTATGAATTAACTATACCGGGGAAAAACCCCGAATGGACTAAAAAAAGGGTACCGTTTGTATTGTAAACAGGTTGAACCACCATTTAGTATTTGTTAAGCCATGACTGAAGATGGTAGCAATTACGAGAGTACTCCCATATTGTACTTATTTTGTGAAATAGACAATATTTTTCTAAAAAACATAAGTTTTTCTTTATTTTTGAACATGGTTACGTTTATGGTCCCCTGAAAAGAGACAATGTCTGAACCACGGACAATCGTATCTGGTTTTCATTTCCCCTCCTTTTTCAGAAATTAGCTCCACTTAAAAAACATAATTTAAACTTCCATAGAAAAGTTTTTTTATCTTAGCATTGAACAATCCTTATCCCGAGTTCTTAATCTCTGTTACGAAACAAGTTTCAAGATTAAGTAAGTCGACACTGTAATTAATCTTTTCTTGGAGTTTCCTCAAATACAAAAGATTTAATTTAAAGAATTATTTACTGAGAAACTGTTACTTAATGTTTTACTTTCAGAAGCTATACAGTTATATTACTGAAGAGAATTATATTATATATTATATAATACCAATAACCAATATCAGAATACATTACTGCGATATGCCGATATAATAAAAAGTCATCAGGTGAATCACCGTCAATGAACTTCACCCGAACAAAATAATCAATTAACTTTTTGCTTCCCTCTAAAACCAGTCAACCTTTTGCGCTAATATTCAATAGTTGACTCACATAGAGGCTCCTAAATCCTCATATTAAATTTTGTGTCGATATATTCATTACATCGGGAGTAATTAGTGTTTTTGAATTGACGGGATTTCATGTTTTCCGACCTGTAGATTCGAAATATGAAAAAAAAGTTTATTAGTCTGTTTGTGTGTCTAACTCACGATAGAATGAATGTATCACCACGAAATTTTATATGTATATATATATATTTTTTTTTATTAGGTTTTAAAAGAGCGCCGTGCATTGCAGCAACATCACCCAGTCAACGTTAGAAAAGCTCGGGGATCAAAGACTGAGGGACTGGGATTAGCCATCGGCGGAACTATTGCGCCGATCGTCCCAAGCCCATCTTACATTGCCTGTTTCTGCTCCCGCCAGGAGCCGACGAATCGGCAGAACATCGGGTAGTCTGTATCCATCACCATCTGCCGTAGATCCAGTCCCAAATACGATCTTGACCCATGAATCAACTCCACCCTAGCTAGGTCGTACAGTGGACATTCGAGGACCACATGTTCTGCAGTCTCGATACCGCCGCACGTTCGGGGTGTTCTTCCTGAGAAGGAAGAACAGCTTTGAGTTGAAATCACCATGACCTGATAATATTTGAGACGTCCAGTGATTAGGCTGTACCCATGTTGAGTCAAGGCGTACCCGGACGTCCGGGAAGTATGCGTACGTCGTTCGGCCATCCAAGTGTCGTGATCAACGTGTTGTTGCCATTTTTCCACAATCCAATTCTGGACGATGTCCTTGCTTCTGCTCATAAGGGCATGTTGCGTCTACAGAAATACAAAGCGACAGCCCCATCCAAGTTTTATATCTGTAACCAAAACTCCCTAACTCCTATCTACCAAAGGATTGAGAAGGAAAGCAGGCTTAAGATAAAAACTGTTGAATATTAGCGCAAACGGTCGTCTGATTTTGAAGGGGAAGCGAAAAATTAATTGAATTACTCGTTCTGGGGAAGTGTATTGCCGGTGAATCACCGAATATTTTTATTTTTCAACCTATGAAGGGACATTGACATGAAAGTGGTCTGTTGTCCGTTTGGTTTGGTTTGTCAGTCTGTCAACTGGTCCAACTTGGTTGAACAATGTTCAACAATTACCGAACGCTTTGTTCTAACCTGGTCTTATCAGAGAACCCACCTCCCGGGTCTTGTCTCCGCTCCACTCTCCATGTTGTCTGTCCTTCGTTCAATTCATACGCAATTTATCTTTGGTTTGTACAATTGTCAATTGGACACTGACACCCCTCCAGTGTCAATAAGCAAACTTTTAATCACAACGCAAACACATCAACCTTTCGTTTTACTTACCCAACTAGACGAGGTATAGGGGAAGTTATGTGTATCCAAAATTCCATAAGGACGACCCCTACGAATTTTCAGCCACATTGGCCAAAGGGAAGAGGAGAATCAGACGGTAGGGCTCAAATAGGGTTTTTGTTTACTCGTATCGCATGGCATTCGAAAAATCGTTTTTTATATAGTCTTTTAGATTTTTCTACGACTTTTATTTAAATAGATTATCGATTAGTTCATAAATATAAGCAGTAAGTTAGTTAGTTTGTTATTATGACTCATGCCCGGGCGTTAACTACGAGGTCATATCGCCTACTACCAGAGCTTCATGCAAACGGCTTTGCATTGTAGGTAGTACTCCTTATTGATCGTTTGACTTTGTGGCAAGATCTCATGGTTTCACACATTCGACCGCACTTGTCGAGCTTTTATACCACTCATAAACCCTAGTTTTACTTATAGCAGACTCACCAAAAGCAATATTTAACAATTATAAAACTTTTCTGCACTTTATTCATTTCTTATAGCAAAATTTAATGCAAATTATCTGATCCATTTTGTAAAAAAATATTTAATCGCCGATCATGCCAAAACACATGTAACCTCTTTGACAGCTGACAGCAGACAAAACATCCGGTTTGGCTAACAATGTACAGATACTTTTCATACATGTATACCAACACAACATCGAAAAAATCGCGCGAATCAGACTAATACAACAAAAAGTCCCTGTGTAAGTCAGCAACTACAGTTTATGTAAGGTTTTATGATTCATACCCGGGCTTTAACAACGAGGTCATATCGCCTACTACCAGAGCGCTCTTTCGTCACTCTGGTGGACATGAGCCCGACTCTACTGTGGGAGACCTAAATTTTGCTTACCCTTAATTTTTATACACCTAGGGCAGGGGTCTTTAACGAGTAACTGACATCGTACAGCCTCGGGACCATCGCTTAACGTCCCATCCGAAGGACGGCGAGCTTAAGTTTATTTTATCTCCCATATAAAATAAACTAAGGGCCTCGGCCGGGTTTCGAACCCACGATCTTGAGCTCAGAAGGAAAGCACGCATACCACTGAGCTACCGGCGCCCTCAATCAGTATATTGTACGACGTGTTAAGCACAGTAGAGTCTGGCTCATGTCCACCAGTGCGATAAAAGAGCGCTCTGGTAGTAGGCGATATATGTACTTCAAGCCCGGGCATGTCACAATAACCAAATATAAAGATTGCAATAACGTATTCATCTTAGTAAGTAACCATTGAAAAAAAAAAAAAAAAAATGGAAGCGGTCTGGGTAATAAAGAAGAAATAAATTAGTACAACCGTTTAACTTTTTTTCTTCTTTTTCTTCTGACTGACTCAATTAGCCTAAGTTAAAATTGGATTCGAGTTGTGAGTTGGGAGAGTGAAAAAGGGAATTAAAAGAGGGTTCGAAGAAAGAGTGATGTTAAGAACTAGACTCGAGTGAAGTGAGTGAAGTCTGAAGAAGGCAGGGTCTGGAAAACTAATAAAAACCTGTCTCGGAAAATTATATCCTTCTGCAAAGCTGTCTGCTAAAGGAATTTTCCCCGAACAAAAAGTCAAGTAATATACTCAACAATAGATTAGCAAGTTGAAGTTGGAGCAGCAGTATACTTTTGGAGAATATATTAAATTTCTGTGTTCGTGTAAGGAGTTCTACACCAGAATTGCTGCTTTACCTTAGAAAAGGGTTGACTGTCTGGCCAATATTGAAAGGTGCGGTATGAATAAAGTGGATGGAGTTCTAAGCAGGACGTACAGGAAGCGGTATTAGGATCTCGAGGAGTTCTAGAAGAGAAGTAGCGATGTACTCCAGGGGGAGGTGACGGAGATCGTGGAATGCCGATCTAGAAGAGAGGTAAAGATGTACTCCAGGCGAAGAGGACGGAGATCGTGGAATGCGAATCTAGGAGAGAAGTAACGCAACACTCCAGACGGAAGTGATGGAGAACATAGAATGCCGATCTAGGAGAAAAGTTACGCTGTACTCCAGACGGAGGTGATGGAGATCGTGGAATGCGGATCTAGAAGAGAAGTAACGTTGTACTTCTGGCGGAGGGGATGGAGATCGTAAAATGCCGATCTAGGAGAGAAGTAACGCTGTACTCCAGACGGAAGTGATGGAGAACATAGAATGCCGATCTAGGAGAAAAGTTACGCTGTACTCCAGACGGAGGTGATGGAGATCGTGGAATGCGGATCTAGAAGAGAAGTAACGTTGTACTCCTGGCGGAGGGGATGGAGATCGTAAAATGCGGATCTAGAAGAGAAGTAACGTTGTGTTCCACGCGAAGATGACGGAGATCGTGGAATGTGGATCTAGAAGAGAAGTAACGCTGTACTCCAGACGGAGGGGATGGAGATCGTAGAATGCGGATCTAGAAGAGAAGTAACGCTGTACTCCAGACGGAAGTGATGGAGAACATAGAATGCCGATCTAGGAGAAAAGTTACGCTGTACTCCAGACGGAGGTGATGGAGATCGTGGAATGCGGATCTAGAAGAGAAGTAACGTTGTACTCCTGGCGGAGGGGATGGAGATCGTAGAATGCGGATCTAGAAGAGAAGTAACGATGTACTCCTCGCGAAGATGACGGAGATCGTGGAATGCGAATCTAGGAGAGAAGTAACGCAGCACTCCAGGCGAAGGTGATGAAGATCGTGGAATGCGGATTTATATTAATAGAGGTCGTATCCATGTGGGATTTTGAATTTACACATAAAATTTAGTATCGATTATATTTAATATATCGGCAGTTATTAAAGAGGAAATTTAGGTAAAAACTTAACTTAGAATTACATGACTTCTCCTATAGGTGGGGAGGGAAAAAAACCAAAAAAAGAAAACACAATTTTTCCACTTGATGACTTTTCCAGGACGCTTGTGACTATCAACTGTAATTGAGACCCTTCTAGAGGAATTACGGTCGTCTGAGTAGGTCAACCTTACAGGAATGTCTCAGAAAGTTAGTCCGTCCTTTATTTACAGTTTCCTGTTTTTGTTTCACCTGGTTTCTCAAGTTTGAACGTACACAAAGACAACCCAGAAACCTCTGCTCTGACTTTGGCACAAACATACACACACACTTAAAACTTTGCCACTTTTCAAAGATATTTACTTCAGAGCTAAGCTTGCCCTTTGCCTTCCCAGAAGGAAACCCTTTCCCCCGTCCCACAGGTCAAGGGCAATTTGTTTGCCTTCTCTCGCTGGCTCTTCTAGAATGAATTCCTTTTGAAAAGAAGTTTTTTAAAGGTTCCCAGAGGTTGAAGACCTTAACGCGAAATGAGGAACACCGGTGTGACTGCAGTCGTCCCCGACTGAGGGTTAAAGTTCTTTCTTTTTTTCTGCTTCCAGGAGGTGATAAATCGGCTGAACACTAGAAAGCCGGTTTCCGTCCCCAGCATTCTCGACTCCGCCGCACGAACAGTTCGGGTTGTTCTTTCTCTTAAAGAAGAAAAGCTTGGAGTTGAAATCTCCACGATAGTATCTGGGACATTCAGTGGTCAGGCAGTACACATGTGAAGCCCAGACGTACCCAGATTTCCGGGAAATATGCGTAGGTTGTTCAGGCGTCCGATGATCGTGACCCGCTGTTGCCATTCCTCCACAATCCATTCCTGGACAATGTCCTTGAAACGCTCTAGTCTGGACTGTCTGCGCATTTCTTCCTCCAGGACTAGGAGACTTAAAGGCACATCTATATCTGCTCCTAAAGGCAAATTGCGTCTACAAAAAAAAAGGCGAAGCTCCCGCCAGCACTTGCAGCGCAGCCTTAGTGACAGAAAAACTTGTATCTATTGGATTTTTGTAAAAACTGCGCTTTACTTTACTTTAGGATGGTTTTCGGTATGTATCTCAAAAACCAGACGTTTTTTATATAAAATGTGCAGGAAACTCTTTAATATTCCTAACTTGGGTTTTCTTCCTGGGATTAATTTACTTACAATTTTATAATGGTCAGTTTTACGGAACTCTTTGAAAGAAATTCAATTTTCTTTAAGACTCCAACAGACATATTTTTCTTCATCTTCTTATGCATATTAGAGAAATGGGTCGCCTCACCTGGGATTTGTTGCGAGAAATGAGATTTATTTATTTATCAATATTTTTTTTCAAGAAGATATCTTACCTCTAAATCCCATGGCGCTAGTTAAAAAAAGATTGGATGAAAATGGAATGATTTAGTCAATAAATTTAAATATAAAATTTCCTGTCGACATATTCATTACAACAGCAGTTATTGAGCTTTATGAGTTAAGCCCCCCCTCCGATCCCCCCCTTCCCTTAGATTTATCTGAAAATCAATAGTCGTCCTTATGACGTTTTGGACACATAAAATTTCGTATCGATTCATTCTATCGGGGGGTTATCTTGTTCACAGACACACAGCCTCAAAGACTTTTACTTCCTCAACAACACGAGGTTTAAGAAAAGGTATATAATCTGTCAATAATACGATGCGGATTTTTCAACGGAATTTCATGTTTTTCGAACTTTTGATTTCAAAAATGAGAAAAAAAAAATGTCTGTCTGTGTGTGTATGATTGTGGACGCTCTAAGGACGACACCTAGTGATTTTCCGGGGAATCAGCAGAAGAGAAGGGGGGATGAGAGATAGGTTCAACTCGAAAATCCCAATAACTAC
The DNA here is from genome assembly GCA_963662175.1 of Aradus depressus. Taxonomy (NCBI): domain Eukaryota; kingdom Metazoa; phylum Arthropoda; class Insecta; order Hemiptera; family Aradidae; genus Aradus; species Aradus depressus. Next base: position 25,430,221 of record OY759222.1, read on the forward strand.
CGATGTAAATAAATGTGTCGACATGAAATTTTATATTTAAATTCAAAACCCCTATAAGAATGCCACCTATTAATTTTCCGCAAAATCTGTTGAAGTGAAGGGAACCAGGGAAGGGGGTCTCGACTCTAATACTTAAATAACTGCCAATGTATCGACACAAAATTTAGTATGAGGATTTTTAGCTCAAACGGTCGATTGAATTTGGAGGGAGTGCGAAAACAGTTACCGACGACTTATTTTTCAAAATTCTAAAAGTGATAACTCATAATCAAATTTCTAAACGACTACTAGAAAATCTACGCGGCCCTAAAAAATCAACACTTAAAACTTCACAACCCTGATTTATTAATAAAATAATTCTTATATATTATTTAATTGTCGCTTTGGCAATAACCACAGTAGCAGATTTAAACATTTAGTTATAATTACATAATACAAAATATAAAGAAAATGTATGTTTTTTGAATATATTGTCTATTTCGCAAAATATATGGGAGTACATTCGACTTAACAAATACTTAGGAAGACCAACCAGTTTACAATCCAAACTGGATGAGGAAGGCGTCGGTAGCTCAGTGGTATGCGTGCTTGCTTACTGAGCTCAAGATTGTGGGTTCGAAACCCGCCCAAGGCCCTTAGTAAGCAAGCCCGCAAGCCATAATTATAGGTTGAAATATATAACTTATAAGCAATTTTGTATTATTGTATGACATATCCAATTAGCAGGTTACGGTTTAATGGAAACAATTATTATTATTATTACGAAGATGGCTCATATAGTGAGAAGTGATTATTTGGCAGGTACGTAGTAAAATATAGTCTGACCTCACAGAGTTTATTAATTTTTGCTAGTCGGCTTTCGAGGTTGCCCCCGTGATCAGTCTGAAAAACAACATAATTTAAAATTTTTAAACAAATAAGATTTAAAAATTAAAATAAAAGTATCTAAAATTTTTTGAGGACGCCGGTAGCTCAGTGGTATGAGTGCTTGCCTTCTGAGCTCAAGAAGGTGGGTTCGAAACCCGACCGAGGCCCTTAGTTTATTTCATCTGGGAGGTAAAATAAACCTCAGCACGCCCTCCTTCGGATGGGACGTTAAGCGATGGTCCCGAGCTTGTACGATGTCAGGTACTCGTTAAAGACCCCTGCCCTAGATGAATAACAATTTAGGACTCCCATATATAATATGCGTTGCATCAAACTGTGAGGTGGGGTATAGTCTGCCGCTAGCAGGTCATATTTATGAATGAGTACCAACTCAACGGCTAATGATCGCCTGAAGGCTGAATGAATGAGACGGGTTAAGTGAGAAACGGAAGGCGCGAACTTGAACCAATCTCCAACTTAATCATTTAGACACAACTCAAAGACCAACTTAAAATTTCAATTTCATATGCAATTTACTAACCGTCTGGAGTTAAGGGGGTGGAAGGGGCTGCTCAAAAGAGGGTTGGAAACTTTGAAAGGAAGTGCACATCTTCAGAAACCTCCAAAAGAGGTTTTCATCCCTTCCTCAATAAATTTTCTTAGAATTAATATTGAGATATTATTTTAATTATTCCTTCCTCGGATATCCAAAGGAAATAGGAAGCCTGAGAGACAAATATTATACTTCCTCAACAACACGAGGTATAGGCAAAGGTATATAATCGGTCCGATATTCGATGCGGATTTTTCAACGGAATTTCATGTTTTTCGAACTTTTGATTTCAAAAATGAGAAAAAAAAAATGTCTGTCTGTGTGTGTATGATTGTGGACGCTCTAAGGACGACACCTAGTGATTTTCCGGGGAATCAGCAGAAGAGAAGGGGGGATGAGAGATAGGTTCAACTCGAAAATCCCAATAACTACCGATGTAAATAAATGTGTCGACATGAAATTTTATATTTAAATTCAAAACCCCTATAAGAATGCCACCTATTAATTTTCCGCAAAATCTGTTGAAGTGAAGGGAACCAGGGAAGGGGGTCTCGACTCTAATACTTAAATAACTGCCAATGTATCGACACAAAATTTAGTATGAGGATTTTTAGCTCAAACGGTCGATTGAATTTGGAGGGAGTGCGAAAACAGTTACCGACGACTTATTTTTCAAAATTCTAAAAGTGATAACTCATAATCAAATTTCTAAACGACTACTAGAAAATCTACGCGGCCCTAAAAAATCAACACTTAAAACTTCACAACCCTGATTTATTAATAAAATAATTCTTATATATTATTTAATTGTCGCTTTGGCAATAACCACAGTAGCAGATTTAAACATTTAGTTATAATTACATAATACAAAATATAAAGAAAATGTATGTTTTTTGAATATATTGTCTATTTCGCAAAATATATGGGAGTACATTCGACTTAACAAATACTTAGGAAGACCAACCAGTTTACAATCCAAACTGGATGAGGAAGGCGTCGGTAGCTCAGTGGTATGCGTGCTTGCTTACTGAGCTCAAGATTGTGGGTTCGAAACCCGCCCAAGGCCCTTAGTAAGCAAGCCCGCAAGCCATAATTATAGGTTGAAATATATAACTTATAAGCAATTTTGTATTATTGTATGACATATCCAATTAGCAGGTTACGGTTTAATGGAAACAATTATTATTATTATTACGAAGATGGCTCATATAGTGAGAAGTGATTATTTGGCAGGTACGTAGTAAAATATAGTCTGACCTCACAGAGTTTATTAATTTTTGCTAGTCGGCTTTCGAGGTTGCCCCCGTGATCAGTCTGAAAAACAACATAATTTAAAATTTTTAAACAAATAAGATTTAAAAATTAAAATAAAAGTATCTAAAATTTTTTGAGGACGCCGGTAGCTCAGTGGTATGAGTGCTTGCCTTCTGAGCTCAAGAAGGTGGGTTCGAAACCCGACCGAGGCCCTTAGTTTATTTCATCTGGGAGGTAAAATAAACCTCAGCACGCCCTCCTTCGGATGGGACGTTAAGCGATGGTCCCGAGCTTGTACGATGTCAGGTACTCGTTAAAGACCCCTGCCCTAGATGAATAACAATTTAGGACTCCCATATATAATATGCGTTGCATCAAACTGTGAGGTGGGGTATAGTCTGCCGCTAGCAGGTCATATTTATGAATGAGTACCAACTCAACGGCTAATGATCGCCTGAAGGCTGAATGAATGAGACGGGTTAAGTGAGAAACGGAAGGCGCGAACTTGAACCAATCTCCAACTTAATCATTTAGACACAACTCAAAGACCAACTTAAAATTTCAATTTCATATGCAATTTACTAACCGTCTGGAGTTAAGGGGGTGGAAGGGGCTGCTCAAAAGAGGGTTGGAAACTTTGAAAGGAAGTGCACATCTTCAGAAACCTCCAAAAGAGGTTTTCATCCCTTCCTCAATAAATTTTCTTAGAATTAATATTGAGATATTATTTTAATTATTCCTTCCTCGGATATCCAAAGGAAATAGGAAGCCTGAGAGACAAATATTATACTTCCTCAACAACACGAGGTATAGGCAAAGGTATATAATCGGTCCGATATTCGATGCGGAGTTTTCAACAAAATTTCATGTTTTTCAACCTCCAAAAATGAAAAATTACGACAACTCCCGATAGAATGAATGTATCGACATGAAATTTTTTATGTCAATCCAGAATCGTCTAACGATGATACGTGTAGTTTTTCAGCCAAATCGACAAAATGGAAGGGTGGGAACAGGGGAATGGCATAACAAAAAAACTCGTGACGATGCATTCATTATATCGGCAGTTATCGTGTTCACAGATACACGGACTCTATTAACTGCCCAAGTAATGAATGTATTGACACGAAATTATATATTGTAACGGTGCTTTTTCTACAGCACGTTAACATTTAAATTTTAAGTTTAAAGTCCAAGATTTCGGGCGCCATTTTGTAACCTTTTATTTCTTGACTTATAATTTATTTATTTTTTTTTAATCTACTAAATAATTATGAAAATGGTTAAAATCAATAAAAAGTCATATATACAAAAAAAAGTTACATTTTATATTTTTTATAGACTAGTTTATAAAATTTCTTTCGTTATATTTTTTTTTACTGGGTTAGTGACAAAAACTTGTACACACATATATAATATTTTTTTTTTTACACAACATTTAACTAAACCTGCGGGACATCTCCCCTTTCTTCTATTGTGCCTGTTGATGAAATGATGTTTCCAACGTGGTAAGTTGAGTATGGGTTGTCGACATTGCGGCCACGTCTTCTCCTCTCTTCTGGAATCTAAGTTTTTAGCTAATAATAGTCATGTTCTCCATTTCTTTTGTGGTTGGAGTTCTCCGGGATACTTCCCCTCAGTACCTTTCTTCCTTCTCAAAAAAAATCACTTACATTTTCTACTTTTCACTACACTCACTTTCATTGAACCATCTCTGAACAGTCCTCTCATCAGACACACACACTACCTCGAGGGGACGAATCAAGGCATCCATTTTGGATAAACTCTTATTGCCCATTGGCTAAAATTATCACAGCCATATATTCTATTTTTTTTACATTAACTATTTATTTTATTCACATTCTTAATTTCTAACATGTTTATACTTTAGAATTTCATTTCTATATACAAATATCAATAGAATCGAATGACATTATTAAAGCTTAAAATACAACTCGATCATTGCAAAAATCGATTTGATAGCCGTATATAACATCCGAGATATCCAGCCTCAGCGTAACAATATTATTTCGTTTATATTTTTTTTTATTTTATATGTAGAGGTCAATATGGATCACTACAATATATAGGTATATTTTATTTTCTATTTTTTTTTTTTACAAATAGCTATTTACAACCGTATACAAATAAATACAACAAGCAAATGTGCTAGTAAAGAGATAATGGCAATGTGAAAATGTCATGAGGGGAGAAATCACCCAGTAGTGACACTCCCTAGTCACTGTTTTTCTCTCATTTGTAGCTAATCACTGTCACTGCTGCTGCTAAGGAGGTCTCCCATTGACGCTTAAGCCGTAGTTGGGGAAGTTTGGCAGAATGGAGGGCACGGACTAGAGGATTATTCAAATTCAAAACCCCATAAGGAGTTTTCAGCGTTATTTTATGTTTTCCGAACCACTGATTTCAGAAATGGAAAAACATAAAAAAAAATTTTCTGTGTTTTCTGTGTTCCAATCCCCGAAACACTTCTGGAACTCGATCTTTGGGATAGCATTTAGCTCTCACAGCGATGGGCTTTTAATCTCATCTATGCTTGTGAAACGACGGCCCTTTAAGGTTCTCTTTATTGTTGGACACAGAAAAAAGTCACACGGAGCCATGTCTGGAGAATATGGAGGCTGGGGTATCAATAGTGTTGTTTTTGGCCAAAAATTCACATACAAGCAATGAAGTGTGAGCAGGTGCATTAGCCTTGAATAGTTTCGCAACAAATCCGGGCGTTTTTTTCGGATTGCTTCACGCAAACGGCTTTGCATTGTAGGTAGTACTCCTTATTGATCGTTTGACCTTGTGGCAAAATCTCATGGTTTCACACATTCGACCGCACTTGTCGAGCTTTTATACCACTCATAAACCCTAGTTTTACCCATAGCACACTCACCAAAAGCAATATTTAACAATTATAAAACTTTGCTGCACTTTATTCCATTCTTATAGCAAAATTTAATGCAAATTATCTGATCCATTTTGTAAAAAAATATATAATCGCCGATCATACCAAAACACATGTAACATCTTTGACAGCTGACAGCAGACTAAACATCCGGTTTGGCTAACAATGTACAGATACTTTTCAGACATGTTTACCACACAACGAAAAAATCGCGCGAATCAGACTAATACAACAAAAAGTCCCTGTATAAGTCAGAAATTACAGTTTAGGTTTGGTTTTATGATTCATGCCCAGGCTTTAACAACGAGGTCATATCGCCTACTACCAGAGCGCTCTTTCGTCACTCTGGTGGACATGAGCCCGACTCTACTTTGGGAGTCCTAAATTTTGCCTACACTAAATTTTTATTCACCTAGGGCGGGGGTCTTTAACGAGTACCTGACATCGTACCGGCTAGGGACCATCGCTTAACGTCCCATCCGAAGGACGGCGTGCTTAAGTTTATTTTACCTCCCAGATAAAATAAACTTAGGGCCTCGGTCGGGTTTCGAACCCACGATCTTGAGCTCAGAAGACAAGCACGCATACCAGCGCCCTCGCAACTACAGTTTAAAATAGTAGGTTTAATAAAGACCAAAAACTTAGTTGATTACTTCATACTGGGGAGGCACAATGCCGATGATTCACCGATGACTTTTTTTACATCGTTTACGATCAAATGAACTGTAATTTGATTAGAATTAGAATGAGATCACGTTGGAAACTGTGTTGTTGAATACTTGAGTTGATGACTGGCCCTTGAGGAACCGTTCCTTCATCCCTCATTGAATCTTAACAAGATTACACGCCCTGCTTCAAATCAGCCAATTATCCAGAAATTGCAATTTAATGAGCCCTGTTAAGCTCATGCACACTTTTACCTCAATATACGAAGTATACAGGAGCGTTGCCAGGGGGGGGGGGAGGGGAGGGGGGGGGGGGTAATAAATGTGTTTGGTTCACCAAAAACACCCAACATCCAACGAATTCAGGCGTTTCAGTCAAAAAACCTCAGACTGATAACACAGTGCCCCCCATACATAAACAACAGAACACTTCATAACGATCTTATAATACACACAGTACCCGACACAATACAAACTACTTACATACGTTTTTTTAGAAAACTTTACACACATACAAACACAGAAATACGTACTTTATCTTCACAACACTTACCACAAAACCGAAGGTTGAAGAGAAGATTGAACCGCGACTTACTGCCACCTTAAATCCTATTCGTTCTTAAATGATTTTTTTTACATTGTTTTCCTTTACTTTTATCATCTCTATTACCCATCGATCAAAATTGTCTTTCAATTCCTTTTTATTTATTTTTTTATTATTATTATTTTATTTTTTTCTTTCTGTTCTTGTCCTAATAATTAATATAAATTTTCGTCCCGAGGACCTACCACTAGGTGGCCTTCCTCTCACATGCTATTCACGCCAACATGTCAATACCTACCATCATAGATGCTGGTTGTTGCACCCTAGCAACAGTTGCTTCTTTATAAATAAAAGACAAAAAATAAATAAATAAAAAAATGTGAATAAAGTATATTATTGCTAATTTGTTAGTTAGCGATTATTGCTAGTTGTAAACTTTAATCCCAATCTAGCAAAATTAAATAATGTTTCTACCCTTGTGCTGATGATTGGTGTAAGCCAATGTTTTGTGAAATTAGACAATAAAAATTAAAAAAAAAAAAATGTATTAAATTGTTTTAAATGTAATTCCCATAGCACAATATTGAATTTCAAACCGATTAGGAATTAATAACTTTTCCAACACTGCGGGGGGTCTCTCCATAAGAGCTCATTTCACTTTTAACTCAACCTCCATTATAAAAAGCTTTTTAAAATTTTTTTTTTTTTAATCTTTTTTTATTTTTTATTTTTTAATTTTCCCCCCAGGGGTCAGCCATCTTCTTACAGGATGTTTTCCCCTACGGAAACTTGGTAATTACCACTCAGGTCACCAAAACCTTAATTTCCTACCCTATTAAAATGGAATTAATTTTTTAATGTTTCTTCCGACCCTTTCCTATCTCTACTCTCCATGAAAAAAAAAAAAATGAAAATAAAAGAGAAAAAAAAAATATTATTTTTAATAATTAAAAAAAAAAAAAAAAGTGAAAGTATTTAAAAAGTTGCAGATAATGTTGAAATATCCCTTGTAGTTTTTATTGTGAACGAGTCCATTTTTTACTTCCTCAGTTATACGAAGTATAGGGGAAGTTATGTAATCAGTCAGAAATTTGATGCAGAGTTTTTAACGGAATTTCATGTTTCCGATCTCCTGATTCCAAAAATTAAAAAAATTTAAAAAAAAATTATGTCTGTGAACACGATAACTCTCGATAGAATGAATGTATCAACACGAAATTTTACATGTGAATTCAGAATCGTCTCAGAACAACACCTATAGATTTTCAGCCAAATCGACCAAATAAATCGTCGCGAAAATGGTCAAAATGTATTCAGAGTACCTTGAAACATGAAAATATGTTGAAACCGCGAACTCGGATTTTCGCAAGAATGTAAAAATTAATGAAAATATAGCTATATTCATATAATTCCTTCCAATTGTGTATATTCTTTCTAAATTATAAATTCATCATTACATCATCCTTGCATCCATGACCCTCAGTGATTTAATTAGCAGTGTGGTAATTAATGATATTACCTTGCACCAAACTGTTAAACAGAAATATACTATAATAATATATATTTAATTATAATATTATATATATGTTTAAATACATATGCCTATTACATAAATGTAGTTTTATAGTACCTGGTGTAGTTTAATGCCATCAATTATTCTCTATTGGTATTTCTCACGAACTTACCTAGAACATAAAAGAGACTATTAGAACAAATTATTATGAGCGAAATCATTGTACCAAAATGCATTCAAGCTGAAACCAGTACTCAATGCCGAATTTACACACTTGACACAATGCACATGAGGACATACCCGAATATCATGAAAGAAATGTTACATTATTATTAAAGAACTATACTTATAAAATGTGTATAATTAAAAATGTAATTAGAAAAAAGGCGTCGTTGAATCATATGATATGTACTTCCCCAGTACGGTAGAGCAAAATGTGGAACATGGAGGTAGCAGGGCTTACCTGGACAGATTTGGCCTAGCCACTGAGGACTGGTGCCTCTGTGATGAACTCACATCCCAAACCTACCTGCATCTCATCTACGACTGCAGCCCCACCCAGAGCGAAGAGGATAGATGAGGCGCCGAATAGGTGGCCGATACCTCAATCGGAACTGTTCAGTACGTTCATTGAGAAGCTGAATATTTTCGCTAAGGGGCTGTTCACAAACTACGTCACACGCCTAGGGGGGGGAGGGGGTTTATAACGTATGTGATGATTGTGACGGTGGGGAGGGGGGGACTAAACAAAAAAATGTTTATTATTACACTTTAAAATAAGGGCGTAGACAATTTTCTAAAAATTAATTTCATGCAAATTTTTTTAACGTTAGTATTTTAATAAATTCATGTTATTAAAGTAAAACAACATATTTAAATAAAATAAAATTTATGTATGAGAAATGTTGGCCATCATAAAAAACATCGAGGATCAAGAAGAAGCCGTTCGATGACGACATGATAGATAGTAATAGGGAAATACCTGAACCTTCTGACAGTGATCAATCTGAAATACCAATCATAACTATAGATGAACATTTAAAAACCGATTTGGGAGGAATCTTAATATTCCTCAGTCTTTTTTCATGATATGGATTATCTCGCTTGAATAATCGAAATGTTAAATACTTAAATCACTGTTCTTAGGGTTAGGGTTTATGACTCATGCCCGGGCTTTAACTACGAGGTCATATCGCCTACTACCAGAGCGCTCTTTCGTCACTCTGGTGGACATGAGCCCGACTCTACTGTGGGAGTCCTAAATTTTGCCTACCCTAAATTTTTTATTCACCTAGGGTAGGGGTCTTTAACGAGCACCTGACATCGTACAGTCCCATCCGAAGGACGGCGTGCTTAAGTTTACTTTACCTCTCAGATAAAATAAACTAAGGGCCTCGGGCGGGTTACGAACCCACGACCTTGAGCTCAGAAGTCAAGCACGCATACCACTGAGCTACCGGCGCCCTCATCACTGTTCTTTTATTTAATTTATGAATACAGATGAATATAATATGTATGTTGTATTTATGATAAATTGAAGTTGTATTTATGATAAATTGAAGTTTTATTATTTTTATACAATTTGGTACTTTTCTTTAAAAAAAAATTTCAGTTTAATTTGGGGGGGGGCATGAAAAAATGACGTCACGTTTTTGGTGTGACCAATTGTGACAAGGGGGAGAGGGAGGGGGTTAAAAACACCTCAAAATTGCGGGACGTAGTTTGTGAACGGCCCCTAATGTTATAGACTTTGTGAAAATCCAGAATCTGGAGCTATAGAACGTGCTGTCGTTTTGAATTATTTTCATATTATGGTTTTGTTGTAGCTATTTTTGTTTATGCTTCTATTTATTAATTATTTATTATTCTTTTCCTAATATTTGGAACTTTATCTATTGATATTGAAACAAAAGAAAATCTATGTTCACCCTTTCATAGAGTCATTAATTAAATTCTGAACAACAATATGTAATACCGCAAGATGAGACATGTGGAAAATAAATGCTTCCTGTTCTAGGGCTACTAGGCGAAGAAAAAATGAAATAAAATAAAAAAATATATAATTTCTCCTATACTATGGGGTAGTAAAAGTGGGGTGGTTAAGGGATTGGAAGTTAACTGGTTGTTGTTTGAGTTTATCAAAAAAGCTTTTCAAAAGAGAAAACTGGAAAAAAGTAATAAAAGAAGAAAAAAAATAATGTGTATTTTTTCACCTGAAAGCTCTCTCAGAGTTACGAACTTGCTGGTTTTTATTTTAATTTTATGGTGGAAAGGATAATTGAGATTTTCACCACCCATCTTACCTAAAGTAATGCTAAATGAAAAATAAAAAACAAGGCTATAAAGCCAAATTTTCCAAAAAGTGAGTCGAGTACTCAAAATGTTTATATACAAAGTTTATTTTCAACTTCAACGTTGAGAAACGCCGACCTATTGTGGAAATTTATGTGATGTGTGAAATTAGGAGAACTTAATTAATTTGGCAAGAGGTCTTGGGCGGAGGCATTTGAGATTCAATGGCTTGTTTATCACAACAATATAGTAAGCGGAAGCAATTGAAAAACAGGCGGTCGAACCAAAATCAGCAGAGTAAATTTTCCGGAAAAGGGGAAGAGAATTCGAGTTCCTTAAAGGATGATGAAGCACTGGCATCATGCTCAGTCCCTGGACCCCAGGATGAGGAAGCACTGGCACCATGTTTAGTCTTGGACCCCCAGGATACCTTGCCACAATCATCCTATACCTCAACATGTAAGACTCGAAGCTATATCTGTTTGCCCGCCTTCTCATAACTATGTACAGTCAGTGCAAAATGTATGTGCAATTTTTAATGTTTTCCTTGATTTTTTTTTTATTTATAATTTAAATTTCGTATTATGCTTAGTTGAGCATGATGAGGTAAAAAATGGGTCCATTGCTTAAAAAACAATTTTAAATAGGACAAATAGTGTATAAATAAAGAAATTTGTCTGAGAAGGAAAAGCATAAAGTATTGGAACACTTGGGGTTTCTGTAATAAGACCGATTTGTTTACCTCGTTAATCCCTTTCATATAACTAGTAAATATATACAATGGCTTTATCTTTGAATCAGTCAGTGTCCGAAGCAGTTCATTCAAAATGGGACGCAAATCATTTGTGACAACCGAAGAAGAACGAAAAATTATTATCTCTTTGCACAACCAGTGTAAATCTCTTCTAATGTATATATGTAAATTATTCTATGTAATGCCAAAGTATTTTAGAATAGAACTGAAAATATTAAAAGGATACATTAAAATGATTGATTGTAGTTTTATGTTCTAGAGCCTTTATGATCATTATTAAATTATAATACCTCTTGCAGGCCAAGAAAAATTAATTAACCCCATGGATATTTGTGTCCCAATATAAGTGTTTGGTACTCTCGCAAATTAGCCAAGCATATAAGATCCCGGTTGCTGTTTGTGAAGCACCTAAGGATAACTAAAGTATAGTTAACCCAATATCATCATCATTGGAGCAACAACTCAACTCTGAGTCAAGGCCTCCTGGATCAGCCTTGCCAGTCGTCTCGGTCCTGTGCAGCTGCTGTCTAGTTCCTGACTCCAAGTCGGATCCTCCAATCAGGCGCAACACATTCCTTCCAACGTATCTTCGGCCTCCCAAGCCCATCTTCAAGCCTACTTTCTGCCCTCTTTCTCCATCGAGGTCTGGATATTTACTAATTTCTCTTCGTATCGAACCCACCTTCTGCTCTTTTTCTTCCTCTAGGTCCTATATATTTATTAATTTCTCTTCATAGTGAAGCCCTCCTTCTGCCCTCTTTCTCCATCGAGGTCTGGATAATTACGAATTACTCTTCGCTACCTCTGAATTACCGGTGCCCTCACAAACATCTCCAATCTTCATGTTCTAACATAAGTTCTGGTTACCCCAAATCGATGATATTTCAGAAATATTGTATTTTTCATCACTTTTTTCAACAATTTCAGTTTGGTGGAGTTCAATTAATCCGAAAATCAATACAGAGAATACCCCAAGGACAAGAGCTATTGTATATTCTGTATGAAATACACAATCCTCTCATTGGTCCTGCTATATTCAAAGCCATTTCCCTTGGGCCAGTTTTTTCTTTTTTAGTAGCAATAGGAAGTATCTCATGGGGTATATCAGAGGAATAGGTAAATGTGACTGGAAGGCGGCCCCTAAAAATAAAGTTCTGTTTTATCAGATCTGGCCCAATTTTTCTGTTATACTTAAAGAATAAAATAAATATTACTTCAAAAAACGTCTCTGCATGAATTAATCAAATAATCTCTCTGAAGTCAGTCGATTCGGTTATCAGGGATTTCTGAATTGTCTTACTAAATCTAAGACATGGAACGTTATTCGAGTTGTAGCGCTCCCTCCTCTGATCCACCTTCCCATCGCTGAAAATCGACAGTTGACTTCCCCATTGTCATGTAATTATGATTTTTTAGTTCATTCCCATTGGCGTAGCTAGCATTATTCTATGGTGATGGCGGGGGGGGCAACCGGTCAACACGACCGATATAATAAAACAATAGTTTACATTTCACACAATCATATTTTTAGTTTAAGTTTAGTTAAACATAATAATTAACAATGAGGTACCAAACCTTACATATTTAGATAATACAATACAAACTGAGGACTTTTTTGACCATTTCGATCTAAGCACACAGAGGAATGAACCCTATTTTGACCATTTTGATCCATGTATCCTGCGGATTGCTCTATTTTGACCACTCCGATCGAAGCACACTGTGGACTGAAGCCTATTTTAACTACATATTTAGATAATACAATAACAATTGAGAACGTTTTTGACCATTTCGAACCAAACTCACTGTGGTCCGAGCCCTATTTCGATAATTTTGATCCGAGTTCTTTACATACTGAACCCTATTTCGACCGTTCCGACCCGAGTCCTAGACCCTGTTAGGATGTAGAACGGGTTCCCAGGTTGATTGGTTCACTGTCCATACTCTTAAACAGATTTCCTCATCCGGCTCTTCTATTGTTCCTTCCTCCAATACACGTCCATTGTTTTCATATCCATTATTAACATCCAGAAAATTTTCACAACCATTCTACCCATAAAAGCAAACAAAAGGAGCAAAACCGAAAATTCATTTGGAAAACTCGGTCAATCAAGTTGAATTAATCTCTCTTTGATATTTTGTTTGTTGTAGCTCGTATTATGTGAAAACTTTTTCACAATTTTTAAAAAAAAATTGTTCCCTCTTTATGATGGTATATTCGGAATTAATTCCGATATAATGGTAAATAAAACAATACAGACAGACGTCAAACAAGTAAAGTATCCTAGACAAAAAATAAAAATAAAATAAAATAGATCACATTATGACACAAACATAGGAATAACAAAATTTTGTTGGGACGAACAACTACTTAGGTTATTATGGAGCTGCCGCGTTATATTTCCTGTCCTCTCTGAGTCAGGACACTTTTTTATACAAATATAGGTACTATGAGTCCACAAAGTCCATAGTTGGGTTCCCATGAGAGGCCAGGGGGACCGGGGAAGGGCAAAGCACGGGACCCAGGTTACCCAACGAATAGGCAGGCCAGGGGGACTCGGGAAGGGCAAAGCACGGGACCCAGGGCACCCAACGAACAAGCAGGCCAGGGGGACTGGGGAAGGGCAAAGCACAAGACCCAGGGCACCCAACGAACAAGCAGGCCAGGGGGACCGGGGAAGGGCAAAGCACGGGACCCAGTGTACCCAACGAATAGGCAGGCCAGGGGGACTGGAGAAGGGCAAAGCACAGGACCCAGGGCACCCAACGAACAGGCAGGCCAGGCCAGGGGTACCGGGGAAGGGCAAAGCACGGGATCCAGGGCATTCAACGAACAGGCAGGCCAGGGGGACTGGGGAAGGGCAAAGCACAGGACCCAGGGCACCCAACGAACAAGCAGGCCAGGGGGACTGGGGAAGGGCAAAGCACGGGACCCAGGGCACCCAACGAACAGGCAGGCCAGGGGGACTCGGGAAGGGCAAAGCACGGGACCCAGGGCACCCAACGAACAAGCAGGCCAGGGGGACTGGGGAAGGGCAAAGCACAAGACCCAGGGCACCCAACGAACAAGCAGGCCAGGGGGACCGGGGAAGGGCAAAGCACGGGACCCAGTGTACCCAACGAATAGGCAGGCCAGGGGGACTGGAGAAGGGCAAAGCACAGGACCCAGGGCACCCAACGAACAGGCAGGCCAGGCCAGGGGTACCGGGGAAGGGCAAAGCACGGGATCCAGGGCATTCAACGAACAGGCAGGCCAGGGGGACTGGGGAAGGGCAAAGCACAGGACCCAGGGCACCCAACGAACAAGCAGGCCAGGGGGACTGGGGAAGGGCAAAGCACGGGACCCAGGGCACCCAACGAACAGGCAGGCCAGGGGGACTCGGGAAGGGTAAAGCACGGGACCCAGGGCACCCAACGAACAAGCAGGCCAAGGGGACTGGGGAAGGGCAAAGCACAAGACCCAGGGCACCCAACGAACAAGCAGGCCAGGGGGACTGGGGAAGGGCAAAGCACGGGACCCAGGGCACCCAACGAACAAGCAGGCCAGGGGGACTGGGGAAGGGCAAAGCACAGGACCCAGGGCACCCAACGAACAGGCAGGCCAGGGGGACTGGGGAAGGGCAAAGCACAGGACCCAGTACACCCAACGAACAAGCAGGCCAGGGGGACTGGGAAAGGGCAAAGCACAGGACCCAGGGCACCCAACGAACAGGCAGACCAGGCCAGGGGGCAAGCAACAGCACCGCCATGGTCATCGTCATTAGAGGGTTCTGAATTCATATATAAAATTTCAGGTCGATACATTAATTTTTTATTATATATACCTAATATAAGTTATAATCGGCATATGATAAATGCATCTTATCATCAAATAAGATACATGTGAATATATTTGTATTATTTTTGTATATTCACATGTATCTTATACAAATAAGTTAACAACAAATGCAAAACAATATGCATCTCATCAAAAGCAGATTGCATAAATTTTACCAAAAAATGAATTGAACAAATATTATATTCATATAACAAATATATTATTCATTAAACATTTTGCTAGTGTAATTCTATTCCTTCCTTTTTTTCCGGTGAATATACAGACGATGTTTACACAAACTACGAGGGTACTAATTGGACAATGGTTTTTTTGAAATGAGTTTCTTTCAATTTGACACAGGTCATTGATCATTGTTCAACAGGCATATTCAACAGGTAGGCATTTTTCAAAAACGTTTAACAAGTGCCAAATCGAATGCCAATTTTCTTTCTAAGCGACTGATTTATGCCCAACCGACTGATTTTTCCCCCTTTTTTGTACTACCTCATGGAAAAGTAATTAAATGTCATCTCCATTTTAACGAAATTTTCAAAGTCCCTTCAACACAAAATAGGGTTATAAGTAAGGTCTCCTAAACATGTTGAAGTGTTATAAGATCTCCTGAACTCAACATAGAGTTATAATGTCTCCTGAACAAGAGATATAAAGGAAAAACGTATGTTTTTTTACAAATATTGTATATTTCACAAAATATATATAAAATATGGGAGTACTTTCAATATTGCTACCATCTTCAGCCACGAAGATATATATTTCGTGAAATATAGAATATTTGTAAAAAATATACTGTTTCCATTATTTTTTATTAGGTGTTTCACAATATCTCAGCAAAAATGTTAAGTATCATAAAGTAATCATATAATGTCTCCTGAACATGAAATAGAGTTATGAGGTCTCCTGAACACAAGACATAGTTATCGATTCATAAGGTCTCCGGAACACAAGACATAGTTATCGATTCATAAGGTCTCCGGAACACAAGACATAGTTATCGATTCATAAGGTCTTCTGAACACAAGACATAGAGTTATAAGGTTCCTGAACACAAGTTCATTGATACAAACGTCACCAAGTTCAAATCACATACACATACAGTGGAACTGTTGATAACTCAATCCCTCCGTACTCACATTTTCGTACGACTACAATACTTCCTTATAAAAAAAGGTATACGAAAGTAAAAATGTATTTATTGTATTATTATGATTCGTTTTAACACCATTGTGATAATTTAAAAAAAAAATAATAATTAAAATAATTTTTACTTACCACATTTCCTGTAGAAATTGGTCTTATAATAAATTTTGATTTCTACAGTAGTTTCCGAAAAGGGTCTTAAAAAAAATATATAAACAATTTTGAAGGAAGTGTACGTATATAAAAAATTTCAATTTGTTATTACTTTATTTGGATTTTAGCTAAAATATAATTAAAATTCGGGGTGCCGGCAAATTTTCTTAATTTGTAAAATTTTCAAATTATCTAATCCAAAGATATTTTTTTATTATTTGATTGACAGGGAAAATGAATATAATATAATCAAGAACAAAATATTGCGTAATAAACTTACATTATAAAGATGGTCGCGCGCCTGTGCGTCAGGTACTCGTTACAGACCCCTAACCGAGTGAATAAACCTAGGTAGGAGATATTAGAGACTCCCACAGTAGAATGAAGCTCATGATCACCAGAACGACGAAAGAGCGTTCTGGTAGTAGGCGACATGACCTCGCAGTTAAAGCCCGGGCATGAGAGTCACAATAAGTAACATTGAAAATGGTCAAGACGTATTCATGGGACTTTGAAACGTAAAAATCCGTTGAAAACTCAATCTCAGATTTACAATACTTCCTTATAATAAAGGTGTATGACAGTAAAAATGTATTTATTATATTACTATCATTCATTTTATTATCATATATATATTTTATTATCATAAAGCTGAATCACAATATATTCCCATTTATAAGTTTTATAAGTGTATGAGTCGACATTTCCCAACTTTCTACTAAAATAATTTTATTTTCAGAATAAAAATGAGATCAGGTTGACTACAAGAAGTAGATATCTTTTGTAGAAAAGGGGTATCATAAATAATACGGAATTGGAATCGAAGGACGAAATTGCGTTTTTTATCACTTTGCCTTCCTTTATGAATTATTCAATGGCGACTGACTTCCAACAGATGGAAGGGAGCAGCGGTTCAAGTAGACTGACATATGAATGAAAACACATTCACATAAGTTTTCAGACCTCACTCTCCCTTCATCTTCTCCAAAGATCGTATTAACAACAAAAATGTTATGTGTCAGTCAAGAGTGTCTTCAACATCAGAAAAATGCCATCAAAGTTGCCAGTTAAAAACAAAAATATTATGTATTTTGTTGTATTCAAGAAAACAGGAATGTTAGACAAGCTGGCGTACTGAGCAAGATCGCGGGTTCAAAACCCGCCCGAGGCCCTTAGGTTTTCTATCTGAGAGGTGAAAAAACCTTGAGTTCGCCGTCCTTCGGACTGGACGTTAAACGAAAGAGTGAAGTAAGCGAAATTTAAAACTAAACAGTAGGGTGGGGCTCATGTCCACCAGAGCGACGAAAGAGCGCTCTGATAGTAGGCGATATGACCTAGTAGTTAAACCCCAGGCATGAGTCAGAAACTAACTATATTTCGAAACAAAAAAATGGGAAAATAATAATTAGATTATAATCTAGCTGCCAAAACATATTATATGTATATGATATGATTAAAGAAAATATAGTTACATATAATTCGTCCTATCCTACGCCATAAAGGACGTTGTCTAACCACTGCGACATCATCAGTGGTACATCGCCCATATAGTATGGTGTCTGAAGGAGCACTGTTCGTACCCCAGCTGTACAAAGTATAAGGAAAATTGCGAAATCTGTCCAAAATTCGATGTTTCCATCGAATTTCATGATTTTCGACCTGTTGATTGCAAAAAAGAAGGTCTTCATGTGAGTGTGAACATAGTATCTCTCGATGGAAAGAACAAAGACGAAATATTATACGGAGGCTCGACTCATAAGCCCTATAAATATAAGCTGCAGCTCGTAAAATATACTTAGACCCCGAAATAAAGTGATCTCAGTTTTCAAATCTAATGAGATTCAGTTAGCACATCTCGATCTTCGATTTTCGCACGATTCCAATACTATCCCACACTTTGTACCGATGTTATGGAGATGAAAATCTGCCCCCTCTCTTTAGTTGTAAAAAAAAATAGATTCTCGATTGTCAATCGGAATCGATATGAGATATAACCGGGAAAGGTGGCAGAACCTCCCGGAGAGTTCAGTGTTTTTTTTTTTGTACATAGATATTTCTGTGTAGTCAATATAGAAGTGGAAGTAGTTATTTTTATTTTTTTTTTTTATTTCTAACATATATCCTGCAAAATTATTCCCGGCACGGACGTACACTCTGGGTCCCGTTGAGCATATCCAACACAACTGTGCCATCCCGGTCCAGTAACGGCACAACTACAGTTATCAAAAAGTAAAAATAAGTGTATACATGCGAGTATAAGTGACATGGATTCCATATTCCCTTAGACCAACCATGTTTTTACAGATGACTCTCCCCCACTCCTCTTCTCCTCTAATGAGTTTGCATCAGGGGTTTTCTTAGTTACATTGTACGACATTGAGAATGACTTTATTATAAATAGTAATAGCAATTTAATAAATTTGAGAAGGTTGAGGGGGAGGAAAAGTGCATTGAATTGAAAAAATTATGGTTTCCAGATTTACTTTGTGAAGCTCCATTCTAGGAATAGATAATTAAAATACACAATTTCTTTGTCTAACTTCACTATATATTCTCAAATACTCAACTAGTTTCGCCGTGTTAAGGCATTATCAAGAGTTACTTACAAACTAACAGAATTGGTTGACAGGGTAGAAGGTACAGTTATGGAGGGGTTTTCAGGTAATTGTCTAACTTCACTATATATTCTCAAATACTCAACTAGTTTCGCCGTGTTAAGGCATTATCAAGAGTTACTTACAAACTGACAGAATTGGTTGACAGGGTAGAAGGTACAGTTATGGAGGGGTTTTCAGGTAATGATGGGGAATCCCTTGTTTTTGTTACTCTATACATTCCAATAAACAGATTTACAAGATAATAATAAATATAAAATAAAAAAGAAAGAAAATATATATATATATATATATATATATATATATATATATATATATATAATCTAATAAAGCGAATCTAACAGTAAAGTGTTGCTATTTATATAGGTATGACTCATGAATTATATAAATGTAAAATATAATAAATATTAAAGTGAATAAAAACAAATACAAAGAATTTAAAGACAAATTAAAACATCAAATGAAAATTATAGTATTCTCTGAATGTCAGTTGGCAAAACATTTCTACAGTCATCAGACTCTTAGCTACTTGATATTTAAATTAAGAAGGGGGGAATGGTTCAGTTCTATTTGTTCATTTAGCATTACAATATC
The DNA here is from genome assembly GCA_963662175.1 of Aradus depressus. Lineage (NCBI taxonomy): Eukaryota > Metazoa > Arthropoda > Insecta > Hemiptera > Aradidae > Aradus > Aradus depressus. The sequence goes on from OY759222.1 coordinate 25,449,914, forward strand.
GTTATTTTTCTTCAGTTTATTTATTTCTACCGCTTTCAGTAAATTCAAAAGTGGACCTTTTTGGCAGATATGTATTATATTATAGTTGGTTTGTGTTGTGTTTCTATGGTATGTCCTGTTTCTGTGAGATGTTGGTGAAATGAGGATTGTCTTGATAATGCCTTAACACGGCGAAACTAGTTGAGTATTTGAGAATATATAGTGAAATTTGACAAAGAAATTGTGTATTTTAATTATCTATTCCTGCATTGAATTGTTCCAACGATTCTCTCAAATTTGGTGCGTTTTGAGTAATATTTGAATTTTTTTTTGTAATCAGTCTTGTTTGGTTTATTTATTATTAACTATTTTAATAACGAACCTATACAATACATATATTTTTGGAATTGTCATTTTAATCCCTGTAATTTGATATACAACATGAGTTTTGTTAACCTTTGATTTCTGGAGTTTGGCAATATTCTGTCTTTTTTTTTCTGGACTGTCACATAGTCTATGTCACTCGGGAGATTACGACGAATGGTATGACTTATAAATCATTCAAATCTGTCCAGTCGTTCAGACACTTTTTTCTGACTGAAGCTCTCGCGCATACGCCGCCGAGGATAGAATCCAACCTTCAAAAAATGTATACGACATCCTACTGGGGTGGAAATTGGTCTAGAATGGAGTTAGTTCCTTGAAATAGGAGAGGAAATAGAACACTTACTACTTCGCCCTAACATCAGAATCTACCAGGAAATGGCTTCCGGTGCTGGTGCCAGTAACCACAGCCACTACGAATATAACCTGCGTTGGTGGTGCCGCTTGGAAGCAACCATCCCCGTATCATTTTAACTAAGGCTGTGAAAACCGCCCGCCTCATCCCTACAGTTTCCCACCTTCAGGATTAGAAACATTTAGGGGATGGTTTCCATACCATTAGTATAAAAAAAATATTGTAATAGTGCAAAAAACCGAGATTGAGTTTTCAACGGATTTTCACGTTTCAACCCCTGAAACTTTTGTCTGTCGATGCGCGCGTGTATGTGTTTTGGAAAAGTTTGAGCGCTCTAGAGCAGAAACGATTGTAGCTATAAACTTAAAATTAAAAATCTCAACTTTACTTCGAAGCCTAATTACATTTTACAATGAGTACGAGTTGTAGAAAAAACTAAAAGATACAATTTTTTGCAGATCCTTCGGTTTTTAAGGTACATGCAGAAAAAAACTGATTAAACGGTTCCTTGTTTTTCCGTGAGAATAATTGATGAAAACAGTCTATACCATTTCTTTGATTTGATTCTACGTCAGAATGAACACTGAATTTGTTAAGATACCAGACCGCATACGCTCTTGTTACGCCACTGAACTTAAGTAAACAAACAATGAGACTAAACTTCGGACAGTACACACACGATAGATAATCAACCGGATATGGTTATTGAACAAATCCACTGCTATTGTGGAATTGTCAAGTTCCCGTGCATATTTAATATGTTGTGAATGACAATAACATTGTGATGACAGGAAGTTTGAACGGTAATCAACAATGAAGGAAGGGTTTCTCATAATAGGTGATAAACCAAGGAATCGATTTGATGATATCAACTCGTAGTGGCTTTGTTGTCGTCAACATCATCTCATGAATAGTAAATATAGTACTCATCAAATAATGCCATCATCACATGACTAACTACATTTAGTTTCTTCACTCAATAGCAAATATACAGTTTTGGGTCGAGCTGGCAACGACATATCGATATACACAAATCATCGATACGTTTGGGTAAAATACCGATATATTTAGAGGGCGCCGGTAGCTCAGTGGTATGCGTGCTTGACTTCTGAGCTCAAGGTCGTGGGTTCGTAGCCCGACCGAGGCCCTTAGTTTATTTTATCTGGGAGGTAAAATAAACTTAAGCACGCCGTCCTTCGGATGGGACGTTAAGCGATGGTCCTGAGCCTGTACGATGTCAGGTACTCGACCCCTACCCTAGATGAATAAAAATTTAGGGTAGGCAAAATTTAGGACTCCCACAGTAGAGTCGGGCTCATGTCCACCAGAGTGACGAAATAGCGCTCTGGTAGTAGGCGATATGACCTCGTAGTTAAAGCCCGGGCATGAGTCATAAAACCTAACCTAACCTAACCGATATATTTATACGCGATATATTAGGCCATATATTGATATAATGTAGATATATTTAAAAAAAATTGATTAAATTTTTTTTAAATCAAAAATAATAATATATCAAAAAAATATATATATAGGTATATTAATTGGGTTTGGATAGGTAATCTAATCGATTTTACCCAGATAGTAGACTGATCAGTGATCACAGAGGCAGTCGCCACTCGTCAGTTCAACACTGAATACTGATTGTGAAGCTTGGATCTGAGGCACTGAAGCTGAAGGTTACTTTAGTACATGTTATTTGCTATTGACTATTGTTAACTATCATCTATTTTGTTTTGAGTTTTTGACTTAAATCTTAATAAAAGTTTAAAATGCACTCTAAGAGTGAAGTATGGATGCACTTCGAAAAAAACTAAAAAGATTAAAAAACTTGTCACTCCAATATATTACTTTTAACTTGGATAAAGGTAAGTATTAAGTAAATACTTAAACGTAATAATATGCGAAAATTTATCTACATATTATATTAAAGACAAAAAAAATAATTAACAATAAATATACACAATAATATCAAACTAGGTGAAAATGATCTATGTACAGCAGGCGGATAAAAAGAATGGACCAGAGAAGAAGGTAGTTTTACAACACTTTTCGCAACATGGATCGCAGGGCGCGAAAAATGAAAGTGGATACTCTGAAGGAAGAAAGTCCCCCATCCAACACGTTGGACTTTCTATCCGCCTACTGTATAGTCATTAGCCTATAGGGATAATATTTAAATCATTATATCGATATATTTGGACCGACATTTGGCCACTGCGATTTATTTGTAGCGATATATCAATTGTTCGACTTATCGATATATTTTGAAATATTGCCACCCCTAGTTTTGGGGGCCCTATTTCTCCTCTGATGGAATCCTTCCCCCATTCCAAATGGATTGTATGAGTTAGATGCAAGGAAATAAAATACGTGCTTACTTAGATCTGGATTAGATTTTAGGCAAAGTCAGTCGAAAATTGAAACCACATTACATCAAAGCCTATGTATGTATATTTGACAAGACACCGCTGATATGAATGATCTGATCTTTTCACACTTTAGACGTGCGGTTGATTTATGTGAAGATTTAATAAAGAAAATTTTTTTGGTAAGAACCGATTATTCTATAGGACTATAAGACAATCAAGCAAATGACAAGAAAAAAAAAAAAAAAAGATTTGAGAAAACGATTTTTGAGACGGTTTATGTCATTTTTCCAGCAACTCCGCCACCCTGCGAAAAATTGTATTTAATAAAAATGCTCATTTTCGTTTTTTCATAATTCATAAATTTTCATAATTCATAAATTGATGCGATATCTTATCAAATATAGAACCCGAAGTATAGGTGTCTTATAAAATGTCTTTCAGCCGATGGTTTATGTATCTAACACACTACTGTTCCTGATTTATTTTTTCCATTCAGTACTTTCGACCGAAAATATTGATATAGGGTGTATAATGGATCACGTTTTCGGGGGGAAGGTGAAGGGTTAAAGGTCGCCTTGTGTGGGTGTCTACTGCTTAATAGTAGAGAGACGTGTAGCGGTTTTAGGGGAATAATTCGGATATAGCTTTCAGAAGACGGGGATGCTATGTAGAATACAGGAGTGTTGTTTAAATTGAGAGCTCAGGTGAGCCAGGGGCCTCGGATTAGGAGACAAGGATTTTCTATTTTCTTAAGGATTACTCCTAAATTAAATAGTAATCCACACTGTCTATTCTGTTCTGTTTAATGTTACAAACAAGAGAGCTAACTAAATTGGAGATTTGTAATATCCATCTGTGTAGATGTGGTGCTGATTCACTTTGAGGACACGGTCCTATTTTAGTAAAAAAAACAAATTGGAGATTTGTGATATTCATCTGTGTAGATGCGGTGCTGATTCACTTAGAAGACATGGTCCTATTTTTTATATTAAGATTGTGTTATATAAAAAAAATACACAACTTGTAATTATTAAATTACTCCAAAATTAATTGTTATTTTTTAAAGAGGAAAACGGCTGAAATATTGATTTTATAAATGGAAACAGCTGATAAGACATTGATAAATTAATAAGTAAAGATAATATTAATAATGATTAAGCCATTCGCTTTTGTTAAAAATAAATGGAGAACAATTGACAATCGAAACAACGCTGGCGGATCAGCTGTTTTATATAGGCAAGGACAGTCGAGTGAGAGGAGTGCTAGGGTTAAGATAAAACATAGTTGAAGTAGAGACGTGAAGCGAGACAGTGCACGAGTTACAGACAAAAACCGGTGATGAAAGCGACATAGTGTATACAGTGGAGAAATTGGTCAGTGCTTTAGGACCTCAGGAAAGCTATCTTTCAATAAACTGCCATATTGAAAAACTCCGACTTCTAGCTCAAATCCGTCTCCACAATACCAATAAAAATTTTAGAATATTACTTGGAGGGTTTAGGTATGAGTTTTGTCCTGAAAGTGTCTGCAGGCTCTGTACCTTAGATGAGAAGGACGGCCTCATACATTTTTTGTTCCATTGTTCCTCCTTGTGTATCCCCAGGCAAGCATTTCTCCATAATCATCTCACCAATAGACCAGAATATAACTCAGAAACATTTGTACATATTTTAAATAATTTTAAAGTTAGAGGAATTAACGATTTATTTTTATTTTTTTCGGTTGCTTTAAAAATAAAGAATAATTTAATTTAATTTGTGCTTGTAAGATGGATGTATATATATTTTGTTTTTATTATTATTATTTTTTTTTTATTTATTCATGTGGTATTTTTTTATATAATTTTCGAATTGTTTCATTTATACTTCTTTTGTTATTTATTTTGTGAAAAAAAAAAACACTCATTTCCATGAGGATTGTAATCTTTTGTGCAATAAAAGTTTATCTTATCTTATCTGTATACAGTGGAGAAGGAGAATAATTCATTAGTATAGTGTGTATATATTATAAGGAAAGGCAAAATATAGAAGAGAGGACAAATAAAGAGTGAGCTATAAAAGAAGGTACTTTTTATTTATTAATAAATATATAAATATAATATATAAAAAAATAAATTATTTAGAAAAATTATACTACTGGCTAATCCCTAAAACTGCATTAGACTTTTTTTGTGGACGCTCTTTTTTTTTTTTTTTTTATACTGGGCGTGTAAAAAAAAGAAGAGCAGCGACAGAAAAAAGACTAATGTAGTTTTAAGGATTAGCCAGTAGTATAATTTTTGAAAATCATTTTTTTTTTCATTTTCCAAATTTTTTTTTTCCTTTATAATGTAGGTTAAATATTAATAAACTCGATTCTTTGCTATTAGTTTTCCCTGTCAACCAAATCAGAAAATACGTTTGGATTCGATTGAACATTTTTGCAAATTTAGAAACATTTTATGGCATCCCAGAATTGTATATGTAGAAGAATCCAAATGAAGCATGACTTCCCGTGACATTCTCGCACGAGCCGAGAACCAGTATAAAAACTTCCCCAATTTATCATGATTGGCCCGTGATGGTAGTTCACCTTTAAGCTACTAGGTGGAACTACCATCACGCCACTGTCCCCAAACCTTTTAGGCCCCTGGCGAGCGCGGGTGCGGTCCGAGGCTGTTGAGCGGTTGGGAATCCGTGCTAGAGGGCTCCTAGGGTCAGCTGACGCCTGACCCTACCCCTGATCGGCTCCCGCTCCCTCAGCAGCTCTGGATTAAGGGGCCGCTAGTCGGAACTTTTGATACCATTGGTCCAACTAGTGTGCCCTGCCCAGCTCGCTCTGGGTTCGACATATATCCAAGAAAAACAGAAGCAGAGTGCAGAGGACAAAGCCAGTTGAAGTAATCCAATCTATCCTATCCAGCTGTGAAGCCAAGGGAGTCATCTCAACATTCCCCCCACGCCTTCCGGGGTATTTTTGGGTGACCGGCTTTGCTAGCCGGTTCATTACTCACTCTACCCTTCTACATCAAGCACGAAATTGAAATTTTTTTATTTGTGATAGTAAGGTGTGGTGGGACGAGATTTCTCATGGAAATAAAAGATGTTATCTTCCCACTGTTTTATTTTAGACCAGAACCAGTTTTCGACGCAACAGCATCATCATCAGTGGTTCATCCCACCCACACAGCACAGCGGTTAGAAGACAACTGGGCAGTTGTGCTCTGTGGGTGGGATGAACCACTGATGATGACGCTGTTGCCTCGAAAACCGGTTCTGGTCTAAAGATTAAAATAAAACAGTGGGAAGACATATTTAATTTCTATGAGAAACTTTTCTATATACGTTCACTTTCTTAAAAATTGCACGTCATACACTTTCTATATCTTATTAGGGCCCTTTTTGGAAACTACTATAGAAATCAAAATTTAATATAAGACCATACAAAATTTCTACAAGAAATGTGATAACAATTTTTTTTTATTGTTATTATTTTTATTATGATTATTTTATTTATACTATTCACATTAATAGTAATGTAATAAAATATAAATCCACTGTTTATATTTTTCAATGAAAAATAAAAGATAATATATAATATATAATATCTTGATATTCTTTTTAATATTTTGTTTAACTAAATTTTGCCTCTCCAGGTTTAATTAAGGAGTGTTTAACGAGAACCTGACATCGCACACTCGGTAACACACCCTTCTGAATGACGGCATGCTTAACTTTTTTTTTACATCCAGGATAAAAAAAATGTTATGGGTCTCAGCTGGGTGCGAAACCATTATCCTGGAGCACAATAGGCACCTCTGTTCTACCAACGTCTCCCAATTAACATTTAGAAAAATTTAAGTCTTATTTCCCCGGGTGAGCGCAAAGTGTTTTCTCGGAATGCCAATTTTGTCAAGTCCCTCTTAAGCCCTTTGGTCAAAGGAGAAGTTAATTAATTTTCAAGTTTCTACTGGGGTTCATGTTCTAGTGTATTTGGTACTCTTTACATCAATGGTCTGAAAAAAAAATAAATAAAATAATAATAATAATAAAAAGTCATCAGTGAACCACCGGTAATGAACTTCCCCAGCACGAATTAAGTTTTTGCTCTCCCTCCGAAACCAATAGATAAAAATCAATAGTTGATTTACATAGGGGCTTCTGAATCATACTAAATTTTGGGTGAATACATTCATTATACATCAAAAGTTATTGCTGTTTTTGACTTGAGCTATCCCTCTCATCCCCACCCCTCTCTTAAGCCGATTCCGCTGAAAATTTATAAATACCCTTCTTATGGGATTCTGAATTCACATATGAAATTTCATGTCAATGCATTCATCAAAACTGCAGTTATTAGAGAATTTCTTTTAGGAACTCTCGTAATCCTAACATTTCCATTGGTCGATTTGGCAGGAAGTTAATAGATGTCGTCCTTATGAGGTTCTGGATGCATGGATACATACAAAATTTCATGTCGATATTGGAGATATTGTATTCACAGACACACGGTCATAGATATATATTTTTTTGAACATTTCTGTCTGATAACATAACTTCTCATATACTTAGTATAACTGCTACTAAGTTGAGGAACGAGGACCTATTGCGGAAACTTGTAATAAATAAATAAAACAAACTTATTTTTGAAATATTGTCTATTCCACTAAAGATATATATATATAACTACCGGTTTCGGCCTTACACAATCGTCAGGTCTATTTATGAGTTCAGTAGTGAAATAGACAATATTTTAAAAATAAGTTAGTTTTATTTATTTAGTATAACTGTGGAAGTAAAATATATATATAAGGGTGGTCCTTAAAAAATTCGTCGACATTGCCATACCTGAAAATGATCGACAAATATGTAAAAACTACGAAAAAAGAAAAAAATGTTACCAGAGGCTTCGTGTAAGACGTTTTTGACGCACTTTATTCAGATAAAATACAATCATTGCCCAAAATTGAGCGCATAAACTGACTAAATAGTGTTAGAAGAGGTTCTTACCGCATAAAGTAAATACTAATTATTTACGTAATGAAATATCAGATCAAAATAGAATCATGGTTCATTTAGGTTGTGTTTTTTGAAACTTTTGAAACCCTTGTAAAAAACTCTTTTGCGGCACGGGTTTTTCGTACTCTAAAAATCTGGTAGCATTTTTTTCGTCGTTTTTACATATTTGTCGATCATTTTCAGGTATGGCAATGTCGACGACATTTTTTAAGGACCACCCTTATATATATATATATATATATTCAATTTCTGATCTGAGATGGAATCAATAATAGGTGGGTGAGGGAACGTCAGGACTAACCTGGGGTAAACAAGAATTTAATCCCGATCCTTCGTCTCATTCCCCCCCCCCCCCCCCCCACCCCCACCCCTTCTGCCCACTCTAAATTATTCAAATTCCCCAAAGAACGAAGAGCACTAGGCCGCCCCCCCCCCCCCCTCCTGTTGGAGGGGGGCGGATTATTCGATTTTGAACTTTCCTCAACCGCCCCCCTCCCCCCCCATTCCTCTTTTCCTATTGGTTTATCCCCGAAAAGCTCGTCATCCCGTCTGTCGCGCTGTTTAATAGGATGAGGCACTGGGAGAGGGTGGGGAAGAAATTATCCTAATTCAATTTATGGTCGTTTTGTGAATTACAGGATGAAGATAAATAAATTTTTACATAAATGCTTCTAGAATATTGTAGGAGATGTATCAACAAGTTGTATATCCACTGTTTTTGTTTTTTTTAGTTTTTGTACGCTATAGTGTTGAAAATGGAACGTAGGTGGTTTGCTCAAGCAGTTACCTGAAACTCATATTGCGTAAAAAACCATACCAGATTTCGCACATTTCTTATCTGTCTATTTACTCTGCGCAAACGACTAGTGAAGGTGAGAAGGAAAGCTCATGATCTTGAGTGAGATTGTCGAGATGGGGGCAATCACCGGCTGGTGAATCAATGGCGATCGGTGATCGTCTGCGAGCTCGTCACACTGCTTCTCCTTCCGCCGACATATCGGCGGGACATTGAGTAGCCGGTCTCCGTCAGATTCAGTTATGATCCGGTTCCGGATCGGCAGTTCCGATGGCCCGCATGAATAATTCTTCCTCTTAAAGAAGAGTAGTATGAAGTTAAAATTGCCGTGACATCATATCTAGGTCATACAGTGGCCAGATTGTACCCATGTAGAGACGAGGCAATACAAGGACGTTCGGAAAGTTTGCGTACGTCGTTAGCCCATCCGAACTTCATGACCAACGCTAAGGTCAGGAAAGTATTTATTGTGCGCAAACGAGTTACTGCTCTTCAGGTATTATTACAAAAATGTGCTCAAGTTCTCTACTACAATCGTTTTTGGGTGAGAGCGCTCACAAAGTTTCATTCGTATACATTCGCACAGACAGAGTTTTTAAGGTCATTATGTACCTTGAAATTTTGTTCATAACACAATGATTTTCATATGATTTCAAAAAAATACTTCTTCTACTAAATGTAAAAAGATAATAATCTTTTTTTAATCTTTAGTATATGTATATATACCTCGATTTCATACACCAGCACACTGACAATTTCAACTAAAAAATATAGAAAAAAGGGAGGAGAGCTGAGGGCGGGGACAGAAGAGGAACCTGCCGCCTTCAGCCATGCCGGGGTCAGCAGGAGGCACCGACGCACAGTTTCCGATAATGAAATTTATGAGTTTTGACTTTCAAAATTCCAGCCTCCGCTCAATTTTTGATCAATTTGTATGAAACTAGGTGCAAAATATTTGTGAAAGCTGGCTTTTTATCAGATAACTGCGGGTTTCACAATCAAGGAATTATATGCCAGTGGTAAAAATCGCCAATATATTGAATTTGGACAGCTTTAGGCCAAAATGACAACATTAGGACCACGTTTGGTTAAAATAAATATTGAATTCGTAATCAGCGACCCAAAAATCAATCCATTTAAGTTGTAAAAATCCGTTAACAAAAACTTAGAGAAAAAAATTATTTTTTTTTTAAATTTTCACGTTTTTTTTTGGCAGCTGTCAATTGGCATATACAGTAGAACCTCTTTAAGTCGAACCTCTATAAGTCGAAAACCTCCAAAACTCGAAAAAAAGTTTTGTTCCTTTCCCTTCAAGCCCCAAAACCTCCATTACTCGAAATCTCAACCCTCTATGAGTCGAAATAATCAGACAACTTTAAGAATTTGCCGACAATGTACACCATTGTTTCTTAGAAAACAATTTAGGAGTATACAATCAATAGGATTTCCAATTATCTAAAGCAAAAAAAAAATTACTGACTTTTTTTAATACCTACATATACTAGGTATTTTTTATTTTAAGGATGTTTTGAAATAATGTTGATTTATAATAAATATAAATATGTTTGTTACCTCTGTAACTTGAATTTTTATTTATTTCACCTCTCTAACTCAAAATTAGTTAGAATGAATCTTGACCTCTTACAAGTCGAATCAAAATCCGCCTGTCGAAATCCTCCATAAGTCGAAAACTCTATAACTCGAATTTTTTGGCGTCTCCCTTGATGTTCGACTTATAGAGGTTCTACTGTAATACCTTGATTGTAAAACCCGCAGTTACCTGATAAAAAGCCAGCTTTCACAAATATTTTGCATCTAGTTTCATCCAAATTGATCAACAATTGAGCGGGGGCTCGAATTTTGAAAATCAAAACTCATAAATTACACACTGTGCGCCGGACGTCTCCACACAGATATAGTACATAGAGGCTCATCGTGCTACTACTGAGTGTTGAAGAAGAACTACATGTGGAGGTGTCCAGAGCTCCTTAGGCCAACCTCACATTAGGCAATTCCGAAGCGACGCGACCGATACGTATCTTTAGGGTATCTTAGAAGTCATTTCCTATGTTGAGCGGTGGGGAGACACAAACGACGCCACTCCCAGGAGACGCGTATCCTACCAGTTCAAGCGACCTGCTAGGAAGGTCGCTCGTCCCTTGAGTCTCCTGCGTCGCCTCGCAATGGCTAGTGAATACACTCTTCTGCACTCACACAATCCCGCATTTGTGTGTTCCTCTGTCTTATGAATGAAGAAAAAATGCCTATCAAGTGTAGGAATGATTCTTTCGTCATTCGATAGAATGCTACGAACTTGGAATCCGACTTTTCCAGCTCTTTAGCACCAACAAACAGTTAACATTCCTTTCGATGTAAGGATGGCACCATAATTTTTTTTTTCTATAATAATAATAATAAGACACAACGACATCTTCATCACTTGAAGAATCTTCACTTGACATGGTAAACAACTCAGCTTCTCGCCACGGCTAGATGGAGACTGAAGAGATCCTAGTCGCTGCACAGTATCCTCAGTGTGAGGAGAAAAGTTGTCTATGGGTATCATACCCACAGGCAACTCAAATGGCTGATTCTTGAGTATCAGTCGCGTCGCTTCGGAATTGCCTAATGTCAGGTTGGCCTTAGTCTGCAAACCAGTGTCCCGACGGTGCCACCCGCAGACTCCCAACTCGTGGACCATGAACCCCAATCCCTTCTTTATTATTGAAGATATTTCCGGGTTGGAAACTAATTGACCGGGATGCTTGAAAACTCAAGCACACAACATCTATGTTAAGCTCCTTGCTTCAGTGCCTACTAATACCTTGCTTCAGAAGCCCTATGATGGCTTTTCATTTCCAAAGGTAACTAAACGATTAGGGTTGTTCCTAATTTCCCTTAATGTACCAACATTCCGCCCCTCCTTCTCTTCTCCTACTGTCTCTCAGTGTATAGAATAATTTAAATTAATTACTGGTATTATCTAGTACGATAAATTTGAGAAGCGAGAGAGTGGGGAGTCGGCTTTACAAAGTTGGGTTAAGTCTGCGAGACACAGTGTTCTAATTAGATCAAGTTCTCTCAAGTTGCGTTGCCAGAGCAGCCTTATTATCGCATACATCCCTATCCCATCTCATCCCTTAAACACATTGATCTTTGTCTTCACCAATTAGCGAACAACAAGTGCCCTTTTTTGATAATAATAGTAATAATACAACCAATCAAACAACCAAAGTATTATAATAACATAGTATTCATCTACTCGTCAATAGTTAGATTGTTGTCACAACAGAACTTCACATATCACGGTTTTCAGAGCATAAGTTCATAATTTGACTTTTCTCTAACTCTGCGACGGTTCTAAAGCTTGGATATACAAAATGGACTGCAGCAAAATCCAGAACAAAGGTTTTTTTAGAATGAAATTAGAAATCAGAAGTAATAATGTACTGAGTTGAGAGAATATACCTGAGACGTTAATATACATTCTGAATCTTAGAAAAAATGGGTAAATTAAGATAAGACATTATTATTATTGAAAATCTAACCAAGGCCCATAGAATGAAACTTTCGTTGCCATATCCGTGTCGTAACGCTTTTACCTACTCCCCTCCAAAACAGCCTCTCCAGAGAACAATCCTCCAGCCTCACCAGAATATATTGAGCAGGTAGAGTGACCAGAGCCTCCTATTCCTGGATAAACAAGAGGAACTCAGGACTGGAGTCCGTGTGATGAGACTGGAACTGGCCCAAGTATGGAACGAGTGCCGACAGCCACCAAGAAGGTTCAACACACTGCCTTGACACAACCTTTTCGTGTCCTTTCGAGTTAAGTCTGCTGTCAGGTAAGAGACCCAGGAAATGGGATACCGCCAACAGTGCACTCTGGCTATGAATCCAAATATCACTGTTTTTCATCCCCTAACTATATCAAATATAGAGAAAGTAATGCAATCAGAAATTCCAAAAAAATAAAAAAAGTCGTGATTCACTGACAAAGTACTTCCCAAGAACGAATAAATCAATTCACTTGTTGCTCCCCAAAACTGTCTCAAATTTTGTGTCGATACATTCATTACATGGACAGTTATTGAGTTGAGCCTCCCCCACAGATTGCTCCCTTCTCTTTGGCACATATGACTAGAAAAAATTAATATCGAGTTCTCGACCCACATATGAAATATCATGTCGATATACTTTTTTTTTTTTACTTCCCCAGGTATATGAGGTGTAGGGGTAGATATGTAATTAGTCAGAAAATTCGATATTGCAATTTCACCGGAATTTCATACTTTTCGATCCCCTGATTCCAAAAATGATGGAATTAAGAGGGAGGGGGGCTTAACACAAAAACTCTAATAACTGCCGTTGTAGTGCTCAACTCAAAAATCCCAATAATTGTCCATGTAAATATGAACACGAAAGTATGAAATTGAAAAGCCCCAACATAAGTCAACTATGGACTTGATTGATTAATCCGTGCATGGGAACTACAATGTACATACAACAATGACGTTGATACATTGGTGTCAACCATATGGAGATTTGAATTAACATATTACATTTATTGGCGATAGTTCATTACAACGGCAGTTATAAGAATTCTTGAGGTAATCCTTCCCCCAAATCCCCCCCTCCCATTGACTAAAAGTCATTAGGTGTCGTCCTTATGAGGATCTGATACACATAATGTTCTTTCGATCTATTCTTTCTATCGGGAGTTATACAGTATCAAAAATGTCTTTTTTTTTGTTTTGTTTTTTAATTTTAAGAATCAAAGTCATGAAATTCCGGTGAAAATTCAACATCGAATTTCAGACTGATTACATAACTTCCCCTATATTTTGTATAGGGAAGTAATTAAAAGGAATAATTAAATTTAAGTTTGAGGTTTAAAAATTAAATGTAATTAATTATTACTTATGAAATTTGATATTTAATTTTTATCGGAATTTCAAGTTTTACGACCCTAATGATTTTCAGCCAAATTGGTGAAAGAGAAGGGGGGCAAAAACTCTATAAGGTCAAAAACAGCAGAATGGAGGGAACCAGTGGAATGTGAATAAAGAATATGACGACTGTTCTGTTCCCGGTTTATAAATACATAATACATTTCCTATTCTGAGATCATAATTTAAAAAATGAATAAAATTTAATTTTTATCATTTAAAGCATAAAAACATTTATTTAAATTATTTATTTATAATTAAACAGGGTTTTTCTGTTATTTTATAACAATGTTTTATTATGTATTTATTAAAAATAATATTTCTTTTAAAGAATATATCATGCAAAGTTAAGCGATGGTCCCGAGCCTGTACGATGTCAGGTACTCGTTAAAGACCCCTGCCCTAGATGAATAAAAATTTAGGATAGGTAAAAATTAGGACTCCCACAGTTGAGTCGGGCTCATGTCCACCAGAGTGACGAAAGAGCCCTCTGGTAGTAGGCGATATGATCTCGTAGTTAAAGCCCGGGCATGAGTCATAAAACCTAATCTAACCTAAGTATATAAAATTTACATTTAATGAATAAATAAAACTAAAGAACTAATTACCTGTTCTTTTTATTACCATTACGAATTTAGAAAGATCACCGGCTGGGTACTTCCCCCTCACGAATTATTTATTACCATTCCGCTCTCACGAAATTTCATATTTAAAATCCTTACAACACCTATCAATTTTCACCGGAATCAGCCGAATGAGAGGGAGGCTCAACACAATCATCCCAATAACTACCACTAAGTCAAATATAAAGTTTCAGTCCATCCGTCTTTGGAGAGAGAGCGGAAACATAATTGATTAATTCGTGCTGGAGATGTACATAGCCGGTGATTCAATAACAACTTTTAAACATATGGATAACGTAGAGCTGTCCTCTTCATGTTTTCATAAAAACAATGGTTCAGGAGTTACCCATTGTGACAACTTTGTCACTAACGACATGACCCATTATCCTGACCCTAGATGGATTATATTGCAGTTTTTGGATATTTTCTCGCCAAATAACTTCTGCAGTTACAATAAAAAGTTATAGGACAAATAATGTCTTCCTTTGATGGAGTGTATTTGTAAAATTTTACATGTTTCATTCCGTGAAGTATATCCTCGCTCAATAACAGTATAGGAGCAGTATTACAGAGTAGAGATGAACATCGAAATAGAGCTATCGATAATTACCATTGAATACAACACATCAAAGTATACCATCGATAGTCAGGAAAATATTCACCATATTTCATGGATGGTTCAAAACATCAATGATTGAATATAAATAAAACAAGTAAAAAATGAAAAATCAAACAATATTATTTTTTGTAGATGCTTCCTTCGCCCTGAAGAAAATTACATCTTGTACATTCAACTAAGTTTGACCGAACCGTCGGTATCATTTACAAAAAATTAAACAATAATTGTTGGAAATTTCTGATTTAACTTTTCCGATTGTTTAATTTTCTGTAAATGATACCGACGATTCTGTCGAATTGAGGTAAATGTACAAAATGCCACATACTCGTTAAAGAAGCAAAATCCCACTGTAGAGCGATTTGGTAGTAGGCAATATGACCTTAAAAAACCTTGCATACGGTTTTGTAGAAAACTTTACACACATACAAACCCAGAAATACGTACTTTATCTTCACAACACTTACTAAAAAAAAACCCACGAAGGTTGAAGAGAAGATGGAACCGCGACTTACTGCCACCTTGAATCATATGCGTTCTTATTTATTAATTTTTTTTTTTTACATAATTTTCCTTAAATTCTCATCTCTTTTACCCATTCATCAAAATTGTCTTTCAATTCCTTTTTATTTATTTATTTTTTATTTCTTTATTTGCTGGTTTTTAAATTTTTTTTCTGTTCTTGTCTTAATAATTAAGATAAATTTTCGTCCACTCGGTGGCCTTCCTCTCACATGCCCTTCACGCCAACATATCAATACCATCATAGTTGCTGGTTGTTGCACCCTAGCATCTATGAATGAAAGAAAAAAAAAAAAAAAATTGTTACCATCTACTTAAAAAAATGTTTACAAGAATATAAATGTTTTTTCACACTTCCGAAAACAATTGCATTTTAAGAATTAAAAAAATCTAGGTAGCCAAGAAATGAATGAGAAACCCTGTGTGATCTTTCCAAATTTTATATTCAAACAGACAGACAACCTCAAGAAAAATTCTCAATCTCTATTTAAATGATCTAAAGATATATAATTTCTTTCAAAGGTCGAATTCGAATTTGACTAAGAGTAGACAAAGAGAAGATGAAAAGATGGAAGTGAAGCGTTGAGAAAATTCCATGGAGGGAGGTAAGATTTAAGGGGTTGAAGCCCACAGGTGCCTAGGGAGTTGAACCGTATGGAATATAACATAACCTACGTTCTAACTCCTACCAACATGTCTGGACATACATATGTTACCTCTTTTACTGAGGTAAATTTATAACTATTTTTGTACCTTCTACACTCATAATGGAGATCGTATAGGTTACAAAAGAAATACCTGTAATAGGTTTTATCATTTGCGCCAGCTTTCGAGGTTGCACTCATCATCAGGCTGATTAAACATTTTTTTGAAATATAAAAATTAAAATTCGTCAAGGTTAGGTTAGGTTTTATGACTCATGCCCGGGCTTTAACAACGAGGTCATATCGCCTACTACCAAAGCGCTCTTTCGTCACTCTGGTGGACATGAGCCAGACTCTACTGTGGGAGTCCTAAATTTTGCCTACCTTAAATTTTTATTCACCTAGGGTAGGGGTCTTTAACGAGTACCTGACATCGTACAGGCTCGGGACCATCGCTTAACGTCTCATCCGAAGGACGGCGTGATTAAGTTTATTTTACCTCCCAGATAAAAAAAACTAAGGGCCTCGGTCGGGCTACGAACCCACGACCTTGAGCTCAGAAGTCAAGCACGCATACCACTGAGCTACCGGCGCCCTCTTTTATTTATATAGCAGTGTTGATATCCTATTTTCTATGATAATGTACGGTGATTCCCAAAATTTTCAATCTTACGTAAGATTTCTGGGGGGGGGGGGGGGGGGGGGGGGGGTCGAGCGGATCTTACGAAATCTTACATGGGGGGGGGGGGGGGGGGGGGGGGGGGGCAAAAATGGTCGAAAATCGTCTTTGACTTGTAAACTGGTTGAACTTCCATTTAGTATTTATTAAATCGTGGCTGAAGATTTTTTTTTACAAATAGCTATTTACAACTGTATACACATAAATACAACAAGCAAATGTGCTAATAAAGAGGTAATGGCAATGTCAAAATGTCATGAGGGGAGATATCACCCAGTGGTGACACTCCCTAGATGGTAATTTAGCGGAAAAATACTAGTTGCCATCCTCATGGGGTTTTGAATTTGAATATCAAATTTCATGTCCATAAATTCATTATATCTGTAGTTATTAAGGTTTTTGAATTTAATTCCTTCCCTGAACTCTCACAGATTATGTCCTAATTGGGTTTTGATTTCAAATATGAAATTTAATGTCGATATATTCATTACATCGGCAGTTTTTTGAGTTGTACGTTTTGTGACATTTTTCAAAAATATTTTACAAGGTTTAAAATTTTACAGGAGAAAAAGACAAGGAAAAACCCCATGGAGCCAGAAAACGTTCGGAATATAAACTGATTGAACTTCCATTTAGTATTTGTTAAATCGTGGCTGAAAATGTTAGCAATATCGACAGTACTTCCATATATTTTGTGAAATAGACAATATATATTTTTTAAATATACGTTTTATTCTTTATTTTTTAGAAATGAATCACCGAGGGCGCCGGTAGCTCAGTGGTATGCGTGCTTGACTTCTGAGCTCAAGAACGTGGGTTCGTAACCCGACCGAGGCCCTTAGTTTATTTTATCTGGGAGGTAAAATAAACTTAAGCACGCCGTCCTTCGGATGGGACGTTAAGCGATGGTCCCGAGCCTGTACGATGTCAGGTACTCGTTAAAGACCCCTACCCTAGATGAATAAAAATTTAGGGTAGGCAAAATTTAGGACTCCCACAGTAGAGTCGGGCTCATGTCCACCAGAGTGACGAAAGAGCGCTCTGGTAGTAGGCGATATGACCTCGTAGTTAAAGCCCGGGCATGTGTCATAAAACCTAACCTAACCTAACTTCGCAACAATAACTTGTACAATAAAAGTGTTATTTCTTTTTTGTAATTTTCGAGTAGTATAAAATATTGTTAGTTTTGAGAGAAGGAATGAAATTGAGTATTTGAGAGCAGTTGGATGGTCGGGTAACGTTGTACATCAAATGGCCTGGAAAATGACCCGATAAAACATTTTTCATCAGGCTCCTAATGACAAAATCTAATGTACGTCATTTGACAAACACTTCCAGCCCCTCCGTTAAATTTATAGAAATTGAGATACCTTCTTAAAAATAAAAATCTTATTAGATTATTACTTCAATAAAAACTGAATGGATGGTAGTTTGGGTTTTTATGAATTTTCTTATAATTTTTTTTTTCAATTATTTTATTTAGTGCTTTAACGGTTTTTTTTTACTTTTTTTTTTTTTTTTTACCTTTAGTATGTAAGGGAGTTTTGTAATCGTGCAGAAATTCGAGATCGAATTTTCAATGGGATTTCACGTCTCTATACTGAACACGTTTTGACCATTTTCCAGATTGTATCAGTTGGTCTGTGTGTATGTAATTGAATCTCAAAAAAGATTGTAGCAATGAACTGGAAATTTGAGATGAAGATAGCACATGTGCTTCTGATTACATATTGAAAAATTGATTTTCTTTCGGGGAAGTACAATTTTCAAGATACCGATTATATTTATGACAATCAACATTTTTTCCAAATAAATGTTGTAGAGTACTGAGAGGCACATTTCATATACAATAGGAGATCTCTCACATATTTTTTTAATTTTTGCCAGCGGGCTTTCGAAGTTGCCCTCATCATCAGACAGTCTACAAAAAAAAAAGTTTAGTAACAAAGAAACAATTATACAGTTCTGAATGTTAAAATATATAAAATATCCCAATAATATAATATTAAATAAATATAATATATAAATTAAATTGATATAACACTTTAAAAAATAGACATACCTGGTAAAATAATTTCAAAAACATAACTCAAAAATGAATAAGTAATATTTAAAAAATTTAAATGAACATAAAAACAAAAAAAAAAATGTATTTGGTGCAGCGCAAGGGTATACACAATTTAAAAATATATATATACATATTGTTAAAGTATGATGTCTTGTAGAAGCCGGGGCTTCAGACGACGGTGTAGCAGAGGTTCCCCAATGCCAATGCGGCTCTAGAAACACTGCAGCCCAGTCCTGAACCTTGTCGCTAACTCCAACATGTCGGGAACCGGCTCCCTGCGTATCTGAGAACCATCCAAGGCGCGTTAAGGGCAAGGCGGAGAACTTTGTTTTCGAACCTAACCAGTTTCTTAATGTTGGTCTGGCTTGTGCCGAGCCAAACCGGACAGGCGTATGTGATGAGTGGCCGTATGAGTGCGGTGTAGAGTAGTGTGGCACATTTATGTCGGAGTGTAGTGTTCTTGTTGAGAAGTGGGTAGAGTGAGGAGAGTCTAGTGTAGGCATGTGTCAATTTGGAGTTAATGTCGTTTTGGTGTCTAGGAGCACCCCTAGATACTTCACCGCCTGCTGTGTTGGTGTCCAGGGTTTTCTGTGGTTGATGTTTAGCAGTGTCAGTGTATCATGGTTTATGCGTCGGAGTGCGAAAACCTTAGGTTCTGTCTTGTTCGCGTTTAGCCTCGGCTTCCATCTGTTAAATCAATTTGCCAAAACATCCATACCCTCTTGAAGAGTGCGCACGGCGCCTATGAAGAAACTTATGTAAAATATTTTTAAAAAAATTAACAATTTAAAATTTGACAGATGATTAGATATGTTATTTTGGTTCTGAGAGAACAGAGTATGTGTAACTGGACAAACTCTTATAGCTGGAGAGAACTCTTATAAACCCCTTTTTTATGTTTTTTCAAAAAAAGGACTCCTGGCCAAGTTGTACCAAAAACAAGATTAATAAGCAAAAACTCTTTTTTCCTTTTTTTTTTTTTTTCAAAATAAAAAATTCTTTTTGAACCCAAACTTTATTCATATGACACACCCGAGTTGGGGTTCCTTTACCATGTTAAAGATCAAAAGAGATACCTGCTTTTGGTAGCTGAGAAAATTCAAGAATGAAAAATTAAAATTTCATCTTAACTTAGATGAAGAAAGACTGTCCATGCTGATTTTTTAATTTCGACAAAGCAAAGGGTATCTTTCAGAAATTCTATGTTGAGTTTTTACTGGAGTTTCATGTTTTCCGATCCCCTAAATCCAAAAAAATGTTTCATGTTTTCCGACCCCCTAAATCCAAAAAAATGTTTCATGTTTTCCGACCCCCTAAATCCAAAAAAAAAGTCCTTGAATCTCCGGCAATATACTACATCTTTATTGCTCTCCATTGTACTCAATTTACCGATTTAGTTGAAAGTCGATAGATATGTTAATCACGGACTAATCCTCATACAAAATTGTGTGATGATACATTCATTACATCGACAGTTATTGAGGTATTTGACCTCAATAACTGTCCCCTCTCTGATACCGAAAATTTATATAAGTCGTTTTTATGGGATTCTGGAATCATATAACATTTCTCTAGAAATGAAAGACGTTGTCTTCCCACTGTTTTATTATTGACCCGAACCTGTTTTCGACGCAACAGCGTCATCATCAGTGGTTCATCCCACCCACAGAGCACAACTGGCCAGTTGTCTTCTAACCGCTGTGCTGTGTGTGTGGGATGAACCACTGATGATGACGCTGTTGCGTCGAACACCGGTTCTGGTCTAAAATAAAACAGTGGAAAGACATCTTTTATTTCTATGAGAAACTTTTTTATATACGTTTACTTTCTTAAAAATTGCACGTCATATACTTTCCATATTTAATTAAGGACTTTTTTGGAAACTGCTATAGAAATCAAAATTTAATAAAAGACCACACAAAATTTCTACAGGAAATGTGATAATAATTATTTTTTATTATACTTATTTTATTTATACTATTCACATTAATAGTTATCACAATATCTATAAAGTCATCTACACATGAGATAATTTCCTATTTGTCTTATAAATCTGAAAATTGGCAAGTAGGTTTGTTTCATATTGTATACTGATGATCAACTGCGTCCTCATCAGTGGTACATCTATGATAGAATAAATATAAATTCTCATACTAAACTTTGTGTCGATAAATTCGTTCGTGTTAACAAATATTGTATACATAGGATTTGGACTTAAACATTTATATTTAATTATAAACTTTTTCAACTAATTTTTGCCATCTGACTGAATAATTTTCTCACAACAATATTAATGACTTTCCTCACTTCTCAAATGCATTTTTCAAAAACAAAATCCAAAAATATCGCTAGCTAGTAAATGGATTCTACGAATACGGAACTTTTACTTCCCCAGTTATACGAAGTATAGGGGAAGTTATGTAATCGGTCAAAAATTTGATGCGAAATTTCATGTTTTCCTGATCTCAAAAATGAAAAAAAGCTATGTACGAATCGTATGTTTTTGAAAATGATAACTCCCGGTAGGACGAATATACAGACACGAAATTGTAAGTGTTTCAAGGCAGCCTTAACTCAAAAATTTCAGTAACTGCTGATGTATTGAATGTATCATCAAAACATTTAGTGGATTCAGAAGCTACTATGTAAGTCAAACATTGAGCCTTGAGGGCGCCGGTAGCTCAGTGGTTTGTGTGGTTGCCTTCTGAGCTCAAGAACGTGGGTTTGAAACCCGACCGAGGCCCTTAGTTTATTTTATCTGGGAGGTAAAATAAACTTAAGCACGCCGTCCTTCGGATGGTACGTTAAGCAATGGTCCCGAGTCTATACGATGTCAGATACTCATTAAAGACCCTTACCCTAGGTCAGTGGTCGACAAACTTATTAGCCAAAGAGCCAAATATGAACATTACAACAATTTAAAAAAAAAAATGGGAGCCAAATCTGCTTGTTTAGTAAACTTTTATTACACTAAATAAAACTAAATTTCATACTTAATAAATATTTATTAATGCTTACAATGTGCTTGCATCTCCTTGGAAAGTTTGAGTAAGTCAGGTTTGTAGGTTGTTGTTTTTAATTTTAGGCATGATTCCAAGTTCTCATCAATAAGACGACTTCTCAGTTTACTCTTGATAATGTTCATGCTTGAAAAAGATTGTTTGCATATATATGTAGAACCGAAAATATTATTGCGCCTTCCGTGGATATTTGTGCCAGAGCACATAAGGAGCCAAAGAGCCACATGCGGCTCTGGAGCCGCACATTGCCGACCACTGCCCTAGGTGAATAAAAATGTAGGGTAGACAAAATTTAGAACTCCCACAGTAGAGTCGGGCTCATGTCCACCAGAGTGTCGAAAGAGCGCTCATGTAGTAGGCGATATGACCTCGTAGTTAAAGCCCGGGCATGAGTCATACAAAAAATAAATATATTGAGTCTTAGGTCAATCGGCTTTGGAGGGAGAGCGAAAACATAATTGATTAATTTGTGCTGGGGAAGTACCTATGAAGCCGTGATTCACCGACGACGTTTTTTGTTTTTTGACTGTCGTTCGCAATCACAGGAACACACTTAATCTCACTTTTCTTTAATTCAAAAACCATGTCAATTCGAATCCCAGAATTTTCACATATAATATCGTTCTGAGCTCGTATTTTCTTCAGTTTATAACCAGAAAAAAAAAAAAATAAAATAAAAGAAAAAAAAAACAACAGTGTAAAGTTGGCAGTAAGAAAATAACCTGGAGAGGCATGTACCTGGCAGTAACCTGACAAGGCAAGTAAACTTTTTATAGATGTGTTCCTTAACACGTCGAAAAGCACATGGGACTACCCCTACTGGTCTTCACATAAACTTGAAGTAGATTCAACAAAAATAAAGCTTTGATTTGCAAATTTAATATCATAGAAGTGGCTTTAGAACTTACTTAATTAAGCACCACTTCATGTGATAAACGGATTTCTAGATAATGTCAATAAAGTGACTTTTATTATAGACAAGAAACCTTGTCGGAGGAAACATTAATTTTACCTTATAATAACGTTAGATTTTGGTTTCCTGATAATCATGATTAATGATTTTGGTGTGTTCTTTAACGCCGTCATCCTCAGATTTAATTAAATTAAAACCACCTCTCTAATAATAATAATAATAATTATTATTATTATTATTATAATTATATTATTAGAAAAGTATTAGCATCGGAAAGGGGTAAAAAATACAGTAAGGATCATCGATCTTATGCAATGAGTTGTGAGTACATACTGGAATTGGCGTTTTTACTGACATATATTTTATAATAAGTGTAAAACCCGGGTGAAAGAGCACCTAAAGCGGGAAGACTCACGGTTTTTACAACACATTGTGTCGGAACACCATGCACAGCATATAGAGCACAGGGTTCAAATTCTCCACAGGGCTGGAAAAAGCAAAAATCTGAATTCTCTTGAATCTATGGAAATCAAGAGAAATTTTTATCAAAATTACCAATATCTTAATACCAGATTCGAGATTCCATTCTCTCCCCTCCACCTTCTGATATCCCTGGACCAGTCCAAGATGTGTAGTGGCAATCAGAGACTGGTGGAGACCACTACCTTTGTAAAGTGGTAAGTTTTGTTGTATACCTGAGAAAGTACATTTTTCATTTTTTTCTTTTATTTATTTATTATTTTTTTTTTTTCTTCAGAATTTGTTGAATTATTTAACTTGACATTTTAATGACTAAACTGTGACTTCAAATCTTTGATTTGTTAATTTATATATGTTGTTTTTGTATGCACATATTTTTATTTTAAAAATGTTTACCTGTCTATTGTAGTTAGCACTGAAGATGGTCTTATAGGACCGAGAGCTGGCTATGCTGCAAATAAAACTTGTGAGTGGACAACAACTCTGTGTCTTTCTCAACAACGTTCATAATGTAAACACACGGCTAATCCCTCTCTGTGTCTGATACTCAGTCCTCGCCAGTCCCATTCTATAGTTGCCAGTGAGTGGACCTATTATAAGTTTTGATCTATTGCCGTATTTTATTACGGCCCTCCTTCCTTTTTTGGTTTTCTCGAACTTCTATTTGGACTTGCTATCTGTCAGTGTCCCCGTTCAGCTTTGTCTTCGTTCGTCCTTAGTCGATTACATTTTTTATTATATTACTTTCAGTGATTATTTTTTAACCATATAAATTTATATATAGATACCTTTCTTTTTGTTTTAAGAATTGATATTCTGTTTGTTTTTATAATTGATCTGATATGTTCAATAATATATAATAATTATTTACCCAATCTTTTTGTCATATTTTGTTAAGAATTTCTTTTTAAACTCAAGTTAATTTTTAATTTTATTTTGATTAACAAGATTTATTCTTTTTTGCGTCATTGAATATACATATGTATATATATTTTTTTTCTTATTATATATTATTTTCACAGAAATCAATTAATGTGGGTGACCAAGGCGACAGGACGAGGCTCTCAAGAAGTTCGGGTGTTGAAGAGGACTGGACTTACATCGTGAACGTCGCAGGCGCTCAACATCGCAAACGTGCCGCAGCGCGCGTCCGCTAATCAGCTTCGAGGAAGGGAGAAAGAATTATGTATGTTGATTTTGAAGATTATGAAGAGAGATCGAATGACTCAACGAAAATTTCATAATTCAATTTAAAAACCCCTTAAGAACGACACATATCAATTATCAATGAAATCGGCAAAAAGGAAGGTAGGATTAGAGGAGGCCTCAATTCAAAAACCCCAAAAATGAATTTATTGACACAATATTTAGTATGAGAATTTAGAAGCTCCTATATAAGTCAACTAATGATTAATAGCGAAAACGGTCGGCTGGTTTTGGAGGGAAAATAAAAAGTTAATTGATTATTTCGTTGTGGGGAAGTACATTGCCGGTTGTTCACCCACGACATTTTTTAAATATATATTTTAATAATTTCTCTCACACTTGAAAAATGTTGAGCTTTTTTCAATAAAAACATTTAATTTCCATTTTTTTTATAAATTTGAATATATATTTTATGAACATTACTCACAAAGAATTGAAGACTGACCCTGACTGAGGGTGTAACTAGGGAAGACTGTTGTAATGGTGGATCAATTAACGAACTGGGGAGGGTTCACTGTTGCAATGTCAGTGGTGGAACAATTAATGAACTGAGGAAGGTGTTGGTAATGTCAGTGGTGGATCAATTAACGAACTAGGGAAGGTTCAATGTTGTAATCTCAGTGGCGTATCAATTAACGAACTGGGGAAGGTTCACTGTTGTAATGTCAGTGGTGGATCAATTAACGAACTGGGGAAGGTGTTGGTAATGTCAGTGGTGGATTAATTAACGAACTAGGGAAGGTTCAATGTTGTAATCTCAGTGGCGTATCAATTAACGAACTGGGGAAGGTTCAATGTTGTAATGTCAGTGGTGGATCAATTAACGAACTGCGGAAGGTTCACTGTTGTAATTTCAGTGGTGGATCAATTAACGAACTGGGGAAGGTTCATTCACTGTTATAATCTCAGTGATGGATCTATTAACAAACTGCGGAAGGTTCATTGTTGTAATGTCAGTGGTGGATCAATTAACGAACTGCGCAAAGTTCACTGTTGTAATGTCAGTGGTGGATCAATTAACGAACTGCGGAAGGTTCATTGTTGTAATGTCAGAGGTGGATAAATTAACGAACGTCTCCAACAAATGGATACCGTTGTAATAAATCGACTTAGATCCTGAGTCTGAAGTAGAGACCAGAACTCACTCCAACATCCTTCACCAAAACAACCCCCACTCAGGTATTTTTTCTACCAACCACCCCCGAGCTCATTTAACACAGTTCCGAATTTGTTACTGACACCTAAGAACATAAAAAGTACTTTTTGTGATCAGAAACAATGGATTTCTGTTCGACAGTTCCAAAGTCATTCTACAATATCTTTCAGGTCAGGTCACAATGGAGAAGCACGCTTAGTAATTGTTTGATGAGGTAAAGAAAGTGAAAGAAGGTGAATCAAAGACAATCTACTTTTCCAGCGCGAATTAATCAGCTAAGATTTCGCTTTCACTCCCTACAAATCAATTGTTGACCTCTGAATCCACGCATTGAATTTTGTGACGAAAGGCTTTTTGAATTGAGTGATCCCCTCTTTCCCTTCGAACGATTTCGCTGAAAAATAATACATGTCGACCTTTTGGGCATTTGAACTTAAATATAAAATTTCATGTTGATACATGCATTATATCAACAGTTAATAGAGTCATAGAAACAAAAGACCTATCCCACTGTTTCATTTCCGTCCAGAACGAGTGTTTCTTTAGACTCCACACTGTACGGATGATCTGGGCAACTGATGATAATTAAACGATGATCCTGAGCCTATATGATGTCAGGTACTCGTTGAAGACGCCTACCCAAGGTGAATAAAAATTTAGGGTAGGCAAAATTTAGGACTCCCACAGTAGTCGGGCTCATGTCCACCAGAGTGACGAAAGAGCTCTCTGGTAGAAGGCGATATGACCTCCTAGTTAAAGCCCGGGCATGAGTCATAATAACTAACTAAAAATTTTAAAACATACGTAACAATTCCCGAAAGGGTAAAAGAAATGGACAGATATCAATCAGGGACTGGTTGGATACTGACTGCCTGGCAGCAAAAACAGATTGTCTCCCACTCCCCAAGACGAAGTTCAAGAGGGGCTCATGTCCACCAGAGTGACGAAAGAGCGCTTTGGTAGTAGGCGATATGACCTCGTAGTTAGAGCCCGGGCATGAGTCAAAACCTATAATAATAAGCTATTTTTATGTATGAAATTGTATGCAACGTTGAGCTGTTGTCAACTTCCAACCAGACATGATTCACCAGCCTTACTTTAATACTTGTTGTCTTCCATTTCAACTGTCCACAAATCCCGGTTACTGCGTTCATCTAGCTCAGACAAAGCCTCAAATAATTATTACAACCTAGGTAATAACCCCATGACAATATGGTTTGACAATAAATGCAGTCACTGCCCTGAAATGAGATGCATCACTGTTATTATAATATCAGAGTCTCCAGACATAAGGACAGGTATTTATGACTGGGAAGAACGGGTGGTGGGTATTATAGCTACGTGAGTGAGATCCTATGTCGTTTGATAGAAAGGCCACACGTGGCGTTGATGGCTCCACACATAAATCTGCTAGTCTCTCTTGAACCTTTCCCAGCTTTGCACATAGATCACATAATATTAATTATTATAACATAAAACCGAAACTCTCTTATACCAACCACTTTTTTACAGATCTCCCTCCCCCCTCCACCCTCTCAAATTTATTTCATACATTATTGGCTATATGAAAGTAATTTGAGATAGAGAGAGTAATCTGTAAAAGCGTGGTTGATAAAAGAAAGTCTGGTTATGGCCTGTGATGTATGAAAATAATACACACATAATGCTTGTCTTCTGAGCTCAAAACCGTGGGTTCGAAACCCGACCGAGGCCCTTAGTTTATCTGGGAGGTAAATAAACTTAAGCACGCCACTTCGGATGGGAGCCCCTAACCTAGGTGATAAAAATTTAGGGTTGGCAAAATTTAGGACTCCTCACAGTAGAGTCGGGTTCATGTCCACCAGATTGACGAAAGAGCGCTCTGGTAGTAGGCGCAGGCCCGGATTTACCATGCAGGCAGAGTAGGCAGTTGCCTAGGGCGGCAAGAATTGAAGGGCGGCATATTTTGTCGGAAACTTTGTAAACTTGTTATATTCGTGGTAATTGAATTTCTCTCCTATTTCTTTGGCATTTTATCTGACAAAATTTTATCTGAATTACAAAAAAGAGAAAAAGCGTGCAAAGTTCTTTATCAGAAATTTTCAGTCATTACAGACATGCATTGTTTGAATTAAAAAGAAATTCGTGAAAAATCTGCTCAATTCATAAATTTCTACGATCAAGATATCGAAGCATCGTTCGCAAATGAAATGATTTTATTTAAAAGTTATTGCGTCAAAAAGAATATGGAAAAAAAATCTCCTATGGATCTGCTCAAATTACTAAGAAGCAATGAGCTCCACACAGTTTTTCCGAATGTTGATATAGCGTACCGAATGCTCGTTTGCACACCCGTATCAAATTGTAGCGCTGAACGATCATTTTCCGTACTGCGGCGAGTGAAAAACTACGATTAAACGCACTCGCTTTGTTAACTCTAGAGTCAGATTTGCTTATGTCTTTAGATTTTGATTCCATTATCGATGAGTTTGCCCTCTGAAAATCAAGACGTAAAAATTTCAACCAATAAGCAATCTCTACAAAAAAAAATCGCATACATAATGTTAATTGTTGAATGATGTCATATACTTCATGATTATAAGGATACTGACAATAATAAAATAAAATATTTGCTCTCAGACCGGTGCATATTATTTATTGAAAAACTTTTCGTACCAAACTTATTCCACCATTGAGGAAGTTTTGAGGGGGGGGGGGGGGGGGGGGGCAATTTCCGCAACTGCCTAGGGGCGGCAAATTTCTAAATCCGGGCCTGAGTAGGCGATATGACCTCATTAGAACCCTAACCTAAATAAAATCTAACCTAACCTAACCTAAAACGTGTATATATACATTTTATTTGATTTTTATTATAAGTATTAACCATTTTGAATACATATACTGGCAGAAATAACCCCATAGAGTATGTACCAACCATTTTAAAATAAAGGACAATACAAATATTAAACCTAACCTAAAAATTATATTTTATTGATCTAGTACTTCATTGTTACTTACAAATGTTACAAGTGATTTGCGATAAGTTTAGTATTGTCGAACACGTTCCGTTGAATTTTTTTAACACTAACTCAGAATAAAACTAAACGTTTTAAATTAATAATCAAACGTATTGTCTTAACGCATAAACCGTATACAAAAACAAACCAACAGCGGATACGTATGCATGCGCTATTCATCACCCTGTCTTTAGCGTTTCATGTTTTGATTTTTTATGTCGAAGTCATTCCGATTATCTAGTCTCTCTAAAGAAGTTTCACTTCAAAATATATAGATCGAATTAATCAAATACTTTTCGCTCCCCTCCAAAACCAGTTCTGAAGGTTGGAACTAAAAATCAATAGTAGAGTGACGAAAGAGCGCTCTGGTAGTAGGCGATATGACCTCGTAGTTAAAGCCCGGGCATGAGTCATAAAACTTAACCTAACCTAAAAATCAATAGTTGACTTATATAAGTGGCTTCTGAATCTTCAATCATATTCTATTTTTTGTGGATAAATTCATTATAGAAATAAAAGATGTTGTGAGGGCGCCGGTAGCTCAGTGGTATGCGTGCTTGACTTCTGAGCTCAAGGTCGTGGGTTCGTAGCCCGACCGAGGCCCTTAGTTTATTTTATCTGGGAGGTAAAATAAACTTAAGCACGCCGTCCTTCGGATGGGACGTTAAGCGATGGTCCCGAGCCTGTACGATGTCAGGTACTCGTTAAAGACCCCTATCCTAGATGAATAAAAAATTTAGGGTAGGCAAAATTTAGGACTCCCACAGTAGAGTCGGGCTCATGTCCACCAGACTGACGAAAGAGCGCTCTGGTAGTAGGCGATATGACCTCGTAGTTAAAGCCCGGGCATGAGTCATAAAACCTAACCTAACCTAAAAGATGTTGTCTTCTCACTGTTTTATTTTAGACCAGAACAGGTTTTCAACGCAACAGCGTCATCATCAGTGGATCATCTATCATAGAATAACATGACATAGAGATATGCCAGTTGTCTTCTAACCGCTGTGCTGATGGGTGGGGTAAGTTAATTTTATAATTTTTATCTTCTTACTCAGTACCCTGATGCTTTAAGAGTTATTTATACTTTTTATTATTTGTATATTTTGTTATTCTATGATAGATGAACCACTGATGATGACGCTGTTGCGTCAAAAACCGGTTCTGGTATAAAATGAAACAGTGGGAAGACATCATCTTTTATTTCTATGAGAAATCTCGTTCCACAACATCTTACTATCACATATGGATAAATTCATACATCTCGTTATTAGGGTTTTTGAGTTGAGTCTCCTGGACCCCTCTTTCGGCCGAATTTCCTGAAAAATTACTTTTCTGACATATTACATAAAAATTTTTTTTTATACTTCGTATATCTGTGAAAATAAAAATGTTAGTGTTGTATAGATCCAGATCCTTTATGAAAAGGGCTTTCATGGTAGGAAAGGAACAGGTTGTGAATATTACTGGTGTCGTGGCTTGAATCCTCTCTTGGAAATCTAATACCAAGAAGGTTCCCTCTTATTTCCCGGTTCTTGGTCCTTGGTCTTGGATTTTCCCAAGAGAATGAAAACTTCTACAGGTCTCACTGTTTACAGTGGACTCAAGTATTTTCCCCCCACCCCCTAGACCAGTACAAAAGAATATTCAAACCAAGTTCTCTTTATCGATTGTCGCTCATTATTATACTTTTAAAGATATATTAAGTGAAGTGTACTTACCCAGTACGAATTAATCAAGTAAGTTTCCGCTCTTCCTCTTTCAAAGAGTGTCTTACTCAGGGACTTTCATAAAAAATTTCATATAGATACATTCGTTACCTTGGCAACAGGGGCGTAGCTACCGCTATAGCAAAATATCGTAAAATGTTATCCATAGTCTTATTGATAAACGATATGTCCTAATGAATAAATAATAAAACACTCTGCCGCACAGTGGGGCGAATCTTCAATCTAGGTGGACAACATTTTGAAACCATGTATTCTTACAGGAAATGACACGCTGATTACGAACCCTTATGACAGTTCACAAACCTCTGTTTACCCTCACTTTTCTTATTTTCAAAATTACATAAAGAGGATTCATTGAATCAAAAGCTTTCAGAAAAAAAAATTACAGCCAATGAAATTTTACGTCAAATGAGACTAGATGTACAATGAATAGCACGCCATTGAACGTTTTTAAACCTAAACGGCAAAAATAATTTGAAAAAACTGCTAATCATAAGTTGTTTAATATGGCACACATGGTTCGGTATGTTACTTAATCCTCTGAGCGTCTAGATTAGTAAAACTTGGTCATTATTAGATGCTTGGACGATTAACATTACGAGATGGAGCTGAGACAGATCGATACAATATGGGTGAAAAACAGTAAGATCAAATAATAGACGGAACAATGGGTGAAAATAACACTTTCTCAGAAAAGTACCATATAGACTAGTCAATATGCTTTTGAAAACCCCCGAAATTCACAGGGAGTTGTAATCTTTTTACAAAAAAAAAACATTTCAACCCCTTATTTTTATAGTGTACGGACAAGAACGGCTATCGGTCTTAGCAATGGTGTCCACAGAAAAAGAAGAATTCCATATAATAAATATGTTCCCCGAAAAAAAGGCAAGAAAAGTACCTATTTAACTAGATACTAGAATATTTTTTTTTAGATTGAAGTTTTTTAAGTATTGGTTTGTTATTTTCAAATATATTTTGTTTATGCGAGTGTTTTTGTTTATTTTCAGAAAAAGGGCCCCAAGAAATTTTGATACGGGGCCCACTCAGGGCCTAGCTACGCCACTGCTTGGCAGTTATGTTTTTGTGCTCTACTTACCCGTTGGCTAATGTGGTTGAAAATCAATATGTGTCGTCAGTATTGAGGGGGTTCTGAATACACATAAAATTTTGTGTTGATATATTGAATCTATTGAATAAACAAATATACAGACTTATACGAAATTTTCCCAATATATAAAAGAAGTTATGTACCTAATCTGTCAAAAAATCGATGTTGTTTTCACCAAAATTTCATGTCACGATTCCCCTGATTTACATATGAATACCTGAATATACATATTAGTAGCTGCAGAAGGAGTACTTTGAGAGTTGATCTCGAGCAGTGACCTTTGTGACGTCACACACATGTGACGTCACACGGTCGTCTCAGCTCTAACCAGCTCCCAGGTCCTCCTATGACGTCACCCCCACCCTCCCCCCCTGCTCCACATAGACAAAGTACGGCAATGGCGTAGGCAAAGTCAAGTATGGCAATCTCGTATGCATAGACTAAATATAGCAATATCTGACGTCACACGTTTAGACAGTACGTCAATGATTTACCAATAGGCAAAGTTTCGTAGACAAAGTACAGCAATGGCGTAGGCAAAGTCTCGTAGGCAAAGTTGTATCCAAAATCCCGCAAGGAAGACAGCTATTTTTTTTTTTCAGCAAAATCGGCTAAAGGAAAGGAGTAAATAGGAGGACGTAACAAAAACTTCCAAGGTAATGACAGACTCGACATGAAATTGTTCACTCCTTTCTTTTCGGTCGATTCCGCTGAAAGTTAATGTATCGTCCTTATGGGGTTTTGAATTTACGTAGTCAATTTTTTTGTTGATACATTCATTACAACGAGAGTTATTAAAGTTTTTGTTTTACACCTCCCCCCTCTTCTCTTTGGCTGATTTGACTGAGATTGAACATTTGTCGTTCTCATGGTGTCTCTGGACGCACATATAAAATTTCGTTTCGATAGATTGGGCAGAGTTCCTCAACACATTAAAGGTCAGTCGAATCTACGTTATGTTTAATCATTATTTTTCAATACTTGTGTACTAATTTATTTTATTTCTCCTGGTATATTATTTCATGTACTTTTATTATTTCTATTATTTTTCAAATTCTTTATTATTAAATTCAGAAAATATTTAAAAAAATATTACCTATTTTTTTTGTTTATTAATTTATATTTATTCATTTATGTTTATTTATTTATATTTTATTAATATATATTCCTTTTTTTTTGTATTTCATTTTTTTTATGTATTTTTATTGTTACATTGTTTTTTTTTTCTTTTCTATATCTCCGTACATTGGGGCCTAATAAAGGAACGTAAGAACGTCCCAAAATGTCGTTGCGATAAAGACGCTTCCGGAAGAGTTTAAAAAAATGATTATCTTAATTTTTTTTAATTGAAAAATATATCTATTTATTATAAATGTATCTATGTAATAATATTATTATTTTTGTACTCATATATTTCTAAGTATTTATTTATTCAGTTTTTATTCATTTCATTTTACCTTTTTCAATAGTTTTGTTATTATTAATCATATGTGTCTTAGACTCAAATAGTTAGGTTAGGTTAGGTTTTATGACTCATGCCCGGGCTTTAACTACGAGGTCATATCGCCTACTACCAGAGCGCTCTTTTCGTCACTCTGGTGGACATGAGCCCGACTCTAATGTGGGAGTCCTAAATTTTGCTTACCCTAAATTTTTATTCATCTAGGGTAGGAGGGGTCTTTAACGAGTCCCTGACATCGTACAGGCTCGGGACCATCGCTTAACGTCCCATGCAAAGGAAGGCGTGCTTAAGTTTATTTTACCTCCCAGATAAAATAAACTAAGGGCCTTGGTCGGGCTACGATCCCACGACCTTGAGCTCAGAAGTCAAGCACGCAAATCCAATTTATAAATTATCTTAATGTATAAATTTTTATGACATACTCGTATTCTACTATCAAGTTATGTTTCAACGGAAATTAATATTATTATTATTATTATTCATTACAACGGCAGTAATAGTTTTTACAACTGAAGAAGTAAAATTGAAATGTGTCTGACTGTGTGGTGGACTCGCTAACTAGAGGATTCGAGAGTTATCTACACACATAAAGAAAGGTTATCTGCAATTTGACTGAAGGATGGCCTGCTATGGCGGCAACACATCTATCACCTCCTCCAGATTAACACCGAAGACCAGCATATATAATATTCACCCAATACAGATAGAGGAGGCCGCGGTACATGGAGCCTTTATTATATTTATTTATGTATTTTTCAACTACGGCAGGTTAACAAATTTTGGGATTGGTCGATGGTTGGAACAATCACAAAAATCATTGAGGAACCGCATGGTCGCCATTATTTGAAGGTGTACGCAGGGCGCCACGGAGGAGGAAGACTTGACCCCATGGATACAACCAGACCGTTGTATGTCACAGATGCTATCAGGTCACGGCGACTTCAACGCCAAGCTCTTCTTCAAGAGGAAGAACAGCCCTGCCTGCTCGTCTGGCGGCGTTGAGACTGCGGAACACGTAGTTCTCGAAAGGCCGCTATACGACGGGCCCAGGGCGGCTGAAAACCAAGGACGACTGTGGACCGTAGCCATCGAGCCGGTCCACAGCCGTCCATAGCAACATGTAAATATGAATTGTAAATAAACGGAGAAATGAGAAGAATAACTATTCCCCAACGAAACTAGGGTGATGTGACCGACCCCCCTCAGTCGAGGGAGACCATCAGAGATTCCATAATTATGATATGATAGGCGGACCAATCAAAAAATTATCACGAACCTGTCATGCAGTTAATTCTTGCCAACGTAATGAAATTTCATATTTAAATTCAAATTCTCATAATTCACCTAATTATTTGCAGTGAAATTTGCAGAAGGGAATGTGAATCAGAGGGCACAAATCAAAATTTATCGACGTCCGTATGTAAGTCAACTATTGATATTGATCCTCATATAAACAAATTCGTTGTCTTTCCATTGTTTTAAATAGGTCAGTAGACCTTTAGCCTCTATGATGTACGAGTAGGATGAGTTCATGTTGATGCTATTGCGTTGTAAACCAGTTCCTGTAAATAAAACAGTGACAACGTTGTATTTTTTGGAATCAAGGGATTGGAAAACAACAAATTTCATATAAAGGAAATAATAAACCAAAAAAAAGGTCTTTGCTGGAATTTCAACCCGTGATCCTGAGCACAGTATTCAAGCAAGCTGGGTACTACTGTGGCCCTTGTCACCCTTATATTAACAGTAATAGTGAACGTATTATTTAAACACTCAAAGTCACAAAACATAAAGCTTATCACACAGAGGGATGTTTATAATCTCATCAAACAATGGCAGTAAAGTTGTCTAAAGTACCATTGTACAGACAGAGAATGTAATAAGTTGATGTAAAATTCTGTTTCACCAGAACTATTTCAGAATTACAAAACTGGTTTAAATTAACTGTTTGACAGAAGTTTACACAAGGGACAAAGGAAAAATAAATCTTTTATATGTGCTCAGTATGAGGGTTCCTTCTTGTGGTTGTTAAAGCTCCTGCTTTCATGAACATTTAAAAATAAAAAATAACCTAGCTTCACAAAGCTCATAATGAATTTTATTCAAGGTACAATGATCTCACAGAAATAAAAGATGGAACCGGTTTACACGCGTCATCATCAGTGGTACATCTATGAATAGATAAAATATATAAATATGGAAAATTGACTAAAAGCATCAGGGTACAGAGTGACAACTAATAAAATAATACTGTATTACCCTACCTGCATAGAGTGAAGTATAATGGAACACTGCCTTATACCTCAGCTAATAGGGAAAGTTATATTAGAAGTCAGAAATTTGATGTTGAATTCTGAACGGAATCTCATGTTTTCCGACCCACAGATTCCAAAAATGTGAAAAAAATATATATGTGCAGTCAAAACTATTTTGGTGGTAAGCCCATGGAAGCTCGGTAGGAGTTGTTCTCTATCCACACTGTCGTAGGCTTGCTTGTAGTCAATGAAGAGGTAGTACAGGTCGAAGTAATTTTCGTAGAATTTTTCCAGCATTGTCCTCAGAGTCGAAATATGGTCTATCGTCGATCTTTCATGCCTGAACCCGCATTGGTATTCACCAACCACCTCTTCAGCCCGTCTCGTTAGCCTCTTCAGGAGGAGTATAGAGAGAGAGTATTTCGCAGACACACATATAGACGAAAATTGTCTGACAGAAATCGCTGACCCTCAATAGAGACTGTCCCTTTGATAGTTAGTCTCAGCTGTGATTTAAAGAGTGAACACGCTCATATTTCCCAGCATCACTCCTTACAAGCTTCCAGCTAGCCGCTGGTTTTTTGTTGCTTAAGGATGGTTTCTTTTGTAGACTGCCTGATGATAAGGGAAACCTCGAAAGCCGGCTAGCTAATACAAATAAAAAAGGACATCATCTAAGACTATATCTTATTTGACAACCTGTGAAATAATGAATGTATCGACACAAAATTTAGTGAGGGAATTCAGAAACCAACCGATTTTTAGCCCAAATGGTCGATTGGTTTCAAAGAATGAAAACTTAATTGATTTATGCTTAGTCAAGTTCAAATTTTTAATACAAATTCTTCGAATGAGAATTGCCAATATTGATGTGCAGTAAATGAAAAGAGCATTAGCCTGAAATCAGTGAGAGTCAGGAGAGAGGAGAACCTGACAGAAGCTAGATCTAATTAAGACTATCTTGAGTCAGATAATTAACTCTATAGAGCGAGGGGGCTCTATAGAGCGAGCCCACTCTCTGGGGGTCCATGGAGCCCCTCTATTGGGTATCACAGGTCCCTCTTTGCCTTCAGTGATACCAATGGGGAATAGGCTTTCCCTGTCCACATTCATTAATGAGTTTGTTTGCGACCTTTTAGTGTAGTATAGACAGTGGCGAGGTGAGTGGCAAACGAGGCATTATTTGGATAAATACATTTTGTGTACTATTATGCCAAAAATATCATAACAGTAAAAAAAAATCAATTATTTCTCTTAATCGATAAGACAAAATCAAAATGCAGAATGATACTTAATTTTTTTTTAGATATTGTGAAACAATCATATATATATATATAAAGCTGAAAATGTCTGTGCGTTGTACCGCTATAACTCACGAACGGCTTGATGGATTTGATTATTTTTTTTTAAAATTTGTTCGTCATCGTCTGTGGAAGGTTATAGGCGTATTAGTACCTCAATATCTGGTCCATCCCAGCATCCATCCACGCAATCTTTGTAAATCAAAAACCACTGCAATGATTAATGAGGAATCTTTTTGAATAGATAAGTTTTATCTACCGGAAGGTTAAGGTCTATTTTTTAATCAACCCCTGGTCCATCCCAGCATCCACTCACGCAATCTTTGTAACTCGAAAACCATTGCAACGATTAATGAGAAATCTTTTTGAATAAATTAGTTTTAGCTCCAAAGCTAGCGTTACTACAGTTGAAGGACTATAAGCCTTATTCCGTATGAATAATTCAAAATTATAACATCATTAATGTACTGTCGAGGAACTGAATAGCCTTATAGGAGATATTGGGAGAAAAGTCAAAGTTTCCCGGGCAACGCCGGGTATTACTGCTAATAAAAAATAAAGAAAAAAGTATGTTTTTTAAAAATATTTTGTATATTTCACAAAATATATATAACATGGGAGTACTTTCGGTATTGCTACCATATTATATGTTAGGTTAGGTTTTATGACTCAGGCTCGGGCTTTAACTACGAGGTCATATCGCCTTCTACCAGAGCACTCTTTCGTCACTTTGGTAGACATGAGACCGACTCTACTGTGGGAGTCCTACATTTTGCCTACCCTAAATTTTTATTCACCTAGGGTAAGGGTCTTTAACGAGTACCTGACATCGTACAGGCTCAGGACCATCGTTTAACGTCCCATCCGAAGGACAGCGTGCTTAAGTTTATTTTACCTCCCAGATAAAATAAACTAAGGGCCATATTATATATATTTTGTGAAATGGATAATTTTATTTTTTTTTAAAACACGTTTTTTCTTTATTTTTTATTAAGTGTTTCACAATATCTCTGCAAAAAAATGTTAAATACCATTCTAAATTTTGATTTTGTCTTATCGATTGTCAAATAATTGAATTTTGTTTACTGTTATTTTTGGCATATTAGCACACAAAATTATGCAATACGTTTTGTCTTAGGACTCACGAGATAAATGCCGAAAACCGTCCTAAAACGTTTTGAAACCAATTTTTTTCGACGTTTGCTTAAGTTACGCAAAACTGTTCTTCCTATCAAAGAATTGATTACTGTGACTTATGCCCGGGCATGAACTATGAGTTTATAATATCGTAAATCATACCCTAACTCTTTGGTTCTCTCTCGACGCTAATCTCATATTTTTTCCTTCCCTAATCCCCTCCTTCTCTTTAGCCAATTTGACTAAAAACCGATAGGTTTTTTTTTTATGGGTTTCAGGGTTCACATGTTAAATTTTGTGTCAATAAATTCATTCTATCGTGTTCACACAAAGACTGGAGGAGGGAAAACATGAAATTCCGTTGAAAATTTCTCATCGAAATTCTGACCGATAACTTCCCCTAAACTTCGTATACCAAGAGGAGTAAAATGTCGTGTCAAGATAAGCGTAGAAGACTAGATATATGTAACTTCAACGTGGTGACCTACCGCAGTGGCTACGCTCTGGTGCAGGGAATTTACGTTCACGGTCCAGTGGAGGAATTGAGTGAGACATAAACAAAGAGAGAACCGAATGAAGCTAAGAAGGAAAAAGTAATACGTATTTTTTTACGTACTTACTACGTACGCATACTAAGGTTTAATAGCTCTGGTATTTTGGAAGTGTACATCATCTATTGAACTGACAGACGTCACACACCAATAGGTCAATCATAAAATAGATAAGTTATAGCTTAGCAACCAGTTGGTCTTTATGAAATGAGATAGGTATACGTGATATATGACGTATTCCTATTTATAAGGAAGCCAACCCAAGGAAGATATTTTAGCATCTTTATGGGCGCCATATTGAATATAAAACATTGAAAAAAAAATATCGACTCTAAGCATATGGCACCCCACTCAGTTTCCACACAGAATATATTTTTTTATTTTTTGTCAAGCCTCCCTAATTTTCCTATTTTCAGAGGGAGGAAATATCGTCTTTGTGGGGTTTTAAATTTTACATATGAACTTTTGTGTCCATACACTCATTACAACGGCAGTTATCAGAGTTTTTGTGTTAAGCCTCCTTTCCACCATTTTCTTTGACCGATTTAGCTGAAAATAAATAAGTGTCGTCCTTATGGGCCTTTACATTTAATGTATCGGAAGTTTCTGACAGATTACGTAACTCGTACGGAGAAAAGAGAAACTTGTACATACAAATTGTATGTACGCAACAACTCAAGAACTGATTATATGTATATAAAACATTTACGGATTTTATGTACGCAACACCTCAAGAACTAATTATATTGATATAAACTCGCATTTTATGTAAGCAACAACTAAGGAACTAATTATGTATATTGATATTAAAAGGACGACCTCATACACTTTTTGTTCTATTGTCCCTCTTTGTGTATCCCCAGGCAAACATTTCTCCACAATTATCTCACCAATAGACCAGAATATTACTCAGAAACATTTGTGCATATTTTAAATAATTTAGATATTAGAAAAATTAACAATTTATTTTTATTTTTTACTGTTGCCCTGAAAATAAAGAATAATATAATTTCATTTGTTGCATGTAAGATGCAGAATCAAAAATCTGTAATAATACTAATATATAAAGAGAGGAGATTTGTTTGTATATTTGAGGTTATCTCAAAAACTATATAACTCACTTTTGGACAATTCCTCTACCTATACAGTTGTAAATGATCACGCTTCATCAAAAGGGAACTGAGAAGTGATGGTAAATTTAAAGAAAGTCAGAGCAGAAACAGCCGTCCAGGCGCCTTTCTCCATGCGTTGCCTAAACCATTGAAATTATATGAAAATGTTCGCAATAAAAAGTAATAATTATGAAAAGAATGGGGAGCTGTGGGGTCACAAAACATAAAATGAGTGCTTAGGTCATTCAGATTCGTAGCATCCTTATAAGCCCGATTACAACTACTAACTGGGCAGATAAAGTACTAATAAATTACTAACCTGTTTGGAAGTCACTATGCCAGTGAACGTGCTAGATTATAAATCCGCTTGCCTGGCTACTGTCATAGCCTGAGCACCCAATCCGCCCTTAGAGTTACCAACGACCTATAACTAGTAGATCGTTGGTAACTTGTATATTATACAAGTTACTCTAGTAGTTTTCCACTTCCCTAAAGCCCTTGTTACTGACGATTACAGACCTCTATAATACTCATGTCCCTCAGTGTTGTTCACCGATTTTAGTCATTCTCTGCAGTCGTTCATAGTTTTGGTCCCTAACCCCTAGTCCTTTTCAGCAGCTCCTTCAAACCATTGCACCACCATCTTAGTTTATCCCTGTGCCTGCCCTGAAGGACCCTCTGATAGGCACGACATGAAAGGCGAGTCATTTAGATTCCCCTTCGGGCTCCCCAGTTACTTCCAGTTCCTCAAGCGATTTAAAATGACTTTATGCCTCCTTTCGTCGAAAATTCTTCCTATTCTCCTTCCTTATCTTCCCAAAAGTCCTCGTACATCTTACAAATGCTCCAATTAAAATACCACATCCATCAGAAAGTCACCAGATCCCTTCTCTCTGATCTTACCCTTCCTACAAGACAACAACCAACCACAACTCCTCTCTTATCTACCCTGCAACTCCTTCCTTATCTACCCTCTGCAACTCCCCTCCATCTCCACATTCGCCATGCTTCCACCCTTAATTCTTTTAAATCCCCACTTCCAGGACCTCATAACTCAGCAAATCTCCGATTCCCAGAACTGACAAAATCCTATGGATTAGTTTTCTTCTTTCTATAAGTTATAAGCAGTGTTTCATCTTGCCTAGTTGAAAAATAAGTAAATTTTTGTATAAATACAACACATTTTTCTTATAATAAACCGGCTTTCTTATATCATAAGTATTGTATTTGTGCAAAAATCCAAGATCGAGTTTTCCACGGAATTTAACGTTTTGAACATTTTCGTCATGATGTGCATCTCTGTGTGTATGTGATTGGAACATCGTTAGCATTCTAACTCAGACACGGTTGTAGCATTAAATTTGAAATTAGATATGAAGATGTCACATGTCCTAACTTGGATCTGATTAGATTTTGGTTCAATTAAGACTACCTACTTTAGTACATTTTATAAGATATCGCCTAAAGTTATGGCTTAATCAAAATTCTGTCAAGATAAAAGTTGTAAAGAAAACTAAAACACACCTTTTATATGAAATAGGATTTTTTGAAGGTTGTAGGTTGTAACCTTAGCCAGATATGAACCAAAAACCATCCAAAAATGTTTTTTGAAACTAACTTTTTTAGACGTTTGCTCGAGTTACACAAAGACTTTTAGTCCTATCGAAAAATTGGTCCTCATCAAACACCTTTCTCATTAAATTTCCAACCACTAATGTACCATCAGATTTGAGATAGGATCAATACGACTACAATTACAGCGCCCCAAAAAATATAATAATGTAATGTTGTACAATGAAACAAAGAAAATTGCGGACGCCTTTCGTATATCCAGTATGACAATTATGTACATGAATTAAACAGGGGAAAGGGGAGGGAGAGTGATCTTTTTTTTTTTTTTTTTATTCTACAATCTGTACAAACAATAACAATAAGCAGAAGTGAAGACTAAGATGACTTGATAATATAATAAGTAATACAATAAGAAAACATATACAAAAATAATAAACAGAATACATAATAAAATTAAAGAGATAAAATAAAAAAAATAAAAATAAAATAAACTAAAAATAACTAAATAAAATAATTAAAAAATATAAGAAACTGGACGAGGACAGCACCAGTAGGACACCCGCACACTGCCATATAGCACTCTCCAACTAGTGGAGAGGGGAGGAGGCGGCGGGAGAGCAGCACTGACCCTCCCACCACACTGCCCAACCATCCACTGTCCAGCAGTGGAGGAAGACCAGGAGGCGGGGCGTCGAAAGGATAGAGAGGCGTGAGGGGAGAATCCGGTCATCACCAGCACTCCCTTAAAAATGGCGTGTGAAGAAGAAAAAAGAAAAAATAATAATAATAATAAATAACAAAAATTGGAAGGATAAATTAATAAACGCAAAAAAAAAAAAATAGATAAAAAAAATATTAAAATTAAAAATATATATATATATATATATATATATATATATATAATACAAATTAAAGAAGATCGCGAGGCCAACGCCGCCTCAGCCTTCTTGGAGGATTATGCGGATGAAATTGTGATGATAAGGATTTGGCAAGAGGATTATGGTGGAAGGAGAGGTTGGTGTGGAACTTGGAAAAACGGGATTTGATGAGGTCTTTGACAAAAGGAACTTTGCGGTCGTTATGGAGTGTAAGGTTGGAAACAAAAAAAAGGGAGCATCTACAATGGTTCTAAGGACTTTGGATTGGAAGGATTGGATCCGCTTGATGTTTGATGGCTTGGCTGAGCCCCATACTCAAGTCCATACGTCCATATCGGTCGTATAATTGTCTTGTATATAGTAAGTTTGTTCTCTGTAGACAGTTTGGATTTTCTGTTAAGAAGTCTGAAGATGGAAGTTAGGTTAGGTTTTATGACTCATGCCCGGGCTTTAAATACGAGGTCATATCGCCTACTACCAGAGCGTTCTTTCGTCACTCTGGTGGACATGAGTTCAACTCTACTGTGGGAGTTCTAAATTTTGCCTACACTAAATTTTTATTCACCTAGGGCAGGGAGTAACGAGTACCAGACATCGTACAGGCTCGGGACCATCACTTAACGTCCCATCTCCCAGATAAAATAAACTGAGGGCCTCGGTCGGGTTTCGAACCCATGATCTTGAGCTCAGAAGACAAGCACGCATACCACTGAGCTACCGGTGCCCTCGAAGATAGATAATTTCTCCTTAAATTAACTTAGTGAAAAATATCAGATTTTACATAGGACAGACTCCGATTAAGTATTAGACGTTTCTTGTGTAAGCATAATTATCCTAAATAAGTTGGGCAATCTTAACCCAAATCAGATAATCAGCGTAAATATTTGGTGCTTTAATTTCCTCCTTCGAAAGTTCCAAATTACTTTTCTCATTTGTGGTTGTAAATTTTTTTTTTTATGAACGATCTGAACCAATGTTTTGTATAATTAATGAAGTTTTCCTTCCTAGGAAAAATATCTGCTTAAATATGTGTTTTATTGCATCTTCGGAAGGGAAACATTAATTGGAAGTTTGGATGCAATTTGAACCACTGATACAAAATTCTTCAATCTATTGGACCATTGATATATTTATAGGGAGACGATACTGCTGAATGTACAACTTTAGTTTAGTTATGACTGATTGAATTTGTAGTTTTGTTAGCTTCTCAAACTTCCTTAACTTAGTTTGAAAAAAGAAAGAAAAAAAAAAAAAAATGAGTATCCAAACTCAAACTAAAACTAGGCCACCAATTTATAGGTGTCTTGCGTGACGTATAAACAAGTTCAAAGTTTGGAGATAAAAATATGATGCAATCATCATTGAGCGTATGAATATGCTGGCTTCCTTGCGCATCATTATGACAATCTGTTAGTATGAAATGAGTGAGGGAACATTTGAGGAGAGGCGACTCTGAATTTTTCCAACACCTCCAATCTAAAGGGGCCCTCACACTGGCAAAAAATTTCGTTCAAAAATTTGAAGATGTCGGTTTTGTGCAAAAATATTGAGTGTGAGGTCAAATATTGTGCAAAAAAAATGGGTATTCAATATTTTGTGGAGCGTTCAAAAGTTCTCTGAACGTTTAGAACATTTTTGCGGACCTGTCCATATTTTGTAGCATGAGAGCAGTGTGAGGAAATTTTGATAAAGTGTAGGTTCCAAGCTCAGTTCGCGAAGTAGGTTACGATGACCATGGGTCGGTCGCTTCTTCATATAATTCCTGACCCACACTCTTTTCTTATTATTATTTAAAGACTCCTTCAACACTGCACACAATACAACTACGCTACTTTCAACCTCCGGGTTTGCCCTGGGCAAAGAAACGTATGCGGCTATGGCTGAGTACAACGCGATGCGCCTTGCTTCCATCACGAATGTTTAGTCGACACTCAAATTTTGTGCAATATTTTTGTGTAGTGTGAGGGGTCCACGACCATTCAATATTTTGTACAAAAATAAGCTCAATATATGTGCTCAAAATTGTGAGCGTTTTTGCCAGTGTGAGGGCCCCTTTAGAGAGTGTAGAAATTAAATTGGAAAGGAGGAAAAGAGAGTCCCCCCTCCTCAACTCTAGAGAGGGGATGGGAGGTTTGTCCAGTCTCACGTACTCCGTTCTCCCAGTTGTAACCAGGAATAACTTATCTGTCCCCATCCATGAAATTTTAAATTGCTAAAGTTTTTAGATTGTTTTATTTATTTATAGTTTATTTTTATTATAAAAACAACACGTCCCAATAGAATAGACAGAAGTATCCAAAAACCTGCAAGGACGAGAAGTACTGATTTTCTGGTAAATCGATCACAAAAAAGAGAAGGATAAAGAAGACTAGAAAAATTCTAATAATTTCCGATATAATGAACGTATCAACCTGGATTTTTATATTTAAATCTAAAACCACTTTCTCTGTTTTTTGGTGGCAAATCAATCAAGCTGCGAATTCAGCCGAGCCGAAGGGAAGAGAGGATCTCGCACAAGACCTTTCCTCACCTGGGGTAGGAGGTCCTTAACGAGTACCCGACTCGGGACCATCGCTTAACGTCCCATCTGAAGAACGACGTGCTCATGGTTTTTCCACCTCTCAGATAAAAAACCAATAAGCAAGCACGCCTACAACTGAGCTAGTGGCCCATGAAATAAAGATTATTATTATAACGAATCACCTCACTGAAATAGAGTAGTGGTGCAACCTTTGGAGAATTAAATTGAATGAGCAAAAATG
The DNA here is from genome assembly GCA_963662175.1 of Aradus depressus. Lineage (NCBI taxonomy): Eukaryota > Metazoa > Arthropoda > Insecta > Hemiptera > Aradidae > Aradus > Aradus depressus. The sequence goes on from OY759222.1 coordinate 25,494,537, forward strand.
TGTCCAAGTCAATTTCACCCTACTCCGCCAATCCTGTCCTCCCATCATCATTAACAACATCCTGATTCCCTCTTCAAACCAAGTTCGCTATCTCGAGTTTTACCTGGACAGTAGACTTACGTGGAACCCATATATATGACTTAAATGACAGGAATCGAAGATACGGACTGTTACTTCGACTACTTGGACCAAAATCGAAACTGACAACTAACAACAAACTTACGATTTACAAAACCATTATAAGTCCAATATGACCTACGTACTCGATCTTTGGGGTACAGCTAAACAATCCAACAACAAGCATTCCAGTCCAAACTCCTTCGACGAATTGTCAACGCTCCATGTCACCAATAATTTCCACTGTCACTGAATTAATCAAATCCCGATTCCAATCATTCTATAGAAACCTTTCTTCCAATTCAAATCCTCTCATTCCCATCCAGACAATCCTCCTCGCCACTTGAACAGGAGGTGGCCTCGCGATCTTCTCTCCGGGAATAGTGAATACTGACAACTAACTTTCGAGGCAGTGTCAGGGCTGGCTGGCTTCTCCCATCAAGTGACGTTATTATATTTTCTTTTTGACCACATATTTGCTTATTATATATATTGCAAATATAATATAAAAACATTATAACTAATGAATGACTTCTGTCCGTATGGACCTATATACGGTGACATATTATGTTGTTGAGGATTTTGACTGGCAATACACAACATTAATTCGTTGAAGTATTTTCATTACTTTTTAAGCCCAGGATCCAGTGAAACATTTATCCAGTGATTAGACACGAAATGCAATGGGTCATGTATTGATTTCCTGCTAAACTCCAGGACAGTCACATCAGCGGTAATATTACTGCAATTAATAATACCGATATTCACTTTGAGTCATCGTTATACGATAATATCGTATAATGTCGTAATCATACTCCTTACAAATTATTATTATATTTAAATATTTTTTCAAAATCAATGTTTACTTATTTATTTATTTTTTTCTTTTCTGTATTTATATAGATATATTTATTTTAGTTTATCATGGTTAACTTATGAACCCTCTACATTGTTCTGAATTGTTTAATAGGTTAGGTTTCATGACTCATGCCCGGGCTTTAACTACAAGGTCATATCGCCTACTACCAGAGCGCTCTTTCGTCACTCTGGTGGACATGAGCCCGACTCTATTGTGGGAGTCCTAAATTTTGCCTATCCTAATTTTGTATTCACCTAGGGTAGGGGTCTTTAACGAGCACCTGACATCGTACAGGCTCGGGATCATCGCTTTGCATCCCATCCGAAGGACGGCGTACTTTTTTTACCTCCCAGATAAAATAAACTAAGGGCCTCGGTCGGGTTTCGAACCCACGATCTTGAGCTCAGAATACAATTACTGACTTCCCCAACTATAAGAAGTATAGGGCAAGTTATGTAATCAAATTTCATCTTGACTTTTCACCGGAATTTTTTCCAATCCACTGAATGAAAATTTTTAAAAAAATTCCTTGTCTGTCTGTGAAAACGTCACTTTCCGATAGAAATGAACATATCTACAGGAAATTTTATGTTTTTGTTTGTGTTGTATATCTTTTAATTCTCCAATAACGAAGTATAGGGGAAATTATGCAAAAATTCGATGCGGGGTTTTCAACGGAATTTCATATTTTCCAAACTACAGATTCCAAAAAAAAAAAAATAATAAATGCTGTATGTCGGTATGTCTGTGTACACGATAACTCATGTATCGACCAGAAATTTTATATGTGAATACTGAACCACTTAACGACGACACCTATTGATTTTCAGTCAAATCGACCAAAGACAAGGGGGATTGGAGGGAGGCTCAACTCAAAAATCCTATTAACTTCCAATATAATGAATGGTCTTGATTTTGAAAAAATTGATTTTTAGCCCAAACGGTTGATTGGTTTTAATAGGAGAGAGTAGAATTAAATTAACAAATGTTTTTTTCTGGGGAAGTACATTAACAGTGAGTGACCGACAACTAATCACTTTCCGGTGAAATCTCAAATTTTTTGACCAAGTATATAACTTTTTATAGTTCAAGAAGAAACAAGAAGAGATGAACTGTTTCTGTTATTTTTTTTTTTAGTTATGTGGAGAATGAGCAGCGTTCTGGGAATACAAACGGGAGGATGAGAAGGGGGGAGGAATCCCACGAACCAGGAAGAAATAGGGGACAAGTCCGCTAATACAGACATAGTACGTTCCTAGCCATTTGGCACTGGTCCCAATCCTTGGCAAATACGACACAATACTCACTCGCTCATACGAGTATAACCACACTATGCACACTAAACAAAGGGCTTTTCTTTACAATTTATTATTTATTTTTCAAGTTCTTTCTATGTCAAGGACTTTGTTATTAAATTATACTTGCTCAGCTATACGCAGTACAGAGGTGCGCTAAACAAAATGCTCTTTCTATGTCAAGGACTTTGTTATTAGATTATACTTGCCCATACGCTACAGAGGTACACTAAACAAAGATCTTTTATTCACAATTTATTATTTATTTTTTCAAGTTTTTTCTATGTCAAGGACTTGGTTATTAGATTATACTTGCCCAGCTATACGCAGTACAGAGCTACACTAAATAAAGGGTTTTTCTTCACAATTTATTATTTATTTTATCAAGTTCTTGACTTAGACAGATATTCTGTGTCAAGAGTGACCCTCTAATTCAAAAATTAAGAAACAGTTTCCTGTCTGCGTACCTGCTTACACAATAACTCTACACAGAAAGAATGTATCGACACGAAATTTTATAGTTAATTAACAAACATAGTTATTATGACTCATGCCCACTTACAGTACCATATCTTTAGTCCCTCTGGTGGACATGAGTCCGACTCTACTGTGGGAGTCTTTAATACTTGAACCCCCCCCTCCCCAGGGGCGCCGGTAGCTCAGTGGTACGCGTGCTTGACTTCTGAGCTCAAGGTCATGGGTTCGTAGCCCGACCGACGCCCTTAATTTATTTTATCTCGGAGGTAAAATAAAATTAAGCACGCCGTCCTTCGGATGGGACGTTAAGCGATGGTCCCGAGCCTGTCAGGTACTCGTTAAAGACCCCTACCCAAGATGAATAAAAATTTAGGGTGGGCAAAATTTAGGACTCCCACAGTAGAGTCGGGCTCATGTCCACCAGAGGGACGAAAGAGCGCTCTGGTAGTAGGCGATATGACCTCGTAGTTAAAGCCCGGGCATGAGTCATAAAACCTAACCCCCCCTCCCCTCCCCCCCCCCCCGCTCCTCCAAAACCAGTCGACAGTTAGCGCTAATATTCAATTCTTGAGCTACTTAGTAGGGATGGGTATCGACCAACCAAACAATGATTAATGACATTATTATTTTCTACTAGTTAATCGATACACTTATTAATCGTTTTTTAAATAATCGATTAAACGAACGCACAAACAAATTTAATACAATGAGTCAATCACAACTCACAAATGACAAAACACAAATGATTAGAAATTAGAATTAGAAGTAGAACTATTAGAAGGTTACTTTTTACTTATCACCAGTTCACCACAGAGGCACTGTGTTGTATCAATAGTCGATACTATAGTCTCCTCCCACTTTTTTAGGCGAGTTGCACTTCGGATGAATAATAATTAATACATTTTTCTTTTTTTTCTCCTGTTTTTCGGATGAGTTGTAATTTTAATTAAACATGTAATAATCGTTAAATAATCATCGATTATCCGATTAATCAAACCTAGATGACATCGATTAAAAAACCACTGATTAATATGAAGATGGCTGATGTAGTGAGAAGTGATTATTTCGCAGGATGTCAAAAATAAGTTAGTCTGACCTCTCACAGATTTTTTATTTAAGTAAGCTAGCCGGCTTTCGAGGTTTCCCTCATCATCAGGCAGTCTACAAAAGAACATCCTTAATATGTAATATGAATAGCAAATAAATAATAAAAACACAATTTTTGATAAAACATACCTGATAAAAATTTGAATAAACTAAATAATAAAAATATAAATAAATAAAAATCTACAACAAACATTAACAATTTAAAATATCATGGATGGGGACAGACGAGTTATTCCTGTCCACCATCTGAGTCACAACTGGGAGAACGGTGTACGTGAGACTGGTCACGTACACCGTTCTCCCAGTTGTGACTCAGATGGTGGACAGGAATAACTCGTCTGTCCCCATCCATGATATTTTAAATTGTTAATGTTTGTTGTAGATTTTTATTTATTTATATTTTTATTATTTAGTTTATTCAAATTTTTATCAGACTGCCTGATGATGAGGGAAACCTCGAAAGCCGGCTAGCTTACTTAAATAAAAAATCTGTGAGAGGTCAGACTAACTTATTTTTGACATCCTGCGAAACCACTGATTATTTTACCAAAACATCGATTATTTCGATTAATCGGTTAATCGATACCAATCTCTAACTACTTAGGAGCTCTTTATACTAAATTTTGTGTCAAAGAATTCATCACATTGGCAGTTGTTAGGGTTTGTGAGTTGAGACCCTCTTACCTTCGGTCGATATTGCTGAAATTCGACAGCTTATGTACTCATTGGAGTTTGACTTTAAATATTAAATTTCATAAGGATACATCCATTACAATGGCAGTTATAAAGAGTTAAGCTTCCCCTTTAATCTCCCTTCTTTCTGGCCGATTTGGCTGAAAATTGGTAAGTGTTGCCCTTATAATCCTCTCCTTCCTTTTGGTTGAGAAGATCAATAAATGTTGTCATTAGAGGGTTCTTAATACACTTATATAGTTTCGTGTTGATAAATTTATTCTAATAGAAATAAAAGACGTTGTCTTCCCTATAGATAACTATAGATCAGTCATCTTCCAACCGCTGTGCTGTGTGGGTGGGATGAACCACTGATGATGACGCTGTTGCATCGAAAACCGGTTCTGGTATAAATAAAACAGTGGGAAGTCAATGTCTTTTATTTCTATTAGAAATCTAGTCCCACAACATCTTACTATCACATATGATAAATGTATTCTGTTGTGAGTTATCGTGTTCACAGCCAAACACACAGAAACTTTTATTTCATATTTGGAATCTGGAAACATGAAATTCCGTTAAAAACTCCGCATAGAATTTTTAACCGATTAGGGGAAGTAAATTCCCATATAGGGGAAGTAATTTTCCTTATATGCATTTCACGGTTGCTTTTTGAGTAACAACGTTCCTTGCCAACATGGATTTTCCATGGTGAGAAGACCTACATTTCCTTATATGCTTTTTGAGTAAGAACGTTCCTTGCCAACATGGATTTTACATGGTGAGAAGACCAACTTTTCCTTATATGCATTTCACGGTTGCTTTTTGAGTAACAACGTTCCTTGCCAACATTGATTTTACATGGTAAGAAGACGTACCTGATTTATGTTGAAACGTCAGATCGGAAGTCTGGACTCGTCACTCAAGTCTCCTCTCTCTAAGACGTATCATTCTACACTTTGTGGATCCGATTCCACAGTCAGACATCTGTCTCCTTATCCCGGATCTAACATTTATGAAAAGCCCTTCAAACTCTAAGATATCTGATGTCGAGGAGATGACTTTATATTTTTTACTTCCCCAGTTAGAAATTCGATGCAGTTTTCAACGATTTCTGACTTTCCGATTCCAAAAATAAATTCATTGCACGCCACTTAATGTGATCATTTTGGGACCTTGACAATGTGATCACATTAACCGACTGATATAATAAGCAAAAGGCACCAGGGGAGTCACAAAACAAAATTGTGTACACAAAAACAATGTTTATTAGGTACTTATTACATAATATTATGTATTTCATATGTATGTACAGTAGTTATGCATAATTTGATGTATGCACATAAAATTGTTTTATCAGTAGAAAGGCAAATTTATTTGAAGAGCTGTGATCACGACGTTTCTACATTTGTTCGTTTATTTAAATCTGAACGCTTTAATTTTACAAAACAATTCGAGTATGCACTTAACGATTGATAAGACAAAAACACTGAGCTCTGACTGCTGTGGTGGGAGAAGCGGATGTTTACTTTAGCTCCAGTCTTTTTCGCTTCCCAGAAAATGAAACAGAGAACTAGGTCTGAGAATGATCACAACAGCAATAAATATAACTAACAACAGTAATAACAGTTGGTGAAATTAGACAATATCATAAATAAACAAGTTTTATTTTTATTTCTTTCAAGTTCATTTGAATTATTTCACAATATCTCTGCAATAATGTCAGTTTTCAAATATTACTCTGTCTGTGTGTCTGTAAACATGATAACTTTAAGAGCCTTTCTCGTCATAATTTAACCTCATTAACTTACATTTATAAATAAAAACATCCATATTTACATAAAATATATTTATCAGAGCTACATTTCTCCCATTTTACTACCCCAAGCTATACGAAGTATAGGGGAAGTTATGTAATCGGTCAGAAATTCGATCCGGAGTTTTCAATAGAATTTCAAACCTCTTGATTCTTCACGGAGAATACTATATTCTTGCGGCAAGAAGATATCTTCTTGACATTATCTTCTTACAGAATTAAATTAAAAAAACATTCCTCATACTCTGTGTAGCTTGGATGGTGAAACTCCATTCTCATCGAGACAATCACCCAGTGGTGACTACTATACCCTATCACCGACTGGTGTCTACTACTAATTTCTTCCCTCTTGTCATTTTTATAATGACAAATTCTACCCTTATAGCAAATTCGCTTGTTGTATATATTATTTAAATAATTGTTATTATTTTTTTACAGTTATCAGTTACTTACAGAGTGACCTACCATTTGTCAAGTATTAGATTTATAATTAAACTTAGAGGTGAACTGTTGCATCTAAGCTATACATCTATAAATCAATATACCTCCGAAGATATGGACTTTGTATGCCCAATGTGTTACAGCCCCTGTAAAGAAGATCTATATCACTTCCTCATTACCTGCGCCAAATATGATGATTTAAAAAAATAAATATTTAAAAGCACCACAGATACTACATTTATGTAGGAGTTATTAAATGGTAAAGACTGGCACCTACTGGTAAAATATTGCAAAAAGGCATACAATCTCAGAAACTATGAATTAAATAAATAAAGAAATAGGAACAAAGTTATATATATATTATTTTATTTTTATTTGATTTTAGAAAGAAAAATTTGTTTTGATTAAGTTTCTAAGATAATATTTTGTAAATCCGAGACTCCTCAAGACGGCTTAGGACATTGAGTTTGTCTTCATAAAAGATCTCATTAATGTATATGTTGCAGTGAAAGTGTGACTTCCAGTGAATGTATACACAAACTAGTCAATGTATACATTCACTAGCCGTTTTAGTGGAAGTATCAATTGATTATAAAAATGAACACTATTGCTAGAGAATGTATACATTTACTAGACAATGTATACATTTTCTAGGGTTCCTTAGTGAAAGTATAAATAAATGAGAAAAAAAGGTTTTTGTAAAAAAAATCATTCATCTGAGTACATAAATTCCTAGAACAAACATAAATCGAAATATTACAAAATTTGGGGGCGTATTTGCCGGCGTTCCGCCGGCGGGACGATATATCTGCCCCTCCCGTCGTTCCTATATTTGAAGTAGTACAGGTTCTAGCTTTAACATATACTTTACCCGGGTAAAGCCCGAAACGTGAACTATTTCAACTAGTAAAAGTGTACATTATTAATGCTAGCTATTTATACTTTCACTAAGGCATAGACGTAAGTGTATACATCCACTAGTGAAAGTATGCATATTTTAGTTTATGTACACTTCGACTAGAGAATTCAGCAAATGTATACATTGACTAGTTTGTGTATACATTGACTGAATTCATACTTTGACTGCAACATATATATGGTTTGAATGTGATATTCTATTATGTTAATAAAGACTTTACTACTATTACTATTTAAATAATTGTGAATAACGATTTGTAAATTTTAAAAATATAAATATTTTTAAAAATAATAATTTTTTTAAGGTCTGCTTTTTAATTACCTTTTTGTGAAGAGTGATTTTGTATAAAGAACAATGAAGAAAGTGAATGTTTTTGAGTTAGGATGAAAGTTTAGAAGAATGGTTTGGTGTTTCCTTTTAATCAGAAGTAAGGTAGGACGGGGCGACTGGAATTTTGGTAAGACAAGGGACTCTCTTCTGGAGTTGGCTGGATGAAAAAGTGGGATCTCAAGGGTCTAATTGTGGCGCAAAAGAGCCCTGCTCCAAGAAAGGCAACCTCTCGCCTTCTCTTTCCCCAATTATTTACCCTGCCCCTAGAGAAGGGGGCACCAGGGGAAAAATATATATATATTTTTTTTTGAAAATTAGGGAATATTACCAAGTTATATAGATGTTAGTTATTATGACTCATGTCCGGGCTTTAACTATCATATCGCCTACTACCAGAGCGCTCTTTCGTCACTGTTGGACATGAGCCCAACTCTACTATGGGAGTCCTAAATTTTGTATATCCTAAATTTTCATTCACCTAGGGCAGGGATCTTTAACGATTACCTGACATTGTACAGGCTGGGGACCATAGCTTAACGTCCCATCTGAAGAACAGCGTGCTTATGTTTATTTTACCTCCCAGATAAAATAAACTAAGAGCCTCGGTCGGGTTTCGAACCCACGTTCTTGAGCTCAGAAGACAAGCACGCACACCACTGAGCTTCGGGGGCCCACAAATATATATATATATATATATATAAATATATCTTATCCGGTGTTGCCGGGACCGACGTGACGCCGGATAACGGAAATCATCAATAAATATATCAATTAAAGCATAAAAAAAAGTGTTTTTAGGTGAGCTAAGGAATAAAACATGTATGTATTTTGTTGATAACATTTATTAAATTGACAAATATGTACATACTTTACTAGTTAAGTGTTCATTTCCCGATAAGACGATATTGTTGTGCCAAGGACGGGACGGTACCTTTGTTTTTCTATTCTGGGAAACATTTTTTATAAATGTTTGATTTTCAACTATGTATTTATTATAATATGTTTATAGGATATTAGTGAAGTAATAAAATATTGTACTAGCGCTCCTTTCATTATAAATACAATGTACGTATGTATGTACAAATAAAATACATAAAAGATTCGTGAGTTACGGAATTATTATGTGCTCGTAAATACACATGGCTCATATAATAATTATATATAATATTCAATAATAATTATTGATAACCTAATAATTGAATGTTAATTTTAGTTTAACAAATTTGATATTATTTTGCGAGCGCCGAATAAGGAAGCGCGCCGGTTAACAGAACGCCGGATAAGGGAGAGTCTACTGTATATAATATATACAGTAGACTCTCCCTTATCCGGCGTTCTCTTCGACCGATTTCGCGGAAAATTGATATGTATTATATATCAATTTTTTTGCGAAGTCGTTCGAAGAGAAGTGGGGGTCAGAGAAAGGTGCTCGACTCAAATACCCAAATGTAAATGCAGATGTAAGTCAAATATTGAATTCTAGCCCAAACGGTCAATCGGCTTTGGATAGCCCCGGCTAGCCCAAACGGTCAATCGGCTTTGGATAGCCCCGGCTAGCACATAATAAAAACTGGTCAGAAATTTTATTTTGTAGCCAGTGAGCATTAAATAGGTTTAAAATTTTGAAGAAAAAAAAGTAAACATGAAATGAGCCCTTGTTTTTTTCTCAACACGAATTGAGCGGCCTCAGTCGTATATCTCTATTGAGGGCATGCCTCTGACTGAGAACCAACACATGTGAGTATTCTTCGATACTGGATAAACATATTTCATGTACAGACTAACACATCATGATAAATCTATGTTTTAGTGGCCTCCATCACGCTATCGTTGGCTCCCATATCATGGCTGTCAGCAGACGCCTATAAAAAAAACTAATCTCTGTTCGTTACATTCTTACAGGATTTGATACATTATTAAATTAATTTGTCACAACACTAGTTGCTACAATTTAGATAATTAGAGATTTTAAATAAGAAAACAAAAAACTTTCATTTCAATTTAATAACAAGCTATAGAGAAATATATAGGTTAGGTTTTATGACTCATGCCCTTTAACTACGAGGTCATATCGCCTACTACCAGAGCGCTCTTTCGTCACTCTGGTGGACATGAGCCCGACCATACTGTGGGAGTCCTAAATTTTGCCTACCCTAAATTTTTATTCACCTAGGGCAGGGGTCTTTAACGATTACCTGGCATCGTACAGGCTCGGGACCATCGCTTAACGTCCCATCCGAAGGACGGCGTGCTTAAGTTTATTTTACCTACCAGATAAAATAAACTAAGGGCCTCGGTCGGGTAACGAACCCACGATCTTGAGCTCAGAAGACAAGCACGCATACCACTGAGCTACCGGCGCCCTCTAGAGAAATATATATATTTGTAGATATCTGTGCTCACAGGGATTAAATAGGTAAGTCTAAATTCGTAACTTATCAAGGCAGCACTTTTTTACTTTTGCATTAATAGTGTAAATCCAGTTTTGGAATAAATAAATTACGTTTGCATCATTATTAATCCTCTCGAAAGTTGAGCAAGTTGATTTAACCGAAGACACACCCTCTTCACTTGAAATAGTCTGCCATAGTGAATAAATTGAGAATATACACAATTTTACGAGATACCAAGAAACCCACATCTTAAAAATTCCGAAAGTATTAGAGTCCTGAACTCTATATTTCTTCACAGTGCGCAGATGACTTTGGGAGATGATCACAATACACTTAACTCATTTTAACCATTTTACGACTCAACAACTTATTCCCCGTGACCATTCATTCATATTGAATGAATCAACACGTAAATTTATATTTGAACCCAGAACCTTCTAAGAACTACACTTATTTACTTTTAGCCAAATCAACAAATAGGAAGGGAGGATTTACGGAGAATTCTTAACATAAAAACTCTAATAACTCACAATAGAATGAATGTATTGAACCGAAATTTTATATGTGTGTTCAAGACCCCATAAACCTAACAATTTTCAGCTAAATTGACTAAAGGAGACGTAGGTAATAGGGGAGAGGTTGAACTCAAAAACTCGAAAACTGCCGTTATAATGAATGTATCGATATAAAATTTCAAATGTGAATTGAAAACACAATAAGGACACACATTAATTTTCAACGGAATCGGAGAATGAAAGGGGGGATCAGAGAATCAACGCAAAAACCCCAATAACTTCTGATGTAATGAAGGTTTCGACATGAAATTTCGTATCTAAAGTCAAAACCCAATTAGGACATGATCTGTGAAATTTCAGCGATATTGGCTGAAAAAAAGGGGGGGTTGAGAGAAGGGCTCAACTCAATAACCCCAATAACTGCTGATGTAATGAATGTATCGACATGAAATTTCGTATCTAAAGTCAAAACCCAATTAGAGCATGATCTCTGAAGTTTCAGCAATATCAGCACAAGAGAAGGGGAGGGCTCAATTCAAAAACCGTAATAACTGCTGATATAAAGAATTTATCCACAAAAATTAAGAATGAGGGTTTAGGAACCCTTATATAAGACAACTGATGATAGACAACAAACGAAGTACATTGGCAGTAACTTTTTTTTGAGATTATCATGATAACAGTTGAATTGTCTACTATTATAGCATGTTTTTTTACATGGGTGGAGGGGGGGGGCGGGGGGGGGGGGGGGGGGGGGGGAGTTTATAACGGCATTAAATTTGCTAAAATGTGTTATTTCTTATGTAAATAGACATCCCAAATTACAATGATGATTTCGGTTTTGTTAAAAGACACAAAATAGATGGAGTCACGCAGGCATTATTTTTCCTATTTATTTTACAAATTTTATCGGTATATTTCCAAACGCCATGCAACATCTCATGGGTATGATACCAATTGCAGTTGCGAGGGGCCATTATGGTCTTCTGGGCTAGAGCGTAGGGCTCTGTTGCATGGAATTACAACAGGTGCGGGTTCGAATCCCGTACGGGGGAGAATTTTATATCATACAATTAGATAAAAAGTCTCTCCCGTGTTCATGGATGTTTGTATATAACCCATATAAATCTCCTCTCTCCTCCTCCCCAAAATCAAAATCATTTCATACTGACATTGCTGGGTAAAAGAAAGAAATCAGAAGGCGTCAGCGGTATTTTTATGTTTCAATGTACTGCGTGAGTGGCATGTGAGTGATTGGTATAAGAAAGTCCTGCAATGAAAAATCGAACATATTTTAATTGTTTCTTCATTTTTTATTTTATAATTCGTTTCGAGACAATTTAAACATTATTTTGAAATATTTCCTATGGAATTTTATTTTAATAATAAATACAAGGGAGAGTGAAAACTTAGTTTATCAATTCGTGATGGGGTAGCACATAGTCGGTGATTTATTGCACCCTCCCTACTGCTCAACATTTTTAAATTATTTATATATTTATTGTACATCGTGCATACATCAAATGGCAGGATCAGCTCAACCAAGAGCCCAGCCCACGTTTCTTTTTATTTAGTTAAACAAAATTGTCCAAAATTTAATGTACTTAACAATTTTCATGGTGGCAAACTTGTGTATGAACCTGAGATAAAACAAGTTTGAAAATGCTGTGAAGTCCGAACTTGGAAAGTGAAACATGTCGAAGCATACAAAGTAGACAACGTGGAATCTCTTTACAATGTAGATTAATTTAATATGTTACCCTACAAGAAGCCCACACCGGAGAGAAGAGAGAATAATAAGAATATAAATAATAATTTACATTTTAGTATATTATTATTCAAATTATTCAAATATAAAGATATTTAAACATAAACTACCCGTGTCTTGACTATTAGGAATTTCTTCTGAAATATTACTTACTTGTTATAGTCACAGTACAAGAAAGTATGCAAACATCCGAGATCGTCCGATAATATTTATTTATTGGTAATTTTATTATATTTAATATTTATTATTTGTTTATTTAATTTCCATTTAAAATTTTTTTAAATTATCACAAGGTATAAAAAAATAAAAAATGCAATTTCCCATTTTCCCCTCCCCTCCTAAAAACATTGGTTTAACTCCCCAATTTTCAATCAGTAATAGCATTTTCATACTTTTATAAATACGTTTGAAGACTTTCCCCAAGTTCGTTAATTAAAACAAAGCAGGTTCCCTTTCAATTTCATCAACAGGACCCTAAGAGGTTCAATTAATCGATTCTCTCTTCTGAAGAATCGAACTGTTGAACATCGTAGTTCAAAAGCAGGCATAAATTAAATGAACAATTAAAACTGGTGAGGATTCTTGAATCAAAATCTGAGCTTGGTCATCGGACATACTAGATCAAAGAATTCGTCGGTGAATCACTAACATCGTACTTCCCCAGCAGACATTTAACAACTGTTACCGGGCTCTGACTCAATAATCAACAATTTTGGCTAAAAATAAATAGTTGATTTACACAGAGACTACTGAATATTCGGCAGTTACTAAGATTTTTGTGTCTATTGCGATAATTTATATGAGGTTTGAGATGAATATGTTACATGTACTAAATTAGATCTGATTGGATTTTTACCGGATTTTAGACCACTTTACATCGAAACCGAAGTACATTTAAAAAAATGCTGCTTATATTTATGACCAAAAATCTCATTTGCAGAGATAACCAAAAGTCATTGTTCGAGCCCTTTAAGTTTCTATTTTTGTAGCAACCCCTGTTGGGTTTTCGCCGAACTAATTACGTTTTGGCCACCTGACCGCTAAAGAGCGCTTATCTCTCTAGCTAGAGTATCTTTCGCCTCCCACCTTTCACCCTTGTACTACCAGCCTTCAAGCGAGTAGGTTGTTCTTAGCTTCCAGTTTTCTAGTTTTCATAAAGTGTTTTTGCCTCCTGCTGCCCCAGAAGTTTCAACCACACTTCAGTCCTTGCAGATCAGGTAAGTAAATTATTCGACTGTATTTGGGACCATTGGTCAATGTTTCTCTTTTCAGTCGAAGAGCACCCCGACCTGCGTGAAACTTTTGGAACTACACACACCCCTGTGGTAAGTTCATTTAAGTTTCCTTTTCTATATACAGTCCACTCTTTCTTACCAGACGTTGATTTATGGTTCAGCATAAATTCGCCTCCCCAACCTTGTCCTATGCCATTAGGCGAGGCCACATTTTAGAACCCCCCCCCCCCTTTTTGGTGTAGACAGTCATATATATATATATATGCAATACGTATATTAAGTATGTTTAATCAAAAATTGTGTTTTCAATTTAATTATTTATCTTTGCTATTTATATTACATATTACATTATGGATGGTTCTTTTGTAGACTGCCTGATGATGAGGGAAACCTCGAAAGCCGGCTAGCTATTACTACCAATAAAAATCTGTGAGAGGTCAGACTATCTTATATTTGACATCCTGTGAGATATGCAATACTTTTTTTCGAAGGCCGTCCTCTTTACTATATACATGCCGAAAACCGTCTTAAAATTACGTCTTGTTTTGCCGTTTGCTTGATTAACCGAAAGACGGTTAACTGAACAATTTATAGTACCAAAATGTTCCTTATTAAATCTCCAATCACTAGTCTGCCTCAGATTTGGGCTGGGACCAATACGACCAGGTATAATGCCACAAGGAATGTAATATAAATTTCTATAGGAAATATTTTGAAGTAATGTTTAAATTAAAATAGAAACCAATTTTAAAATATCTTTTTATTATTGGTATTTTTCAATTAAAAAAGTTTTAAAATAAAATAATAAAAATATATGTGTTGTAGCCATAACTTCCCCTATACTTGGACAGTAATTAGGCGTTTTTAGCCACCTCCTCTGATCCTTTTAGTCGATTTCGTTGAAGAGCAACATTCCAGGATCTCTACATATAAAATTCGTATAAATACATTATGCTCAACCCCCTCCCATTCCAATTGAACGATTTGACTGAATAAATCAATAAATGAAAAAACGAAATGTCTGTGACCACGATAACTCCCGATAGAATGATAGTTTCCATAAAAAAATTTATATATATATATATTTTTTTTTATTTATTTATTTTTTTTTATTTTATTTTTTTTTCCAAATACCTATTTACAACTGTATACACATAAATACAACAAGCAAATGTGCTAATAAAGAGGTAATGGCGATGTCAAAATGTCATGAGGGGAGAAATCACCCAGTGTTGACACTCCCTATTCATTTATATTTAAATACAAAACCCTTATTAATGTTCAGGGTAATCCATCCCAGGGTGAGGCTCAACCCAACAACTCTAATAACTGCTAATGTAGTATTTACCGGTTGTGGGCCAGGAAGTGACATCATCTAGTGAGGTGGACCGGACCCATCCGACCCAGCACTAACCAGCCCCAACCACTGCGCACCTTTCCCATGGCTCGAGGGCCCCCTTCCAAAAAATATTCTTTGAAGCCACCTCACTCCTGCCCCGGAATCTCAACTCATTACATAACTTTTTCTATACTTCGTACAGCTGGTGAACTAAAAAGGTCGAAGCTGCACTGAACTTTTCAGTGTTTTTTTTTTTTTCAAGGGCTGATTGTGTCACAACGGCGAGAGTAGGCCAATTGTGTGCCCTGTGTGTGTTGGTATCAGCAGCCTTGTATCTTTAATAAAGTTCAGGAATCTTCTGCAAGTTCCTTCCATTACCTGCTTCGGTTCCGTTATGGTAGATCCGAAGCAGTAAAGTCTTCTGCTTTCTAGTGACCCGCACTGGCTTAGAATATGAACCGGAGTATCATTTTCCTCGCCACATTTCCTGAACAGAGAGCTTCTAGCGAGGTGTTTGTTCATATGACAGTGTCCTGTCATAGATCCATTCTGCTCATATTTGGAGTTCTCGGCTCCTTTTCTCTGAGGGTTCCGCTATAAAGTGTTTTGAATGTCTTTGCTTTGGGACCCCTCTCCAGGACTGGATATGATTCCTGGTCAGCCAACCATTTATTGCCGCCCTTGCGGTGCTCTTAGAGATCCCGCAGAAGGTTTCGGTCCTATAGGTTTTCTGTCAGCTGCTGATGCCCTGGCACCCATCTCAATTCCCCTCTATTTTGGTCCGTCAGAGACTCCATTGCTTCAAGGCATTCCAGGACGATTTTGGAATCGTCGGTTGTCAGACAATATTAAGTTTCGCCGAAAGTCGCAAAAAAAAAAAAAGGATAATGATTATAATAAAAACATATGTGTTCCAAAGACCCAAAATATACCAATTATGAAGAGTGTTTCCAGGGCGGAGGGAAAAAGAAAAATTGGAAGATGGAGCACCTTATAGATTGATCCAGGAGGTCGCACCCCGAGCTATTTGCTAATTAAAACTCCACTTCATCTTTACACCTAATTACATTGGGGGGGGGGGGGGGGGGGGGGGGGGGGGAAGGGAATTGGATCAACTGTTATACCGTAATATCAACGTTATGTCTCCAGCGGTAAAGATGGTCTTAGTGATCTATTCTTTACTGAGGGCGCCGGTAGCTGAGAGCTAGCATGCTAGCCTACTGTTCTCAGAATTGCGACGTTAAGCGATGAGCCTGTAAGATGTCAGGTACTCGTTAAAGACTCCTCCTTAACAAAACCTGGTTGGCAAAATTTAGGACTCCCATAGTCGAGGGACAAAAGAGCGCTCTGGTAGTAGGCGATATGACCTCGTAGTTAAAGCAGATATAATGATGGGTCGCAGTAAAGCAGGTTCCCTTTCAATTTCATCGACAGGACCCTAAGAGATTCAATTAATCGATACCCTCTTCTGAAGAATCGAACTGTTGAATTTTCGATATTTTTTTAGAGCCCTTTTCGGAAATTACTGTAAAAATCAAAATTTAGTAGAAGACCAGCTATAATTTCTACAGGAAATGTGGTAATATTTAATTATTGGTAATTTTATTATTTAATTAAATATTTAATATTTATTATTTGTTTATTTAATTTCTATTTAACATTTTTTTAATTATCACAAGGTTAGGTTAGATTAGGTTTTATGACTCATGCCCGGGCTTTAACTACGAGGTCATATCGCCTACTACCAGAGAGCTCTTACGTCACTCTGGTGGACATGAGCCCGATTCTACTGTGGGAGTCCTAAATTTTGCCTACCCTAAATTTTTATTCACCTAGGGTAGGGGTCTTTAACGAGTACCTGACATCGTACAGGCTCGGGACCAGCGCTTAACGTCCCATCCGAAAGACGGCGTGCTTAAGTTTATTTTACCTCCCAGATAAAATAAACTAAGGGCCTCGGTAGCGTTTCGAACCCACGACCTTGAGCTCAGAAGTCAAGCACGCTTACCACTGAGCTACCGGCGCCCTCAATTATCACAAGATATAAGAAAATAAAAATGCAATTTCCCATTTTTCCCTCCCCTCCTATAAACATTGGTTTAACTCCCCAATTTTCAATCAGTAATAGCAATTTCATACTTTTATAAATACGCTTGAAGGCTTTCCCAAAGTTCGTTAATTAAAAGAAAGCAGGTTCCCTTTCAATTTCATCAATCGATATAGTTCTTAATCAAATTTCTAGCTAACGAATTGCCACTAAGAATGTACAATACATTTCTGTACGAAATAGTTCAAATGGCGGCCCCTGGTTGGTTAAAAGTCTGCTAACAAATAAATGGGACTTAATGGTACATTTAGTTAGCCACCTAAACAAAATATATAGAATTTTTTTATTTATTTAAAAAATTTTTTTTTAGAAAAATGTCGCGGTTATGGTAACATCGATTTGAGGGACCACAAGAAAAAATGGGGCCACCGAGACCGGAAAATTTTAGAAAAACAATTCTTCTGGGCCCCACAAAAGAGGGAAAGAAAGAGTGAACGAAGCATAACTCACCTGACCCTCCGAACAGAGAAATAGAGATGCATATCGATATCCCATGTATCAATGATATCGATACATTTCATCAAAATATATTCTAAATATTTATTGTATCGATATTTTAGTACTTCCCCAGCTATACGAAGTAATCATTTCCAGTGTATAATACCTAATGGAATTCGTGTTAAATATTGAAATATCCATCGACAGCAATTAGTGAATAGAAAAATATTAACTTATTACTTATTAAATTATTATACGAGATTATTGTTATCACTAAAAAATTATTAATAATATAAATAAATAGAACTTATTTTACTTACGATTTAATGGTTTTCAATGATTTAATGTTAGCATCCGTACTTACCTGAAACAGATAAGAGAAAAATGATAATTATATGCAGAAAAAACATTATTTATTAGAAAAGCTTTTTCAATGACCGGCTATGTACCTCCCAAGTAATAATTATTTATAACTTTTTCGCTTTCCCTTCAAAGCCATGAATCCATTTGGGTTAAAACGCAATTGGCTTATATGGTAGCTTTTGGATATGAAATTTCATGTCAATATATTCATTACATCGAGTTAATGAGATTTTTGAGTTTACGAATTTACGAAAAGAGTTTTGATTAGTTCACAAACCTAAGCGGCTGCTTGTAAAAAGTACTTAGGCCCCTAAGTAAAGTGGTCTCAATTTTCGTGCGAATATAATCAAAATCTGTTAAGATCTAAGTTAGAACATAGTCATCATTGGATTCTAAATAGCTCTTTCGTCACTCTGGTGGACGGGGTCTTCAACGAGTATCTGACATCGTACAAGCTCGAAACCATCGCTTAACGTCTCATCCGAAGGACTACGTGCTTAAAATTTTTCACGATCCAGATAAAAAACTTCGTCGGTTAGTCCTACATTGCACTTCCCCAGATCGAATTAATCAATTAACTTTTCGCCTCCCCTCCAATACCAGTCGAGCGTTTGTACTAATATTCAATAGTTGACTAAAACCTCATGAATTTTGTGTCGATAAAATAATTACTTCGGCAGTTATTAGAGTTTTTGCTTTGAGTCTGAAGCCCCCTTTCCTTCTGCCGATTCCGCTGTAAATTAATTTTTAATATTAATTCATAATTAATTTCCTTTATGGGGTTTCGAATTCACACATGGAGGAGAAAATTTTATAATAAAAAAAATATATACCTATATATGTTGGACTGGGGGGTTAGGTTAGGTTTTATGACTCATGCCCGGGCTTAAACTACGAGGTCATATCGCCTACTACCAGAGCGCTCTTTCGTCACTCTGGTGGACCTGAGCCCGACTCTACTGTGGGAGTCCTAAATTTTGCCTACCCTAAATTTTTATTCATCTAGGGTAGGGGTCTTTAACGAGTACCTGACATCGTACAGGCTCGGGACCATCGCTTAACGTCTCATCCGAAGGACGGCGTGCTTAAGTTTATTTTACCTCCCAGATAAAATAAACTAAGGGCCTCGGTTGGGTTTCGAACCAACGACCTTGAGCTCAGAAGGCAAGCACGCATACCACTGAGCTACCGGCGCCCTCATGTTGGACTGTATTACTTATTTAACAAAAATATCTAGTTCATAAAAAAATTATTTCTCAATATAAACAAATATAAACAAATATAAACGATATAATATGTCAAATAGATATTTTTTTAAGCTCCTCCACGGGGTTTCTCTATATCAGGAGAACCTGGACTGTTTCACTAAAAGAACCGACGGGAGGGTCAACATTTTATTTCTTCGGATACATCAACTGGATTTTTTAAATTCTTACTGTGGTTTACAGTTTTATGCTCTAATCCTGGATTATTACATTCAATATTAAATTAAATGTGAAGAATAGTCGACATATTATATCCCTTATATTGAGAAATACATTTTTTTTTATGAAATATATATATATTTTTTTAAGGCCCCGGTATGCGTGCTTAAAAATACACTTAAGCACGCCGTCCTTCGGATGGGACGTTAAGCGATGGTCCCGAGCCTGTGCGATGTCAGGTACTCGTTAAAGACCCCTGCCCTAGGTGAATAAAACTTTAGGACTCCCACAGTAGAGTCGGGCTCATGTCCACCAGAGTGACGAAAGAACGCTCTGGTAGTAGGCGATATGACCTCGTAGTTAAGTGTGGGCATAAAACCTAACCTAACCTATATATTTTTTTTTCTTCCCCCGACTTAATATTAATGTTTTCATGTTGCTGTTGGTTATGCGAATTACTGAAGAAAATTTGGGCTCGATTTGGTGTGGAGGCCCAATTCGGAATAATTACCATACACATTTTTCATAATTGGTATCCAAACATCGGAAAATATTAAATTCCGTTGAAAACTTTGTATTGAATTGTTGACCAATTACATACTTTGTATAGCTGGGGAAGTATGCCCGGGCTTTAACTATGAGGTCATATCGCCTACTACCAGAGCGCTCTTTGTCACTCTGGTAGATATGAGCCCGACTCTACTGTGGGAGTCCTACATTTTTATTCACCTAGGGTAGGGGTCTTTAACGAGTACCTGACATCGTATAGGCTCGTGACCATCGCTTAACGTCCATCCGAAGGACGGCGTGCTTAAGTTTATTTTACCTCCCAGATAAAATAAACTAAGGGCCTCGGTCGGGCTACGAACCCACACTCTTGAGCTCAAAAGTCAAGCACGCATACCACTGAGCTACCGGCGCCCTTGAAAAAATATAGAAATGGTCTATGAGTTTCCATAGCAACCAGACGACAAGCTGTAAATTGTACAGCCATACACCATTCTTGGTCGTAACAAAATACTTGAACCTGTGTGTTTTTAATGAAGAGAAGCTGCTCTAGTAATGAGAGCACAGAATGGAATGAAAAGAACCCGAGCTTCACGTCCGTTCCAGGTGAATTACAGCCGAAATCCCATCCGCTGGAATAGGGGAATTCCAATGTTAATTCACTCAAACGTTTATTCTCTGTTGTTCTTCTTTGAGGAACGTTTATTCTCTGTTTTCATTTGAGTGAAAAAAGATCAATAGTTGCCTAACATAGAGACTTCTGAAACATTTTGTGACAATAGATTCAATACACCAGGTGTGATAATACATTTTTTGTAAAAAATCATGTTTTTTTTTTTCATTTTCCAGATAGACTGGGACCGGCTGGTGCGGGAATGCGGAGGCCCAGTGCCAGGCATTTACACTGTCTGCAGACTTGTGCGTGCTGCAGAGGGTGTATGGGCACTAAGATGTCCGTTATTTTGAAAAAAGTTTAAATTTTGATGATTTCCGAACGGATTCTGGTTTAGGATCACAAAAAAATAAATCTCTCAAAATTTGTAATTTTTTGAAATGGAAAAACCCATGCCACCGACCATTTGAATTTAACATTCGTTTTCGACACTTCAAGACATTTTACGAAGCGGTTCGTTTAATTTCTACTGTTTCGGCTTTAAAATTCGTATTCTTAGGTTTTGGTGGGTGCTGATCACGAATCCGGTGTTAGAATTGCAGTTTTTAGCATTTTTGACAGTTGTCAACTGAAAAACTGCAATTCTAACACCGGATTCGTGATTAGCAACCACAAAAATCTAAGAATACGAATTTTGAAGCCGAAACATTAGAAATTAAACGATCCGCGCAGTAAAATGTTTTGAAGTGTCGAAAACGAATGTTAAACTCCATTTGAAATTCAAATGATCGGTAGCACGGGTTTTTCCATTTCAAAAAATTCCAAATTTTGAGAGATTCATTTTTTCGTGATTCTAAATTTGGAAATCAATTGGAAATCATCAAAATTTAAACTTTTTCAAAATAATGGACACCCTAATGGGCACTGCGGTATAGAAATGAACTAAATACACGTGTCGAACGCGAGGGCGCCATAGCCGAGCAACCATCAAACTTCTGCAACAAATTATATACTTGTAAGCCTTACAACCCCTGAAGAGCACCAGTTTGAGTTCGATGGATTATACCTACTACGGTAGAGTGAGGTCTCTCAAACTTTGGAAGGAAAACAAAAATTTGATTGATTAATTCGTGCTGGAGATGTACATAGCCGGGGATTCATCATAGACATGTATTTATATATTTCTTCAATGTTGTGTAATGCATATTATATGATATTAGGTTTTCAGTAAAGCAGCTTCTCATTTTTTCTCCCAATTCATTTTAAAATTCTTTATAACATTGTCAAACGTTTCGGGACAAGTCTTCCCATCATCAATGACTAGAAACAACAAAATTAACAAGTAAAAATAGAAAAACGTGCATCAAGTTATAACAATACAACATTACATTATAACAATCTTTAATTAATTCAATGCTAAAACCAACCTTAAAATTTTTTGTTAGATTTCTAACATGAGCAAAAACCCTTTTTTTGGTATAGGGTAATATTAATAAAATATATGATATACAACCCGCAAGGCTCTAATCTAATCACTAGTTGTATAGTTAATTATTCTTATTTTTTTAATTTTTTCATTTTTTGTTTTGAACATTTTTGCAATAACATTATCATAACTATTAAATAAAAACATATTATATTTATATATTATAATAAAAATATCATTTGACTTCTTTATTTTATCCTATTATCATTCAAGAAATGTCCTTTTTTCGATTATAAAATCGATCGTCAAATTTTTTTATTTTATGTTATTTATGATATCAGCGTAATAATTACCTATTTTTCCTGTATCTGTTTCGTAATTTATGGTGTTATTTATGAATTTATTAACATATATCATTTCTATGGATTTTCTATTAATTGTATTATTTATTTATTTATTTACATATTCACAACGACAACATTTGTCACTAGTGATCGTGATGATATGCTGTGGCAAGTGTGTCGCTGTACTGCTGAGGTACGTGACCGAAGAGGAGTCCAGGCTAGTCCTGGAGCAGGTCCCTCTGCCATGCCCGCTTTAGACGTCTTGGTGGATTTGTGGAGAGAGTGTTCGTGGAGAATAAGTGGATTGGCGTGATGATGGAGTTTGTCGTGAAAATTTTGATATCGTGTCTTGATAACAGAAGGTATAAATGGGATGTTGAGGTCATTATGTAATGTGAGGTTGGAAACGTAAAATGGGGCATTGGCAATGTGGCGTAGTATGATGGATTGTAATGACTGAAGGCGTTGTATGTTTGATTTTTTGGCTGATCCCCATATCTCGATTCCGTAAGTCCAGATGGCTTTTAGTATAGTGTTGTAAATGTGAAGTTTGTTTTCAAGCGATAATGTCGATCGTCGTCCGATGATTGATTTCAGTCGTCCAAATCGTCTTTTGAGGTCTGTGCGTTTCAGTCTGATATGAGTTGTCCAAGTTAAACGTCTGTCTAAATGAAGTCCTAGATATCGGACAGTGTCTGATGCAGGAATGGGCTGGTTGTTAATGTATACTGGTGGACAAGTGTTGTGTCTGAGAGTAAATGTGGTTTGCAGAGATTTGTCTCTATTAATTTTTAGTCTCCATTTGTTGGCCCAATCTGTTAGCTGGTGTAAATGTTCCTGTAAGTGTGAGCTTGCTTGTGTTGGGTCTGAGTGTGTTGAGAGAATGGCTGAGTCGTCTGCGTATGTAGCGAGTAGTGTGTTGTCGTGTTGTGGAATGTGTGCTGTGTAGATTGAGAAGAGTAGGGGACTGAGGGAACTTTCTTGGGGGACTCCAGCTTTGACCTCCAAAAAATGTGATGAGGAAGATCCTTCAGATACCCTAAAGTTTCTGTTTTCTAGGAATGACTTAAGTATTAAATAATATGTGTGAGGAAGGTGAGATTTAAGTGTGTAGAGCAGGCCTGGGTGCCAGACACAATCAAACGCTTTTTCAATGTCCAGAAATACGCCTGTGCAAAACTCTTTTCTTTCAAAGCTGGTGGCGATGTAATCGACCAAACGATGGCACTGGTGTATTGTCGAATGTCTTTGTCGAAAGCCAAATTGATGGTCTGGGAGAAGGTTGTCTTGTGCAGTGATGTAGGTTAATCTGTCCAGTAGAAGTCTCTCTAGTGGTTTGGATATCACAGGAAGCAGGCTTATAGGACGGTATGACGAGGCCTGGTCTGGGGTTTTCCCTGGCTTAAGAATCATCCTGACTACTGATATCTTCCAGACAAGGGGATAGTAACATAGTCGTAGTACTGTGTTGTATAAATTCGTCAAGTAAATTAGTCCTTTTCTCGGTAGCTGTCGTAGTATCTCAGCGGTTATCAGATCATGACCTGGAGATTTCCGTAAGGGGAGTTTTTTAATTGTCAGTTCAACTTCATTAGGACTGAATGCCTTTGGGGGGAGAGTTAGTTGGAGGGGGGAATTGTATTATTAGAAACGTTTAAAATTTTGACGTTGTTAAAATCGAAATTATGTCCTTTAACTATACTGTGGTTTGCTAGAGCAGTTTTATTTGAATTTTTAGGTTTTTTACAATCTGCTACATGTTGTTTGACTCTATGTTTTACTAGTAAAAGATTAAAACATAGAATACATTGGGAGAAAAAATGAGAAGCTGTTTTACTGAAAACCTAGTATTTATATATGTACAATGTAGTGGCTGTACTGCTGAGGTATGTGACAGAAGAGGAGTCCAGGCTAGTTCTGGAGCAGGTCCCACTGCAATACCTGTCTTGAGCAAACCTGGTGAATTTGTGGGGAGAGTGTTTGTTGATAATTGTTGAATGAGTTGATTGGCGTCATAATGTAAACATTTTGATAGCGTGCCTGATAACATAGGGTACAAATGGGATGTTAAGCTCATTGTACAATTTGATTGAAACGTAAAAATCCGTTGAAAATGAGATTTCGGATTTTCGCACGAGTACAATACTTCCCCTACTATAGGGTATAAAAAAAAAAATTCAAGGTGCACCGGAAGTATGTGTATTGACACCATGTTTTTGACAACACTGGGTTAGAAAAATGTTGAAAAAACACTTTATTTACGTTCAGGAACCTGTTGCCTACCTTTTCAAACCAACCCCACAAAAAAAAAAAATAACTAAAACCCCACTCGGGGGTCCCACAAAGGAACATCAAATGGAGATAACGCTACACCTAACCAAAATAGGTTGTTATCTTTTGATAGTGGTTGACTAAAGGGACCAAGGGCCGTAGGGAGCCTCAACCTTTGGTTAAATATACATATATTTTTTTGGCTTCCTCGCATATCCGAAGGCTAGTGCGAACTTTGTAATCGTAACTCCAACAAGTTTCTTAATTTCAAAATTCACTTTATATTTTGAGTTTTAGGTCAAAACAAACTTTTTACATTCCCGGACGGTCCTTCTTACTTCCCCATCTATTACGAAGAATAACGGGAGGTTATGTAATCGATCAAAAATTTGATGTGAAGTTTTCAACAGAATTTCATGTTTTCCGGCCTTTAGATTCTAAAATGATCAAAAAATTTCGGTCTGTGAACCTAGAATCGTCTACACTTATTGTCTTTCATCCAAATCGACGAAAGGGAAGGGGTGGACTAGAGGAAAGGCATAACATAAAAACTCTCTGTTTGTATTTCAGCTAAATCGGCCAAAAGGGATGTAATGAATTTATTGACACAAAATTTAGTATGAGGATTTAAAAGCCTTAATATAAGTCAAGTGTTGAATATTAGCGCAAAAGGTCGACTGGTTTTATAGGGGGAACAAAAAGTTAACAGATTAACTCGTTCTGGGGAAGTACATTGGCCGGTGATCCACGACGGTAGGCAACAACTTGTGGAGCACAATTTCTGCCGCCAGAGCGACAAAATTTGCCAAATAGAGTAATAATTAATAGCAATTACTCATAGATATAAAATACGTTGTCTTCCCACTGTTTTATTTTAGACCAGAACCGGTTTTCGAGGCAGCAGCGTCATCATCCGTGGTTCATTTATGATAAAATAATAAAATATACAAATAATTAAAGTATAAACAACTCTTAAAACATCAGGGTGCAGAGTAACAGAAAAACATTATAAACTTACTTACCCTACCTACACAGCATAGCGGTTAAAGGACCACTGGCATAGCTCTAAGGGATAACTAGGTTCACTCACACTCTACATACAAAACCATTCATTCTAATATACACAATACCTAAAACATAAATACCTAAACAATACCTAAAATAAATATATACAATTTTTAAAAGTATTATCACAGACTTGTAAAAAAAATAATAAAAAAAATACATATAATAAATATCTCTATAAAAACCAGCAAAAAAACGTTTACAATACATCTCTTACAGGACAGCTTAATATTATTTATCTTTTCATTATTAGTAGGTTTATATTATATCATAGATGAACTACTGATGATGACGCTGTTGCGTCAAAAACCGGTTCTGGTCTAAAATAAAACACTGGGAAGACGTATTTTATTTCTATGAGAAATTTCGTCCCACATCTTACTATCACATATAATAGTACTTAATTTAATCAGTACTTGTAATGGCAGAAATGTTATCAAACCAATAAAAAGTAGGTTGATTCGGCTTAACTTACGGTGGCCAAACTGGG
Organism: Aradus depressus; assembly: GCA_963662175.1. Classification (NCBI taxonomy): domain Eukaryota; kingdom Metazoa; phylum Arthropoda; class Insecta; order Hemiptera; family Aradidae; genus Aradus; species Aradus depressus. Next base: position 25,520,868 of record OY759222.1, read on the forward strand.
GGGGTTGGGAGGCGCCACCAGGATCTCTGGACTGAAGCAGCCCCGAACTTGGAGGGCTTCGATATTCGTTACACAACCCTAGGTGAATAAAAATGTATGGGTAGGCAAAACGTAGTATTCCCACTAGTCCAATAGAGCGACGAAATATCGCTGTTGCAGGCAATATGACCTCGCAGTTAAAGTTCGGGCATGAGTCAGAATAACTAACTAAAAAAGACATTAATGTCATAATAAAATTTGAATGATAATGGCCAGGAAAATGAAAGATTGATTGATAGCAATTAACATAGAAATGAACTCTAGAGAGATGGCCGTTAACTAAATCAATCTATCTGGCTTTGAATAATTCGAAGAGACGAAAAGCGTTAGGAGGGAAGTATATATATAAGTTGATGGTGCGCGATTTCTGTCAGTTCAACGCGAGTTTATATTATAAAAAAATGTGTATAGCAAGCAGGCTAAAACTTTCATTAGCATTTGAATACTTAATTCCGAAAAAGCCTAATAACACTTTGTACGTAGCTCATCAAATAAAGTTTTTGGAATTTCATGAGGGAATTACTTGGAGCTTACAAATTTCATTCAAATCGGACAAAATGTATATTAAGAAAATATGGATCAGAATAGAATAGAATAGAATAGAATAATTTTATTTGTCGGCGTCCAATGTCATAGATTTTTGACGTCGAAAACTTGATTAAATTAGTGCAATGAGATGACTTGTCTTCATGGAGCTTAGGACGGCTTCGATAGATGAGTTGTCTTCATGGAGCTTAGGACGGCTTCGATAGATGACTTGTCTTCATGGAGCTTAGGACGGCTTCGATAGATGACTTGTCTTCATGGAGCATAGGACGACTTCGATAGATGAGTTGACGTCTCCGAGCATCTCATTGTTTGCAAATCCATGGGCTTATATCCAGGGCACTCCTCCAGGATGTGGCTCACTGTAAGAGGCCAGGCCCCACAACCTGCCACAGCGCGAGGCCATCGCCCTATGGCCTAAATGGAGCCGTATCAGTCATACCTCCTCCTGCCTATTCTGCCTTTCGGAGCTTTGCCATTTATCGATATTTGCTTTGATGGACCTAAGTTTATTTGTTAGTTCCATGTTGATCCACGAAGAGGTCCAGCTCTCTTTTATTTTGTGACGTAGGTAGTTTTTTAGGTCTGGTATTGTCGTCACTACCCTCCCTTCTGGATTATATGTGAAAGTAAGATTTTGTGGAACGAGATTTCTCATATAAGTAAGAGACATTGTCTTTCCACTATTTTATTTCCGACCCGAAACGGCTTTCAACACAACTGGGTCATCATCAGTGGCATCTCTATGTACACATATAAATATAAATATAGAGAAGTAACAAAAACCTCAAAGTAATAGGGCAGAGAGTAATTTAATAAATAATTCAGTTGTGGATAATGTCCTCGCAACGCGCTGGTCTGGACTCCGCGCATCTCATCCTCCAGGACTAGGCGTATAAGCTCATCAATATCGGCTCCTAAAGGCATGTTGTATCTGCAGAAGTACGATGCGACAGACCAAGTCAGCGCAGCAGTAGAAACAGTTCGATAGGCTTTTGTAACATTTAAAATGGCTGCTCTCTGGGCACTGCCATTATACGGTCATCTATCCCGTAGAACTCTACAGTTATGATAAATGATGAACATAGTACAAATGGTGGGTATGTAGTCCAAATTAGCTCCGTTAATACCATACTGAGCCCAACGTGCAAGGACATATGACTCTGTGAAGGATGCTATTGTCCTGGCGGCACTTAGCCCAGACTTGCGTAATTGCTTGATTATGCAGATGACAAGGTGATCACTAGATTCAGTCGGCTAGTACTCTTCCTTCATCTCTATCATCCATCATCAGTGGACAACAGCTCTTGTAGCGTTCCTCCCATTACTATTATTATAATTACCAAGCCAGCCACTGCGCAACAATAATTTTGTTATTATAAAATTAACATTAAATTAAATACATACAATTAGCTTCTTATCTACGAATATAGAGGGCGCCGGTAGCTCAGTGGTATGCGTGCTTGACTTCTGAGCTCAAGTTCGTGGGTTCGTAACCCGACCGAGGCCCTTAGTTTATTTTATCTGGGAGATAAAATAAACTTAAGCACGCCGTCCTTCGGATGGGACGTTAAGCGATGGTCCCGAGCCTGTACAATGTCAGGTACTCGTTAAAGAGCCCTGCCCTAGGTGAATAAAAATTTAAGGTAGGCAAAATTTAGGACTCCCACAGTAGAGTCGGGCTCATGTCCACCAGAGTGACGAAAGACCGCTCTGGTAGTAGGCGATATGACCTCATAGTTAAAGCCCGGGCATGAGTCATAAAACCTAACCTAACCTCTACGAATATATGATGTACCTCAACTCAAAAGTTCGAATACTGCCGATGTTATTGGAAGTATCGACATGAAATTTCATTCATTGAACTCAAAACCCAATAAGGACATAACTTGTCAAATTTCACTGATTTTGGTCGAAGGAAAGGGGAGTTCAGGGGATGGGGCTCAATTCAAATACCCAAATAACTACCGATGTAAATGATATTGATGCAAAATTTAGTAAGAGGATTTACGAGCTCCTATGTGAGTCAACATTTGAATATGAGATATGGAAGAAGTATGACTGGTTTTAAATATGGAAGGAGTATGACTGGTTTTGTAGGAGGAGCGACAAATTAATTGATTAATTTGTTCTTGGGAAATACATTCCCAGTGATTCAAAGACTTTTTTTGTTGGGACGTTCTTATACCCAACACGTTTTTACAGATTTCCCTATCCCTCCGCCCCCTCTTCCAAATTCATTTTTTAATGGCATTACAGAGTTTAAGAAAGTCACTCTCAGAAATACACGGTACAATAAAACAAAGAAGACTGCTGACGCCAACGCATTACTATCGTATACATATTAATTTCAGTTTGAAATGAATTTGAGAGGGGAGTAAAATTATTTGTATAAAAGTGGTTAGTATTTCTTCAAAAAAAGGAGGGGGGAATGGGGGGGGGGGAATAATGAAGTTAAAAATTCAGATCACTAACTTAACCTAGAACATACCCATATTGTTGGGAGCCATGGTGGCCGCGTGTAGAGTTCTATCGATACCACAAAGTATCAATACTTTTACTCATGAGTAGTATGGAATAAAACTTTCGATACTACTCAAGTATCGAATAAAAAGTATCGATACCTACTCGTATCGATTGAATCGAGTAGTTCGTTATAATTCATTTTAAAAAATCTATAAATCTATATAAATTTTAATTAAAATCGTATTGCATCGAGTACTTCGTTATAATTAATTTTAAACCATGTATAATATATATATATATATATATATATATATATATATATATATATAATGTAATGTTCTATATTGTCCATTACATGTAATATTTAAGAAATGGAAAATAAGATACTTAAATACAATCATTTTATTAGACCTAAGGAAGGTTACTGGGGGTTATCAAATCGATTTGTACCAGGGTCGATATAGTATCAAAATATATCAATTCATTTATTTCAATTATGTCATAAAATTAAATGATAAGCTAATAATTAGTTAACAATAAATGTAAGCAATTAGGATTGTATACGGGAATATGAAAGTGTTATAAAAAAAACCAGATGTTTAGTGTTAAAGGCTGTAAAAATTGTGGCCAATGAGAGAGCGGAATCCAAAACGAGAGAGAAGTGGTCTGCCCCCTCGTGGAGAGTAGGTGGTAGATGTAAGAGAGAACTGTGCAGAGAGAGATGGTTCAGTGAAAGTGAGTGTAGTGAATAGTAGAAAATGTCAGTGATTTCTTAAAAGCTGTGGTAAGAAGGAAGAAAGATACTGAGGGGAAGTATCCCGGAGAACTCCAACCACAAAAGAAATGGAGAACACGACGATTATTAGCTAAAACACTTGGAATCCAGAAGAAAGGAGAGGACGTGGCCGCAATTGCGACAACCCATATTCAACTTACCACGCTGGAAACATCATTTCACCCACAGGCACAATAGAAGAAAAGAGAGATGTCCCGCAGGTTTAGTTAAATGTTGTGTAAACAAAAAAAATCTCTATGTATGTAAAAATTTTGTGTTACTAACCCATAAAAACATGTCTTTATAAATTTTAAATATAAAAAAATGTAACAAATTATTCTTAAAGTTTTCTTTATTATTTATAAAAAATTATATATAACCAGGTCCTCTAATAATCGTTATTGCATATAATTATTATTCGTAAATTTAAATAAGAATTTCAAGTAGCGCAATAAACGAACGTTACAATATATACCTATATAATAATAATAAAAAACACAATACAATTTGAAAGATATAGGTAAATGAGATATTGTAGTGGGCACAAGAAACAAATAAATCAAATCGAATAATAAGATGAAATTATATTATTAAAAACATACTGAATGTAATAAAAAAACCTTATAAAATAAACATACAATTTATTTTTACTAAGGATATAAAACTACTGGAGACTATTCGTATTTCGACAATATTTCACTATTTTAAAACACTTTTTGCAAGTCGCTCAGATCGAAACGTTCTTAGTGTAATAAATCCACACTTTCGCCGTAGGACGCGGCATTATAAGATGTAATTGACAAAATGAAATGTAAAAATAAAATAATGATATCGTAATCATGTTCACGGTTCTCTTCAAAATTAAACAAGCGTATACCTTCATAAACGATAAACCATTTAATGTAAATAAGGTAAGAAATAAGAACGCATCATGCAGACTGCGTGATGACATCACACATGAGGTTATCACCATCGATATATACGAGTATCATTTGTCCGTGGACCGGAATTTGAGTTCAGTATTTTACTGCAACAACAAATAAAAGAAAATTGTAAGAAATTAAACGGTGAACGATTTTGACGAATGAAAAATTTATATCATTTTTTTTACTACTTTGAATCGATACAAGAAATATCAATTCGATAACTACTTGGTTTCGAAAGAAAAGTATCGATACCAAAATTACTTTGGTATCGGATAAAAGTATCGATACTTTACTTGTATTTACTTGTATCGATAGATCCCTACCCGTGCGGGCTAGAGCGTAGGGCTTTGGTCGCCTGGTCTCACCACGGTTTGCGGGTTCGAATCCCGACTGGGAGTGAGTTTTATTTCGTAGATGAACTCCCTCCCATAGCCATGGATGTCGTAAATAACTATATAATTCAGGGACAATGGCTCTAATATGCATCGTACATAAGGCCAAAAAAAAAAAAAAAATCTTGCTCACATGCTAAACTGAAAAGGTAACCCAATTGAAACCTCTCTCTCCGCCTCTTCAATACACAACAGTTAGGCTAACACAACCTGACATGAATAACCCCATGGGGAGGTTGTAGTGTGGGATGATTAAGGATGGGTGGGGAAAGGGTCAAAGGTTATCACAGATCCCCTCTCTTCTCCCCCTGCGATGGAACCGGCCTTTATTATACTATATTATTCAAACCTCCATTTTGGGGGCCATGGTGATCGTGCGGGGTAGAGCGTAGGGCTTTGGTCGCAAGGTCTCAGCATGGTTTGCGGGTTCGAATCTCGTCCGGGAGTGAGTTTTATTTCGTAGATGAACTCCCTCCCGGTGCCATGGTTGTTGTAAATAACTAGATAACACAGTGACATGGCTAATATGCACCGTACATAAGGTAAAAAAAAAAAAAAAAAAAAAAAAAATATTTCTCAGGATTATGTTTTCTTAGTATTTGACTATTGGGTAAAGTTCTCAAGATCTCTTCAGAAAGTACAATACGTAAATTGTACCAACTAACAATTACCTGGAAACAATGAGTTGTGATCAATGGAATGTAGGTTTCAGAGTGTTCAGCTGGTGTTTGGTTAGTGGCCTGAACCGCCGACCCCACTAAGTCCAGTCTTTGCAAAGAAACAATGTTCCCAACTCCTCATAATCCCATGTTTACTTAAAACTTATCTCCTTCAAAAGTTCACCACCAACTTGCCGGCTGAGTCTTCAGCCTCCCCCCAACTCAGAACGCTTTTCTGTTAGTCCGTTTCAAATCCATTGGCTCACCCACTTTACAAAAGTTATCGTTATATTGTAGGCAGAGAGCAACTGAGCTTCCATTTCTAGGACATATGCTGTCAGAGCAGAGCGTAAAGCCCCCTCCCTATCTGATAAGTAGATGTGCCGGCTCCTGTTGGGAACTTAGTAGGTGTACCGACCCAGCCCTAACCACCGCGCACAAATTATATTTGTCCCTCCCCACCTCAATAGGTTTCCGCGCTCCCCCTAAACCCCCGTCTATAGCCCCACTAGCGCTCCCAAGCGTCTCGAATTGAAATTAATATTTATATTAAGGTTAAATGTCCCGGTTTTAGTTCTCAGCTCGGCCACCACGTTGCGCTCTAAATTTATTGAAAAGTATTAAAGGTATCTTGGCTAAACAGCTAAACTTTAAAAAAAAAAAGTTTTTCCATTGTACTCCAAATTAATGTAGAATTGATATGACACACTCCGTTTTAAAAAAAAAAAATTTTTTCCGAATATAATTTTTTATTCATTTTTTTTACATGTTATCTTTTTTTTTTCTTTAAATTACAGGTACGGCGACGAAAGTAAACGATTCAAAGAGTTCAAATTTTTTTTCAGAGTCAAAATTGGATGAACAGATGAAACGAAAACAGAAAAACACGAAATATGTACTGGGGGTCCGGGTGCTGGGGCAGATCGAACACAATATTTTCCTGGCATTTCAAGGTCGATGAGGCTCCACAACCCCAGTGCATTGTGTTCACTTAAAAACTCCGAAGTAGCTATGTGCGATGGTGTACGACGAAATGAAATGATCTAATTCATATATATTTAAATAAATGTAATATGACTTGTGTACATGTACATTTATGTAACAGCTGATTGCTGATTTAGGAATCATACGCATGGGAAATCTGAAGATCCTATTGGTAACTTGCAAGCAATCCATTTTTTATAAAAACTATTTTTTTAGTTTATTTAATTTTTATCTTGGTTATATGCTCTGCCCCTCCTGGCTACGTCCCTGGCCAGTATGAAATGATTTTAAGGAGGGGGAGATGTAAAGAGAGTGATCAGTAAGCGTGGTTCTTATAAGAAAGTGCTATAATGGCCACATATTTTTTTTAACCGCCACATATTTTTTTTAACCGCCACACATTTTTTTTGACATTTTCTTGATTTAAGCAAATACGATTAGTCCTATCGAAAAATTTGTTCTTACAAAAAATGTTACTTATTTAATTCGCATTTAAAAGTATGCCCTCAAGTGTGAGATAGGTTCAATAGCTACTCCATGGGGGGCAGTAAACCTAACATTTACATGAATGTAAATATTTGCAATAAAGTTAAACAACAGTAGAAGGGCCTAAGTTAAATACTGTTTGTAAGCGGCTAATTGGCAAACCAAACGGCCACTAACCAGTCAATGGCAGTTTCCTTGGTCAATTACCACTTTGGGTAATGGCAACAAATTGTTTCTCAGAAATTGTACCATTCAAATTAGGGATAGACAATGGAAAACATTTGTAGTTGGAGCCCAGGGCCAAGTTAATTGAGCTAAATTTACCTATCTCTGTTTCTGAGAATCCATCTGTCGGTCTAGCCTTCAATAGCTGACCAAAACAGTAGTTAATCGGATCAGATAATTAGACGGTTGAAGTATGAAATGTTAAATTTCAATCAGAGAGAGAATATGTTTTTGAAAAAGGACTCACATCAGGAAGAAGTAAAAAAGTCGTCTGTGAATCACAGTTTACTTCCCCAGAACGATTTAATTAATTAACTTTTTGCACCCTTTCCAGAACTAGTCGACCCTTTGGGTAACTGTCAATAGTTGAATTACATAGGAGCTTGTAGATGCTTATACGAAATTTTGTGTTGTTAAATTTATTATGTTGGCAGTTATTAGGGTTTTTGAGTAGAGCACTCTCTCCTGAATTCCTCGTTCTTTCTACCGATTACGCCTTGGGTCCAACCCGCTGTTTCTTTAGACTTCAGCGTCACCTCAGAAGTAACTTGCTTTCTAGGACAACAAAGCTGGAACTGTACAAAACCTTGATTCGTCCAGTCTTAACTTACTCTGAAACATGGACATGGACTGGAGGAGAAGAACAAATCACAAGCTATACGCTTTGTCGCAAGAACCGGACGTAGTAAGGCTTGTAAGACTTCACAGACTAAGATGGACAGGACACTTGGCAAGGATGGGAGAAATATGACATTACTGGAGGAAATCCACGGGACCAGATGTATTGGGAGGCCGAAGCAATGTTGGAAGGTCGGTGTTGCGCATTATGCGAGGATTCTAGTTGGTGTCAGGAACTGGAGGGCAGCTGCACAGGACCGAGACGACTGGCGAAGGCTGATCCAGGAGGCCTTGACTCAGAGATGAGTCGTTGAGCCGATAATGATGATGACGCCTTGGGTCAGCGTTCTTCTTAAAATTCATTAAAATTATTGATTTATTATGGATTAAATTTTAATTATTGATTAACATTCATCAATTAGATATTTTATCTGGATTGTGAAAAAAACTTGAACATGCCGTCCTTCGGAGAGGAAGTTAAGCGATGATGTCGTGCCTATACGATGTCAGGTACCCGTTAAAGAGCACTACCCTAGGTGAGTTAACCCGAGTAGGCAAAATTTAGGACTCCCACTGAAGAGTCGGCCTCATGTCCACCAGAGCGATGAAAGAGCGCTCTGCTAGTAGGCGATATGGCCTACAATAACTAAGTATTTAAAAAGCTATTCCGATGTACAAAATTGTATGACCAATCCAATTACCATGTTGTTCAACAATAATAAATAATATTATTATTATTATTATTATTTCGCAACTATTTAATCTTTGCAATGGTATTATCGATCCTATACACAATATATAAATTTGATTTTTTTACATCATTCTGGTTCAAATTATTATTTGATACTGCGAAGAAGGACATTATTAGATCCAAAAGAAAGATGAGAAGGGGACCGAGATGAGACCCTTGTAGAGCCCCCTCCTGGATCTCAAGCACACTCATCCACACTCCCTTCCTAGTTAGCCCACGATGAGTTTCTCTGTTTCTTTCTTTCTTTTCTTATTTTTTTTTTTCTTATTTTCTTTTGTATCTTGTACTTTTTTGAAAAGATGACAACAGAACTACAAAGAGGGTACCTTAGCCTACTTCAGTGATCTCTCGTTCTCCGCAAACTGAAGGGATGATAGGTCAGTTTTTCCGTAGTGATCATGGCTGAGTCTAGCTCTGACGGCGTCTTTACTTTGTTGTTGTGTTACGTGAGGGCAGACAAGACAAGGTTGTAATCTATTCCAGCAAGTTTTGTGAAAATTCGTTTTGTATTCATGTCAATAGTTATGCTGATTGTGTTTATATTGAATGTATATTAATTTAAACGCGACTAACATAATCATTGTCAAAAAACTAATAATAACAAATGAATACTGAATAAATTAATTCTCGATTTGAAGACATATTCATATTAACCAGAACTCAAAATTACAAAACATTATATTATCAGGTTATAGATATGTTTTTTTTTGTTTTGTTTTTTAAATTCAATACCTTTAAATCATAACAAAATAAGACAAAAGATAAATAGGCTACCTCCTCCCAGAAGACGGAGTCTGAGGGATGGGGAGCAGTCAGCTAGGATTGTACAATCGCCGTTAATAATTAAACAAATTCATTATATCTTTGACATACATATATCAATAATAAGAAAAAGTAAATATATGTACACTTAGATATAATCACCAATAATAATGAGAATAATAATACGAGTGGACACGACAGTAACTTGATAAATTAATATAGTACCTATTAAGATAGGAGTATCCCTAAGAATAAAGACCTGATAAAGAGAAGCAATACAAAAAAATAATAATAATAAATAAACAAATAAAAAAATAATATTTAGTAAAAAGAAAAAGTGAGAAAAGAAAAAGTGACTAAAATAAAAAATATTCTCGTAATATAGAAGAAAAATAAAATAAAAATAGATGAATAATAAAGTGCTGGTGGAATGAACCTGACAACCCGGTGACCTGACATTGAGTTTTAACCGAAATGTGATTACACAGGATGTACAAGACATAAATATCTTACATAAATAATTATATATATAATTTTAATTATATATGAGGAGTTTGGAGCCAGAGCGGACCAACTGGTTGAAACTGAACAGGTAGAAAATGGCAATTGAAAATTGAGTACATTTTGTTTATCTCCATAAATGGGCCCCAAATATTTATTTATATTTGAAATTTTAGAATAGTATTGGATGAGTGATCCCTTTTTGTGTTCTATACAGTTTTTGAAGGCCGTATGATCCATTGTGACTTTGAAAATATATGCACAAAATATTTGTGGACTAAACTTAAAGTGCTGCTATCTATCACTGAAGTGAAGAAACTAAGTGATCTACACTGGTTTTGAAAAAGGGAACCTATGCCAACATCAGGATGGTAATAACTCATTTTCCGAAAAATTGTGGGTTGGTCCGCTCTGGCTCCAAACTCCTCATATATAGTTTAATATATGGTTATATTTATGTAATTTTAATATATAGTTATATAATATAAATTATATAAATATTATATATAATTATAAATATAATTAATTTATTTCTATTTTTAATTATTGATGACGTAGAATGGTGCATTAGTAATATATAGAAAGGATAAATGTATTTCATTCATTAAACATCGTTGTATTCACTTTCGCCAAATTGCTAGAAGAATTCGCACACTGACCGGTGAATTAATTAGACGCTGTACTCACATTCATCGTAAAATATACATGAAGTTCTAATGTTTTCTGTTTTTTTTTATCTGTGAGGTGAAAAAATAGGCCGTGCTTCGGATGGGACGTTAAGCGATGGTCCTGAGTCTGTGAGATGTGAGGTACTCGTTAAAGACCCCCCCACCCCTGGTGAATAAACCTAGGTAGGCAAAATTTATTACTCAGCAAGTAGTTGGGTTCCCGTCCACCAGAGCGACGACAGAGCACTCTAGTTGTAGGAAATATAGTTACCAAAACTGCCTTCAGATCCTGTATAGGCTATACAGGGCATGCATGTGATTGAGGTGAGACTACAGCTGAGTAGGGGTTAACTACTGTGTTGAGTGGACGGTTCAAGTGGGGGTCTAACAAGGTTCTTCTCTCCGTCCCTTCCTCTTACCTTTTTCAGTTTTTTTTATTTTTTTATTCGAACCTCTCATTAGGGGGATGAACACTCACTGTTGTTATCTTGACTAAAGGGGTGCCGAAATTAGAAGTGGCAACAAAGATAAAAAAAAAAAAATTGCCCTAGTTATAGCTTGTATAAGAGTTAAACGAAGACTGACATGAAGAAATACATTGGTCATACGTACGTCAGGTCTTTAACTTTAGGTAAATAAAATGAAATAAAAAGAAATTTTATTATTCTGGGAGGAGTCTAGGGAAGAAATTGCGAAGAAATTGCAGTGCTTCTATTTCTCACGGGACAAGGGGTATTATTTAAGAAAAAAAAACATTCTTAAGTAAGGGATGCAACGATTCTAATATTAGAAAAGGATTCTATTAGCGACTCAGCGGTCAAAAATTAGCTTTTTTTCCCTTCATGCTTCACCTCATTGCCACCAATTTGGTTCCAGAATTTTCGAAATATTGTCTATGCCATAAAAAATTATACATAAACTACCGGTTTCGCCATTAGACTATCGTCAGGTTTAGTTATGTCTTACTTTATTACTAAAGCTGACGATGCTGTAATGCGGAAACCAGTGTTTTGTGGAATCGTGAATATTTTAAAAATAAGTTTGACAATAACTCCACTATATGCTGGGAAGTTAAAAATTATAGTTATAACTAAGAATATTCGGCTGTGCAGAAGAAATGTGGGTCAGTCAAAGGTAGCTCTGAGTTCATAATGTACTGCTGAATGCATACAAAATGTGCAACGAAGGGTCTCGCCATTAACCCCATTTAAAAATTGCAGGTTGTAGTCGATTAATGAGATTTATTATAATTAATTTTTTTTAAATCGGTTTGTGATTTCCATTTGGGTAATGCTTGGAACTAAGTACCCTAAATCAAGCCACAGTAGTATATCTACAGGAGTATATGAGATTTTTACTTCCTGACCTACACAAAGTATATGTATAGTATTAGTCGTGTATAGTAGTAGTCTAGTCGAGGTCCCCTAAGAATAAATACATACAGAGTAAACAACAGGAAACAATGAAATATAGTATCAGTATGACATACAAATAAATAAATAAATAAATTAGAGGAGAAAAACTAGACAATTATAAATATAGATAAACAAAAGATTAATATGAAAAAACATAAAATTAACAGCTTAATTATGAAGAAAAAATAAAACTATCTATATAAAAAAAAAAGAAATGTATATAAATAAGAAAAAAATAAAATAGATTAATAAAATGGACAGAGCATAATACTATGATGGCTGATTATAAAAGAGAAGGGAGGATGCCCAGACAAGGTTTGAAATAAAATTAATTTTAGACAGTAGGGGCTAAATAGAAAAGTGGGAGGAGAGAGAAGAAAAATAAAATACATAATAAAATAAGATAAAATAAAATATATATTGATAAAATATATATTTATGTGTAAAATGAACAAAAAGGAATAATATTGATTATGATCGAATAATTTGGGAAATTTAAAAAATAATAATAATAAAAATAGAGAGAAAAAAAAAAATGGGATAAGTAAATAATTTAAATGATTAGATAATGAGGTTGACGAATTAGAGAATAGAGGGGGAGAGATGAAGACCTAATGAAAGGGGAGTGGATTGTTTAGTGAAGAGGAATTGGAATAGTGAGGATTTGAAGGAAGCCAAGGAAGGAGAGTGACGGATAATAAGTACGGCTTTTTGACAGGTTTGGCTTAGCGAATTTCTCGGCGAGAGAAAGTTTATATGGTTAAAAAAAATAAGTAAATTTTACAATTATAGATAATGGGACAAAGTAAATTAATAAATGAAACAATAATAAATAAACACAAGAAGAAAAAGAAGAATACCCCCGTAACCTCATGAAAAATATATTACATATAATGTTAATAATACACAAAGAAAATGTCGCCTATGAATCACGGCAATGAACTTCCCCAGCACAAATTTATCAATTTAGTTTTCTTTTCTATTTCAAAACCAACCCAAAAAAATCAATACTAGACTTATAGTGAAAACTGACATTATTGCAGAGATATTGTGAAATAATTCAAATGCATTTGAAAAGATAAAATAAAACTTGTTTATTTAAGATATTGTCTAATTTCACTAACTATATATACATGGGAGTACTTTCGGTATTTCTACCATCCTCAGCCAAAAGCATAAGAGATAAGTTTTTTATAATTCGGAATGTTTTTTCCTCTGTCTTGGTTGTGGCTTGGGTGTTTCTAGTGTTTTGGTTCCTCCTTATCTTCTGAGCGCAAATAGTTTTTATTTCGAAATGTTCCCTTTCATATAATATTGAGTCCACTGTTGCTGCTAGTTTTTCCGCTTGTTTTTTGGTGAACGGTGTTTTTATGCTGTATTTTAGTCCTTTTTCCATAACTTTGTTTTCTTTATCTGTTAAATTAACATCCGATAGGTTCTTAATTTTTTTGTGAAACAAAAAGTTCTGGTCTTCTCTATGTGAGTTAGGTGTTCCTCTTTTCTTTATACCTTATCTCTTATGCTTTTGGCTGAGGATGGTAGAAATACCGAAAGTACTCCCATGTATATATAGTTAGTGAAATTAGACAATATCTTAAATAAAGAAGTTTTATTTTATTTTTTCAAGTCCACTAGACTTATAGGTTCTTCTGAACCCTCAAACTGAATTTTTTTCGATACATTCTTTACATCGGCATTGAAGTTAGCCCCTTCCCCTAATCCTAGTTTCCCTTTGTCGTAAGGCATGTATCTCGTTTTTGTCAGAATGTTGGAGTGTTCTGTTGCTTACGTATACTGAATAATGCGTGATGAGTATAGGTTAGTTAGCTATTATGACTCATGTCCGGGCTTTAACTACGAAGTCATATCGCCTGGTACGAGTGCACTTTATCGCTCTGGTGAACAAAAGCCCGACTCTACTATAAGAAACCTCAATGTTGCCCTAGGGGTCTTTAACGAGTACCAGACACCGTTATTTTTTACCTCTCAAATAAAATATAAGCCTCTGTCGAATTTCGAACCCGCGATCTTGAGGTCAATAGGTTAGCACGCTACTTAATCTAAGTAACCATTCATTAGATTATAAAATATGTGAATCTCCCCCCAAAATGTCATCATATCAGTGAATCATGCAGAATTTTATTTAATTTCTATAAATTATGTTCCTTCGATGCACCACTCTCAAAAGGAACCCTCGCAAGCGAGAAGATGGTTCGAGAAGTATCCAAGTCGATATAAGAAGTGACAGCTGGGATGTATTTTATAACATTTTTTTTTTGTAATATTTTTGATATATTTTTTCCTCTCCCCCTCTTGAGTTCCCTTCGACAAAAGGAGTCACAACTTCTATTTATATAGGACGCTCATGTCAAGTGACAGGCCCCCCCCAAAGTTGTCCCGGGCATGGAAGAGAATGTCGAGACTCACAACTTCATCATACCACAAAGTTCACCAAATCCTCTCAAAACATTCTGCAGAATATACGATTTCCAAGATTGGATAAGATCTTATAGGGAAACATGATTGGAGGAAATATAAAAAATTACCAATATAAGCCCTCAACATTCGCGAGTTCAACTTACGCGGCCGCCCTTTTTTCCTCCTTCCTTAAAACTGCAATACATACATATAAACATTCTTCTAAACGAAAAAAATCAATTCAAATCATTCTGCATGATACTGATTTACAGTGTAATAATTCCCAGTACATAATATGAACAGATTGTGGGTTCGAACCGAGGCCCTTAGTTTATTTTATTTGGGAGGTAAAATTAACTTAACCACGTCCTTCGGATGGGACGTTAAGCGATGGTACCGAGCCTGTACGATGTCAGGTACTCGTTGAAGACCCTTGCCCTAGGTGAATAAAAAATTTAGGATAGGCAAAATTTAGGACTCCCACAGTAAAGCCGGGCTCATGTCCACCAGTGTGAAGAAAGAGCGCTCTGGTAGTAGGCGATATGACCTCGTAGTTAAAGCCCGGGCATGAGTCATAAAACCTAACCTAACCCCATAATATGAACACTGGTCCGTGTAGTAGAATGAATAATTTTTTCAAAATAAAGTCCGCTAAAATAAATGAAAATGTTTAACTAAAAAAGAACATCTAATTTCTTTGTATAAAATTAGTAACTCTTGTTTTCCTACTAAATCAGGAATCAGATCAAAGCTGTTAAGGGAGTGCGCAAATCAGTTAAACATCCTAGGAAACTGCAAGAAGATTGGACTCTACTGGGTTCCCGGACACTCGGGGATCCAGGGAAACGAAGAGGCGGACCGACTAGCCAAGGAAGGTTCAAGTAAGCCTTTTATGGGGCCAGAGCCGGTGCTGGGAATATCTCGGGAGGCATAACGAACCCTAATCAAAGAATGGACTAAGGACTTTTTGGAGCGTACTTGGAGAGAAAAGACCACATGCAGGCAGTCGAAGATGTTCCTGGGAGGGGAGTCCAGGGTTCTGAAAGACGGGAGGCTGAACCTCAAAAGGAACGAGCTTAGGCAACTGACTGGAGTTCTCACATGACATGGCTCATTCAATAGACACCTACACACTGTGGGAGTCAAGGACAGTCCTACCTGCGATAGATGTGGGGAAGAAGACAAAACTGCGGCACATTTCCTGGGCATCTGCTTGGCATATGCGCGAATGAGATACCGCATCTTTGGTGGAGATGTAATTGCAGAGGAGGACTTTAGAAGATTGGACTATGAGAGCATTCTCAGGTGCATTAAGAAAACTGGGAGACTGATCACTTCATGAAGGGCTTGGTTCAGGTAGTATAAGTATAAACATACAGTTAATATAATAAGGGGGAAGCCCAGCGCATCCACGGAAGGGATAAGAGCACTGGATACTTAGGTCCCTAGGTGTAAAACACCAGCCCACCACATATTTATATATATATATACGTGGTGGGCTGGTGGTTTACACCTAGGGACCTAAGCATCCTGTGCTCTTATCCCTATATATATATATAAAAGTCCAATATTGAGTTTTAGCCCAAACTGTCAATTGGTTTAGAGAGAAAGCCGCTGATTCACCAATTTTAGAATAAAAAAACAAGAAATTCCGATAAAAATCAACATCAATGTTCAGACCGATTACATAACTTCCCCTATACATTTACTTTGTATAGCTGTGGAAGTAAAAATTAAAATTAACAATATCCTGAGGCTAGAAGAGCGAGTAAAAGATTACTAAATCACAAGAAACGTTTATTTTATACTCGGCTTCATCCTATTAAGAAGAGAAATTACTCTTTTATAAATTCTTATTTTTTCCTCTCTGTTTCTATATTTTTTTAGTCGTTTTTGGATTTTTTTTTTTTTTGTTTGGAAGAGCAAGAACGGGTTTTTTCAACCGTAGAGGGTCATTTAAATTCCAAGATGACACTTTCCGCTGTGTTAATCCCCAATTTGGACAAAAAGAAAAATGAAAAACCAACAATTAAAACAAACTTTGTTTTAAACAACCAATCAAAAACCAGTATTGATTTTCTTCAGACAAAAAAAAAATGTGATGTGATATTACAGGACTTTCTTATACCAACCACGCTTATAGATCAAACACTCTCTCTCTATATCATATCCTCCTAAAAATTATTAAATTAAGAAAAAAAACAAATGTGAGGCCAACCTCACATTAGGCAATTCCGAAGAGACGCGACGAATACTTAAGTATCAGCAATTTGAGTTGCCTGTGAGTATGATACCCGTAGGAAACTTTTTTCCTCACACTGAGGATACTGTGCAGCGACTAGGATCTCTTCAGTCTGCTTCTAGCCATGGCGAGAAGCTGAGTTGTTCACCATGTCAAGTGAAGATTCTTCAAGTGATGAAGATGTCGTTGTTGCTTATTATTATTATTATTATAGAAAAAGGAAAATCCGAAGATTATGGCGCCATCCTTACATCGAAATGTTAACTGCAGATTATTTGTTGGTGCTAAAGAGCTCGAAAAGTCGGATTCCAAGTTCGTAGCATTCTACCGAACGACAAAAGAATCATTCCTACACTTGATTGACATTGTTTCTCCATTAATAAGACAGAGGAAAACACAAATGCGGGAATGTGTGAGTGCAGAAGAAAGAATCTTGATCACGTTGAGGTAAGTAATTTATTAAATGTTTAGTAATTTATGGAATAAGTAAGTAATTTAGTAAATTTTCAAACATGTCCAATTGCTTCCCAACTCCAGTCCATCCCTTCTTCACAACGTCCTTCCTGGAATACTGAGGCAAATTAAAATTGTACAGTTCGGGGCGTTTTTCAATTTCACTCACAAATTTTATACTGAACACGTGTTCACCAACCATGGCGAGGCGACGCAGGAGACTCAAGAGTAGGGGAGATAAGTATGTTCTGGCGCAGGGCTAAAGAGCAACTGGGTTATTATCCTTTTTCAGTGCAGGGGCAACTCAACCCTCCTACACCCCAAATTTTTTCATCCCTCTAAACCTGAATAAGTTTCCGCTCTCCCTCAAAACCCTACTTTTCATTTTTATCCCACCCCTCGCCTATGCCCCTATTTTTTTTTAATTAGTCCACTAGCGCTTCCAAGCGTCTAGAATTGTAATTAATTTTTAATTAAGTAGCTGGGGTCGACTTCTTAAGAAAAAAAATAACTTGACCTTACGGGAATGGAATCGAACTTGCTATCCACATGACCATTGTGACATGGTTGGTCAAGGCAGTGATAATCCAAGTATATATACTAACGGCCGTGTATTATCACCTTATCTAAAGCTTCCTGGCAGGTAGGATACGCGTCTCCTGTGAGTGGCGCCGTTTGTGTCTCCCCACCACTCAACATAAGAAGTGACTTCTAGGATATCCTCAAGATACTTGAGTATCAGTCGCGTCTCTTCGGAATTGCCTAATTTGAAGTTGGCCTAAATGGTCTGATCATAAACGGACATTCTTACACCAACCACACTTCACTCTCCCTCCTTCTTCCCCTTCTCAAAATGATATCATTGTGGCATTACCGGATAAACGAATGTGTAATCTCAGGATTACGCTATACAAAGAGACAAAATGAAATGATTTTCAGAAGATGAAGTAAGTACGGTTGGGGGGGGGGGGGGGGGGGGGGGGGGAGGAAGAAGGTAGGAAAAATGTAGTCTTCTTATGGGTTCCAGGGCACATTGGTGTAGATAGGAACGAAGAAGCTGACAGAGCAGCTAAAGCAGCTGCGGCTGATACGTGTACAGAGACATTAGGTATTCGGCCTGATGATCTGATGAAGCAAATCAAGATGGCTGCCCTAGAACGTTGGGGAAATGAATGGTCAGAGCTAGACACACAACTGAAACATCTAAAGCCAAACCTAAGACCGATAAACTTTTCCGTTGAACTCTCCCGACGAAAAAAAATTGTGTTAAGAAGAGTGGCCATTGGCCATACGAGAGTGACTCATGGGCACCTCTCCTGGTGGGGAACAGACCTCCAAGGTGTGTCCTATGTAGGGAGTTGCTGACGGTGAGACATGTCATTGAAGATTGTCAGATGCTGGCCAAATATCGGGAAAATAACATGCCTGCAACAATTGTTTTAGTTTTTGAGTGATGGTTTACTGAAGGACAGGCGGTGCGATGGGAAGCGCTCTGGCCCCCTAGAGAGGCTTGCTATCCTTTGTGGCAACACCCCTAGACTTGGTGCTAGGCTGGCTGGTTGTCCAACCCTCCACCTTTACTTACCATCCAAGAGGACCTCTCCTTCCTAGACTCGACGCTATCTCTGGAGAGTGTCCGTCACTTGTCACCATACGTTTCCATCGTTACCGCTAATCCTATTCTGAAAACGCTAATGGCCACAGCAGCCGATGCGTAAAAAAAAAAAAAAAAAAAAAAAAAAAAAAAAAAAAAAAAAAAAAAAAAAAAAAAAAAAAAAAAAAGTACGGTTGAGATAAGAAAGTTCTGTAATGGCCACATTACATATGTATACTTTTTTATTAACTTCAAAAAAATATTTACTCAGAATTAGAATAGTGAGAATTATTAAATAATAATATGAAAAATTAGATAAAGCAATGTTAATTAGATTTTAATTTAATTAGGTAATAACAAGATATGCTGTGTGAATAGAAGTTTCACTTCTCAGGTCCACTTGAGAACGAACCGAGTATAGAGATTTAGTTGAATGGATGACGTGGACTAACAGCTAATCCAGTGATCAACTCTACATCCTGTCTTAGAAGAGATCTGAGCCCAAACCAGCTTATACACTGGATATAATGGACCAAAAAAAACAAAGAAAAGCTTCAAATCCATAATTGGAACCTTACTAACCAATATAAAGCCCACTCGTGCAAAATATTATCAGAACAATTTTTTGCTTACCAGCTATCCGTGTACTCCATAGTATAGTGCGTCGTAAAAAATTCACACATTATAATTATTGAAATATTCTATAATTAATTATTATTTTTTTAAGAAAAGAATCGAAAAAGTGTTAATTTTTCTTACACAGCTGTTTTGGACATTAATAAATTAATTAGTGAATGTAAATATACAAAGATGGACCATTCGCTTTTGTTTAAAAATGAATAGAGAATAACCAAAGATCGGAAAAATGCCGGCGATCAGCTGTTTTATATAGAGAAGCACAGTCGAAGAAGAGTTGTGTTATTAGGGTTAAGACAGTCGAGTGAGAGAGATGAAGCAAGCAGTTAAAGTGTTAACAGTCAAGTGAGAGTGGTGTTATGGTTAACACAGTTGAAGTACGTAGATGAGCCAAGGACCAGTAAAGAGTGAGATACAAAAGAAGGGTTTTTATTTATTTATTTATTTATTTATTTATTTATTTATTTATATATATATATATATAAGTATATTAAAGTTAATTAAAGAGTGGCCACAGAAAAAACTGATGTAGTTCTAGAAAATAGTGAGAATTTTTGTAAATAATTAAATTTTTTGTATTTTCCAAATTTATTTTTTTGATTTTTATTATTCAGGTTAAATATTAATAAACCCAATGTTTTGTTCTGGATTTTATGCTATTCATTTTTCCTGTCAACCAAATAAGAAAATAGCTTTGGATTAGATTAGAACTTTTTTGGTTTAGGAAAATTTGATGGCATTGGACAAAATATATATATATATTAGAAGAAATTCAAATGAAATATTAATTGAAATTTTTTTATATACGTGCATTTTCTTCAAAATTGCACGTCATAAGCTTTTAATATATTTTCATTAGGGCCCTTTATGGAAACTACTATAGAAAGCATAATTTAGTAGAAGACCAGCAAAAATTTCTACAGGAAGTGTGATAATATTATTTATTGTTTTCTATTTGTTTATTTTAATTATTTCAATTTTATTTTATATTTATATATTTTTTAATTATCACAATAGGGACGGTTATATAAGGTCGATCAAAGAGGGGCTTAACACAACAATCCTAGCAAGTGCCAATGTAAAGAATGAATCGAGAGCATTGATAGTTCAGAGGCATTCGTGCTTTTTTAATGAGTTCAAGATTGTGGGTTCGAAACCTGGCCGAGGCACGCCGTCCTTCGGATATGACGTTAAGTGATCGTCCTGACCCTGTACGATTTCAATTCGTTAAAAACACCGAACCTAGGTGAATAAAAATTTAGAGTGGGCAATATGTAGGACTTAGTAGAGTCGGGCTCATGTCCACCAGTGACAAAACTGAGCTCTGGTAGTAGGCGGTATGACCTCGTAGTTAAAGCCAGGTTTAGGTCATACATAATGTATTGATTTACACTGGAGAAGTACATAGACGATGATTCAACGATGATTTTTTGTTCAAATTTTCTTATGTTCTATACTAATTATTTAATTGCTATGGTGACAATTTATCGGTATACAACGCCAGAACATTACTTTTATACACCCCGTAACGCCAATATGAAAAGGTTTCTGAAAGGGGAGGGAATTTAATTTTTTTTGTTCTTTATTCCAGTTATTCCGAGTTGAGAACTTGTTTTGTATTCAATTACATTATTCTATCTGTGTTTACTGGAGCGGTATTGACGCCTATTATTCTCTGACATCCGGAAACATTATACTTTCACCGCTTTACGAAATGTTATATGTAAATTTTAAAACCCCATAAGGACGCCTATTAATATTCCGTGGAATCGACTAAAAAAAAAAAAAAAAAAACACTAATAACTGACAATGTAAATGAATGTATTAGGGATGAGCATCGAAACAAAACCATCGAATATAACATCGAAGTACATCTTATCGATGCTCATCCTAAAACGTGAAGTTATTTGTTTTAATATTGTCTAATTCACAAAATATATATAATATTGGGAGAGGGCGCCGGTAGCTCAGTGGTATGCATGCTTGCCTTCTGAGCTCAAGGTCCTGGAATCGAAACCCGACCGAGACCTTAGTTTATTTCATATGGAAGGTAAAATAAACTTAAACATGCCGTCCTTCGGATGGGACGCTAAGCGATGGTCCCGAGCCTGTACCATGTCAGGTACTCGTTAAAGACCCTTATCCTAGGTGAATAAAAATTTAGGGTAGGCAAAATTTAGGACTCCCACAGTAGAGTCGGGCTCATGTCCACCAGAGTGAAGAAAGAGCGTTCTGGTAGTAGGCGATATGAGCTCGTAGTTAAAGCCCCCAAGATGGTAGCAGTACCGAATGTACTCCCATATTATATAGATATATTTTGTTAGTTATTATGACTCATGCCCGGGCTTTAACTACGAGGTCGTATCGCCTATTACCAGAGCGCTCTTTCGTCACTCTAATGGAAATGAGGACGGGTTTCGAACACACGATCTTGAGCTCGTGGGTAAGTAAACTTTGTGAAATAGACAATATTTTAAAAAAACAAAAAAAAACATGTTTATTTTTTACTTTTTATTAAGTGTTTAACAATATCTCTGCAAAAAATGTTAAGTACCAATAATTTTCAGGGAAGAGGAGAAAGAGAGGGGGGGGGGGGGGGGGCTCGACTCAAAATTTCAAATAAAATTTAGTATGAGGCTTCAGAAGTCAAATTGATTAATGTACATTGCCGGTGATTCCAAAATTTTAAAATTTTGAGGTTTTCGTCAGAGAGAGAGAGAGAGAGGGGAAACTCTCGAGTGAAATTAGGACCAGTGGGTGGAGGAAAGTGACGGCTCGAAGGGGGCTAAATTCATGAAAATTCTTCTGAGACAAAGTGTGGTTGGGACGAGCTCGGGAATTTAATATAGCCCCTCGAGTCGGGCATTCCCCGGACCCTCTCTGTAATACAAGGAGAGCCCTCTGTTTAGATTCACCACCTCTCCTTCAAAACTATAGTATAACTGCATGTAAAGTGTATTAGCACATAGAAATATAATAAAGGTGTAAAGAAATTGTGTGGGTAAATCAACAGCAAAGTACTTCCCTAGAACGAATGAATCAAATAAGTTTTCAATCTCTCTCTATATCCAATCGATCGTTTGAACAGTAGAACTACGTCTAGTATTATTTACTTTTTTCAAGTTAAAACAAAATAAATCCAAATTTAATATAAACTTATGCTCTATACAATTCATGGTAACTATCATAATCAATTATTTATTTATTTCACTAGAAGTAGAATGAGTTGTATTATTAATGTCAATTGTGTAGTACGATTTAGTATAAAACAACTTTCAACCCTTCATATTTCACAAATAATTCAGGAGGATGCCTGTCGGTAAAAAGTTTGGTATATTACGGATGAATGGTGGTTCGCAATTCTTCTACTAACTTTAAAAAATTCAGGTTTCAACGGATTTTCATGTTTCCCGACCTCCTGATAAAAATTACTATATACCAGAATGCTCTGTTTAAACCAACCATATACATGAATTGTAGTTCCTGAGCAAGCACCTGCCTACAACTGGGTGTGTCAATTCCACAATATCCTAACCTCCGTAGGCAACTCATGGTTGTGGGATGCTCAGGATCCTCATCTTGTCAACAGACACAAGAAAGAGATGGTGGGTCTATCTAGCTATACTAGCTATCTAGCAACATTATTAAGACAAAATAAAAAAAAAAGATGTGAAAATTAATAGGTGCCTGCCTTATGAAATCTATAATTTATAATATGAAATTTCATTAAACCGGCAATAAGATCCGCCCAATTAAATTGTTTAATAAATTAGTGTATCCCAGAAGAGGGGAAGGATAACACCTATTGATTTTGAGCCAATCGGCAGAAAGAAAATGGATGATTCGGGGGAGGGGCTTAACACAAAGACTACTAACTGCCGATGTAATGAATGTATATTGTAACGGTTCTTATACGTTCATTTTAACATAGTTCCTGTTCGGGAAAACATTTTATGTAACGGTTCTTTATCTTTCTAGTCTAAAAAAAATATAATTAAAATTGGAACTAAATTAAAGTAAAGATAACACTTACATATTTATATTTTTAAAAGATATTTATTTAAAAATCTTTTTTTTTTTAGTTAATATAAAATTTGAAGGGTTAGTAACATTGACACACATAAAATTACCCCAAATAATTATAGATCTTAATGCTGGAGTGTTAGGTTAGGTTAGGTTTTATGACTCATGCCCGGGCTTTAACTACGAGGTCATATCGCCTATTACCAGAGCGCTCTTTCGTCACTCTGGTGGACATGAGCCCGACTCTACTGTGGGAGTCCTAAATTTTGCCTACCCTAAATTTTTATTCACCTAGGGTAGGGATCTTTAACGAGTACCTGACATCGTACAGGCTCGGGACCATCGCTTAACGTCCCATCCGAAGGACAGCGTGCTCAAGTTTATTTTACCTCCCAGATAAAATAAACTAAGGGCCTCGGTCGGGCTACGAACCCACAACCTTGAGCTCAGAAGTCAAGCACGCATACCACTGAGCTACCGGCGCCCTCCCGCCCCCGGCTGGAGTGTTGATGATGATGCTGTCTTCTTATTTCAACTGGTGATATGATGTGATGACTTCAATGCGATTTCATCGTTCTTCTTTTTTCATATATTCTTGTACCGCGTGGTTCCTGAACAAATGGTCATTTTGGGATCTCGAATCAATCCATGTTTTTTTCTGGTGTTTCTACTTCTGGTTCTTCATAACGATATTGGGCATTATCTGGTTCTGATGAGATGTCCGAGGACAAATGAACTCACTAAACTTCACTTATATTTCCTTCCATCTCACTACTTAGGCCAACCTCACATTAGGCAATTCCGAAGCGACGCGACTGTTACTCAAGTATCAGCCATTTGAGTTGCCTGTGGGTATGATACCCGTAGGCAACTTTTCTCCTCACACTGAGGATACTGTGCAGCGACTAGGATCTCTTCAGTCTCCATCTAGCCTTGGCGAGAAGCTGAGTTGTTCACCATGTCAAGTGAAGATTCTTCAAGTGATGAAGATGTCGTTGTTGCTTATTATTATTATTATTATAGAAAGAGGAAAATCCGAAGATTATGGCGCCATCCTTACATCGAAAGGAATGTTAACTGCAGATTATTTGTTGGTACTAAAGAGCTGGAAAAGTCGGATTGCAAGTTCGTAGCATTTTACCGAATGACGTAAGAATCATTCCTACACTTGATGGGCATTGTATCTCCATCCATAATGTTCCATAAGACAGAGGAACACACAAATGCGGGAATGTGTGAGTGCAGAAGAAAGAATTTTGATCACGTTGAGGTAAGTAATTCATTAAAGTTTTATTAGTTTATGGAATAAATAAGTAATTTATGAAATAAATAATTTATTAAATTTTTATTTAAGATTAATTAAATTAGTGGCATTTCATCACGCTCATCTAAAATAGTTTCTGAAAGCTTTTGGGATAGATTTCATCTTCACTGTGCTCTGCGGAAGTAGATGGTTCCATTTGATGAGGTGTGGCGATATGGGGTTCACTAGCCATGGCGAGGCGACGCAGGAGACTCAGGGGACGGGCGACCTTCCTAGCAGGTCGCGTGAGACTGGTAGGATAACGGGTAGGATACGCGTCTCCTGGGAGTGGCGTCGTTTGTGTCTCCCCACCACTCAACATAGGAAGTGACTTCTAAGATACCCTCAAGATACTTGAGTATCAGTCGCGTCGCTTCGGAATTGCCTAATGTGAGGTTGGCCTTACTCTCTCACGCACACTACACCTGAACAACCACCTCACAAGAGCGACTCTCCAGAACGACACACCATTTTTTTCCGCGTGGGAACCAATTCTCCATCTTTTTACACATTCTCAAATTTCATTGGTTAAAATTGGCACAGCCTCACAAGGCAAAACAGATGTTTCTATTATTTACTAATTTTAAATTAGTTTTATTTTTTATTCTATTATTCATTTTCTAATACAATTATGATTCACTATTACATTAATATACAATTTTAACAATCATCAAATAATAAGGTTTAGTTAAAAAAAGAATCGATCATTTCGCAGTATCGAGGTTGATAACATAACCATAACCTCCTACTTGCTATACACAATGGAGAGTAGTCATTTCATTTCTTTATTTATTTTTTTTTTTTTATTTAATAGTGTAATGAGGACCATTACAATATACATTGAAAGCCCTATAGGGATGACACGATGCGAAATCGGCAGTAGAGAAGGGAGAAATCTGAAGCGAGGGATTCGACTCAAAAACCCTAATATCTGCTGAAGAAATGAACATATCAAAACAAAATTTAATATGAGGATTCTGAGGTTTGCCGATGTTTCAGGCACAAATTTAATTTTTCTATGTGATAGCACCCAAAAATGTTTACCCAACCATGTTCTAAAATTTTAATTGTATAAAAAAAAAAATAAAGATATCAAAATGAGATTTCTAGATACGCTCTTTAGAATATATGAAAAATATATGTTTATAATATAAAATAAAGATGATTCACTCAAGTGATATATACAGTCCTATTACATAACTTGGTAAATAAAACGGAATCCTATGTAAATTTGATTCACTTGAATTCGGAACATTTAAATTGGTTTATGTTAAGAAGGTAATCATCATATTTGAATTTCTTTTCTTTTTTTATCATGACAAATTGCCTGAAATAGTCATTTTCACTTTTTCTTTTTTTTTTTTTTTTTTTTTTGTCGTCATGTAAGTAACGCTGGGGGGAAACGTAAAGATGGAAAATTAATTACGTTTGTACATCCCCAGTCTTACAAAATATAGTGTATAACTATGGTCACAGGGAATAAGTTGTTAAGTCGTAAAATGGCCAAAATGAGTTAAGTGTACTGTGATCATCTTCCAAGCCATCTGCGCACTGTGAATAAGTTGGAAGCTCAGGAATCTAGTACTTTCGGAATTATAAAGATGTGGGTTTCTTGGTATCTCGTAAAATTTTGTATGTTTTCGATTAAATTAACTTAATCTACTTCTTTGAGGAATCATTCACGAGATAACTGCATTTAACTATTTATTCACTACGGCAGACTATTCCAAGTGAAGAGAGTGTTTTCGGTAAATTCAACTTTAGAGAGGCATCATTCACGAGTATTTCATAAAGTATGGTAAATAATTAGGTAAGTGTGGTCAATAATTAGATAAGTGATGGGGAATGATTAGGTAACTAAGAGAAAATGATGCAAACATAATTTATTTATTCCAAAAACTGGATTTACACGATTAATGCAAAATTAATTTTTTTTTTTTCCCCCTACGCCGGTACGCTCGCGATTTTCGCCATGCGTCTCCTAGCAGCCCAGTACACTGCAGATTTCTTTGTTGTAGTGCAGTTTCCTTTAATAACAGTTCTGACGTCCTGGAGAGCGGTGCACACGTCGAGATCCTGCCCTGTCATGTGCTGCTCTTTCTCGCAGAGGACGCAGTAGGGGTTGTCCGCTACTCCGATCCGATATAGGTGTCCCTGAAGGAAATCGTGCCCGGTCAGCAGTCGGAATCCGCTACTCCGATCCGATATAGGTGTCCCTGAAGGAAATCGTGCCCGGTCAGCAGTCGGAATCCGCTACTCCGATCCGATATAGGTGTCCCTGAAGGAAATCGTGCCCGGTCAGCAGTCGGAAGCAGGCCACCGAGTTTCCTCGGGGTAGGTCTGGTGGCACCCGGCCTCCTGTCTCCCCCAACACCCGCCACTGTTTACCCTCGGCTTTCATGGAGTGCTCCAGCTTCACCACATTCTGGAGGGAACCCTTCACTATACGTTTCGCGGCTTCCATAGTCAGGGGGTGTTCGAACTGTTCCATGAGGGAGCCTGCCTTGGCCAGCCGGTCCGCCTCCTCATTCCCATGAACACCGCAATGTCCTGGGATCCTAAAATATTAAAATACAGAACACCAAATACATTATAGATATTGAAGTTAGCAAGACTTACAGAAACGTCTATAATTGTAAGGGCAGAACACAATAACAATGTGTTAACCTAGATCTGACTAGATTTTGACCAAATTCAGATGAAAATAGAGATCACTTTCCTCCGGGGTCTAAGTACATTTTACGATACCAATTATGTACCTATACGACCTAATCAAAACTCTTTTCAAGTAATAGTTGTAGAAAAAACTGAAATATATATTTTATAAGTACATAATATGATTTTTTCGCAGGTCGTCCGGTTTTCGAGATAACTTGAAACGTAGTTTTGAAACATAATTTTAGACGTTTCCTTGATTTACCCGAAAACGGGTAGTCCTATTGAAAAATTAATTATTACCAAAATGGTTTCTTATAAAATTTTAATTTCTGATAAGTCCTCAGATTTGAGATAGGATCAATACGACAAAAGTTATAGTGCCCCGAAGAATGTAAACTAAATGTCTATAAGGAATATATCTAAGTATTGTTGCCAAATCCAACCATCTTTCTTAACGGAATGCAAAGCCCTTGTGCAAAACGAGTAAGATACCTATATTTCTTATACCAACCACGCTAACAGAACCATTGTATTATAGTCATTTTGAATAAAACTATTTCAAATATTCTTTTCATTAATTTTCTAAAGCTTTATTCGATGCAGAATCGAAGGCATCAATCAACGTCCAAGTACGTTTTAAAAAAAATTAAATCAAATAGAAATAATGAATAAATAGAAGCAGTTGAAATAAAGTGAAAAATAAATAAAATATTCGTGCCGTTCAGAACAAGCATTTGTGTACAAATTTTTTTTTTTACATTAAACAGATTAAAACAATGCACATAAAGTAAATAATAAAGAAAAAAATTACAAAAAATATTTAAATTTATAGCAAATATAATTGTATTATTTACTCCTAATATTCAAAATATATGCTTTCTCCAGTTATAAGGGAAGTTAGTAATCGGCCAGAAATTCGATGTTAAATTTTCACTGGAATTTCGAGTTTTCCCAACAATGAAAAAAAACGACAATAAAAAAAAAAAAAAAAAAAAAAAAAAAAAAAATTTGTCTATACCTTTTGATGAATGTATGAACACGAAATTTATGTGTATCCACAATCCACAAAAGGGCAATTTATGGGGGGGGGGGGGGGGGGGGGGGAGAGGAGCCTTAAGAAAAAAATGCTAATAACTGCAAATAATGTGAAGCTGGGTGATGTGAAAAATGGTTATTGAGTTACTGGCCGATTACACAACTTCATATAATCGAGCGTAAGGTCGCATGGTTTCACCATGCTTTGCGGGTTCGAATCCCGTCCCTGCCCCCTAACCCTTCGGTAGATTTAGCTATAAAAATCAATAAGGGCCTTTCTTATGGGGTTCTGGACACCCATATAAAATTTCATGTTGATATAATCATTTCATGTGGAGTTGGGGTTCTTGACCCCGCTCCTCTAACCCCTGACCCCTTACCCTTCGGTAGATTTAGCTAAAAATCAACAATGACCTTTCTTATGGGGTTCTGGACACCCATATAAAATTTCATGTTGATATAATCATTTCATGTGGAGTTGGGGTTCTTGACCCCGCTCCTCTAACCCCTGACCCCTTACCCTTCGGTAGATTTAGCTAAAAATCAACAATGACCTTTCTTATGGGGTTCTGGACACCCATATAAAATTTCATGTTGATATAACCATTTCATGTGGAGTTGGGGTTCTTGACCCCGCTCCTCTAACCCCTGACCCCTTACCCTTCGGTAGATTTAGCTAAAAATCAACAATGGCCTTTCTTATGGGGTTCTGGACACCCATATAAAATTTCATGTTGATATAATCATATGATTCCAAAACCCTCAAACGACACCTATTATTTTTCAGCTAAATCCACCAAAGGAAAGGAGGATTAGTGGGGAGGCTAAACATAAAGAGTGTAATAATTGGCGTTTTAATGAATTTATCGACATGAAATTTAGTATGAGGATTTAGGAGCCCTTATATATTGAGGAAGATATACGGCCCTATTCCAGAGGGGGATAGATGGAGGATACGGACCAATAGGGATCTGCGGGACCTGTACAAGAGCCCGGACCTAGTGGCTTTAGTGAAGCAGGGACGGCTGCGATGGCTGGGGCATTTACAGAGGATGGCAGCAGACAGACTACGAAGGAGGATACTGGAGGGACACCCGGGAGGACTAAGAAGAAGAGGTAGACCCCGCTTACGTTGGCTGGAGGACGACCTCAGAACGATGGGTGTGAGAAGATGGAGACGGGAGGCCGGGGATAGAGAAGAATGGCGGAAGATCGTTGCGGAGGCCCAGGTTCTACAAGGACCGTAGCGCCAGGGAAAGTAAGTAAGTATATAAGTCAACTTTTGAATATTACCGCAGGTCGACTGTTTTTGGAGGAGGAGCAAAAAGTTAATTGTTTATTCGTTGTGGGGAAGTACATCGCTGGTGTTCCTCCGACGACTTTTTCTTAACTTATTTTCGTTTTCTTTTCCTCTACTATTTTACTTTTTTTCTTCTTATTTCTTATGAAAGGCATATAACGTAAGAAAAAGCTATGTGATAAGATTCAAAGTATTTCAGTCAACAGGTTTGATAGTAAAGCTTGGTCGGGCCCAAGGTGGGGTGGATAGGGAGGCAGTGAATACCCGAATTTTTGCCACCTCCACCTCGACGTTTGCCATATAAACACCCCCCCCCCCCTTCCCTTCCCACCGCCACCCCCACCCGGAGAACGTTATTTGGAATTTATGTTCCTCCGACGTGACTTCCACCCTTAAACCCTTTTAAAGAGACTGCCCGTTTCAAGAAGGTGTGGAAAGTTGTGTTAGCAGTTTTCCATCCCAAGTTTTCCAGCAGTTTTCCAGGCCTCGCCGGGGTTCATCGCTACCCTCCGCTACCACTTTGGCCCCCCGCAGAAAGAGTTATTTTAGTAGAGAACCCATACCCCCACCAACTTTGGTCTTTCTTCATTTTCTTCCCCGGAGCTTCTTACAAACTGAGATAAGAGAAAAGCATAATACTATAAGAAAATACAAAAAACCTTTAGACACCAAAAAAAAAAACCTACACATAAAAACCTTAAGATAACGAAATTTCTAGTAAGACGGCAAATCAGGGGCAATGTACCTCCCCAGCAAATATTAATTAAGTTTTTGCAGTTGAACCTCCCCTCTGGCCTCCTCCTTCCCCTGCAATTATGTGGAAAATTAAAAATTAAAAAGTACTCCCCATATACGTTTTTGAATTTAAATATAAAATGTCATGTCGATTCATTCATTATTACAATTATTGGTCGATTTGTATGAAAATCAATAAATGTTCTCCTCGATACATTCATTCTATAGGAAGTTGTGTCAAACACTTATATTTTTTTCCCCCATTTTTGGAACAGGCCCCTGTTTTTCCCTCCACAGATATCCTCTTTGAGGTCTGTCGCATGTATTGTTATTTTTTGTTATATATATATACTAATTTATACCTCTTGGTTTTTTTTGTATGTATTTTTATTATCATTTTATTTATTTTTTATTTTAAATTGTTATTTATTTTTATCTATTCGTAATTTTATTTTTATTTGTTTGTTACTTTATTTTATTATTTTTATTTATTTGCTATTTTATTTTTATATAAATTATGTAATGATTATATTTATATAGGTAAATTTTTATAATTGTGTTTGTTATTTT
This sequence comes from Aradus depressus, assembly GCA_963662175.1. Taxonomy (NCBI): domain Eukaryota; kingdom Metazoa; phylum Arthropoda; class Insecta; order Hemiptera; family Aradidae; genus Aradus; species Aradus depressus. The sequence goes on from OY759222.1 coordinate 25,552,048, forward strand.
GTTTTATTTCTCTTTTCTATATTTCGCACTTTGTGACCCGAGGAAGAGGCATAAAAACGTGTATAAGAATGTCGTCGTATTATTTTTTTTTTTTTGGCCTTATGAACGATGCATATTAGCCATGTATATGCCACATGGGACATGGGAGGAGGACGAAGAGCCCAAGGGAGAACCCCGGGGCACCCAACCAGCCGCAAGACCGAACCAGGGGACAAGGAAGACCAAGGGGACTGCACCACCGGGATCGTATTATCTTAATTTTAAGCAAATTAAAAAAATTATCTACAGTATTTAATAATATTATTATTTTTGTACTCATATTTTCAATTATTTATTATATATTCCTATGTCAGACTCTAAGAGTTAATATCTGTTTATATATTTAATATATAAGCTGTCTTAATATATACATTTTTATGACATATTCTATTACCATGCTATGGTTTAACGGATACTAATATAAATATTATCTCGATACGATTTGAGGAGGGGCGACTCTGAATTTTTCCAACACCTCCAAATACAGGACATGAGGCCGGTTCAGTCTCGTTACTACATCATATCCAAAAAAGTAGAGAGATGGATACATTGGAGAGTATATAAATTAAATTGGAAAGGAGGAAGAGAGAATCCCCCCTCCTCAACTCTAGAGAGGGGATGGGAGGTTTGTCCAGTCTCATGTACACCGTTCTCCCAGTTGTGACTCAGATGGTGAACAGGAATAATTCGTCTGTCCCCATCCATGATATTTTAAATTGTTAAAGTTTTTAGATTGTTTTATTTATTTATTTTTATTATAAAATTATTTAGTTTTCATTCAAAAAATGTTTTTTTTAATTTTTCAATTCGCCTTTATATTCTATCAAGGATGGTTTCCTTTGTAGACTGCCTGATGATGAGGGAAACCTAGAAAACCGGCTAGCTACTTCTAATAAAAATCTGTGAGAGGTCATACTACATTTTATTTGACAACAAGTGAAATTATCTCGATACCTTAACCCCGTCCAGATTGGGTTAAATATGAAAATTTAATTTAGAAACTTTCGTAAGGGATGATAAATACATATTGTATATCTTGATTTGAAATTATAGATATAAAGTGAGAAAACAGAATCTAACATCCAATTTACCAGAAGGTTTACCCTGTAACAAAGTGAACTGATTCTCTATGTAGGGAAGCAAATTATGAATAGTTAATTTCTAGTTAGCCAGCTTTGCCTTATCAATGTCTGCATACCTTGGCTGGATAATTCACAAAGTCAAACATTTAAATGTTTGATCTGTATTAAGGCATTCACTTGAAACTGTTTATAGAAATACATAAAATAGAAATAAATAAAAGCAAAGGACTTGTTTATCTTTTATATTGTCTAATTCCACAAAAATATATAACTATCTGGAACAACTGGAAATTAATAAAGCATGGAATTAATTTTATAATATAAAGTATATTTTTATTATAAAAAGTGTACGCATTTTTATTTTTATTCTTGCTTATAGATGTTGATTAGCGATTCTAATTGTAGGAACATTGATGGTCAGTAAAGGTGGAAGAAAACAGGCAACACAACGCCAACGTTTCGATATATTTTATATCATCATCAGGGTCTACAAACATGGGGGGGAATCAAGATTAGAATGACAATTAAACAAAATTAGTGTTTGGGGGCCATGGTGGCCGTGCGGGCTAAAGCGTAGGGCTTTGGTCGCATGGTCTCACCATGGTTTGCGGGTTCAAATCCCGTCCGGGAGTGAGTTTTATTTCGTAGATATAACTCCCTCCCGGGGCCATGGATGTCTTAAATAATTATATATAACACATTGACATGGCTAATATGCACCGTACATAAAGCCAAAAGAAAAAAAAAAAAAAAAAAAAAAAAAAAATTAGTGTGTTGATAAACATTACTGAACGTTAAAATAGACATTGTAACGAGTTAAAAATGGATCCTGACTTACTATGAATACATTATTAAACATTACAATTAAATATAGATACATTATTAACCATAAACATGAACGTACACTAATACAAATTAAAATTAAATATGAATACATTACTAAATATAAACATTAATAATTATGGAAATAGACAAATAGGTGGAACATAATAAAGAGTAAACATTAAACTGACTTACTATGAATAAGCAGGGTTGGGGAGAAGGCATGTACAGTGGATGGAGTCTTACATTGCAATGAGATGGTACAATAATACAAGGGGTGCTGAAGGAAACAGGTACAGGGAGCTAGGGAAATTTTATATTTTTTACTTTATTTAATTATTTACTA